>NW_026847660.1:25678686-25834054 GCF_025583915.1 Anolis sagrei ordinatus | reverse complement strand
TTTATACACTTGTGACACCTTTCTGTCTGAGAAATTTTAACATGATTTCGGGTATGTAGATATATATAATAGGTATAAAAGTCAAACATTTACTGATAATAAATGAGCGTTTGCAGGGCTTGCTAACAGGCTGATTTTCCTTTTTATGAGGTATAGCTGAAGCATTTTTTTATTTTTTTTGCAGAATCCACTGCAAACTGTAAATGTCTCAAACAGCCATTGGGTGCCATTCAGAAACCTGTTCAGATATCAACCATCACATCAATGCCTTAAATCAAAAATAGCTTTCTAGGATCTACAGAGATACTCAGAAGAACACCTTAGCAAGCGAGAGTCCAAATGTGCAGTCTAAAACCTTGAAGGCGCAGGTTCGCAGCTTGGGTGTGACCCTGGATTCATCGTTGAGCCTGGATCCCCAGGTTTCAGCGGTGACCAGGGGAGCATTTGCACAGCTTAGGCTTGTACGCCAGCTGCGCCCGTACCTCGGGAAGTCTGACTTGGCCACGGTAGTACACGCTCTGGTCACATCCCGCCTTGACTACTGCAACGCTCTCTATGTGGGGCTGCCCTTGAAGATGGCCCGGAAGCTCCAGCTAGTCCAGCGCGCGGCAGCCATGTTACTAACAGGAGCGGGACGCAGGGAGCACACAACGCCCTTGTTGTTCCAGCTCCACTGGCTGCCGATCTGCTACCGGGCCCAATTCAAGGTGCTGGTGTTGGCCTACAAAGCCCTAAACGGTTCCGGCCCAAAATACCTGTCTGACCGCATCTCGGCCTATGAGCCCACGAGGACTTTGAGATCGTCTGGGGAGGCCCTTCTCTCGATCCCGCCTGCCTCACAGGCACGCCTGGCGGGGACGAGGGATAGGGCCTTCTCGGTGGTGGCCCCCCGGCTGTGGAACACCCTCCCTGTAGACATCAGACAGGCGCCCTCCCTTATGACATTCCGCAAGAGACTAAAGACGTGGTTGTTTGAGAAGGCGTTTGACTAAGTGCTACAACAATTGGCAATGATGATTGGAACGGAATATGGATAACGAGATTGGATTGTGATTCTATGATGAGACGTCGCGAATGATTTAGTGTAATTGTATTATTGATAGTGATGTTGTTATTGTTGTTTGTGATATTGCCTTTATTGTAAATTGTTTTTATATGTTGTACACCGCCGTGAGTCGCCCTAGGGCTGAGAACGGTGCAGTAAATAAATAAATAAATAAAACCCAGAACCTCAACCCATGACTGATACCAAATGAGAGACTCCCCTGGGCACACAGAAGACCTGGCGATTTGGAGGGTGCTGAACAGACTGCACTGTGGCACCCAAGATGCATTGCCAACCTTACGAAATGGGGCCACAAAGTGGAGTCCACAACATGTGAGTATGGAGAAGAGCAAACCACAGACCACCTATTACAATGCAATTTTAACTCTGCCACATGCACAATGGAGGACCTTCTTATAAGAACATCAGAGGCACTCCAAGTGACCAGCTATTGGTCAAATGACATTTAGTATTATGCCAAGTTATTAATACTGTACCCTTGGTTCGCTTCTGAAACAATAAATAAAAATAAACCTTTTACTGTTGCCAAATTTTTCCTGACCCCCATTTTCTATTATTGGGCCCCATTTGGGGCCAGGACTCATAGTTCAAAAAGCACTGACTTATCCTATGCCAATTAAAATGTCCCAAAAAGTTGATATCTAGGTTTCTCTAAAAAACTTTTGACTAATATCAGTAAATCTGGATATTGAAATTACCAACTAGTAATTAAGGAGTTTAAGAAAAAATATTTTGGCAAGCCCTTTGCAGAAATATAAATTTATCTAAACAGGTGAAAAGCAAAATGAAAGAAAGATAAATTCTTACCAATCAAAGTTTAATACCAAATGACCATGTCAGAGTGTTACATTCACTTGTGACAATAGTAGTTCTTCATTTAAACCGATCAGTCCTTCATATTGCTGTTTAAAAAAAGCAAAGGAACATTACTTCCATAGAACTGTGTAACAACCAAACATTTAAATTACAACCAATAATTATCTGCCATTAATTGGAAGAAGAAAATCATGGAAAATATACAGCCTATGTTTATAGAAAACAAAAAGGACAAATAGAGATCATTTCAGTTAAAGTTATATTGATTAATAGCTCACTGCTTTTCCAATGAAGAGTTCTTTTGAATGCTGGTCCATGTTCTTCTCTATTTGATTTAGTTAACAATGGCATTTTATAGACATTTTCTTTCCACACCTTCACAACCACAAAAAATCTGCTTGCATTGACAACACAAATTTGGCTCCATGGGATATTAGTTTTTATGTTTCTTGAGACTTGGACTCAAAACAACAATGGAAAGTAGCAGGTAGTGTCCTAGGGGAACATTGTACTCTGGAATCATCTAACATAATTACCGTAACTTCTAATTAATATATGTTGTTACAATTGTGAAGAAAGGTATATGAAATTAAGAGAGTTTTATGGTTTAAAATTATGTATATTTAAGCTTCTTTAATGTTCAATTTGTGAGTGGTTATAATATTTTACATAAGATTTAATCAATAATATATGTGTATACATATACATACATATACATACACATACAAAAACATGCACAGATACATTGTAAGCCGCCCCGAGTCCCCACTGGGGAGATGGTGGGGGGGGGGGTATAAATAAAGATTTATTATTATTATTATTATTATTATTATTATTATTATTATTATTATTCACATTTGCATGTTTTCAAATGGCTAGGTGGTAGAAGCTGGGGCTAACAGCAGGAGCTCACCCTGCTCACCAGATTCAAACCACTGACCTTTTGATCTGCAAGTTTAACCTGTTAATTGCTAAATAAACATGTCAAATGTATGGGAGGTGTTAAAGGCTGAAATTGTAAAATGGAGAAGATTAGCAAGCAGCTCATTTTGGTATACCATCCCAACTGTGCTTGAATGGCTGATGCACTTTCCAATGACCTATATAGACACTTTTGGAGCCTTAGAGGATTATTTATGAATTGCAGTTCTTTCAATCGTCAAGTATTGCATCACTTAAACAGTTGATAATATAATAGGCACAATTGTACATTATTGATTTTTCACTAAACCTCTTTTATTCCTTTAGTGAGTGTGTTATTGTTCACACAGTAGTAGACATTTTATCATTAAGTGGAGAGTATTCCTCAAATTTCTCTCCACATGTATTTTCCTCTCTCAGTCTCTCTCTCAATTTTCCCATCTGTCTCTCATTCATTCCCCCATTTTTTTTCACTTAGTTCCTGTTTCAGTGGGTCAGAGTTGTTGAGAGCATTGGCTGGAGCTATTAAACTGACTTTTTATTTTGAGGTGAATTTTTTTTGTCGTGTCAGGAGTGACTGCAAGTCGCTTCTAGTGTGAGAGAATTGGCCGTCTGCAAGGACGTTGCCCAGGGGACGCCTGGATGATTTGATGTTTTTATCATCCTTGTGGGAGGTTTCTCTCATGTCCCCGCATGAGGAGCTGGAGCTGATAGAAGGAACTCATCCGCCTCTCCCCGGATTCGAACCTGCGACCTGTCAGTCTTCAGTCCTGCCGGCACAGGGCTTTAACCCACTGTGCCACCTGGGGCTCAATTTTGAGGTGATGGGAATGGGGAAGAATGCTTTAGACTTTGAACACAAAGGCCAGCCTGCAGCAAAATATGTTCCTATACCCATTGCTGGGCTACTTCAGTTATCTCTTAAACTTTAGTGCAAAAATTCCACATGCCATGTAAACTACATTGATGCAGCAAAATCTATACACACAATAAAAGTAAAAATGTGTGTATGTGGTGGAGGTTTCCACTTACACAGGCAGCCCCCCACCTCCATAAAAAGGCAATACTTATAAGTGCTGAGAAGCCTCCAAAGGCACTCCCTCAACTGACATTGTAGGTTATAGCGAGCACCACGAAAATGTAGCCCAATTGCTGTCAATGTCCTCCCCAAACACTATGGTCCACCACTCAAGAAATGCTTTTATTTGGGGAGAATTTCATCCTTGATTTCACAAGTTTCCTCCACCACAGGCAGGCATCCCAGGGTTCCTTGTGTGGAATTTGCATGACCCCACCCATTGCCTCTCCCTTCATTCTTTTCTACTCTTTCCTCTGGCTCACAGCAAATACAGAGAAATTGATCAGTAACTGAACAGACTGGAGGGGTTTTGAGGACTGACTCAACAGGATGGAAGTTGTAGTTCACCTTGCATCAAGGCAGAGCACTGTGACCCCCTTTGATAATAGACCTGGACCACAATTGGCATGCAGAACTCCCATGAGTAGGTTTGGGGAAATTGATCTTGTACATTGTTATGTATTTTCTAATGGGAGCATTCATAAAAAAAACTCAATGACTGGCTTTTTCCTAATAAATCGTGTTACTAATTTACTAAATGATATTACCTAACACCACAAAACAAACAATGTACTGCCGGGTACGCAAAGCTTGTATACACATAAAAAGATATGAGAAAAAATTACAGCAAGATACTTAGAGAGAATACTGAGCTTTAGGGTTCATCTACACCTATACCAAGACCTTAGGACCAGTCTGGACCTGCCAAGCCCCAGATGAGACACAGCTATTCAGATGCTCTATCTTCAACCTTCAGCAGTGCCAAAATCCAGATGGCTCAGTCTGTCAATGGCCCTGATCCATACCCTTTTTCCTTGTGCAACTGAGTGCAAGGAAAAGGAAATGATGGTTGTGAGCCATCTGGACAGCAGACCAGTTCGTTTTGGAGCCAGTCTGCTGCCACACTCACTTCAATGAAACTCCAGAGCATTCCCTGACTTGGCTCAGCCTAACTTACCCTTCATTAATAACTGGATGTCCCCGGGCATCATCTAGACATCCAGGTTGACTTTTGTTCCACTTTTGGGTAAAGTCTAGTGTAAACAAGTTCATATTTTTCAAGTAGAAATTCTAAAAATCTATAGTTTCACGGCTTTACTGCTGAAATTTGTAGATCATATTTTATGATATGGAATGAAGGAGGCATGGAGGATATAGTACTTCTCTGATATATCAAATATTATGAATCTATTTAAATATATTAAAAATGTTTCTGATAGAGAAGCCTTCGTGTTTTAGTCATGGACAGACTTTTTCAACCTGCTTTGAATTGCTCAACAGCATTTATTATTGCCTTCTTATTGAAAATTGTGAAAGTTTGTGAAGATTGCTCAATTATATACATGCTGACCTGGGTGAAGAAGAGATAAGACAGAACAGAATTCAACACTTCACAAGGACACAGTTTCATGATGTGTTGGACTTCTGTCATTCTGAAATAGCAAGCATAATGGAGAAAAATCCAGGCTGGTGGAAGGCTTGTAAGCAACAGAAAGAATAGGTTTGATGGTGTATATAATAAAATATGGCTTTAAGGATTAACAGTGATAGGATCCACAATGTTCTTAGGAAATGCCATAGTCTGTTCTCAAAATGAATGAATCAGAGACCATTCCACCAATGAAATGTTTCCTTTATTAGTGTCAATGGCAATGAATTCTTCTTCCAGTTTGCACAGCTTAATATTACTGACTTAATTTTCAAGTCCAGTGTTCCAGACTTCAAGCATTATAGTATGAAATGATTCCAACAACATAAAATCTAGTATATGAGATAACTGAGACAGGTTCTATTTTTTCTTTCTCACATACAAATAAAAATAACTAATCATTACACAGAAATAATAAAATAGATTTCTATGGAAGAACACAGTGAAATGGATACCTTTGCAACAACAGTATTGACCTCTTTGATTCTCATGTCATAAATAACAGGAGTCCATAGTTTTATGCCATGAATCTAATGAGTTAAGCCACTGCTGGTTCACAGACTGAGCGTGACTGATCAAGAACCATCACCAAGTAATGAGAATCCATATGCTACCTGTGTCTGTCTACATGTACAATATTCCTGGGTGCACTTCTCTTACCATCACACATTCATTGAGTTCTGTGGGAGACCGTAGCCTCCTTTATGCATTGTAATTAGCATTTAGAACATCAAAGATGATGTGAGATGGGTAGCCCTTATTAAACATGATTAGACAATTCAAAGTTATAGTCTATAGGCATCTATAAATGTAGTTCATGAGGGAAAATGGCTGAAGTTCTGATCTCAGGTATCTCAGTATCTGAGATTCTTAAACTAAGTTCTTCACTCCTTTCAAAAATATTCCACATTAAGGATTTTTTCCCCTTTCTCACACACAAATAAAAATAACTTAATCATATAAGGTACTTCCAGACAAGACTAAAACTTGTGCCAAAGTGGGTTTAATAAACCAGCTTCGGCGTGCGTTTGAGTCCCCACTGCACCCCCCCCCCCAAAAAAAAAGGCTTTCCTGGGGAGGGTGACTACATGCCATCTCGAAGCTACCAAAATAACTCCTAAAAATAAAAGAAAACTTTCCTGGCTGCCATTATGTTTCTCCTCACACCCTCACAGCACAAGGAAATGATGTATCAGAAGACCGGGAGTGGGGGTTGGCAAGTTTTATTTTATTTGGGGCTTGGTGGGAGGGGGGTGGGTGCCCTCTCAGTTTTTTGGGCTCCTGGATCCTGAAAAACCAAGAAGGCTATGTTGATTGGGCCCGGGGATTGCGTGTCATGGTCCCCGGGCCCAATCCACACCAGGCCCACATGTGGTAAGACCCGGATATTACCTTTAGATACAGATCTTGCCAGTTGTTTAATTAATTTACAACAGATCAGGAAAACTTTACTTTGTTCCAAATTAATTCCCCTTTCTCACACACAAATAAAAGATTTTACAGGAGGCGTCATTTGGACAACTCCAGTGAAACAGAGACAGATCTCGCATTATGGGTCTGTCTGGATGGGCCCATAGTTACATAAAAATAGTGAAATAGGTTTCCATAGAAGAAAATAGTGAAATCAATAGCTTTCCTATGGCAGTCTTGATCTCTTTATTTCTCATACTATAGATAATAGGATTCATCAAGGGTGGAAGAAAGGTATATATCACTGTTAAAACCAAATCAAAAGCAGATGGAGTATGAGAGGGAGGCCTCAAATAGGCAAACCATCCAGTGAAAATAAATATAGAAAATACAATGAGGTGTGGGAGACAAGTAGACAATGCTTTTTGCCGTCCCTGAACAGAGGGAATTCTTAGCACAGCACTGAAGATCAGCACATATGTAATTATGATGAAGACAAAACATCCTAATTCAATAATAGCACTGACCACAAGAACAAAAACTTCAACTAGGTATGAGTTAGAGCAGGAGAGCTTTAGTAAATGTGGGATTTCACAATAGAACTGATTGACAATGTTGGAGCAAAAAGGAACTACAAAAGTACCTCCCGTGTGTAAAGCACCATAAAAAAGACCAGTGATCCAAACAGTAGCCAACATTTGTGTGCAGGTTTGCTTGTTCATTGCCATTTCATAATGTAAAGGATTGCAGATGGCAACAAACCGATCATACGCCATGACTGTGAGGAGAAAGAAATCAGATCCTACAAAGAACACAAAGGAGAACACTTGGGCAACACATCCCGAAAAGGAAATATGTCTAGTATTCATGAAAGAATTGGTCATAGATTTAGGTATGATAGCTGAGACAGAGCCTAAGTCCTGAATGGCCAAATTCATCAGGAAAAAGTACATGGGGGTGTGAAGATGGTGATCCCAAATTACTGCAGAGATGATGAGAAGATTTCCTGATAAAATTGATAAATACAGTACCAGGAACAAAATGAAGTGTAGAATCTGCAGTTCCCGAATTGTTGAGAATTCAAGGAGAAGAAATTCAGAAATGGAGGACTGATTATTCATTACTGAGGTACATTCCACTTCTAGAGGAGAAGATAGAGTTTAATGTTAGAATCACATACTTACCCAATAAGGATCATTTCATTAATAACATATGAGATTTAAAGGAGAAAACATGATAAATGGCCAATTAAAAAGGGATTTCCTGAGTTCCTCTCAACTTTTTCAGAGGCACTGACGGAGAATAGAATTCAAGTTATTATTTAAACACAATTTCATAGTTGTAAGCATGTCAGCAGAAGGTAATAGAATACAGAAACATGCTATTATTTAAGATGATACAGTCGTGCAAGACAAGACTGTTTACAGAATGATTCATTTGTTATGTGTGAAACAATGTACAGCTTATGGAATGTTTCATTCTGCACAACAGCAAAGATTTTGAGTGACACAGAATGTGTCATATGAACACCTGAAGCCTCAACATATTGAGACATCTCAACAAGTCTGCTTTATCATTTTGCTCAATCTTTTGAAGGTTAGTGATCACTATCACAACTTGAATCTTTGAATATCCATTACATCCTGAGTCCACTCTTATTACCAAGTAATTGTGCCTAAGTGTAGAATTCACAAGGTACTCCGTTTGAAAAAGTGGACTGAAATCCATGAAAGCTTGTGCTAAAATGAATCAGTCTGAAAGGTGATCAGTTTCTACCACTACTAACAGCACATCTTTGTATTTGTATACTGATTAATATAGCTATCTTTTTAAAGTGAGGTTCGAACTATTGCCTTCATAGAATTGATCTTATTATAATACATTATGCTTTAGTGTTTAAAGATAAAGCTGTTTAATGTCTATTAGCATTAAGAGAATCAAAGGAACCCAATGGCACTTTTGAGTCACACTTGAAAGAAGAAATTTCAAGCATAAAAATGTCAACCCGTTACATCAGATGTATCATGAAAAAAATCTTCTCCCAATTTGTCTTAAAGATGCTACTGGATTCTTTCATGTCTTACTGTTGTCCATATGTCTTACTCTTGTCCAACTCTTACAGTTTGGACAGAAACCATTATGCTGTTCAACTGTTTTTGGGTATGAGGCTGTCAGTGAGCTGAGTATAAACCATACACACTTCTGTGATGACTAGTGGACCCATTGCCATGGGGCCAGCAACCTTATTCCTGTGGCTGCTCTTTCTCCTACAACTGTTCTAAGTTGCCCCAGAACTTCTCCACTGTTGAACCTTTTCCCTCAAAAGTCTGGCACTGGCAAAATTATCCCACTTTTAAAAGCTTGAGAAACATTGTTCTGTGGTCTTCAGCCTTGCCTCCCTTATCTTTCTCATTGTATTTCCACCTTTACTTTCAGCAAAAATAGAGAACACTGAATAATTTTGATGCATATGCTGAATGACTTACCCTTAGCCCATGTGTAAGAGTAACTCATTCAGATGTTGCTGAATAGTTGTTGTTGAATAGTCCTTGCTCTCAGTCCTAGCTTGAGTGGCCAGTGATAAAGTAGGATTATACAGCAAGCAATCCAACATCTGGAGAGTCAGGCATTTGCTATCTATGTCTTCACTAAATTGCTAATTAACTGTGCAATTCTTGGGAGGTCATTTGTTGTCTTCTAAGTTTAAAATAAGTGTAATTTATTGCCATGTACATGCATACATGATTACAATAATCTTCAATTGTATAAAACGCAGACATTTTATAGCACTGAGCTTGCAGTACTCTTCAAAGATTTATTTTTATTGGCATGAAAATTATCAATATAATGGACACTGGCACATTAGAATAAAGACAAACAAATCAAACTGATAGAGCTCAGTCATTTTTAATCAAGATATATTGAAGTTTTCTAAAATTATATCCTTCCCCAGACATACAACCTCCATTAATTTCCCTGTTTTTCATGAAATGCTTTTTGACAATACTGTTATGACAACATTTTGAAAGTGCAGAATGCTGAAAATACTTTCAACTGTACAATACCTTCACCTATACAACCATTGATCTAACTGTACTGCTGTATAAAAACAGCAGTACAGTTAGTGATCCATTTAGAGCTATTGGTATCCATATCATTTTGTAAGGTTAAACTTCATTTGGCTTACTTTTTCTCCCTTTTTCTTCAGGAATTTCCATTTTTCCCCTCCTTGGGTACTTTCTGGTCCAGTATGTAGTATCAGTCAGTGAGCCATAATATTTTATAGCAGTACTGCTATAAAATGACTTCTTGGAGCTAGAGATAGCCTTCCACTGCTCACAATCACAGATCATCTACACCAGAAGGAAGTGGTTTATTAATGTATGTTCATATCTCTGGGGGCCTTATTATTTAATGTATGTTTGTATCTCTGGAGGCTTCAGCAATCTGGTGGAAGACAATATTACAAATATACAGAAAAAAGAAATGATTTTTGATCCCTCCACCCCACCCTAGTATGTGTTTGCTGATATATTTACTGAAACAATGGTATCTGAGAAGGGTGGACTGGTCCTAACAAGCATTGTTTTATGCAATAAAGCCCTTATTTTATGGCATAAGTACGCTAAAGTTCCATTGGCAATATGTAGAAACACTCTTTAGCTGGCCTCTAACCCTACTATTTATTCCAGGTTGAGGGACATGTGCCTTCCATATTACCTTGTTTTTTGCATGCACACACACCATTAAACATAGCCAAAATAGGAAATTTTGAAATGGGAGTTGTAGTGCAACAGTCTGAATTCCTGGTATCACTACTAGTTAATACAGACTAGAATTAGCTACTAAGGGGTTTTTTTGTTTGTTTGTTTGTTTGTTTGTTTTTGCCATGAATCACATCCAGCACTACCTAAACTGGCTGGGTTGATATGGATGAAAGAGCTTTACTGCAACACTTGTGAGACTGTGCATTGATACAGATATGATTTGTGCTAGACGTTAGGCTTGTTTGATTAAAAAAATGGTTCAAACCTCGTTTCGGATGTAGGGCATGCTGGCGATTCGATTTTGAAATGATTTCCGAAATTTTCTGGAAAAAAAGGTCGGAAGTATCTGAAATTTCTGAAATTTTGGAATCGCTTCGTTAATGGCAACATGCATGTGCAGTAGGAAAGAAACAGCACTGGCACTGGGGAAACTTCAGGGGATTGTCCCTCCCTCACTTTGACCAATCATGATGAAACTTGCTACAGTGTTTCCTTACAAATTTGTCATGCAGACATCTATCAAATTCGAGGGCAATTTCTTTTCAATTGTCTTGGTGTAATAAACAGCCACAACTTTATTGCTTAATAGAAATATGAAACATGACAACAGTATGGGAGAAAGTAGGCCCTTCCTCCTGGGAAGTCCAGGTAAACAGAGTCTTTCATTGAGAATGACTTCCCAGCTATGAAGCACAGTTTATCATTGCTTATTCTTTCTAAGTTGAGGCTGCTTAGCACACTTGAAGGCATTTTTCAGTATGAACAGACTGCTCTGGCAACATGAGATGCAGAGCCAACCTTAAGAAATGGGGCCACAAAGTGGAATCCATGACATGCGAGTGCGGAGAAGAGCAAACCACAGACCACCTACTGCAATGCAGTCTGAGCCCTGCCACATGCACAATGGAGGACCTTCTTGCAGCAACGCCAGAGGCACTCCAAGTGGCCAAAGGACATTTAATAGAATATCAAGTCTGCAAACTTTGTGTTTTGTTTGTTTGTTTATTTTTTTAATGTAATACAACTGTTTTGGTTTGCTCCTGACATGATAAAAAAAGTGTGGGACAAAGAACAACTTCTCCCCATCAGCCACTAGCAATCAGAATCACATGAATATGATTCCATCAACTGGTAGCACCTTGTCATTCCCATCAAAGATACACATGTCCTGAGTGACCACACCCCATGAGTTGTGACAGAAAAACAAGTCATATATATCATATGGAAACAGGGATGTGGTGAAAATGTGTTCACAAAAAAAACACAAGGTATGTGATTTTCTATGCCTTGTATCAAACATTTTTGAGCTATGAAATTGTCACCTCCAGATGCAAGAATTCATAGCTACCTCATTTGTAAAAGTAATAATAAGCAGACACTTCAATAGACGTCTCTGTTATGTTCAGGACATTTTTATTGCTTAAATCACAAATTTATTTATTTATTTATTTATTTGCAGTATTTATATTTTGCACTTCTCACCTCACAAGGAACTCAGGGCGGATTACAGTGCACATATACATGGCAAACATTCAATGGCATAGACACACAACATATATAGACAAACACAGAGGCATTTTAAGCTTCCTGAGGGTATGCTCAAATTCCAGCTAGCTACTGGAGGAGCTGTTGCTTCATGGTCCATTGTGTCATGTTCTCAATAGCTTCCATGATTATTTTTCCACCAGCAGCCATTCATAGAGTTTAGTGTAAAACCACAATACATTATAGCTGTTATAATTACTAGCGCTTAGTTGAACATGAATGTCAGGTAAGGGACTGGATTGTTTCCTTTTAACATTCTTAGGCAAGCCTGCATCATAAAACACCAATAGAGCTGTGCATATAATCCAAGTGGAAAGATAGCTTAAACTCTGTTCTCAAACTTCCCATGTAATATAAATTCTATCATCAGTATTAATATTTTATCATCCCAGATCTTTCATGTAAAACTAAATAGTTAAAAGATTTTAAAATCATAAGTTTTAAAAGTGTTTTCTGATGATAGGGGAAGGGAAATATAAAAAATTCAGACTAATGTCCTAACAGTAAGCTAAAAGTAAACTACAACAGTTTTTTTTTTAAAAAAAGCAAGCAATAAGACTCCATACAGCTAAGAAACAAATCCATCATAGGATTCTTAAACTTATCTTTTATGAAACCACAAAAATGAGCAAGGAACCCCAGGCAAAAAGTAATATCCTTGTAATTGATTTGATATGAGAAAAACTGAATCTGGCTCGTAGTAGCCAACAGATTAAATATTTTAAAAGGTAAAAAATCAGATCACACTCCAAGATTTGTATATGCATTTTTTCTTTTTCCCACAAAAATGGAATAATGAAGAAAATCTACAATTTACAATTACACACACATGCACATTCTTTTAATAGAAAAATGCACTGAAAGTTTAGCTAAGGAAGCCTTGATATCTTTGTTCCTCATGCTATAGATTATGGGGTTCATTATTGGTGGAACAAAGGTATATACCACTGTTAATATTAAATCAAGAGCAGATGGCATGTTAGAAGGAGGCCTCAAGTGGGCAAACCATCCAGTGAAAATAAATATAGAAAACACAGTGAGGTGCGGGAGGCAGGTGGAGAAAGCCTTTTGTCTTCCTTGGGCAGAAGGCATTCTCAGAACAGTTCTGAAGATGAGCACATATGTAATGATGACGAAAACAGCACACCCTAACACTATAATAGCACTGATCTGAAGAATAATAATTTCAAGTGGGTGTGAGTCAGAGCAAGTGAGAATTAGTATTATTATTATTTATTTATTACTTGCACTTGTTAACCGCCGCTCTCAGCCCTAGGGCGACTCGCGGCGGTGTACAAAAACATAGAAAAGACAATTTACAATAGGTCAAGACAGAACGACAACATTCTACTGCTACATAACATCTACTTATACTAAAAATCCGCTTCGTCTTAACATGTGGTCATAATCAATCTCATAGTCGTAGTCCATTCCAGTCGTCAATTCCAATAACATAGCACTCAGTTGAAGGCCATCTCGAAAAGCCATGTTTTCAGGCCCTTACGAAAGGCCATGAGGGAGGGCGCCTGTCTAACTTCAGCAGGGAGGGAGTTCCACAGCCGGGGGGCCACCACTGAGAAGGCCCGTTCTCTCGTCCCCGCCAGGCGTGCCTGTGAGGCAGGCGGGACCGAGAGAAGGGCCTCCCCAGAAGATCTCAAGGTCCTCGTGGGCTCGTAGGCCGAGATACGGTCAGAAATGTGGAATTTCACAGAAAAACTGATTGACAACATTGGAACAGAAAGAAACTACAAAAGTACCTCCCGTGTGTAATGCACTATAGAAAAGGCAGGTGATCCAAACAGCAGCCACCATTTGTGTGCAGGCTTGCCCATTCATTACAATTTCATAATGCAAAGGATTGCAGATGGCAACATAACGATCATATGCCATAACTATGAGGAGAGAGAAATCTGATGCCACAAAGAATACAAAGACAAAAACCTGGACCACGCATTCATAATAGAAAATGTGTCTGGTATTCATGAGAGAATTGGCCATAGATTTGGGTATGACAGCTGATACAGAGCCTAAGTCCTGAATGGCCAAATTCATCAGGAAAAAGTACATTGGGGTGTGGAGATTATGATCTGAAGCTACTGCAGTAATGATAAGAAGATTGCCTGATATGATTGCCAAGTAGGATACCAGGAACAAAAGGAAGTGTAGAATCTGGAGTTCCCGGCTTGCTGCGAATTCAAGGAGGAGAAATTCAGAAATAGAGGAATTATTCATTGCCTTTCATGTCTAAAATACACTTCCTTCTACAAAAAAAACAGAAAAGTCAGTGTTAAAATTAGACAGTCACCTAATACAGCTTCTGTTTAAAGACTTCCAAGTAGAAGAGGCCACCACCCCTGGGACAGTGTGTTTCATTGACCAACATCCCTTACTATTGAGAACTCTTTCTTTATGTTTTCTAAGATCTCTTTTCTGGCAATTTGAATCTACTAATTTTTGGCTGAGAGATCATCAGAAAATCTCAACCTTTTATAGCATCATTTCAGATATTTAAAGATGGTTATCATATTACTTCTCAATCATCTTTACACCAAGGTAAACATGCCTAACTGTTTATCTTGTTTCTTGTATCCAGACCTTTTCTCATCCTCTGGACCCATTTCTGCACAGGACACAATATTCAAGATCAGATAAGTTTGAAGCAGAATAGTATAGGACCATTGATTTCCTTTACCTGGACAGGACACTATTGCTGAAGTAGCCTACAATTTTTACTATGATTCCTTTTTTTTGGGGGGGGGGGGGTCGTCAATATGGCACATTGTTGATTCATGTTTAGCTTGTGCTTTACTAAGTATTCTAATCCTTTTCACAAATATTGCTGTCAAGCCAGCTCTCTCCTCACCTATAGTTTTGCATTCCATTTGCCTGCTTAATATAGTACCTCATAGTTAATCTAACTGAAACTCATTTTGCTATTTGTGGTTGAGCTGTCTAATCTATTTAAATGACCTAGAATTCTGATTCTATTCCCTGGATTATTAGGTAATTAACCTAACTTGGTCATATCTGCAAATTTGATAAGCAAGATATTTATTCCATCACCCAAATCATTTATAAAGATAGTGAACATAGAATGAAAAACAGTCACTGGTGAGCTCTCTTTGGTTTTGGTTAACCAAACTGCTGATACTGTTTCATATTATTTAATGTTGGATAACCAACAACCATGGATAATTTAGATAATAATGAATATATTTCTATATAGGTCCCTTTGAGAAACAGACCTACCTTTCTTAAGGTATAAAGAATATAAATTGCTTACTTTCTTCTTTTGGCTCTTTGTAGTTTTTCTGTTTCAAGTATTATGTAGCAGTCTTTCGGTTAAGTTGTTTTATACTTCTCTGAGTCAGATAATCAACCCCTCTGGGGAAGGGGGGGGGGGAGAGATATTTTTTATTAATATTCATTTTGTATCTCTGGAGACATAGTCCCAGAAACTTAATTCAAGCCATCATTGCATGTGTGTATTAGACAAGTGTTTTCTCTCTCCTCATCCCCCCTTTTTAATCATTTTCTATTATGTTTATTAAAACTGTTTCTCTTTGTCTACTGGAGGGTGACAGAGCAGAAATAACAAGTAATGTCTTCCCTATCTCTCCACCCAAGAGTCTGCAATGAAAGCATAGCTTGGAATGTCATTTGATAATATTAGAAATCAATATATTACAAATCAAATCATATTAGAAATCAAAAATAGAAAATGAATTAATGGCTTGTTGTAGGTTTTTCAGGCTGTATGGCCATATTCTAGAAGCATTCTCTCTTGTCATTTCACCTACATCTATGGCAGGCATCCTCAGATCTATGGCAGGTCTCTGAGGATGCCTGCCATAGATCAAAACGTCAGGAGAGACTGCTTCTAGAACATGGCTATACAGCCTGAAAAACCCACAACAACCTAGTGATTCCAGCCATGAAAGCCTTTGACAATACATTGAATTTATTAATATAAACACTACTGGTTGAAATAATTTATTTTTGTTCAATTGCTGATAACTTAACTGTATAGGGACATCTTAACTATATAGTTAAAAGGAAGTGGGTTTAAGGAGAAAGAGCTAAAAGCAAAATGGTAAGAGCAAAGAAAAGGAGAGTGAGTAGCCAGGAAAGAATGAAACATATTTTCACTTTTATTAGACAGGCAGACAGATAGATTTAATATAGATATTGCACAATAGGAATCCATATGGAATGGAGGAGGTAAAGTTATTGAAATGAGTATGAGTGGAAACATTTTCCTTTCATTGCAGGAGGAGAGATTCTAAGAGGGCCTGGCTGCTTGAGACCTTGGTCCTTCCTAAGGGGAAAAAAATCATTCTGTCCCATCCCATTCCCCATCAAGACAGGGGGCTGGACTGGATGGCCCCCGAGGTCTCTTCCAACTCTATGATTCTATAAGTCTAAGAATGATTGTCCTCTCTCCACCCATTACATTCCTGAATGTGTTTCTTTTGCTTTATTTATTTATTTGACTATTACTCTTTATCAAAAACGTTCTTTGAGTAGCTTAAGCAGTAAAATGAAAAGGAGTGAAATAGTACAAAGTAATTTAATAGACTAAAACATATTAAGCATAACAACAAGACAAAACAATGTACATCAGTATTTGAAATGAACCAATTAATGAGGACAAAAAGCATTGATAAACAGCCACTTTATACCTTAATGAATCCGTGTCATACTTATTGGGATTTCTAGGACCTCTTCACACAGGGTTTTATATGGCCTCTATTTCTTCTTTGGGATGGGCCCTGCTGAGCACCATTCCACAATGCTGGTTTGGCCCCGCCCCCCATTCCTTCCAAAGTGGAGGGGGAGCATCAGAAGATGCTTCCTCTGCCATGACAGACAGAAAAGGGTGTTTTGGGTAGCTCCAGTTTTTTTGTTTTTTGTTTTTTGCCTTTTCACCCATATTATGGGGTCAGGATCAACGTGAAATTGCAGGGGCCATGTGAAGAGGTCCTAGGAGAGGAGAATGGCTGAGAAAATCATCTCAAGGCTGAGAAGCAGAGGAGCACCTCCTCCCTCAGGTCTCAGTCTTTAAACAGATATAGGGAAAGGAACTCATTCTAGTATTAAAGTTTTAAGCTATTAAGAGCTTTAAATGTTATTACCAGTGCATTGAATTCAAACTGGAAGCATATTAGCAGCAATTCCATTTTTAAGACTATTTGGTATGCCAATCAGTTGCTGAGTTGTTGCATCTTGCTCTAATACAGGTCTACTTCAAGGAGAACTCCTGTAGAGCACATTACAGTAGTTTACTTAGAAAGAATTATGGGTTCTTCACCTTTGAGAATCACATCTACCTTGATAACCGAAACTGACTTATATTCTCCAAATGGAGGAGAAAGCACATTCACATGGCATTTTAGACTGAGAAACCTTTTTGTACAGTCAACTTCTAGGGCATTTCAATTGGGAGAAAAAATGTCTAGGGGAGCAATAACATGCATAAATTGCTTCTTCTTTCCCATGATAAGCATTTGGGATCTCATAAAACAAATAAAAACAATGACTTGCTGACCAAGCAATCAGAGATGTGGGGTACTTTCCCCCAGCCTAAGGATAACAACAACAACAACAACAACAACAACAACAACAACAACAACTTTATTTTTATATCTCACTTCCATCTCCCCGAAGGGACTCGGGGCAGCTTACATGGGGCCAAGCCCAATCCATTACCATTAAGAATATATACTAGGGCTAGGATTGAACAACTTGGTATTATGATGTGAACTGGGCATTACTGTAACATCCCAAGAAGTGAGAGGTTCTTCATATGGGGAGAACAAACTGTTGAAGATATTGAACATTTTTGATTGATTGTCCAACATATACTGAACTGCAATACAGATATTTATACCCAATATTATTCAACTTTAGGCCCTCCAACAGAAATGATCTTCTGACATTCCCCTTGCAAGGACAGGAAAGATCCACCATAATCAGAGTAAGCCTTTTTATTCTGAAAGCTATCAAGAAAAGAGGACATTTCCTGAAAGAAGAAACAGGAGAATAAGATTCTGACTGTAAATAGAAGGTCAGCTGCTATTCTCTCCTTGTTGCCTTGTCTTTTACTCGTGTTATATTTTGAAATGGTCATATGACTGGTCAAATAAATAAATAAATAATGCTTCCATCATTCATGGGAGAGATCTATACATTAGAATGCATAACAACAATTAAAAAATATTTAACAGCAATTATAATAAAATATAAAAGAAGCATCAAAACCAACAACAACAGCATAATCCAAGTCTCAATATGAGTGGGCAGACTGGTGCACAACAATTTAGATGGTAGGGCTAATAAGTACAGTGCATAGGTTGTATAATGACATTAAGGATAAGAGCAATATAAGAAGGAATATCTGAATATAATAATTTATTTATTTATTTATTTAATAATAGTAGTAAAGTGCATGGCCAAGATTTTTGAGTCCTAGCTGGGGCCAGTTATCAAGGGAATCATTTAGTCAAACTCACAGCGGAACATCCAGGTGTTTAGATCTTTGTGAAAAGTGGATAAGGAGGGTACTAGTCTGATCTCCCTGGGGAGGGAATTCCAGAGCTGGAGGGTGATGACTATCTCAGGAATTGTCAATCTATTTATATTACTAGAAAGAGGATTTACTGCAAACACCTGAAATGACCTACACAAGTTGGCTAAGACATCTGGGAAACAGGAGTGCTTGAACCTAATTTCAACAGGTTCAAATACTGGGAGTGGCATGAGCTCCCGCTGTCAACCCCAGCTTCTGCAAACCTAGCAGTTTGACAACATGCAAATGTGAGTAGATCAATAGGTAGAACTCTCGCGGGAAGGTAACAGCGGTCCATGTAGTCATGCCGGCCACATGACCTTGGAGGTGTCTACAGACAACACTGGCTCCTTGGCTTAGAAATTGAGATGAGCACCAGCCCCCAGAGTTGGACATGACTAGACTTAATGTCAGGGGAAAACCTTTACCTTTAGCTTAAATAAATGAAATGAGAAGAATTCTAGTGAGCACGTTTCAAATGCAATTTTAATCAGAAGCTAAACCAATTAATTTAAATAAACTTTCACATGAAAAACAACATTCACAACAACATATATATGGAACATTATGAAATGCCAAGTCTCCAGCTCTTCCCAAAATTCTCAAATGGAGGGACTTGACTGAAATCAAAATTAATAATAGCACAATATATATTTTAAAAAAACGTGGAATTAACCTTACTAAATTGAGACCAGTTATCTCTGACCAAACAGTTTAATCAGAGCAATCCTTATTTCTCTGTTTCTCATGCTATAGATTACTGGATTCATTAAGGGTGGGACGATGAAATATATCATAGTCACTGCCAGATCAGGTTGTGTTGTGGAATCTGAGGTGGGCTTCAAATAAGCCAAGGAACCAGTCAGCAGAAATACAGAGCAAACTGTGAGATGTAGGATGCATGTTGAGAAAGCTTTTTGCTTTTTCTGCACAGAAGGCATTTTTATTACTGCAATGAAGATATGCACATAGGTCATAATAATAAAAACAAAGCAGCCTGCTACAACCATAGAGCTTAGCAAAATAAATCCAATTTCAATCAGGTACAAATCAGAGCATGCAAGCTTTATTAAATGTGGGATTTCACAAAAAAACTGATTGACAATGTTGGAACAAAAGGGGGATGCAAAGGTGCCTACCGTGTGTAACCCTCCAAAGAACAAACTAATAACCCATACAGCGGTGACTATTTGAAGGCAAGCATTCCTATTCATCACCATCTCATATTGTAAGGGATTGCAAATAGAAACATATCGATCATAGGCCATGACTGTTAGAAGAAAGAAATCAGATGATAAAAACAAGACATACAAAAGGATTTGAGCGACACAACCAGAATAGGAAATGTATCTGGCATTCACGAGGGCATTGGCCATGGATTTGGGTAAAATGACAGAAACTTGTCCCACATCCTGTATGGCCAAGTTCATCAGAAAGAAGTACATGGGTGTATTTAAGTGATAGTCGGAGATAATTGCAGAGAATATCAGAAAATTTTCTGCCACTATTGCCAAGTAAACAATAAAAAATCCAATAAAATGCAGAATTTTCAGCTCCCAAATCTGTGAGAATTCCAGTAGAAGAAACTCTGGCACAGAAGATGTACTGATAGGTCTTTGCTCTTTAATATGCATGTTGCCTGTGAGAGGAAGCAGAAAGAGAATTTTCAGCATTAGCAAGCTTGAGATGTTACATGATCAACTTGATAGAAAATGAGGAAGGTTATTGCTATACATGATAATGGCAGCACAAATTGCCTACTCTCAAAGATGGAAAGACTCAATTATATCAATCACAAGATGATTGGCTTATGAAAATAAGAGAACTTGTGTAATTGATACACTTACTACATTGGGTTTCTGTGAGATTTCTGGGCTGTATGGCCATGCTCCAGAAGCATTCTGTCCTGACATTTCACCCACATCTATAGCAGGCATTCTCAGAGTTTGTGAGGTTTGTTGGAAAATAGGCAAGTGGGGTTTATATATCTGTGGAATGTCCATGGTGGGAGAAAGAACTCTTGTCTATTTGAGGTAGGTGTGAATGTTGCAATTGGCCAGCTTGATTAGCATTTGATAGCCTTGCACCTTCCAAACTTGTCTGTTTTCTGCCTGAGGGGATCCTTTGTTGGCAGGAGTTAGCTGGCCCTGTATGTTTCCTATCTAGAATTCCCCTATTTTCTGAGTGTTATTCTTTATTTACTGTCCTGATTCTAGAGGTTTTTAAATACTAGTAGCCAGATTTTGTTCATTTTCATGGTTTCCTCCTTTTTGTTGAAATTGTTCACATGCTTGTGGATTTCAATGGCTTTTCTGTATAGTCTGTTAACCATTGGAGCCACGGAGAACCACTTCAACAGCATCCACCCAAACATCCAATTCACAATGGAAGGTGAATTGGGCTTCTGCTGGAAGATACACAATGTCATGTGATGTCCAGCATAGGGCCCC
The DNA here is from genome assembly GCF_025583915.1 of Anolis sagrei ordinatus. Classification (NCBI taxonomy): domain Eukaryota; kingdom Metazoa; phylum Chordata; class Lepidosauria; order Squamata; family Anolidae; genus Anolis; species Anolis sagrei. Next base: position 25,813,004 of record NW_026847660.1, on the reverse strand, counting down.
ATCAATTAGATGGGGTGAAAACATCCTAGGATGCTAAATTCACCCCCATCTGATGAGGTAGTAAGTTAAAATGTGTTTAGACCAATATTTTAATAATCAATGTTCAGGAAATACGCTGTTTTTGAATAGTAGAAGTCTTGGTTTCATCATCTATAGAAAGGTTTTGAATCAATGGACAGATTGACTTAATTTATATTTTGCTACTCTGTTGCATCCATTTACGACTGGTTCTATATGATCCAAATAGCTTGCAACAAGAGGTAGTTCTCTTTACCCAGCGAACTCTGGCACTTCTTAAACTGACACCATAGCAACTTTTCCAATATACTCTGCTTCCCAGTCCTACCCATATTTGGAAACCAAAGGATTTCTATCAATGGGTTTTTAATTGAGGATTTTGAAAGTTTAGAATTGAAAATATGCTCAGTAAACTAAAATTTAAATTAGTTGTTCTTAAGAGATTCTTACATTGTGAAATATTGTAAATTTTCAATTCTTTCTCTCTCTCATACATACAATACTTTATTGTCTATATTGGCTTGCCTGAGCATTTTCTTACTATTAGATTGCAGCAGCCTAAGGCTTGCTTACTTTGGGACATATAGACATACACACATAAACATTAAGCAATATGTCTATAATCATAATCTTTCATACTTCACATTTCTAAGGATTAAGAGATCAGACCTGGAATGTCCATCCAATCCAAACCCTTGCTATACAAGAATACACAATCAAAACATTCTTGACATATGGTTATCCAGATGAAGATTCCATCACAATCTGAGGCAATGTATACAGCTATTGAATGGCTCTTATCATTGGAAGGTTCTTCTTAATGGAATCTCTTAGGTGGATTCTCTTTTCTTCCATTTGAATTTATTGCTGCATATCTTAGTCCTTACAACAGCAGAACACAATTGCCCTGAACTGAACACAATATCCAAGTTGAGATCTGACCAAAGCAGAATATTATGCAGGTACTATGACTTCCCTTGATCTAGACAGATATGCTCCTATTGATATACTGTATCTATGCAACCTAAGTCTGACTGTGCCAATCTAATGACAAGAAGTCACTATCTTTTCTTTGTTCATCATCATCATCATTATGGGGCGCTCAGTGGCACAATAGATTAAACCCTTGTGCTGGCAGGACTGCTAACCAAAAGGTCGGTGGTTCAAATCTGGAGAGAAGATTGAGCTTCCATCTGTCAGCTCCAGCTCCCCATGGAGGACATGAGAGAAGCCTCCAATAGGAAGGTAAAACATCAAACACCCAGCTGTCCCCTGGGCAAGGTCCATGCAGACGGCCAATTCTCTCACACCAAAAGTGACTTGCAGTTTCTCAAGTCGCTCCTACATGAAATAACAATATTCAAGTTGAGGTCTGTCCAAAGCAGAATATTATGCAGGAATTATGACTTCCCTTGATCTAGGCAGACACTATGCTCCTATTGATATATCTATGCAACCTAAGTCTGACTGTGCCAACCAAATGACAAGAAGTCACTATCCTATCTCTAAATGAGGTTTGTTCATTATTATTAGTATTATTAGTATTATTATTATTATTATTATTATTATTATTATTATTATTTTCTGTTTTATCTCTCCTGAAGGAGACTCAAAGCAGCCTAACATAAAAGCATTAGCATACAATTTAAAATAAAATATGAAAACATTACTTACTTACTTACTTACTTACTTACTTACTTACTTACTTGCTTGCTTGCTTAGGCGATCCCTCGTAGTCCGAGGGTGATGGTCCTCCAAATGTAGTATCCTGGTGGTGGGTCCGTAGGTGACTGTGGAGCCCTATTCAAACATTAAAACAGAATGAAATAGAAACGCTTAAACATTCACACTTAAAATCAATTAAAACATATTCAAAGTTAAAAGCCACTGCAACCCCTGATATCTAATATTAGACAGGGAAAAGTGGTCACCTTAATTAATTAATGTATTTATTTCCAACATTTGTACTTCATCCTTCTCAACCCCCAAAGGGGGACTCAGGGCGGCTTACAACAGCAACAATTCAATGCTGACGCATACAGAATATATGCACAATATATCAGATTAATCAGATTACATGAGGATTTTATACCCCAGACTAGTTTTATTTATACATCCGTATAATGAAAATGGGATTAGTTGAAAACCGGGGACATTGCTTAGCCTATGCCAATGAAAATGTCCAAGAAAGTTCATAATGGATGTCTTTTTCCTCATTTTTTATGCTAAAACCAATAAATATGGTGACTGAAATTGTCAACTAGATTACTTGAGGATTTTAAGAAAAATATTTTTGGCAAACCTTTCCCAGAGAGAAAAATGTTAGGATCAGCTGGATTTATCTAAAGAAATAAATTAAATATGAAATGAAATAAAGAGGAATCTTACCAATGAACATTAATTCACTTGTACCAATCATTATCATTCATTTCAGCTTATTATTATTATTATTATTATTATTATTATTATTATTATTATTTCTTACGTGTCTGTCCTCATGCCTCTATGTGGGCAAACGAACCATTCATAAAATAATAAATTAATCCAAACTGAGGAACAGCTTTCTTCAATGACATTATTTTGTGATAACATCAGTTCCATACAAATATAAATATACCATACCAAATAGTTATATATGCAACAATAAAACACTTAGACTGCAATCAATTTTTATCTGCAAGAAAAAGCCAAAAGAAAAACCTAGAAAATATGTGGTCTAGTTTCACACAAGAAGAAATGCAGTTTAGTTAATCTAAAATTATATTGATTAATAACTTACTATTTTTATGAAGAGGTCATTCAAATGCTTATTCATATATTTCTCCATTTGATTTAGCTGGCAATGCCATTTTAAAGATGCTGTATTCAATCCCCCCATCTCCAGAACAAGGAGTATCTGTCTGTGTTGATGGCATGAATTTGGCTCCATGGAATACCAGTTTGTTTGTTCTTTGAGATTTGGTCTCAAGATGACAGCAGAATGTAGCAAATGCCTCTGTGGATGAAAGGGGATTTTTTTGTATGCAACCTTCTAATCTAATTGCTTCTAATTAGCAGTTGACTTCAATGTGAAAAAAATACAAGAAATTAACATGAGTGCCAAAAGTTTCCATAGTTTCAAATGGTGGAGATTTGAGCTTCTTTGATTTTCCATTTCTTTCTGTGGGATATTCAGTGTTAAATCCAACCAGTAATGGACTTTTGCAATCATATATTAATGTCGGAGATGGGAGAGATAGTTGCATGGTTCTGCCATTATTTAAGGTCCACAATTTTGTTGCCCCATTATCCAAGTTTTTCCTATGAAAAAGTCACTTTGCAAATAAGAGACTACAATCTTTTTGAGAGAGAATTATAAATAAAGAGATAAATAGAGAGAGAGAATGATAAATAGAGAGAATGACAAAGGGTGGAAGCATTAGGTCATGGACATCCAGTCCCCTGCGATGCAGGCAATCCTTTGAAGATTTCTCTTCTTGTGCATCACTATTTTAGCCAGGCGTTCTTCTAATTTTACTTCAAGTGAAATTCTGTGACCATCTAAAGATGCATTAAACTCAACATGACACATGTGTATGTGTGTGTGACTTCAAGGATCTTTTTCAATTAATTATCCCCAAACATGGCAAGATATGGATAGTTCACTAAAGAAATGCAAAAGGCCATTTGCTAAAACCCAGATTTTGAGTGTAGAAATTGTATTTCTATGCAGAAACCACATGCAAATGTTGCACTAAATAAATCCTGATTTATGAATAGCTTTCCAAACCTGACTGTTTTTCAAAAACTTTTACACAGTAAGACAACATTTGCTAAAATGACTCTAAGCTTTCTTCAAGAAGAGGCCTGTTGAACTATTTCACCCCAACTACATTATCACAGTAGAAGACATGCCATTGCTGGTGCACCTATTGAATCTGACAAATCTGTACCACAAAGTTAAGTCTTCAGTGACTGGGGGTGTTTCTAGACATGACAGAAATGTGCCCCAAAGCTGGTTTTTAAAACCTGCTTTGAGGCACATTTTTGTCCCCAAAAAGGGCTTTCTCAGCTGGGTGTCCACATGCCCTCGCAGTAACTTCTGGGAGAGCATGAGTCCACTGAGCGGAACCCCCCTTCCAAAAAAATCCCTTAAAAGAAAAATAAAATTTACCAGGCACCATGATACCTCTCCAGAAGGCCACCGGGGGCACCAGGGGCAACCTGGGAGTCCCATAGGGCCTATACCCCATTAGATCCAGGCCTTTCAGGAAGACCTGGATACATTGGAGTATCAAATTAATTGGGGAAAAAGCAGGATTTTCCTACTTTGCCACAAATTAATCCTCTTTCTTCCAGAGGCATTTCAAATCTTGTAAGGTCCTTGGACGGTGCAAATAAACACAGGATTTAAAAAAAACCCATAGAAAAAAATCACAAGGGGCCAAATCTGGAGAGCGGGTCAGCCCACCCAAATCTGCTCGAAAAGTAGGCCTCAACAGCAAAAGCATGCTCCTCACTGTTCCAACTCATGATGGCAACTGAACTGTGTCAGGACAAAACTTTATACTCCCGCCTCTCAAATGAGACAACTAGCGCTCCGCTACGTCTTCAACTGACTGAATGGCGCACATTTTAAAAAATAAAGGTATGCTGCTGCACCCTGTATATGTGGCATGATATAATGTAGGTTAGCCTTGGGAACATTGCCTCATCTATATGACATATTTGGATCCCTTCTGTGAATCCTCTCTTGTATGGAACTGAGCCTTAAATATCTCGTGTCCATTGACTAGTGCCTCCTTTGTAATTGGACAATCAGGATTTTTCTGTACTGCTTCTTCTTTCTATCCAATGTACCATTAATAAGGCCATTTGTTCAGTTAGGTATGCCAGTACTTCGGAGTGCTCCCTCCACTGACATCCTTGAAAATAAACTTCTGATTTTGCCCTCTAACCCGTCTTTGACTGATTTGGCTTTCTGGATTAGCTAGACACCAAGGGCTCTCAAAACCTGTGATTTTAGTGGAGCTGAAATCACACAATGCTAGTACTTGAAGGTTAAATCATCAGGGGACCTAATGGAACAGAACTGTTTGAACCAACAGTCATTTCTACTAATGAAAGCAATGCATTTTTGAAAAGACTAGCAGATGTAGAAAATAAATGAAATGACAAGAAATCTGGTGAGCATGTCTCAAATGAAATTTTAATCAGAAACTAATCGATTTTGAATAAACATTTACATGAAAAAGAACATTCACAACAGTATGGCTCCAAATTTGAAGGATATAGCATATAAAGTGTCTCAGTACACCTGCATTTAGTAAAGTTTAAAAAGGGACAAATACACACACACATGCAGCATGATCAAAATATGCATGATGTAAGATCATACCCCTCAAAACATTCTACAGGGGTTTCCTTGTGTTCTCATTATTCTTACATTTGCATTCAAAATATTAGTAATACACTTCAATAATGTCATCTGATTTTTTTTACCTCTTCTCTGGTAACTGTCTATTATTGTGTGGTGACATAGCACATTATAAAATCCAAAATCACCAGTTCTTCCCAGAATTCACATAGGGAGGGACCCAATATCAAAACTAATAATAGCACAATAAAATATTTTTAAAACATGGAATTCAGTTTCATCAATTGAGACCAGTTATCTCCGACCCAGCATTTTTTTCAGAGCAGTCTTTATTTCTCTATTTCTCATGCTATAAATGACTGGATTCATCAAGGGAGGAACAATGGAATATATCATAGTCAATGCCAGATCAAGTTGTGATGTGGAATCTGAGGTGGGCTTCAAATAAGCCAAGGAACCAGTCAGCAGAAATACAGAGCAAACTGTGAGATGTGGGATGCATGTTGAGAATGCTTTTTGCTTTTTCTGCACAGAAGACATTTTTATTACTGCAATGACGATGTACACATAAGTCATAAAAATAAAAACAAAACAGCTTGTTGCAACCACACCACTTAGCACAATAAATCCAGGTTCAATCGGGTAGAAGTCAGAGCAGGCAAGCTTTATTAAATGTGGGATCTCACAGAAAAATTGATTGACAACATTGCAGCAAAGAGGGGGTACAAAGGTGCCTACAGTGTGTAATACTGCACAGAACAAACTAGCAACCCATACAGAAGTAACCATTTGAAGGCAAGCATGCCTAGTCATCAGCATCTCGTACCGTAAAGGATTGCAAATGGCAACATACCGATCATAGGCCATGACTGTCAGAAGAAAGAAATCAGATCCTACAAAGAAGATATAGAGCAGCACTTGAGTGACACATCCAGAATAAGAAATGTGTCTGGCATTCATGAGAGCATTAGCCATAGATTTGGGTAAAATGACAGAAACTTGTCCCACATCTTGTACAGCCAAGTTCATCAGAAAGAAGTACATGGGTGCATTTAAGTGGTAATCTGAGATAATTGCAGAGATTATCAGAAGGTTCGCTACCACTATTCCCAAGTAAATGATAAGGAATCCAACAAAATGTAGAATCTTCAGCTCCCAAACCTCCGAAAATTCCAGGAGAAGGAACTCTGACAGAGATGATTTATTAATAGATCTTTGGTCTTTAAAACTCATTTTGTCTGTGGGCGGAAAGAGAAGAACCGTTTTTAAAATAACCATAAGAGAAGTGAGGATGCAGCACTTTCATCTTAAACTCTGGTAGGTTTTTTTTTTCTTATTGATATTGTTATTATATTTGCAACCATTTCGTGCAGATGATATTCATTCTGTATTTTATTAGAAAGTTTCAATTTTGAAGGAAATAACGCTCCAAATAATTCATTGCGATGACAGGAGGTGGGGAAGGATGTTTTGTGGTTTGATAGTTTAGATCCACAAAATGTGTTCTGGGATGTTTGAACAATTTGTGAAAGTCAAGTGAATTATTGCATCACTACATTGCATTAAATCAGAAAGTTATGAAAAATTGAGAAATGAGAGCTCAATAGAACTGGCTAAGGAATGGCTACAGAGACCAAAATAGAAAAAAAAGAAAAGAACAGGAGAAGGGAGAATGTGAAAACTGATAAAAGAGATAGGATGTAGTGTGGATCAAAAAGTCTGAAATTTAAATTAATATTTCATCAATGTATTGTCGAAGGCTTTCATGGCCAGAATCACTGGGTTGTTGTCGGTTTTTCGGGCTGTATGGTCATGTTCTAGAAGCATTCTCTCCTGACATCAGCCATAGCAGAGCACCTGATGAACCAACCTGGACATAGCATATTATTTGAGAACAAAAAAATGCTGAACCAGTCTAACAACCACCATGTCAGGCTACACGGAGAAGCCATTGAAATCCACACGCAATTTCAACAGAATTTCAACAGAAAGGAAGAAATTCAACAGAATTTCAACAGAAAGGAAGAAACCATGAAAAGGAACAAAATCTGGCTACTAGTATTAAAATTATAACAGTAAATAAAGAAGAAAACTCAAACATGGTAGAACTCTAGACAAGAAACAAAAGGAACAGCTAATCACCTCTCAACAAAGGATTCCCCCAGGCAGGACCAAACCACACCTAAAAACTGTCAGGTCATCAAATGCTAATCAAGGTGGCCAATTGAAACATTCATACCTATCTCCAACAGACAAGTGTTCTTTCCCCCACCCTGGACTTTCCACAGATATATAAACCCAATTATCTGAGTTTTCAACAGACCTCACAACCTCTGATGATGCCTGCCATAGATGCAGGCAAAACGTCAGGAGAGAATGTTTCTGGAACATAGCCATACAGCCCAAAAAACCTACAACAACCCAATATTTCATCAAATCACAGACCCAGTATTTTATGCCATAATTTCACATTAAACTTTTTGAACTTTTTAATCAAAGCACTTCTGATTCCTGGAAATGTTGTGCCCGAGAAGGAATCTCAATATTAACTTAAAACATATTTTTAACAGTATCACATACACAAAGTACAAAAATCCATTGTGCTCCATGGGCCCTTACTGCCAGGTAAACAGATATAGAAATACAGCCCAAATAACATTCCTGTTACAGGGCTTAATAGTGATTATCCAAAGAGCTGTAACCAGAAGTTTAATTGGGGCTGAATACAGGGAGTGAACAACCCTGTTTTGCAATAGCTCCACTGGCTGCCAGTTTGTTTCCAGACATAACTTAACATGTTGGTTATGACCAGCCATAAATGACTCAGGTTCAGGTTATTGACAGATCATATCTCCCTGTATGAGCCTGTTTGAGCCCCAAGATCCTCAGGATAGTCCCTTCTCTCAGTTCCCCCACCATCACAAACTTGATTTGTGGGAACACGAGAGAGTGCCTTTGTGGTGGCTGACCTTTGACTGCAACTTCCTGGCAAGAGAAATCAGAATAGACCCCTTCCTGCAGTCCTTTTGGAAAAAGCCTAAAATGGTTTTATTCTGGCAGTTGTTTAGACATCAAATCAAGATATACTACCCTACTCATGTATCTCACTCAGGGTTTTTATCATTTGCAATTGACCCAGCCCACTGTGCTCAACTTTCAGCTTTCTGTTATTTTATTTCATAACCTGTGTTTACCTTGTATTGTTCTGTTTTATTTATATTTTGTTTGATGTTATTATTTGTTGTATATATTCTTTTTTGCTTTGAGATAGATAGATTTTATTATGGTCCAGAGACCCTTATTACACTGTAGCACTTCTTGTAGCTTTTTACCCTTGTTTTTAGCCAACATGCATTTTAAGCAGCTTTTACTATTTTGAAATTTTATCCACTGGATGTTCTTAATCTCATTAGCTGTATAACTTGCTTTGTTATAATTGTTGGGCTTGGCCTCAGGTTAGCCGCCCCGAGTCCCCTTGGGGAGATGGTGGCAGGGTATAAATAAAGTATTATTATTATTATTATTATTATTATTATTATTATTATTATTATTATTATTATTTTGTTTTATGCATTTTACATACATTTTAATAGTTTAAACTATTTAGTTTTACATAGTCCTGAGTTTAATTCTATTTTAGAGTTGATAGTCTTTAGGTTTTAAATTCTATATTGCATTACTTTTAGCAGTGTTCACTGCTTTAAGTCTAAGAGAAAGAGTGTCATATAAATATACTCATCATCGTAACAACATGACAATAATAATGTAGGAACTAATGCAACCTACTACCTTAATTCATGCTATAAGCCACATGCCTACAATAAATATCTAAAAATCTTCCAGCATTCCGATTAGCAAATCATAAAAACTAAAGTATACAACTTCAAGTTAGTCAAAAGTAAAAGTAAAGAAACACTATTTTCTTCAGCTATCTCTTACCTTCAGATGTACATTATGATCCAACAAGGGTAGACTGCAATTCTCTCTACAGAAATAAAGAAGTTTACTTCTCCTCCTCCACTTTGATCTGTTATGAAGCATTTGTTCTTTTGCACATGAGATGTATTTATCTGTTTCCTAAGCTTCTGGAGCCTTAATCCCAGGGGTGACCATTAAGATTCAGCAGTAAAAGTGTGTTAGATCAAAAAATGGGCTTTCCCCTTGATATTTAACTGCTATAGTTAGGAAAGATTTGCCAAACTTAGGCACTTGAACATCACGGAAAAGTAAAGAAAGTATACTTTTCACAACATAAGATACTTAAAGTAGTTCTCATTATTTCTAGGGAAAGGCTGTCACACACACTGGTCATGCAGATGCAAGACACAAGTGCCCTTCCAAAGTAGTCCATAAATTCTTCTTTTCACTTGTCTGAGGAATTGTTGAGCTTACATAAAGTTGTTTCTCCTTCCTTGAGACAAACTGAATCTTTTTGAGAGGTCATGCAAGCAAGGACCACCAAATGGAATAGAATAGTTTTATTGTCATTATACTATTGCACAATGAAATTAAGACCTTTGCCCAGCACACATTAAAAAACAGCACACCCATTCTTTCACACTCCAACCATGACAACACAGCCCCCAATGCCACATCAGTGTGAAACCATGGAGTTCAATTTAGTTACAGCTCTATGATAAAAGCTATCTCTCAGTCTGTCCTTGTCTTTGTTACCCTATACCATCTGCCAGATCTACAAGAAAACTGGTACAAGATGATGTACCAGTGGTACACCACACCACAAAAATTGGCTAAATTTTATAAAAATGTAAAAGATTGTTTTTGAAAATGTGGCACTCAGACTGGAACCTTCTTCCATATGTGGTGGGGGTGTAAAATTGCCAAAAGTTATTATAAAATAATCCATTAAAACATTCAGAAAAATTTAAAAATAAAATTTCAATTGGAACCTGAATATTACTTATTAGGGATAACAGACATTAATTTAAACAAGAATCAAGATATCCTATTCAATTATATGATAACTGCAGCCAGAATCGTGTTTGCTAGACATTGGAAGACAAGAGAAAACCCAACGGAAGAAGAATGGAAACTAAAAGTAATGGATATAAAGAATATGGATAGACTAATTGACTTTCTGAAAGGACATCAAGGCAAACCCAAATGCCCTACAGATTGGACTTTATTAGACATATTTTTCAAAAAAAAAAAAACCAGATGGACATGATGTAATTATGAGAAGAAAGAGAGACTAATACAATTTACATGCAAAAGATCAATCTCCCAGACAGAAAAATAATTCAGAAGTAAACAAGAAGATATTATTTTTATTTTTACATATTTTTTACAATTTTTCTTTTTCCCTTTTTTCTTTTTTCTTTTCAATAAACTTTTTTCTCTTTTCTCTTTTTTTCCTTTTTGCCCCATTCTTTTACCTTTCCTTCCCCCCCCCCCACCCCCAGCCCTTCCACTCCAATCTCCATTAGTAGGGAAACTTCCAGTTTTTAAATGCTGTGTGTTATTGTTATTGTTTATTGCTTGTTGTGTGTTTTTTTTGAGTTTTTATTTTAACTGTTTTGTATTGATTATTTTTTATCGCTTTTGTTTATTGATGTGCTGTGGGCTTGGCCTCATGTAAGCCGCACCGAGTCCCTTGGGGAGATGGTAGCAGGATACAAATAAAGTTATTATTATTATTATTATTATTATTATTATTATTATTATTTAACCATAGTTAGCTTCTTCCTCTTTCCCACCAGTCAAACTTTCCCCCTCCCTATTATCCCCCCCCCCCCCCCGAACAACTGCCTGAACATCAAGCAAAAAGTGGGTGTTAGAAACAATATCATACTAAAGCTGACTGGCACAACCTGGGGATCACAACCAGACACAGTGAAGACATCTGCCCTTGCACTATGCTACTCTGCTGCTGAGTAAGCATGCCCAGTGTGGAACACATCTCACCACACTAAAACAGTAGATGTGGTTCTTAATGAGACATGCCACATTATCACGGGGTGTCTACACCACCCTACACCACTGGAGAAATTACACTACTTAGCCAGTATTGCACCACCTGACACCCGTCGGGAAGTAGCAGCCAATAGTGAAAAGACCAAGGCAGAGACATCTCCAGCTTATCCCTGTTTGGGTATCAGCCAGCACGTCAATGACTTAAATCTAGAAATAGTTTTCTAAGATCTACAGAGACACTCGCTGGAACACCTCAGCAAGCGAGAGTCCAAAAGTGGCAGACTCAAACCCAGAACCTCAACCAATGGCTGATACCAAATGAGAGACTCCCCCCTGGGCACACAGAAGACTGGGTGACTTGGAAGGCGCTGAACAGACTGCGCTCTGGCACCACGAGATGCAGAGCCAACCTCAAGAAATGGGGCCACAAAGTGGAATCCACGACATGCGAGTGTGGAGAAGAGCAAACCACTGACCACCTGCTGCAATGCACCCTGAGCCCTGCCACATGCACAATGGAGGACCTTCTTGCAGCAACACCAGAAGCACTCCAAGTGGCCAGATACTGGTCAAAGGACATTTAACCAACTACCAAACTTGCAAATTTTGTGTTTTGTCTGTTTGTTTGTTTTGTTCTGTTAGAAATGTAATACAGTTGACTAGTTGCCCTGACACGACAAACAAACAAACAAATCCCCCCCTTTCCCCCCTCTTTTTATTTTTCTTTTCTCTTTTCTTTTCCCCTAAAAATTCTATAAAACTACTTTTTAAAAAATGGTACAATCTCTGCTGAATCTATTGGGATCCACCAACATTGCCTCCTCATGTTCTGCAACCACCATGGCTCTTCATGCTGATGCTGTTTCTCTAAAGCAGAGGTCTCAATTTTTTTCATCTGTGGAGCTCTTTTTGAAGGAAATGTATGCATATACATAAGGTATTGGCAAACTTTTTGCCGCATTGTGCTTTAAAATTTGACACATGGGCCAGGCCAGTGGCAGAGGAATAGAGTGTGTTTGTGTGAACTAATAATAATAGTAATAGGTGCATCCCCAGGGAGCATCCAGTCTAAACCCCTTCTGCAATGCAGGAAAAGCACAATCAAAGCACCGCCAATAGGTGACCACTCAGCCTTTGTAATAATAATAGTAATAATAATAATAATAATAATAATAATAATAATAGGAGCAACCTCATGTCCCTTTAGTTCAACTCCTTTCTGCCATGCAGGAAAAGCACAACCAAAGCACCACTTGAGTGGTGAGAGGGAAATAGTATTTTGGAAGCAAGGAAGGTGAGAGGGAAATTATCTGGGTAATGAGGAACGTGAGAGAAACATTATTTTGGTGGCAAAGGAGGGAGGCTTTTGGCATGAGGGGGCTGAGGGGGGAAAGGCTTTTGTCGGCAAGGGAAGTGGGGAAATGCTTTTGAGGATGAGGGAGGAGGAAGAGCAGGAAAGAAGAGGGAAAGTTTGGAGGAGGATGTTGAGGAGGAGGGAGGAGGAGGGTACCATGGAGCACCTCAGTATGCTTTGTGGAGCCCAAAGGGCTTTGCGGAGCACACTTTGAGAACCACTGTTTTAAAGCATGAAGTTGAAACATAATCACCAGCTATCCATCTTCAACACAGCTTCACTAGAAATCTTCCTAGATACCAGTTTTACTATTCCATCTTCAAGAATTAACTTTTTGTTGCTTGGAAGTTGTTATCACCCTTTTTATTATGTGTCATTTTTACAGAATTGTACTTAAAACTTTAAAATGTTAAACCATATCCAATTTTATAACTTACATTGCACAAAATGTATATAACATTCTTAAAACTAAATTAATTTGTGTTCAAATTAAAATATACAATATAATTGAAACATAATTAAATGATATTAGAATTAAAAGCATTTTCATTGAAAAACGACAACTAACAAACAACACAGTCAATTCAGAAAGACTCTGATTTGTATCTGAGAATGATGAGAGTCCAAGGCAAATGAAAAATGAAAAAGATTAATCTCAGTTTTGTTATTGAGCTGTATATCTCTTTCCTTTCTGGACCTTCACACATTTGCCAACATATATACTGTCCACTTAAAATTCACAGAGATTTTTTGATAAACAGCATGAAGGAAAAATATAAAAGGTTAGAAAAAAATAGTGTTTATTTCAGTTACAGAACATTGATTGATGATAAGTGCAACAAGTAGTGTCTGGCTACTAAGTTCTGACCAAAGCAGAGAGAGAGAGAGAGAGAGAGAGAGAATTCATTCCTGTGGTCTGGTCAATGGGCCCTATACTTTCACTCATGCAGACATTTCCTATGCCATAAATATTATAATTGGGGGTTTATTTTATGTAAAATTCTCATGTTTTAGGTTCATTGCATTAGAAAAAGTATTTTCTCTGTAAAAATCACATTTTCTATGCAGAAATTAATATTTCAATGTTGAGTTTTTTCCACATGGAAAAGGCTGTTTCCTGTACATAAAGTTCTGATTTTTCTACTACACAATCACTTGCAAATTTTGTGCAAAATAAGTCCCAAATTACAAAGATTCTTATAAATCCAGATTTTTCTCATCATTTTGTAAACACTAAAAAAACATGTTTTTCAACCATTTAACAAGGACAGGTTAATCCAGGAATACTCAAAGGGCACATGCCAAAGACTGAAAGTTAAATAGGATCTAATGGAACAGAACTGATTAAACCATTATCTTGGCATCCCATTGAAATCAATACATATCTTGAGATAAAAACATGATGAACATAAATGAAAAGACAATAAACATAAAAACCATTATTCAAATTTCATTTTTTGTGATATACATTGTTTATTTTGAAATGCAATTTCAATCTATGAGTGACTGAGCTTTTAAATGTTGAAGATAAGTTGAGATGCAAAATTATTTTTCCTTTTCAAACCAATAATCATGATTGAGTCTATCTCTGAAACATAATAGGCCTTTTCTACATATTTTACAAAAACCATGATAATAATCTATTGTTAAAAGGAAAAAAAAGATTGCAAGATGTATGAATCCTCTTCTATCATGTTGAGACATATCATATTGTGTATTTTAAATATATTTAATATACATTCAAGGCATAACAGAAAAATATAATGAACATAGAGGAAATAATATTTCGGGTCAATTTTGAAAACACCATGTCTTGTTGAAATTATTAATGTGATAAGGAAATGTGCTGTATATATAGAATCAAAGAGTTGGAAGAGATTTAATGGGCCATCCAGTCCAACCCCCTGCCAAGAAGCAGGAATATTGCATTCAAATCACCCCTGGCAGATGGCCATCCAGCCTCTGTTTAAAAGCTTCCAAAGAAGGAGCCTCCACCACACTCTGGGACAGAGAGTTCCACTGCTGAACGGCTCTCACAGTCAGGAAGTTCTTCCTCATGTTCAGATGGAATCTCAGTTTTATAAGTTCTATCATATTTTATCATAATTATTAACTGTATTGTTATATGTGTCTTATTTTAACTTACTACATAGAATGCAATCAAGTCTTATCAAGCCTTGTTGTTTGGTTTGGTATGACCTAAGGGCTAATCAATATTTATTTATTTATTTATTATTTACTGTATTTGTATACTGCCTTTCTCAGCCATATCAAGGCAGCTTCCAACAAAACAGTATACATAGTATCACAACACAATTAAAAACATTACAATTACATAAACCACAACAACAATAAAAATAACATCATTGGCATCTCCTTATTGCAAAGCATTGTCCAATTCCATCGTCAATAAAATTACTACTACTACTACTACTACTATTATTATTATTGAATTTATTAATAATTAGCCTTCCATGTTACACACACCTACTTTTTCTCTTTGTCTGGATCCCAGATTATCTGCTTATCCCAGATTATCTGGTAGTGTAGATTCATATAATCCAGTTCAAAGAAGATAATCTGGGATCAGATCCAGGGGTATAGGGCAGCATAGATCCAGCCTGTCTCCCTCTTCTGGAAAAAAAGTTCATTATTCTGAGGGAACATTGCCAAGTCTTATTAATTAAATATTCCAAAATTTACAATTCCTTCCAGAATTCATATGGTAGATATAAGCAAAACAAATAATAGTATACAAGTATAGTCATAGAGAGAAATCAGCATTGCAAAATTAGATTTCTGAACCTCAAACTCAGTAGTGTTCTCACAGCATTCTTTATTTCCTTATTTCTCATGCTATAAATTACTGGATTTATCAAAGGTGGGACTATAGAATAAATCATTGCCAGTGCAAGATCAGGGTCTGTTGGGGAATTAGAGGTGGGTTTCAGGTAAGCCAAGAGTCCTGTAACTACAAATATGGAGCAAACAGTAAGGTGTGGAAGGCAAGTTGAAAAAGCTTTTTGTCTTGTTTGTATAGAAGGCATTCTCATAACTGTAGTAAAAATGTGCACATAAGTCACAATAATAAAAATAAAACAGCCAAATAGAACCATAGCACTGAGAAAAATAGCTCCAACCTCAACTAGATACAGGTCAGAACAGACAAGTTTCAGTAAGTGTGGGAGTTCACAAAAAAACTGATTCACAACATTGGAGCAGAAGGAAGGAGCAAAGGTGCCTCCGGTGTGTAAAACTCCATAGAACAAATTAATGACCACTACAGCAGTAAGCATCTGAAGGCAAGCTTGTCTATTCATCACTACCTCATATTGCAACGGATTGCAAATCGCAACATACCGATCATACGCCATGACTGTCAGAAGAGAAAAATCAGATGCTACAAAGAATGTATAAAAGAAAACTTGAGCAACACATCCACAATAAGAAATGGATCTGGTGTTCATGAGGGAATTGGCCATGGATTTTGGGAAAATGACTGAAACTTGTCCCACGTCTTGTATGGCCAAGTTCATCAGAAAGAAGTACATAGGGGTATGCAAGTGATAGTCAGAGATGATTCCAGCAATGATGAGAATATTTCCTGCAGCTGTTGTTAGGTAAACTGTAAGCAATGCCCCAAAGTACAAAAGTTTAATCTCCCAAACCTCTGAAAATTCCAGGAGAAGAAACTCAGACAGAGAGGATTTATTTATAGGCTTTTGCTCATCAATATCCATGTTGGTTGCCTGTGGAGGGAAACAGATAAACAGTTGTCAAAATAGCCATAAGAGGTGTGGAGATGCAGTACTTGCAGTTTTAATTAAGGGGCTTTTTGTTCTGTTCTTACAGATATCATGCTTACCAATATGCAACATGCCTCTATTTCATTTAAAGCAATATTTCAAACGTAAGATCAATGTGCATAGCAATACAAGCATTGCTTGGGTGTACTGGTTTGGGGGAGAACATTCCCAAGCTCTAACTCTCTGCGAGATCTTTGCCGGTAAAGGTTTTGGGAATGGACGGTTAACCAAAAGTGAATCCAAAAGGAAAAGAAGTCAGATTGATGACTTCAAAAATAAATATTTCTTAATTAAGAAGACAGTATTCATATGGCTAGTATCTACTCACCTTGGCTTTAGACAATATCTTTCTACTGCTGTTGTCCCACAACAATCATTGTCATACTGCACTTGTCACCATATCAACAAGTTTTACATTTTATTGCAATTTTACATATACATTTGCTCATTAATGGCTATAATAATTTGTCCTTAGGAACTTCACTCCATGCACCTTATAAAGTAGACTTGTCTACAAAAGTTAATGTACCATCTTGCTTCTCCAGTTAATGTCATAGGCTTATAAGATAGCTTTTCAGACTTATTCAGACTAACAGGGTTACGAAGACACACACATACAGATACTGAAAAGGACAATTGGTGTATTATAGGGCATCAGTGGAAAAAATAATCTATATAGAACAGTGGATCTCAACCTGTGGGTCCCCAGGTGTTTTGGACTACAACTTCTAGAAATCCCAGCCAGTTTAGTAGCTGTTAGGATTTCTGGGAGCTGAAGACCAAAACATCTGGGGACCCACAGGTTGAGAACCACTGATCTAGAAGATTGTCATTATCAAATCATTATTTGGCAATGAAAATCAAGAGTTAAGACATAAATGGTAACTTACTATTCCAATATATAAAGCAGGAAAGAGCAATATCTCAAAAGTACAGCAAAGCATAGAATTTTGAACAAAAGTTTCAGAATCAGAATGTGGAAATAATAACTGATTAAAGGTCTAGTCAACCATTGCTAGTCAGTTTAAGTATTATTACGCTTGCTAGAACAATGCTCTAATTTGGTTTAAGACAGCTTTGAATGTCACAGTGGTTATATATATTAAACCAGAAAAAAGATTATGAAAAATGGAGAAGTAAGGAGAACAGAGAATGCTAAATCTGGTAAAAGCGAAGCTTGTATCTGATGCGCAGACATGGCTAAAACATAAATATATACTAAAGACTACCAGGATCAAAAAGTGTGAAATTAAAATTAATTCTTAATGAAAGGAACAATTTTCTACCAATGCATAGTTCCTCTCTTTCCTGAAAATTCTTCAAGTGAGGTGCCCAAGAAAATATCTCCATATTAACTCAAAATATATTGTTTACATAGTAACAAAGAAGTAAAACCTAGTATGCTCAGTGGGCCTTACTTCCATGGACACAAATGTAAGATTGCAGCCCAAATGACATTTATATGGCAAGGCTTAAAAGGAACGGTGTAAGAATTCGTGCAAAGTGTCACCTTAGTTCATACCTTGAGCCACATGCCTGAATGCAGCAAACATCTAAAATTCTTCCATCATCCCAGTGAGTAAGTCCTATAAGCTAAATTATACAATTTTAAGGTAGTCAAAAGAAAGAGTAAAAATATGGAAGAGTAAATAACACAGAGCAGAAGGAAAGGAACAGGGATACTAGTAGTCAATACAAAAACAATTGAGAAACCTCTGGAACTTTGAGAAAAGTTTCAAGCCACTATATTCTTCACAGCTTTCTCTTACCTTCTGATATACCTTCTTCTCCAATAGTGTTACATGCCTGCAACTCTGCCTAGACATCACTCGTGCCACTTTATATTCTTCTCTACTTCAACCTACACCTTTTATGCAGTATTTGTTCTCTTATGGGGAAGATCTATTCATTCCTCTCTCTTGAGCTTCTGGAGGTTTGCTCCCAGGGGTAATAATCATCATGATTCAGAAGTAAAGGTGTATTAGAAAAAAATGTGTTTCTAGACTGATACCTAATTTGTTAGTTTAGACATCTAAAAATCACTTTGTGTAACCATCATTGTTTCAAGGGGGTAGCAGCCACATATACAATATTTATGCATACATAATGGCAAGTATTCTTTCAAAGTGGTCCATGCACTGTTCTACACATAAGCAAGAAAAAGGAAATTTCCTTAGTTACTGTGAGTTTTCCAGGCTGTATGGCCGTGTTCCAGAAGCATTCTCTCCTGATGTTTCACCCACATCTATAGCTGGCACCCTCAGAGGTTGTGAGGTCTGTTGGAAACTAGGCAAGTGAGGTGTATATATCTGTGGAATGCCAAGGGTGGGAGAAAGAAGTCTTGTCTGTTTGAAGCAAATGTGAATGTTGCAATTAGCCAGCTTGGTTAGCATTGAATAGCCTGGCTGCTTCCTGCCTAGGGAAATCCTTTGTTGGGAGGTGTTAGCTGACCCTGATTGTTTCCTGTCCAGACAATGGCTCTTGGTGAGGTTACTTTAATTTGTGAGGGTTTTGTGGGGGTTTTGTGGAAGGAGTGGGGGTTATCTTGCCTCTCTGGGCTCCATGAGCCCAAAAGGTGCGAGACGGGTGTATGGACAATTGCACAGGTAGTCCCCCTGGGTCTGTCCACACAGGGCCCATAGCCCATTAGACCTGGGCTTTTCACAAAGGTGCGAGTCTAATAGGCTATCAAATTAAATTCAGGATAAAGCAGGGTTTTCAAGATAAAGCATGTTTAGATATCTCCAGTAAAAATGCGAGGTATCCTGGGATATGGGCCCTGTCTGGATGGGACCTAGATCCTCCAGTGCAACCCGATCTTGTGCTTCCAGCCCAAATGTTATCAAGATATAGGATTCATTGTTATCCAAAGCTGCAGATATCCACAAAGTGTCTTGGAAGTATTCTTTGTGGATTAGGAGAGGGGTCTTACTATATACCGTGTTAGCTAATTTTATATATTAAAACCTGCACACCTTGATTGGGTATATTCCAAATTAGTAATTAAGAATGACTAATGTAGCTGATGAGAATAATCTTTGGGAGGCAAATGAAACAATGGCAGTAGACATGGCTGGGTATTCAACAACTATTTATTTCCAATTTCTTTTGAAGAAAACAAGTTTATATTATCTCCAGTTTGTTTGGATTGTTCTTGCTCATTGACCAGATTTTAAAGAAAAGTAATTTAAATTTGAATCAATGAATTTCCGAAATTGTCACAAATGCATGTAAATCTTTCAATATATAAGACAAAGTCTACTTTGTCTATCAATTAATCTCAGGAGGTGCTAGAATGATAATGTCATTGGGAGTCCCAGGACCCTTCCACGCAGCTAATAAAATTCCACATTATCTGCTTTGAACGGGAAAATATGATAGTGTGGATTCAGATAACCCAGTTCTGCCTTGATATTGTGGGCTATATGGCTGTGTGGAAGGGCCCTCGGTTACAGTAAACATGAAATTGTTACCATTTTGACTCACAGGACAAGGTATATAGGCTTTTTATCTTTATATTTATTGCAATCTTTATATATTCCTGAGGAATTATGCACTTTTCTATCTTTATGCTTCCACTTTCTCCCTATATAGCTGTCCTTGGGCCCTTCCATACAGTCATATAAACCAGAAGGCAGAAAATCCCACAATATCTGCTTTGAACTGGGCTGAGTACACACTGCCATATATTCCACTTCAAAGCAAATAATGTGGGATGTTATTCAGCGGTGTGGAAGTAGCTATTGTTTATAAAGACATTGAAATTCACTCAGGGCAGAGACTTAATTATTAGGATGAGTATATGTTATTATATCATATCAAATGCTTTATAAATAAACGAGCTTCAATAATCTAATTATAGCCTTTATGAAGTATGAAAATCATGATCAAAAACTGAGCATGAACCATTCACAAAGTTCTTCTGTGAAAAGATAGAAATGCACATGAGTTTTTTTAATCCAAAATTTTCATTGTCTAATCAGTCAACCTGTTTTGTGCATACAACAACAATTTTCAGAGGGGGCATCTAATGTGCATAAAACCAGTTTTCAGCACAGATAAATATCTGAATAGAAAATAAAAATTATGTAGAGAAAATGCTATTTTCCCTGCAGGAGATGTATTTTGTACAGAAAAAAATGTATTTTCTGTGCAGAGAAGGATGTTTATTGTGTAAGAAAGTACAATTTTCTGTGCAAAAACCAAGAGGAAAAAGTACCAAACTAGGAGTTTGCACCTATCTTGGATTTTCAGCACTCAATAAATCCTCCTTCCACACACACTTACACACACATATTATTCCCTGAATACTAGGGAAAGTCTATAGGGTTTAACTTGGAACAAAAAAATTGCAATTCAGATATTTTCCCCCTGAAAATTAATAAGGGATGCAACTTTCAGATGTTCATCCTTACATACAAAAAGTGCCTAAAAATACAAATTCCAATAAGAATTTTCTCTTCATTTGACTACTAATTACAAGTTTGCAGACAATAAACTTTTTTTAGAATGTGCTGTGCCTCCAATTCAGCAGTTCCAATTAATGCATTTTTGTCTCCTTGTTTCTTATGCTGTAGATTACTGGATTCATTAAAGTTGGGATCATGGAATACATCATAGTCAATGCAATATCAGGCTGTGATGGAGAACCTGAGGCAGGATTGAGGTAAGCAAAACACCTAGTAAATAGTTATATGGAGAAAACAATGAGATGAGGAAGGCATGTAGAAAAAGCTTCCTGTATTCTCTGCACAGAAGTAATTGTCAACACTACAGTGAAGATATAAACATAAGTCACAACAATGAAATTAAAACAGCTTACTGCAATCAGAACACTCAAAATGACAACAGTGTCAATCAGGTGCATGTCAGAGCTGGCTGGAATTTCTGGGAGTTAAAATCCAAAACACCTGGAGGACTGAAGTTTGCCCAGACCTGGTCTAAAATAAAACTAATTGCAACTTAATCTAAATAAGACAGAGGTGCTTGCCACCAAGGGTCTTAATCTGGGGGTAGCGATGTGTCAACCGGTTCTTGGGAGTGCTCCTGGATCCGTCTTCTCCAAAAGTCAGACCAGGTAGAAGCAAGGGTCAGTGCTTACTAGAGTTGTGCAATTTAGCACAAAACCATTATTATTATTATTATTATTATTATTATTATTATTATTATTATTATTTCATACATTTTCTATCCCACCCTTCTCCCCACAAGGGGGACCTCACATAAGCATCAGACGATGCTAACAACATATACACCATAAGAATTACAATTAAAACAGTAAAATAATTTTAAAAACATTATACAAAATCATCAATAAACTCATTTAACAATAAATTGACGTGCCAGTAAAACCAAAACCAAGCCAGTAAAATCCAATGTCGCAAAAACCCCAAATTCCTTTTCCTATTGCCACTGTCCTCTAGTCGAATGCCTGGCCCCAGAGCCAGGTCTTCAGTTGTCTTCTAAAGAACAGGAGGGAGGTGGCCAACCTGATGTCCTTAGGGAGAGAGTTCCACAGATGGAGGGCCACTGCCGAGAAGGCCCTGTCTTTTGTCCCCACCAACCGCATTTGCAAGAGTGGTGGGATCGAGAGCAGGGCCTCTCCGGACAATCTTACGCTTCGTGATGGTTCATAGCAGGAGATACGTTCGGATACCATGCCATTTTTTGGTTCTGTTTTTGTATAACCCCTGATTCCGTTTGCTGGGAAATTGTCCAAATTGGGGGGAGGGTGCCATTTTCATTTGGCAAAGATTTGGCAAAGATTTAGATGCTCAATACTCAGTCATTTGCAGACCTATCTGCATGAAACGTACCTCACTTTTAGACTCCATTTACAACTGCAAGCCTGTAAATTCACTAATCTACCAATTTGTTTTAGAATTATTTAAAGTTTTCACCATAACATCTTTTAAAATAAGACAAACCATAAGACAAGGTTCTGGGAATTGTAGTCACTAGTTGTGTCTATTCTCAGCCAATCAGCGCGCGGACACAAACAGTCCTTTCATTGGCTGAGAAACAGAGAGAGAGAGAGAAAAAATTCAACTCCCATCATGCTCTGAGAGTGATGTAGAGGTTTTCATTGCCCATCCCATCCAAGTGTTGCTAGGGAAGTGAGTTCCCAGAAAGACTCTCTCTGGAGGAGGAGCCCAGGGAACTTTTCCAGAAGAAATGGATGCTGCTTCCAAGATTAAGAGATGCTGCAGTTAACCCCATCATTTCCACGAGCCCCTTGCAGCCAACCCTTGCCTTGGGTATATTGCAGTTAACTCCATCATCTCCAGTTACTGAAAAATCCTGCTCTTTGAGTTGTTTCAGCTGGCTTGCAACTCCCCCCCAATCCGGTTTTTGGGAATTTAGTAAACAAATCACCAAATTTTACAAATCACTTTCTGTTCAAACTGATCTGGGCACAACCCTAGTGCTTACTACCAGCTTTGGCTACACCCCTTCCTAGATTTGGAGGACCTAAAGATAGTAATGTATTCACTAGTAACCTCAAGTTGGACTTCTGCAATGTGCTTTACATGGGAAACCTTTGTACCAAGTTTGGAAACTCAAGCTGGTTCAAAATACAGCAGCCAGATTGGTTATGGGAACTTCTAGGAATGAGCATATTACACTTATCATAAAGTTGCTCCACTGATTGCCAATTAGTTTCTGGGCAAAGTACAAGGTGTTGGTTTTGACCTTTAATGCCCTCTATGGTTTGAGTCTAGGTTATCTAGAGGATTGCTTTCTCCCATACGAGCTGCTCTGCATACAATCTGCCCAGCACACTCTTTGGGGAGCAGCTATCCCAGCCTGTCAGAACCCAACTGGCGACTAGCACCCAGAGGATCTTTTCATCAGCTGCCCCAAGACTGTGGAATGACCTGCCGGAAGAGCTCTGACAGCTAAACCAACTGTCAGAATTTTAAAACCATCTAAAGACTTATCTCTTCCACCTGGCCTACCCAGCCAATTTTAAGCATGAAACTTGTGTCCTATGTTTCAATCTCCATCCTGTATATTTAATATGCATTTTATCAAAATACATTATAAAATGCATTGTTTATAGAACTACATTTTAATAGGTGTGTTTATAGATTTTTTTGCAACGCTTGTGTGTTTTGACTGTGCTATAAAACACCTTGTGCCACAAGAAGTGGTGGGTTGTTGTTGCTGCTGTTGTTAAAGCTAAGTGTTATAAATAAGAGAGCAGCAACAATGTGACCCAATCTCAAAAAATGAGGTCCAAATATTATTCATTAAAGCTATACGCAGAATTTACTGAACTAAACACAGAGGGTTTGAGGACAGAACCTCAAACCCAAGAGATTTTTTCAGAGCATTTTTGATCTCCTTGTTTCTTATGCTGTAGATGATTGGATTCATCAAGGGTGGAACCATGGAATATATCATAGTCACTGTCAAATCGAGTGGTGATGGGGAATCAGAGGCAGGCTTGTAGTAAGACAGATATGAAGTAAATATAAATACAGAAAAAACAGTGAGATGGGGGAGGCAGGTTGAGAATGCTTTCTTTCTTCCCTGTCCAGCAGGGAATCTCATGACAGCAGTTAAGATGTGCACATAACTTACAATAATAAACACAAAACAGCCTACTGCAACCACAGCACTCAGCAGAAGAATTCCAATTTCAATCAGGTACAAATTAGTGCAGGCAAGCCTAAGTAAGTGTGGGATTTCACAAAAAAACTGATTGACAACATTGGAACAAAACGGGGATGCAAAGGTGCCTACCGTGTGTAACCCTCCATAGAACAAACTAATAATCCATACAGCAGTAACCATTCGAAGACAAGCATGCCTATTCATCACCATCTCATACCTCAAAGGATTACAAATGGCAACATACCGATCATAAGCCATGACTGTCAGAAGAGAGTAATCAGATGATATAAAGAATATATAAAATAGAACTTGAGTGACACACCCATAATAGGAAATGTAACTGTCATTCATAAGAGAATTGGCCATGGATTTGGGGAAAATGACAGAAACTTGTCCCACATCCTGTATGGCCAGATTCATCAGAAAAAAGTACATAGGAGTGTGCAAGTGATAGTCAGAAGTTATTGCACAGACAATGAGAATGTTTCCTGTTGATGCTGTCAAGTAAAAGACAAGGAACCCCACAAAATGTAGAATCTTTAGTTCCCAAACCTCTGAGAATTCCAGGAGAAGAAACTCTGAAGGAGAAGATTTATTAATTGGACTTTCCTCTTCAGTATGTAGACCCCCCTATGGAAGAAAGAAAACACAACTGACAGTTCTCAGAATGAATATTAAAGAAATGATTGTGCAGTACATGGAGTATAAATTGTCTGTTCATAATATGTTGATAACAATGTTACTGCAGTTGTATTTAAGAAGCCACATTCTGTGTGGATGACACCAAGGCACTAACATATCTGAAAACCTAATTTTTTAAAACAAACAACCCCAAAGTAACTTACATATCCCCTTTCTACATTCCACAATTGAACTTGTCATTTCATCTGTCATTAATATATCATATAGCATCCAGAGATTTGTCATTTTAGCAAATTTCCTACATAATTCTAAATACTTGTTCAAATAAAAAACAGGTTTCTATAGAAAATAATAATAATAATAATAATAATAATAATTATTATTATTATTATTATTATTGAATCTACACGCATCATTCGAAAATAAATCACACACTTGGGAAGTCTTCGACTTGTGATTTTGTGATACGAAATCCAGCATATATATCTCATTTGCTGTGACATTTTTGTGTCAGTAAAATAATAATAATAATAATAATAATAATAATAATAATAATAATAATAATAATACTTTATTTGTATTCTGCTCTATCTGCCCGAGGGGACTCTGGGCAGATTCCAACATAACAATGACAAACATTCAATGCCTTCATAAAACACACTACACTAACACAAAATCCAAAGAAAATCCACATATAAAAGTAACATTAAAACCTAACAACAAATTAAGACCTAATATCAGTAAATACAGATGAGAAAATACATTACAGTTAAAATGCTATCCAACTTCTATCCTCTACAAACGTGGATATAGGGTGCTTCTGCACAGCAGAATTAATGCACTTTAAATTGCATGTTTAAAATCTATAGACCCATGGGAGTTGTAATTTTACATAGCCTTTAGTCCCCTCTACCAGAGTACTGATGCCTCACCAAACTACACCAAACTACAATTTCCAGTTTTTGATACCCAGTCATTTCCAAATCCCCTCTGAATCATGTTCTTCCTAGCCTAATCATGTCAAAATGACATATTTAATGTTGTCAGTTCCTTGACAGCAGTTGATACAGAGGCTTTCATACTTCATAACAAAAATATTACTTGAAGCAAATAGAATTTTTATGATTGTTTATGTGAAAGGCTTATACCCAATCAAAAAGTTAATCCATATATTTATACCCTGATTTTCTCCCAAGGCTAGGATGAGGCATGGTTTACAGACAGAAATCCAAAATTAGTCTGAGCTACAAGAATCTATCTTTTGATATATATTTTTCCTTAAGGAAAACAGTTCAGGGAAAGCACTTGCAAAAACTTTCTGACATTTCCACAGTTGTGGGAACTGGTGTTGAAAAAACTCCTATTGAAAACTTCTACTTTTATGTAATATTTCAGGATTTACTGTTCATAATTGCAAATCAATAATCAGTGGTCAAGTATAAAAGAATAATGGTATTAACTATGCACCCTAAAATCATTTGACCTCCCCATGTTACATAGCAACATTTTCTTTTTGTATACCAGATACCATTTATGATAAAGCTGCAGATTCAAAATTACCACTTACCAGATGACTATTATCAAGTGCTACTCACCAGTACATTCATGAAAGCTAATTTTCACTGAATCTTCCAGTGATGAGAAAAATAAATATCTTTGGTTCTTCAGTTCTCTGATCGTATGTATCATGTGGCACCAATCAGAGATATGTAAACATGTAGCAAACAAATAAGGGATTATGGTCAAGGATGGACAACACAAAAAAATTGGGGTCTTCTTTCCAGACATGTTCCAGTCTTCTTTCCAGACATGTTTGAGTAGGACTAAAATTATCTCTGTTTGATAGCTTAGACAAGTGTTAAATCAGTAGAGATAGCAGTGAGCCAGCTGGGACAATGGTCAGGCACGGTATAAGGTGTATCTCAATGATTCCCTAGATTCAACAAGACAAAAGGTTATGGAAAAAGAAGAATTAAATATTACAAAATAGAATTTGAACAGTTGGTACATAAAATTGTGATTAATCATATAGATGAAATGAAAATAGGTGCCTAACAGCTGATTCAAGAATTACTAGAATGTCATTGTTTTGTTTCAGAGACCAAACATCCAGCGGTATATAAGCCTTTTCTCTCTAAAAATTCTGTTATGAAAATAAATCTGGTTATCTTAATGTGTCTTCAGTTATTGTAGTTGAAAACCTAGAGCTTCAAATAGCATTTGAACAGTGTAGTCTTAACAATGCTTTCTAGGCATAATAAATTCAGGATTGTATGCCCAGATAAATAAGCATAAAAATGGAAATATATACAAATATTTCACCACTCTAACATGCAAGTCACATTACTCAATTATATATAAAAGTTGTCAACAAAGAGATAAACAAGAATAGCAAGTGAAATCATGGAAGAAAAGCCTGATAGAAAATGAAAGTCTTTTTCAGTGTCAGAACATTTTAGGAACAACTGTAAAAATAAAAAGATTGCAAGCCATTTTCCTCACAGATGTTTCTTACCTTTGTTTCCATTATGCTAAATAGCTTTTTACTTCACACAGCAGTCATTCCAGTTTGTAAATGTCTTCCCTTTTGATACATGATTACGAACTTTCCTAAGAATATTTATTCAGCTTTTGGGGATTTTTTCCCAGGGGTGGCCATCATAATTCAACAGTAAAGATACAGGCAAAACAAATTATGTTTCTGGAGTTTTGCTCCCAAGAGTCACCTTTACAGTCCAGCAGTAAAAGGACCCAGAAAAAAAGTTCAATTTCTAACCTCAAACTTCACTGACATATGCATTTAAAAATGATAAAACCTTATTCCTATCAGATGTTAATATGAAGTTATTCCTGAATTCTACTAAATGTGCATTTATACAGGTAGTCCCCAACTTATGAACAAGCTAGGATTTGTAGGTGTGTTCAGTGTAACTCTAGCCAAATATACAGGGTGTCCAAAAGTTTATTTACCAATTAAAAGGTAAAGAGATTTTATGACCCACCCCCCCCCCCACACACACACATATACACATCCTTTTTTTATCTGGGTTGTTGTAGGTTTTTCGGCTGTATGGCCATGTTCTAGAAGCATTCTCTCCTGATGTTCTGCCTGCATCTATGGCAGGTATCCTTACAATAGATCTCACAACCTCTGAGGATGCCTGCCATAGATGCAGGCAAAATGTCAGGAGAGAATGCTTCTAGAACATGGTCATACACCCCGAAAAACCAGTGATTACAGCCATTATTTATTTATCGTGTCATCAGCAACCATTGTATTACAATTCTAACAAAGCAAAACAAACACACAGATTAAAAAGAAAAAGGGAAAAAAACACACACACATTTTGCAAATTTCCAAGGTCACGTGGCCAGCATGACTGCATAAAGTGCTGTTAACTTCCTGCCAGAGTGGTACCTATAGATCTACTCACATTTGCATGTTTTCTAACAGCTGAGCTGGCAGTAGTTGGGGCTAACAGCGGTAGCTCACACCACTCCCCAGATTCAAACCTGCAACCTTTCGATCAGCAAGTTCAGCAGCTTAGACACTTTTTCCCCATGATAACTCTTTCAGGAGTGAATTTCCCTCCCTTGGGAAAATTTCTCTTAATTCCCGTTGTCTCACCCCCATTTGTAACTCTGAGTGATTTGTAAGTCAGATGTTTGTAACTCGGAGACTGCTTGTACTTCATTAACTCAATATAAGGGGTATGCATGGTTTTTTACAGAAGCATAGTACCATTCTGAGTAAAGTCAGAGCACCCAAAAAAATCTCATTTTATCATAGTGAACCATACAAGACAAGCTTGCTACCAGCTGGACATGTCCCACAAAGCCAAGAAGCACCACCAAGCCATAAAAGAGTGTGTGTTCTACAACAAAACTACTCCTTTTAACATAAAGACATATTTTAGTATTATTCTCCTCGTTACTTCTGGGGAAACCTCCCAACACAAGGTATCTGCCAAAGGCCTCATCTATCCTGCTGGGCATCACAATTAACTAAGATGTAGTAATATATCTAATATATACCTACTAGTGTTAAGTGCCAGATGTTTCTTGGACAATGAGAGAAAAGTTCCCCATTTGGAAAGTGAAAGGATATAGGTTTTAAACCATCTGTTTTGCCTTTACATACCCTGAATGGAAAAAAATGGCATATCCTATAGCTGTAGTTATACAGTATATGCTGTTCCGGTTCTGGACAAAGTCAAGCCAGTTTGCATGGACTACACTCAAGCACAATTCCTCTGCCCCACCCCCCACCCCCGGGTTAGGCCTAGGTATTATAAGAAAGATTGCTGTGACAGAAGACTTGGTTGCTTTTGTTATGTTCCTTTGAGTTGTTTCTGATGTATGACACCAACAGGTCACCACAAGGTTTTGTTCTCAAACTGTTCATAAGGAGTGCCTTTACCTTCCTTTGAGGGTTAGAGAATGGGACTTGGCCAAAGAAATCCAATAGATTTCAGCCAGGTTGCTAACTGAGGTTGGCTACAGGGAGCGGACAACCTCCTCCCTGGCAGTAGCTCCACTGGCATCCAGTCTGTTTCCGGGCACAATTCAAAGTGCTGGTTATGACCCTTAAAGCACTAGATAGTTCAGGTCCAGGCTATTTGGCTGACCACATCCCCTTGTATGAATCTGCCCAGGCCCTGAGATGTTCAGGAGAGGCCCTTCTCCCGGTCCCACCTCCATCTCAAGCTTATTTGGTGAGAATAAGAGAGAGGGCCTTCTCTGTGGCTGCCTCTCAACTCTGGAACTCCCTGCCCTGGGAAGTCAGAATTCCCCCCTCCCTGATGTCATTCCTGCAGCAGGCTAAAACCTTTTTATTCAGGAAAGCAGGGTAATAATAATACATTTTCACAACTAAACATACATGTGGACTCTGGTTTCCAAAGGTGTCTGAGATAATCTGGCTGCACCATGCTGGATCTCAGCAGAATGTTTGCCTGTACACAATGATAAAGGACCTCTTGACAGAGAAAAGAGGACCATAGAGAGGTCATTATGAAATAGTTCTTGGAACATTACAGATAAGGTGGAAGGGAAATCTGGCTAAAGTTTCTTTTAAGTGGATCACAAATAAACAAACAGGATTGTGGAGATCATTGGGGGGACATTCTTGGAACTGAATCTGAGTTGGTTCAGCAGCAGATGTTAAACAGAGTTGAGGATCACACCCTTAAAAAACCAGTTTTGGGCCGCAAACACAAGGCAGTTTGATTTTGTGGCAATGGCAATGAGCAAGAATGAGGCATTTAGTGGGGCAGGTGAATCAGCAGATGAAATGCTCACATTCTTCCTTCTGCAATCTGCACTCTTTATGGGATATATGTGAACCATAGGTGATTCCCAGCAGGAGATTCCACACAACCAAATATTCAATCTTGTTCTTTGTCTTCCTTTTCAGGCCTTTGTAGGGGAAGATTGGGTTAATCAAGCAAGCAGTGCTACTGACTTCACGTCCCAACTGTGTTGGGTGAAAGGGCATTGTCAAATTGCAAAGGTGATGGCTGAGATACCTAATTGTCTTTTTGCTCTAGCAAGCAGATGCTGGTTCACAGCGGACAGACATATAGTTGAGCTAATTCCACTCCAGATCCAGGTATGGAGAGTTGTTTGTTTTTTTTCAAGACTTTTTTGTGGTGCCTTTGCCTTCCTTTGAAACTGACAGAGGTCATTGAATGGCTTTCTATAGCTGAGTGGGAATTCAAATGCTGGTCCCTAGTCACACTCCAAGAATCACACGACTACACTAGCTCCATGGGATCAACATACATATTGGTGATTGTGAGAGGGAATAGAAGAAAGATGAGAGATGTAGATAATCGGGCTGGGCGGTTTCGTTTCGTTAATTCGTAATTCGTTAATAATTCGTTAATTTTTTCAATTACAAAACGATAACGAACCATTCTGGAGCAATTATTAAAAAAACGAATTTTCAAAAACGTTTTGTAAATGCTTCGTATTTCGATATTGTATTCGTTTCGTTATTGTTTTGAGGTCGTTTCGTTATTATTTCCGCATGTCTGGGCCAGTTTTATGGTTTAATTAGTGAAAAAAAATTATAATATCACACCAACAGTCAACAACAGAGGGAGAGGGAAGCTTCAGAAGGTTTTGGAGGTTTTTTTAGCGTATTTCGCGGTCGCGTCCGCCATTAACGAATCGATTCGTTATTGTTTCGGAAATCGATTCATTAATTTTTTACCATTTACGAAATTTCGTAAATATCGAACTTTTTAAAAGGAAAATTTTGTAATTATTTTAAATATCGAAACAAAAAAAAACCCCAAATACAAATCGATTTTAGAAACAAATTTTTCCGTTGTTACCCAGACCTAGTAGATAATATGGATATGAAGTCCTGAACCTTTGGCCAAATATTTTGATCTTGAAAATTTCTAGATATGTTGGGCTCCCATATATCCTAGACAAAAAAAATATGAAGCATTTTGTAAACCAGCAGGGAAAAATACAGTTTGTGGGTGGAAATTTTTAAACAAATGAAACTATGTGGATCCATGTTTTTTTTTAAAAAAAACCCTGGAAATTAATATTTTAAATAGTAGTCTCCCCTGGAAATTAATATCTAAACAGTGAAAGTATTTTTGAAAAACTGACTTAAATATACCAATCCAGTTAATAGTACTGCTATGAACTATTTATTTTCATAATTTAGAATTTGAGGGTTTTTTTTCCAAATCTATTTCCAAACCTAATGTTTCAAAGTCTGCCGTGGTTTTGTTTTACAAGAGTAATTAGAAAAGAGGTGGTAGTTTATATGTATTGTGTTCTTGATATAGAAATTCCACTCAAAACAGCAAAAGCATTTAAAAACCCAAGTCACAGCAGAGTGGCTTACTCACGGCATAGTACGAGGCAGAAGCATGGCTGATTATTGAGCCTAAAGAAACATTAGCTGCAGAGTTTGCCTTAAAAGTTTCAAAAATCCCAAAAAAATATGCAAATATTTCTCAAAATCTTTTCTGCTCTCTTTTCAGCTTTCTATAACTTTCCTTTGGTACACACAGCTTTGTTATGGAAATTATCCCCAAAACAGCAAAATCATTTTAAAAACAAAGGCACAGTAGAGTAGCTTTTTCACAGCAATAGTGTCACAGTAAGAGGCAATAGTGTGACAGAAAAGATTCTTTAGTTCAAAGAAACATGAGCTGCATTGTTTACCTTAAAGTTTTTGAAAAAAATTATTACAACATAATGAACTACATTTCTAGATAGAAAACATGAAGTCTAGACTATCTAACTAAATATAAACAGATATATGATATAATCTTCATTTTTCCTAAGGTCAAACAAAAGAAAACAACTAATGACTTTATCACATGAGGGACTCTGCCCACAATCCAGTGCTATTTCACCAGCCTCCATTCTCCAGCCTCCGCCCTGTTTGCCACTTTGTCACTGTGTCGCTTCCTCATCACGGGGGAAGCATCACCAAAGCAGTACAGATTTGTACTGGCTCCATTGGAAACAGCACAACATGGGAAGGTTGCAAGGGAAGCGTCATACGACGCTTCCACTCGGAAGTCCAGTAATGTCATGTGATGGACAGCATGCCCATCTGTTGCTGGACTAGCAAGCACATGTGCTAGGATGCTAAAAAAGCCCCATGTGATGATGTCATCAGACTACATTCTGATGACCCCATCACAACTCTCACATGAACAGCTGGAGAGAAAAAGAGAAACCACAAGTTTATTTTTGGGGAGCTTGAAACAAATATCATGCAACCTGAAAACCACTCACTCTATGTCAGTGGTCCTGTGAGTCCCCAGGTGTTTTGGCCTACAACTCTCAGAAAACCCAGCTAGTTTACCAGCTGTTAGGATTTCTGGGAGTTGAAGGCCAAAACATCTGGGGACCCACAGGCTGGGAATCACTGTTCTATGTCATCAAAGAGATGGGTGGATGGGATAAAGAATGAGAAATGCAGACAGGGACACATTGGCATTCAAAGAGAGGAATGAGGAAAAGATTTCCCTACATAATCTGTTTCCTGCCTATCTATTTCCTTGATTAGGGCTATTGACTTGAGCAGGATGTGGTTGAACTCTAACAGTTCTTACATGTCATAAATAAATATGACTGTAACTATGCACTCACTCCCATTATGCATTTTATTACATTAGTCCTGCCGACACTGTTGTTCACAAGAACAGAACAATGACACAGATTTTACTGTAACCATGTGGATGACTTCTAGTACTAACAAGTTTTTTTAAAAAAAACAAAATAGGGGCTGTTCCATGATTTGCAAGGTCAGTCAACAATCAGGACATTAATAACTTTCTGTTAAATCTAAATATGAGTTTTTTCAGAGCATTTTTTATCTCCTTGTTTCTTATGCTGTAGATGAGTGGATTCATCAAGGGTGGTACCATGGAATAGATCATGGTCACTGCCAAATCAAGGAGTGATGAGGAATCAGAGACAGGCTTGTAGTAAGCTAGATATGAAGTAAATATAAACACAGAAAAAACAGTGAGATGGGGGAGACAAGTTGAGAAAGCTCTCTTTCTTCCCTGACCAGCAGGAAATCTCATGACAGCAGTAAAGATGTGCACATAAGTCACAACAATGAACACAAAGCAGCCTGCTGCAACCACTGCACTCAGCAAAAGAATTCCAATTTCAATCAGGTACAACTTAGAGCACACAAGCCTAAGTAAGTGTGGGATTTCACAAAAAAATTGATTGACAACATTGGAGCAAAAGGCAGGTGAAAATGTGCCTACAGTGTGTAACACCGCATAGAAGGAACTAATAATCCATACAGCCATAACCATTTGAAGGCAGGTATGCCTATTCATCACCATCTCATACTGTAATGGAGTACAAATGGCAACATACCGGTCATAGGCCATGACTGTCAGAAGAGAGTAGTCAGATGATATAAAGAATACATAGAACAGTACTTGAACAATACATCCAGAATAAGAAATGTGACTATCATTCATAAGGGAATTGGCCATGGAAACAGGGAAAATGACTGAAATTTGTCCCACATCTTGTATGGCTAAGTTCATTAGAAGGAAGTACATGGGAGTATGCAAGTGATAGTCAGAGGTTATTGCAGAGACAATGAGAAGATTCGCAGTTGTTGCTGTCAGGTAAAAGACAAGGAACAGAATAAAGTGTAGAATCTGAAACTCCCAAACTTCTGAGAATTCTAGGAGAAGAAACTCAGAGAGAGTAGATTTATTCATTGGACTTTGTTCTTCAGCATATAGGCCCCCTATAGAAGAAGGAAGCACAATGACAATGCTTGCAATGAGCATTAAATAAATCATGGTACAGTATGTACAATATGAATTGTAAGCTGATAATATATTGATATTGCTATTCTTGTGATTGAACTTAGGAACTCACATCAAGACACTTCGGCTGGATCTACACTACAATATCATGTAGTTTGAAAATCCATTTTATGGTCGATGTAGACCAGTGGTTCTCAACCTGTGAATGCCCAGATGTTTTGGCCTACAATTCCCAGAAATGCCAGCCAGTTTACCAGCAATTAAGATTTCCCCAAAACATCTGAGGACCCACAGGTTGAGAACCACTGGTGTAGACCCATATTTAACCTCATTGAACTGCATTACACTGAGCTACACTGACCATATAATGTAATTTCAAACTGTATGATATGGCAGTATGGATCCAGCCTAAATCATCTGGAAGTCAGATATTTGAAGACAATCAATCAACCTAAAGTAACTATTAGAGGGTCTACCTATATTGCACATTTATACATCATTGATACCATTTCAGTTGCCAGGAATCTTCCATATACAATCTGATATTTGATTTCCCCTAAGTAATTGAGAATTCTCTGCAACATAGCTATAATACTGCAATGAGCAAAAATCCTAGAAAATCCTAATTACTTAAACTAATTAAAAAATTCAGGTTTCAACAGGAAGAGGACATGGCAGCTCAAGTGGTATCCAACTGCTACAATTGTACAAGACTAGCTACCGGCTGAGAGTGGATCTGCATTCTAGAAATAATGCAATTTTACCCCACTTTATCTGCCATGGTTCAATGTTATGGAATTGTGGGAGCTGTAATTTTACAAGGCATTTAGCCTTCTTTGCCAAATAGTGGTGGTGCCTCGGCAAACGGGAACTTCCAATATTCCATATTTGTCAGTAAATGTGAGGTCAAATCACATTAAGTCTACAATGTAGATATAATCAGAGTCTCTCATTGCAGCAATTCTTCAAATGTGGTAACAAAAAATCTCCCCCCCCCCCCACACACACACACATAATGCATAATCATTATTACTCAGTCATTCCTACATTTCTCCTCAGTCAGGATCTAGTTATCCCAATCAATATGAAAATGATGTCCAGAACCTAACATAAAGGTTTTCATAGTTCATAATGAAAACATTACTTGGAGCAGAAAGGCTTATGTGAAAGGATTGTACTCATCAGACATCAAAGAAATTGTTCAGTCTTTTTCCCAAGACTAGAATTAAGTGTAGCTTACAGATAAAAATTCAAATGTAGTATAAATTACAGGAATCTATCTTTTTCCCCCCTGTAACACAACATTTCAGAAAAAGAAATCAAGCACTTGCAAATCATAATTGGAAAGGAATAACTGGTTATCAATTCTTTTAAAAATAATAGAACTATAATTATGTAACTCCCAAAAGCATTTGACCTCCCATCTTCCATAGGCAAATTGGTCCTCATATCTTGACACCAGATACTTTCTTAGTTAAATAGTGAATCTTGCATACTGCTGCTGAATAAAGATTGCCATTTAGCAGATGATTATTATCAAGTGCTAACTCACCAATATATTCATGGAAGTCAATCATGATTGATTCTCCCAGTGATGAGGAGGATTTTACTTCTTTTTCTCTTCTGATCTTTGATCAGTCATACCATGTGCCGGCAATTAATTAGAAGTAAATAAGCAGGTATAAGTAAGGTATAAAGCACAAGAATGAGTGTAGGTCATAGCCATAGCAAAAAGTTGGTGGTTAAAGTTCCAGTCTAGTTTTCTGATGTTTTCATATAGGACGAGAAAGTATCTCTGTTTGAAAGC
Source organism: Anolis sagrei ordinatus (assembly GCF_025583915.1). NCBI lineage: Eukaryota > Metazoa > Chordata > Lepidosauria > Squamata > Anolidae > Anolis > Anolis sagrei. The sequence goes on along the minus strand of NW_026847660.1, from coordinate 25,777,180 downwards.
CTGGGTAGGTATTGTAAGTCATTTATAGGTGCAGTTGAGTCAGTTGAGCCAATGAGCAGATATGGTAGAATATACTTTTGTATATCACAATGATTTCCTACATTCAAGAAGACAAAAGGTTTTGAAAAAGAAGAAATAAAGATTACCAAATGACAATTGAGAAGTTGCTACAGATAATAATCTAGGCTGGGAACTGAAGGATAAGACTGAGGGAAAGGAGAATTTTCAATCTTGCCAAAGTGATACTTGTAACTGTCATACAGACATTACTCACATAATTGTGGAGTAAGGGTGCCAAATTTTAAAAAATTGAAATTATTGGTGAGTGAGTTATTGGTGGCAGCAGACGTTATTACATTAAGTAAAGGATTTGCCACATATCGTGGCAAATTCGTCAGGGGGGGGGCATTCCACTCTGCATTACCTAATTTACCCCTTACCTCATCCCACGGAGGGAAGCATCTGCCATCCCACTTCCCCCCGTTGTTCCTTTTGCAAAACTGGAAGCCTCCTGTGTTGGTGGCAGCGTACACCAGTTTCTCATCTCTTTTGCCACAAGGCTCCACTGGAAGTAAATATACATCGTGGGTTGGGAGCTGGCGGGCTCCATGGCAAAAGTGAAGAGGAACCAATGTACGATGGGCAATTTTGCCCTTATGATGAGGTCGTAAGAGTAGAATATTATGTATAGATCTAAACTATGAGTCAAATAACTTCAGTACAGGGCTTGGAAAATTGCATTTTATAGCAAAAGAAGAATACATATTTTAGCATGTTTTTTTTCCTATTTCTGTAAAATATGTTCTAATGGATTTGGGACCTTTTTGAAACAAACTCCACAATTATTTATTGATCAGCTAGTGTGAAATGAAAATAGACACTAAACAACTGATTCATGCATTACCAGTATGTTCTTTTTTCAGAGACCAATAGTCCAGTGATGAATAAATATTCTCTTTATAAATTGTGTTATGAAAATTATTCTGATTATCTTGAAACCTCTGCAAATGTTGTGGCTGAGAATTAATCTCCACATAAGCTTCATATTTCATTTGAACAGTCAAGTCTTATCTTTGTTCTCTAGGAAGTAAGGCATAATATATTCAGTGGGTTCGACACCCAGGTAAATAAGCATTAAGTGGCAAACATCTAAAAATGTTTCTGCATTGCAACATGAATTACTCAATTCTATATCAAAGTTATTAGCACAGAGATAAACAAGAATAATAGAAAAATTATGAAACGAACTAAAAGATAGCCGAGAAGGAAGGAAAATTTGTTTTAGTTTTCAGCATGGGGACATTTTAAGAACTCCTGAAATAATAAAAAGATTCCAATCAACAGGTTTTTCTTACCTTCAGGTGCACTTTCTTCTCCATTAATATATTATGGCTGTTTACCTCACTAAACATCCATGCCACTTTATATATATCTTGTCTTCCCTTTTGATTTATGAAGAAGAACTATTCTGAGGAGAAGACTTATTCACCCTTCTCCCCAGTTTCTGGAGATTGGTTCCCAGGAGTGGCAATCATAGTTCCGTAGTAAAGATATAGTAGAAACAAATTACATTTCTGGAGTTTTACTCTCAGAGGTCACCATCACAGCTCAGCACTAAGAGGATAGAGGCAATAAGTTACATTTCTGATGTCACACTTCACTGATATGTTAGTAAATAAAAGAAAATAGGATTATGGACTCTCACTTCACTGACCTAAGTGTCTAAAAATGACCGAAACTTGGAGAAATCTAATTTGTATCATCAGACTATTGAAAAAAATACTATGAAACAATTTCTGAATTTGAGTAAATTCATATTTATGATGAGCAGAAGTAATCTTTTCATGAAATGCAGTCACTATTCAGCATTGGCCATATTTAGTGAAGTGCTATACCAACCCCTAAGAAGATGCCGGAGACAGGAATTAGTATCATTTTATGAACGCAATATAAAGGTTTTGCACAGCCATACAAAATACATTTTCCACCAGCTGGCCATCTCCCACAAAGCCAACAATATACTTCAAGTCTCAAGAAGCAAAACCAGTTTTTGCCTACTCCTTTTATCATAAAGACATATTTGAATGCTTCTCACTCCTTCTGGGGGAACCTCCCAACATGAACTGTTTATCAAAGACCTCAACTAGTTTACTGGGCATCACAATTAGCTAAGAAAAATGTGCTAAAATAGCACTACAACCCATCAGTATTCTGTGTCAAATCTTCATCAGAGAAGAGCTCCTCATTTAGAAAGTGAAGGGATGTAGACAAACCCTGAATTGAAGAAAGAGGCAAACCCCATAGTTGCAGTTATAGATGCTGTTCCAGTTTTGGGGAGAGCCAAGTCCTCGTGCATGGCCCAAACTCAGCCACCATTCCTCTGCCCTACCTCTCAGTTTTAGACTTGGGTATAAGGTAGGTTGCTGTGACACAATGCTTTATAGTTTTTGTTATGAGTCTTTGATTTCTAATTCATGGGGTATGACAGGGTTTTGTTCCCAAGCGTTGTTCAGAAGGAGTGCCTTTGCCTTCCTTTGAGGCTGTGGTCCCACCTACACTGCCATATAATCCAGTTTCTGAAGCAAAATTATCTGCTTTAAATTGTATTATATGGCAGTGTAGATCCAGCCTGTGACCCCATCTACGCTGCCATATAACATCCAGATTATTTGATTTGAATTTTATTATATGGCAGTGTAGACTCATATAATCCAGTTCAAAGTACAAATTGTGGATTATCTGCTTTGATAATGTGGATTATATGGCAGTGTAGATCCAGCCTGAGAGAATGGGACTTGCCCAAGGTCATCCAGTAGATTTCAATGAGTGAACAGGTATTTGAAACTTGGACTCCAGAGTTGTAATCCAAGTCTCTCCAACTGAACCAAGCTGGGCTTCAGAAGAATACTTGCCTGTACACAGAGAGGACATCTTGATAGTGAAAAGAGAGCTATAGAATAGTAATTATGAAATGGTTCTTGGAAAGTTCAGGATAATATGGGAAGGACCCTGGTTAAAGGTTACTTTAAAATGGTACAGAAATGAGCAAATAGGATTTTGAAGGGTTTTTTTTTAGGGGAGGGGGGTTGGATCTTGGAACTGAACCAGAGTTTTATCCCAGCAACATGTGTTATCATATCCTTGAGCAAAATGGCTTTGGCAGCAAACACAGGGCAGTTTGCTTTGGTGGCAATAATAATGATCAGGAATGGAGCATTTAGGGGGGAGATATGATCAGCAGATTGGATGCCCACATTCTCCCTTCTGCAGCCTGTACTCTGTGGGGGAGATATAAATGAATCATTGATTATTCCCAGCATGATAATCCATCTGAAAAATAATTCAATTGTGTTCTTGATCTTTCTTGTCAGACCTCCTCCATAGGAGCAGATGGTTAATCAAGCAAGTAGTGCCATTGCCTTAGTGGCCCAACTGTGACAGGGCATTGTAAAAATTCAAAGGTGTATTTCCACTGTTAGCCCATCAAATTTCAGAATTTTACACTCATCAACTAATTTTAGAGATATTTTTGGATTTTTGAAAACATTTTTTAAAAAAAAAAACTACAAAAGCTATCTACTTGATTTTTATATACAATGCACAAGATAGCCAGGGCATCAATCCCCAGAAGTTTCAGAAAGATTCACACAGCTACAGATTTTTGGGAATTTTTAAAAGTTTAGAAAAAACAATTTATCCCCCCAAAAAGCGACAACAGCAATCCTCTTTAATGTCTGTCTGTCTGTATGACACACAACCATGTAACGTAGCACAGATTTATACTATTACTTACTTACTTTAGTACTCTTTGCAGATTCAATAATTGTATTTATTATTATTAAACTAATACTAAACAGCTGGTGCCATTGGGGCTTTCTGATGCTGAGCACGGCATTCTGGGAAATGTAGTTTAGGGCAGGACTTTTTGCATTCTCTGCCACAAGAGACCTTGTTTTCCCAAACAACATTTTTAAGAATGCTGTGTTCTCAGTCTTCTACCCAATTTTGCTACTCCTGCCCCCAGTGCCTTCCTTATGGTGATCAGGCCAAAGAAAAACAAGATTGACTTTTATAACACTTTATGTTCTCTTATCTAGATAGGCCAGGCTTCCACAAACCCTGACAACAATTTTATGAAGAACTTTGAAAACCAGATAGGGGGAAATTACAGTTTTGGTATGATAAATTAAAAACAATGAAAAGGACACTTTTGAAGATGCAAATAAAAAATGTGCCCTCTAGCACATTTGAATTCAGGCCTTTCTTTTAAAATCCTATGGCCTCCGCTGGAAATTAGTATTTTAAACAGTGTGTTTATTGAAAATAGCTGACTAGAATAAACCAATTCAATTAACACTAACGATTTAATTTCACAATGTATACATTTGAGAATTTTCAAATTAGTTTTCAAACCTAATGTTGCAATGTCTACTATGATTTTTTTAAGTAGTAGGAAAATAGGTAGTAGCCTTGGTTGTCATGCTCTTATATGGTTATTATTTATTTATTTATTGTGTCAGGAGCAAACCAAACAGTTGTATTTTTTTAAAACAAATAACAAAAGAAACAAAAAAAACCCCACAAAGTTTGCAAGCTTGGCATTTTATTAAATAACCTTTGACCAGTAGCTGGCCACTTGGAGTGTCTCTGGTGTTGCTATAAGAAGGTCCCCCATTGTGCATGTGGCAGGGCTCAGGTTGCATTGTAGTAGGTGGTCTGTCGTTTGCTCTTGTCCACACTCGCATGTCATGGATTCCACTTTGTAGCCCCATTTCTTAAGGTTGGCACTGCATCTTGTGGTGCCAGAGCACAGTGCCTTCCAAATCACCCAGTTTTCTGTGTGCCCAGGAGGGAGTCTCTCATTTGGTATCAGCCATTGTTTGAGGTTCTAGGTCTTATATTGTACAAATAAATATGACCATATATGTGCACTTCCAAATTTGCATTTTTGTTGTATTGCTACTGCTGACACTGTTATTCATAACAAAACAATTACACAGAGCAGAGTTTGCTGTGACCATGTAGAATCCTAGTGTAATCAGCTTTTTGAAATAACAAAAAAGGGCTGTTGCAATTCACCACTTGTAGGGTCGACAATCAGGAAATTGCCATTAAGACATCGTATTACAGTAGCTACAGAATATTTTTTTCAAAGCATTTTTTATCTCCTTGTTTCTTATACTGTAGATGAGTGGATTAATCAATGGTGGTACCATGGAATAAATCATAGTCACTGCCAAATCAAGGAATGAAGGGGAATCAGAGAAAGGCTTGAAGTAAGCTAGATAGGTAGTAAATACTAAAACAGAGAAAACAGTGAGGTGGGGGAGGCAAGTTGAGAAAGCTCTTGTCCTTCCCTGCCCAGCAGGAAATTTCATGACAATGGTTAAGATGTGCCCATAACTCACAACAATGAACAGAAAGCAGCCTGCTGCTATGACAGCACTCAGCGAAAGGATTGCAATTTCGGTCATATACAAGTTAGTGCAGGCAAGCCTAAGTAAGTGTGGGATTTCACAAAAAAATTGATTGACAACATTAGAGCAAAAGGCAGGTGAAAATGTGCCTACAGTGTGTAATACGGCATAGAACAAGCTAACAATCCATACAGCAGTAATCATTTGAAGGCAGGTATACCTATTCATCACCATGTCATACTGTAATGGAGTGCAAATGGCAACATAGCGATCATAGGCCATGACTGTCAGAAGAAAGTAGTCAGATGATATAAAGAATACAAAGAACAGTACTTGAGCAACACATCCAGAATAAGAAATGTGACTATCATTCATAAGAGAATTGGCCATGGAAGCAGGGAAAATGACTGAAATTTGTCCCACATCCTGTATGGCCAAGTTCATTAGAAGGAAGTACATGGGGTTATGCAAGTGATAGTCAGAGATTATTACGGAGACAATGAGAATATTCACAGTTGCTGCTGTCAGGTAAAAGACAAGGAACAGTATGAAGTGTAGAATTTGAAGCTCCCAAACTTCTGAGAATTTCAGGAGAAGAAACTCAGAGAGAGAAGATTTATTCATTGGACTTTGTTTTTCAGCACTAAGTCCCCCTATGGGAAAAAAGCACAATGACAGTTCTTTGAATGAGAAACAAAGAAATGATGTCAAGAGTACATATGGTATGATTTGTAAGCTGCTGGTATTGCTATTATCACAGTTGTTGCACTTAAGAACTCACATCCTGTGTGGATGACATCAAAACACTATTTCATCTGAAAGTGAGGTATTTTAGGACAATCAATTCCAAAGTAATTGGTCTGTCTATATTGTACAATTATACATCATTGATATCATTTTAACTATCATAAATCTCTGTTATAGTATCCTGAGATTTTATTTTCCCTCTTGGGAATTTAGAGCTGTAGTAACACTGATATAGCTCAATGAGTGATGCTCATAAAATGACAGCAAAAGCAAATCACTTCATCAGCTGCTTATTCATTCTGTAGCGATGGACTACACCAGAGTTTCTCAACCTGGGGGTTGGGACCCCAGAGGGGGGGTCACAAGGGGGTGTCAAAGGGGTCGCCAAAGACCATCAGAAAAACACAGTATTTTCTGTTGGTTATGGGGTTCTGTGTGGGAAGTTTGGTCTAATTCTATCTTTGATGCGGTTCAGAATGCTCTTTGATTGTAAGTGAACTATAAATCCTAGCAAATATAACTCCCAAATGTCAAGGTCTATTTTCCCCAAACTCCACCAGTGTCCACATTTGGGCATACTGAGTATCTGTGCCAAGTTTGGTTCAGATCCATCCTAGCTTGACTCTCTGGATGTAGGTGAACTACAGCTCCCAAACTCAAGGTCAGTGCCCACCAAACACTTCCAGTATTTTCTGTTGGTCATGGGAGTTCTGTGTGCCAAATTTGGTTCAATTCCATCACTGGTGGAGTTCAAAATGCTCTTTGATTATAGGTGAACTATAAATCCAAGCAGTTACCACTCCCAAATGACAAACTCAACCCCCCCCCCCCAAAAAAAAAACTTCACCATAAAAGTGGGCATATTGGTTATTTGTGCCAAATTTGGTCCAGTGAATTAAAATACATCCGGCATATCAGATATTTACATTACGATTTATAACAGTAGAAAATTTACAGTTATGAAAGTAGTAACAAAAATAATGTTATGGTTGGGGGGTCACCACAACATGAGGAACGGTATATGCGGGTCGCGGCATTAGGACTACACTGAGGAACTGCAATTCATCAAATCCAGTCTGGCAAAATATGTTCATTTAAACAGCATCTTTATATTGACAGAACATCTATCGATTAACATAAAAAGCTATGATTGGATGAATATAATACTTCTAATAAGCTAAACAAATGGATAGATGTGTACACGCATATCAAAAATACTACAACAACAAACAGTAACGAAAGACATTTAAATCTCATTCAAAAGGAGGAATGAAAAGTTCAGTGCAAATGAATACCTTTCACCCAGCTTCACTTTTTTCAAGATGTTATTGGCATTAGCTGACCTATAGACTTTCTACACTAGTTTCTGGGAAATAAATTTCATTCTCATTAGAGCTTATCTTTGAAGTCTCCTTACTAGCTAGGTTGTTATCTTATTTGGGAGCCATATTCTTACTGTTTTTCTCATTAATTCTTGATTGTCTGATTGGCATTCAATTTTTTTAGAAAGCTCTCTCTCTCTCTCTCTCTCTCTCATTCATATATATATATATATATATATATATATATATATATATATATATATAAATCATTGTCATTAGTGAATACCCTAGAAAATTCTAAATATTTCACCAAGTTAAAAATTCCAGGTTTCTGTAAAAAGAATATGTGGTAGCCCAAGTGGAATCCAATTACTTCATTTATGCAAGACTGGATACAGAATGAGGGTGGCTCTACACTCTAGAATTGATGCAGCTTAGCCCCACTTTAACTGCCATGGCTCAGTGCTATGGAATCATTTCAGGGAAGGAAATCAAGCATTTGGAGAATCTTTGTGACACTGCTCTCAATTGTGAGAATTGGTGCTTTAAAAAATTCCTACAGAAAACCCCTACTTTCCTCTTATGAATGATTGATCATATCTGGGAACACGGGGTCATCAAGCCTAGAAGAACGACGACACTAATTGCTGAATCAAGATTACCATTTATCAGATGACAATTGTAAAGTGTTAACTCACCAGTATATCCATGAAAGCCAATCATGATTGATTCTCTCAGTGATGAGGAAGATTTTACTTCTTTGCTTCTCCTGGTCTCTGATCAGATATATCATGTGGCAGCAATTAATCAGAAGTAAATAAGCATTTGGAGCCCCTGGTGGCACAGTGGGTTAACCACTGAGCTGCTAAACTTGTTGACTGAAAGGTCTCAGGTTCAAATCCGGGGAGCGGCATGAGCTTCCACTGTCAACCCCAGCTTCTGTCAACCTAGCAGTTTGAAAACATGCAAATGTGAATAGATCAGTAGGTACAGCTCTTGTGGGAAGGTAACGGTGCTCCATGCAGTCATGCCAGCCACATGATCTTTGAGATGTCTACGGACAACTCCGGCTCATTGGCTTAGAAATGGAAATGGAAATGAGCACCAACCCTCAAAGTCGGACAGGACAGGACTTAATGTCAGGGGAAAACCTTTACCTTTATCTAAATAAGCATTTAGCAAATAATTAAGGAATAAATCTCAAGAATTGATGTAGCTCAATGACATAGCAAAAGGTTTGGGACTAAAGTTCCCATCTTGTTTCCAGAGATTCCCTAGATTGAATAATACAAAGGGGCTATGAAAGAAGAATAAATAAAGGCTGGATCTACACTACCCTATATCCCAGAATCTGATCCCAGCTTATCTGCTTTGAATTGGATTGTACAAATCTATACTGCCAGGGCAGTGTAATTCCAGTCAAAGATTATAAAATGGTAATTGAAGAGTTGCGATAGGAAGGATCTACACTGCACTATATCCCAAGATTTGGTCTCAGACTATCATCTTACCCCAAATTATCTGGCAGTGTAGACTCATATAATCCAGTTCAAAGCAGATAATCTGGGATCAAATCCTGGAATATAGGGCAGTGGAGATCCAGCCATAGACAGCTATACTAGAGAATAATCACAGATAAGAATACGGTGAGGGACTATTATTTCAAAAGGAATACTTTTCAGACATTCCTCACATACTGCTGTACATAGAATTGAAAATACTTAAAAAATATTTCAGCATATCAACAATGTAGGTCCTGCCTTCAATTACCATTTTGTAATATTTGGCTGGAACTACTCTCCTCTGGCAGTGTAGATTCTTATTATCCAGTATATTAAAGTCATCATTAACACAGAGCTAAACAAAAATTAAACTGTAAAGCAGAGAAGGGAAATCTGTTCTAGTTTTCAATGTCAGAACATTTCAGAAATGACTGAAATAATATAAATATTCCAAACCACAGTGTTTTTCTTACCTGTAGTTTCTTCTCTCTTAATGTTAAATGGCTGTTGACTTCTCTAAACATCCATGCCACTTTATAAATGTCTTCCCTTTTGATCTATGATGAAGAACTCTTTTAAGAAGATTTATTCACTCCCTCTCCCCAGTTTCTAGAGATTTATTCCCAGGAGTGGCCATTATAGTTCAGCGGTAAAGGTATAAAAGAAACAAATTACATTTCTGGAGTTTTGTCCCCAGGAGATCACCATGAAAGTTCAGTAGTAAAAGGGTAAAGGAAATCAGTTACATTATTAACCTCACTTCACTGACCTAAGCACCCGAAATCACAAAAACTCAGGCCCCTTCTACACTGCCATATTATCCAGATTATCAAAGCAGACAATCCACATTATCTACTTTGGCCTAGATTATATGAGTCAACACTACTATGTAATTCAGTTCAAAGCAGATAATCTGGATTTTATATGGCAGTGTAGAAAGGGCTTCATACAAACCTAATTCATATCAGGATGCTATTAAATGGTTAATATGACACCATTTCTGAATTCAAGTAATATACTGTGCAGAAGTAATATTTTCAGAAAATTCAGTCATATTCGCCATTGACCATTGTAAATTATGATAACTGCTCTACCGCCTCCCAAGAAGATGCAGAAAACAGTTATTAGGACTACTTTATTAACTCAAGCATTGGACACGTTTCTGCAGAAATACAATAGAGCTCCAAGTTAGGCAAGAGTTGCAAAATCTGTCTCATCTTATCCTAGCCAACCAAATAAAAGAAGCTGGTCATGTCACACAAAGTCAACTATCTCTTTCAAGTCTCAAAATATAAGATGTTTGTCTTCTACAAGGAAACAAGTGTTTACTTCCCCCCCCCACCCGCTGCCATTTGTCTAATGACCATGTCACATGGCCCCTGGAGTTGAGGGGCATAGGGAACTCCATGCCCCACATTGCCAATCTCCAGCTGCGGGTGACCAGATGGGAGGAAGCATTGAGTTTGCATGGACAGCATAGCTTCCCGCCATGGATCTGTGACGGCGGCATGTGCAGATTCCACCTTCCTTCACCCAAGGAGCCACACCAGCACCATTTCATAGGAGCTGGCGGGCTCTTTGGGTGACCTGGGCTAAACTGATGCATGCCACTGATTTTAGCCCTGTATGAAGAGGTCCACAAATACATCTGTGAGTGCTCTCCATTGCTTCTGGAGAAAATGTCCCAGCACAAAATATATGTCAATGTGACTTTTAAACTTCTTTGTTTGTCTGTAGGAAAAATGACAAATGACCCTTGTTCCAGGATAAAGAGAACCGTGGCTTGTTACAGGATCTAAAAAAGCAACGCCTCTCTCCTTCCAGCCTGGGATCTCCTTTAATTCAAGAATAGCACACTTCCTATTTCAATCACACAGAGATTTAAAGAAAGAGAGAACTGGAAATATACATGGAAATACAGAATCTTACAGTTTGAAAGACATTTATTTTATTCAACACTGTCTTATGCCTCTTTCTCTACATACTTCTGGCTTCAAATTCACTTAATTAGGAACCAAATATGAAGGACAAAGAACAGAAAATGCAAAGATACTTGATTTTCTATTATTATGATTAAATACATATTTTGTTTAATGTAATGCCCTTCTTCTCCTCTTATATTTACAAAGACCTTATCACACACGCTCGTATTCTGTCTCTGATGCTCTTTGTCTACTGGTGCTTACGGATCCTATAACATAGCACAAGGCCAATTTCATTGGACATTCATAGGTAATCATAAACAAAAAATCTGCTGTGAGTACTTTTCAAAAGAAACAGGAAACAATGTACTTCAAACATCTTTAAATTCACAGTGCACATCAGAAGCACAGGGTTTTGTGTGTGATGGGTAGACCTGTCTGCAGCTCATTCTCTCTGCTAGTGACATGTCTTTCAGGACGTGTTTTGGGGGCAGTTCTTTCATCCCAATAGATTCTCCTTTGCCAAAATGTTTGACAACATAGCTCTGGTGACAGTCAGAGAAAGACCATGAGTAAAGGTTTTCTGTTTTCACATTATTGATTGGGAGGGGTATGATACATCTGACATGCATTATTTTATTATATATGGAGAACAGAGAAGTGTGTGAGTTGGGGTGATTAGGTATCCAGTTATCATCTAGCATTCTTAAATAATGGGTTGCTTGCTTAAAATGAGTTTTCTAAGGTTCCAAGTGTGTATTTGGGTGCCTCTACACTGTAGAATTAATGCAATTTGACACCATTTTAATGGTCTTGGCTCAATGCTTTGGAATCCTGGGATTTGTGGTTCAGTGAAGCACCAGCACTCTTTGGCAGAGAAGGCTGAAGGCATTGTAAAGCTAAAACTACAACTCACATGATTCCATAGCATTGAGCTATGGCAGTTAAAGTGATATCAAACTTCAATTCTACAATGGAAATGCACCTTATGCATGTGTGAGCCAGAGAAAGAAGACTTGTCTAACTGCATCTAGAGAAGGAGAGGGAAAGCTATAATGAATTCTACTAAAAAGAAAGGAAAATATTCAACTCAGGAAGGGGAGAGGGGGAAGAGAGATAATGACCTCTAAGGGAATGATAAAAAAAGGAAGAAGCTGAAGTCATGTATCGGAGAAGTTACTTGGCGTTACCCATGACCTACTTTACTTCCTGGTGAGGTTTGGGCAGGATAGACCACAGATAATGTCCCTTCACCAGCCTCCAGAGACCACTGCGACCCCCGCCAATGGCAGACCTCCCACCATGATGCACTTTACTTCCTGGTGAGGTTTGGGTGAGGATAGACCTTGAATGATTTGCAGTAACTTCACCCACACTCAAAGACTACTGCTAACCCCATCAGTTATGGATATGGACCAATTTCTAATGGTCCATTAATAACATAAAAAAAAAGATAAGCAATTCCTTTTTTAAATAACCCAAGCATCACCTGGTACCCAAGCTATTACATAAATAAAAATAGACAAACAGGAACATAAAATATCAACATATAAAAGACAAATAGTGAAAGTTTACTTGACTGATGACCTTGAGCCTAAAAGTCTTGACAGAGAAACCCTGATGTTTGTATTTCTAATGCTGTAGATTAAAGGATTCAGCATAGGTGGCAGAATACAATACATTATGGTAAATAGCAGATCCAGAGTTGATGGTGTGCTAGAAGTGGGCCTCAGGTAGGCAAGGCCAGAGGTCAATGAAAACACAGAGACAACAATGAGGTGGGGTATGCATGTTGAGAAAGCTCTTTGCCTTCCCTGAACAGAAGGAATCTTCAGAACAGCAGTGAAAATGTACACATATGTTACAATAATAAAGATGAAACAGCTAAGCCAAGTCGCAAAACTAAATGCAATAGCTCCTATTTCAATTTGATATAAGTCAGGGCAGGCAAGCTTAAGTAATTGTGGGATTTCACAGAAGAACTGATTGACAACGTTTGAACAGAAAGGGGTTGCAAAAGTCGCACCAGTATGCAATATGGCATTGAGAAGGGCGGCAAACCATGCACTAACTACAATTTGTGTGCAGGCTCTTCTGTTCATGATCATTTCATACTGTAATGGATTGCAAATAGCAACATAGCGGTCATATGCCATGACTGTAAGTAGAGCAATATCACAGCCTATAAAGAAGATAAAGAAAAAGACTTGAACCACACATCCCACATAAGAAATATGTCTATCATTTATAAAAGCACTAATAATATATTTGGGGATAGTAACTGAAACAGCCCCTAGGTCCTGAATTGCCAGGTTCATCAGAAAGAAGTACAAGGGGGTATGCAAATGATAGTCCAGTGCTACTGCAGAGATGATGACAGCATTCCCTGCTACAGTTGTAAGGTACAAAATCAGGAACAGGGTGAAATGCATAATCTTTCGTTCCCAGATTTCTGAGAATCCAAGGAGTAGAAATTCAGAGACAGAAGACTGATTATCCATTTCCACTCAGCTCATCTTTAGAAGAAAAGAAAACAGAAAAATATGAGAGAGTTAATTCATCTGGTAGAGATTTCAATCATAAACTGACAATTCTACATCAGAATTTCAAATCCAAAGTTATCATTCAAATGATATATTTGCTATAGGTACTATCCAGCAGCACCAAATCTTTTGCAATAAATTATTGTGCCTTTCATTAGGAACTTATACATTTGTTCCATCTCACTGCTAGATAACAAGCATGATTTTGTCTAAATGCTTTATCTGGGTTCTAATGTATCCAACCAGACTTATAACATTATTTTTACACCTACAACAAACTGCCCAACAGAGCTGTTTTGAGTGGTCAGAAAGCTATTACATACTAGTCTTCAGAGAGAAAAATACTGACCATTCAACAGCCCACTGTGCAGAATTTGCAAGGCATTTTGCAGATAAAGTCATTCACAACTGTTCTGACTTGGATGCTGTTATGTATACAGTTCCAATGGATGGAACTGTGGCTCCTGCTTATCCAGTGTTGATGGATATCTTTCAATTTGTACATCTTGGGGATGTTAGAGGATCGTTAGAGAGGTGAGAGCTACCACATGTATTCTAGATCTTTGCCCTTCCTGGTTGATCAAACAGGCCAGAGGGGGACTAGTAGAATGATTACTGCAACGTGCTCTACGTGGGGTTGCCCTTGAAGACTGCCTGGAAGCTTCAGATGGTCCAGTGCTCGGCAGCCAGGTTGTTAACAGGAGCGGCACTCAGGGAGCATACCACTCCTCTGTTGAGCCAGCTCCACTGGCTGCCAATCTGCTACCGGGCACAATTCAAGGTGCTGGCGTTAGCCTACAAAGCCCTAAACGGTTCCGGCCCCACTTACCTCTCCGAACGCATCTCCACCTATGAACCGACGCGGACATTAAGATCGTCCGGGGAGGCCCTGCTCTCGGTCCCGCCTGCGTCACAGGCACGGTTGGCGGGGACGAGGGACAGGGCCTTCTCGGTGGTGGCCCCTCGGCTATGGAATGCCCTACCTGTAGACATCAGACAGGCCCCTTCGCTGTTGGCGTTCCGGAGGAAGGTTAAGACTTGGCTCTATGAGCAAGCGTTTGGCTAAACAGTGCAACTGAACACAGGAAGACAGTAAAATTGAACATAGGAATGGCACAAGGATTATGAGAATGGATTTTGTTCTGTTATCGAGGCGTCATGAATTGATAATAATTGTTGATTTTGTTGTTGTGTATGATGTGTTTTTAACTGTTTATTGTTGTGATAACCTGCATTGTGTAAACCGCATTGAGTCGCCTAATTAGGCTGAAAAATGCGGTATAGAAATAAAGCAAATAAATAAATAAATAAAATGAGTCATTTGCTATTGGTACTAACCACCTGCACTGCATCCTCTGCAATACATGATTGTGCCTTTCATTAGGGACTTACACATTTGTTCTATCTCAGTGATAGATAGCAAGCATGATTTTTATCTGATTGCTTTATTTGATTTCTAATACAGCCAACCAGCCTTAAAGCATTTTTAAAAAAAACACAGATGTTCCAATATCTAAAGGAACTAGATCCTGATTCAAAATAGGGAGTAAATGAAAGGTTTTGCTATTGTACAAAATCAACCCACAATTTGTACTATTTTCCACTTACTATGTGCCTTTAAGTTATTTTTTTCCTCAGTGAAGTTGGTGAAGTTTTGAGTAACAAGTCTTAAAAGCTTTTCATGCTCCAAACCCTTATATTGGATTTAGAGGACTATGAACTGGAATATCCTTTGATTCAGCCTTGAAAATTCTGAATATTTTGCTTCAAATGCATGTTCAGTTAATTTGTTACATAGTTCACATTTTATGGACACATATGTGTTTGTTCTGTGCAGAAAACCCTTCCACACAGCTCTATATCCCAGAAGAACAAGTCAGAAAATTCCACAATATCTGCTTTGAACTGGGTTATTTGGGTCTACACTGCCATATATTCCAATTCAAACAAGAAAATGTGGGATTTTCTGCCTTGAATTTCTGGGATATAAGGCTGTGTAGAAGGGCTCTCAGATAACCCAATTCAAAGCAGATATTGTGGGATTTTCTGCCTTGATATTCTGAGATATTGGGCTGTGTGGAAGGGCCCTAAGACATATTCTCAATACATAGAAACATCCCTGATAAATCTGCAGTCTTAGCCACCCACAAATCATCTTTCCTAACAACAACAATTCTTTATTGATTAGTCAATTTTGACCATATCAAAACATGCAAAACATACAAAACATACACATACAGTAAAACCATATATGAACACAAGGCATCATGGCCTACTGGCCTGTCGACCCACTCCCTAAATAATTGAGCAACTACAAGATAAAGAGGTTAAAAGATTAAAAATTGATTAATTCCTTAAAATAGGGTTAGGGTGGGGGGCATGGGTAGGTAAAACTAGTGGCGTGTCCATATTAAGTTTTTAAGTTTGAGTTTTGTTGATGGCAGCAAGGTCGCCTCTCTCTGCTTCCATCTTCTCACGGATGGCCAGCGCTTTTTGGGTAAAAAGGGTCAATTTTAAAATAGAGTTTTTATCTGAACCCTGAAGAAGGATGCGCAATTTCTCCTTATTTTCTGAATAAGTATGGTTCTCCAGCAGAGGCTCTAGGTAGTAAGACCGGATCCTGTTGTAGTAGGGACATTTTAAGAAAAAATGTTCTGAGTCCTCCACTTCTGCATCTACCTCACGGCACCCACAGGTTCTCCTCGTGTAGGGGATATTCTGATGTCGTCCCAACTTGGACTTAATGTCGAGCTGCTCAAATCTAGCCCGGGTAAAAACTTTTCTAAGATAGAGTGGAAGTATAAAAGAGAGGTAAGGTTCCATGCCCACATTACATTTAAATTTGGCCAGGTATGGAGTGGCTCTAGCTTGCGCTATGTTCATTAGATCATTTTGTGCAGCAATGTCGAGAGCTCTTTGGTATACAATTGAGCATACATTTGCCCCAAAATTTGTTAACTCGTGGGGGGCGAAACCTAACCTGCTAACTGTGTGGCCAAATCTGCTAAGCCAAGATGACCACTCTTTGTGGTTTTCTTGTTCTAGAAGGCATAGGGCTGGGAGTCTGTGTGGTTGCATTTGTCGTATTTTGTACCACCAATTGATCTGCCTCTTCAGAATTGTGGTGGAGATTGGGGGTACTCCCGTCTCTGCTCTCACTGCAGCTGACAGGGATGATCTCTCCACACCTAAGCCAATTTTCAGGTGGCGCAGTTGGAATCCCTCTACCAGTAAAGGGTCTTGCTCACCCCATATTTCAGCTCCATACAAGGCGATGGGGAACACCTTTGCCTTAAGAACCTTCAGAAAGGGGCGCAGAGAGCCCGGGTAATTGTGGTTGCATAATTTATGAATTGCCTGTGCAGCATTATCAGCTTTTGCAATACTTAATTTTAGATGTTGGGTCCATGCCCCTGATGCCGCAAAATGAAGACCTAAGTATTTAAATGTCCTCACTTGCTCCACTTTGTGCCCGTCAAGGTGCCAGTTGGAAGCCTTAGCTTTCTTACCAAAAACCATTATTTTGGATTTTTCTTTATTTATAATGAGGGCATTTTCAGTACAATATTGGCTAAGTTTTTGCAGGGACCTCCTTAACCCGACTGGGGTGCATCTTTCCTAAAGAAGTGAGAGGTTAGTTGCATTTACTCAAATTTAAATCTCATTTTACCAACTTGCTGATAATAACATTTCCTCTCTGCTTCTCTGCTGTATGGTCAATCCCTCAATAGACACAAAAAGCATAAGATCTTTGGGGTCGGGGGAGTGAGTCTTGATATGTTGTGTTGGGTGGGATATTAAAAACTCATTTTATATGTTTAGCATCCAATATTGTTTTTGTTTAAACAATAAGATTTGTAGTCACTGAGATTTGAGAACATTATTTAGCCCAGTGCAGGTGAAAATGTCCTAGAAAGTCACATTGTGTGTCTGCTTCTGCTTGCTTTCTGCAAAAATAAGTGTGTGTAGTCAGGCATGTAGCCGGGGGGGGGGGGGGGGGGGGCTTGAGGGGCTTCACCCCCCCCCCCGAAATTCTCATGGTGGTTCGCGAAAAGGCCTTACTGGTGCATTATTTAAACTGTTATGTTTATTCATATCATGATCTGATCACCATACTCAATATATCCCATATGCATGGGGGTATTGGGGTAACAAAGGTTTGCTAGGGTAGACCCTCTTTCATTCAGACTCACCCCCCCCCGAAACCCACCCCCGAACCCCCCCCAAAAATTTTTTACCCCCCCCCCCCCCCCCCCGAAATGAAATCCTGGCTACGGGCCTGTGTGTAGTGTATTAAAAAGAGCCAGCAACACGCTTGGGGATTTTGAGTTACCACAAACCTTTCTGAGGCCCTTTCTGCACTGCCCTATATCCCAGGATCCACAGTTATCTACTTTAAACTGGATTATATGAGTCTCCACTAACAGATAAACTGGAATAAACAGATATTCTGGAGGGCTTTCCAAACAGCCGTATAACCCAGAATATCAAGGCAGATAACTCACAATATCTGCTTTGAACTGGGTTATCTCTGAAATGAATCCACATTGCCATATAATCCAGTTCAATATTGATTTATACAGCCATGTGGAAGGTGCCTTGAATCTGATCTGGGGATATAGGAGCAGTGTAGAAGAAGCCTGATAAAGGCAGTGCCAAACATGCAGTTAGGTTGACAAAAAAATAAAATGAAAGGTACAGTGAGCCCTTTAAAAAGTTTATGTCAGACTGTCTTTTAAATGGGTGACATTCACTACTACCATATTTGCTTTCAATTGTAGTGAAATAACCCAGCACAATACAATAGATTAAAAAAATCTGAAAAGGAAGTGATTGTTCTGATACTCTTTGGTTACACTCCATTTATCTAATCTAGACCATTTAGATTATAACCAGTTTTAACTTTAATAGTAATTGCAAGAAAAATGGGAAAGTATTTGATCAATATTAAAGAAACATATACTGATTAATAACTCACATTTTTTTCTGCTGGGTTGACTGCAAATTCTGATCCATCTTCTCCATTGTGTTTTATTATTGCCAATCTGGCAGCAACAAATAGCATTTTATATTAGTTTCCTTATCTTCCTTGACCAGCCAATCACTGGAAGCCAAGATAGGTTTCGTATATTCCTTCAACCATGGCCTCAAGAGTCCAACACAATTCAGAAGATCTCTCCTGGGAAGAAATGTTTTCTTTTAGTCTGAATATCTTCAGGCATAATTAGATCGTTGAAGTGTTTATACTATTTGGTGTTTAAATGATACGGCTTTTAAAAAGTTTTAAACATTTCCACGTTAGTTTCAGATTCACCAATATCAACTATAAAGGGTTCAAAACCTTTACTTTTCTTTAAAAATTGAAAATTTCAGAATGATACACCTTATTTTCTTTATAATTTGCCTTTGTAGAAGGTAACAATAGAACAAAAATAATAGACTACACTTTCTAAAATAAGAAAGAAAAAGAATCCAGTGTGATATAGTGACCCTAGAACCTATCATGAAGTTTTCTTCATAAGACTTATTAAAAATATATTTATTGACAGAATTAATTCAATTATTACCATAGTGTGTAAGCCGCCCTGAACCCCCCTTTGGGTGTGAGGTGGGTGGGGTATAAGTATGGTAAGTAAGTAAATATTCTGCCTTCTTGTCTGTGACTTGCACAGTGAGTTGTCATGGCCAAGAATGGATTCAAACTTAAGTCTCCCAATGCCCTAGTCCAACACTCATACCAGTGAATTTTCCAGGCAGTAGAACACTCATACCGGGATTCCATACAGGCTTCCTGGCTTGACATAGTTCATCATTTTACCAGATACAGCTCAAATTCCACTCTAGGTGCAGCTATTGGAGTCATACAAGGCAGAGGGAGATGCAGAAGGAGGAGATGGTCTCAGTAACAACAAAATGGGGAGCGAAATAGAAAGCATATTGCCCCCAAACTGTCTCCTTTAACAGCCTGGAGAACCAGGGTGACAGACTCCCTATGTTGAAAATGCTGCTGTTAAAAGCCAGGTCAGTAAATGCCACCCAGGACTTGATTCTGGTTGAGCATGCTAACCTGGTCTGACGTGGGTGGATGAAACGTGGGAGGAGACAGGACAAAATAGATATTCTGTTGGTGTCCCGCCCACCCAGCTGCTCAAGAGTCTCCCTTGCTGAGCTATTTGGGATGGTCTTGTGGTTGATGTTGAAGTCTCAGAAGCTACTAGTGCTAGGAGACTTCAACATCCAAACTGAGACTGCCCTGTCGAGAGTGGCTCAGGCCTTCATGGCCTCCATGATAACCATGGGTCTGTCATAAGTGGTGTCTGGTCCTACTCACAATCCTAAGCACACTTTGGACCTAGTTTTCTGTGCAAGATGGGTAGTGGCATGGAGGAAGCTGCCACAGTTCTGTTGTCATGGACCGATCACTATCTGGTCAGGTTTAAATTCACTGGGCTTCAAACCTCCACAGGGGTGGGAGACTAATTAAGATGGTCTGCTCCAGGAGGCTTATGGATCTGGATGGATTCCTGGCAGCTCTTGGGGATTTTCCTGTCACCTTGGCAGGGAATTTTGTTGAAACTGACCTCTGGAATAGGGAAATGGCCAGGGTGGTGGACACCATCACTCCTGAGCATCCCCTCTCGTGGAGCAAAGCCAAACCTTGGTTTTCCAAGGAGTTGGCAGTTTTCCACAGAGTTGGTGATGACTCAAGTGAGACAGACTACAACGATATTGATGGAAAATTCAAAGCAAGCATAGACTAGAAAGCCTATTACATAGCAATGGATGCAGCAGAGAAATGGTTTATTGGTGCCACTGTTACATCTACAACAAACTGTCCAGTTTTGAGTGGTCAAAAAAGCTGTTACATACTGGTCCTCAAACAGCTCACTGCGAAGAATTTGCTAGGCATTTTGCAGATTAAGTTGCTCAGATCCATTCTGACTTGGATGCTGTTATTGATACAGTTCCAATGAATGGATGTGCCTCCTGCTTGTCCACTGTTGATGGATAACTTTCAGTTTGAGCAGGACAGGATCCTTAGAGAGGTGAGAGCTACCACATGTATTCTAGATCTTTGCCCTTCCTAGCTGATCAAACAGGCCAGAGGGGGACTGGTAGAATGAGTCAAGATGGTGGTTAATTCCCCCTTGGAAACATGCAGATTTTCAGCTTGCCTAAAGGAGGCAGTTATGAGACCTATCTTTAAAAAGCCATCCCTGAATTCCTCCATAATGGATAACTATCAGCCAGTGTCTAACCATCCTTTTTTGAACAAGGTTTTAGAGTGTGTCATGGCCTCCAAAATCCAGGGGTTTCTGGATGAAACAGATTATCTAGATCCATTTCAATCTGGTTTCAGGCCTGGCTATGGAATAGAGACAGCTTTGTTTGCCTTGGTGGATGAACTATGAGCTGGACAGGTAGTGTGTGCCTCTGTTGGTTTTCCTGGACCTCTCGGTAGCTTTCAGTACCATTGACCATGGTATCCTTCTGGTTTGTCTCACTGGGATGGGACTGAAAAGCACTGATCCTTCCTGGAGGACTATAATCAGAAGATGATGCCGAGGTATTCTTGTTTGAACCTCCGGTTGTTCAGGGTTCTTCAGGGTTCTGTTTTGTCACCCATTCTGTTTAACATATACATCAATGGTTCTTAACCTGTGAACCATGAACCATCTATGGGCAACAATGATAAAAATCTGGTCCACAAGCCTCCTTCCTCTTTATTTAATTATTTTATTTTCTACTCATTTTGCAGTGCCTGCCACTCCTTCCCTGTCTCCTGGTATATGTTCTTTATCAGAGAGTAGAGCTCATATGGACTATCCAATACAATTTTCTGAATCAGCACTCCAAACTGAATCTAAAGTTGATCAAAAACCGATTTGTAACCCTTTTGGTACTAATGTTGGAGAGTGGCCCCTGGTCAAAGTGGCCACTGGTCAAGTGGTCCTTGGTCAAGTGGTTCCTGCTCAAAAAAAGGTTGGGAATCACCGATATACATGAAACCACAGTGATGTGAGATCATCAATGTGGGGGGAAACCGTTTGTATTGTTGCTTTCCTTTTTCTTCCTCCCCCCCCCCTTTTTTTTTTTTTGCTTTCTCCTTGCAGAAAAATATTCTTTCAAAGGAAGAAATGGAAAACCATTCTACAGTCATTCAACAGAATGACTTCATTCTGTTGCCATTTTCTAATACTAGCGAACTACAGATTTTACATTCTGTGGTGTTTCTGTACATTTACTCTACTTAACAAATTTTAGTCTCCAACGTCTGTACATGCATTTTTCTCATTCAGGAAATAAAAACAAACTATTGCATCATTGCATCATTAGGTCTTCCACTTTCTCTCACTTAAATTAAACCTTTGGGAATAGTGAGAATGATGCAAAGACCTTTTGAAATATATTTCCTTTTCTGTGATGTCCTGTGGTCCTTCAAACTTCCACCAACACTGGAGTATAAATGTAGAAGTATTTTCTCTATGTACTCAACTTCTTTTGTGAATGAGATCTCATCTGAAAGAAAGAGAGCAGGGGTGAGTTTTTTTATTTATATTTGAGTCTGTAAGTGGCTTTGTGCTGTTTGATGTTTTTGTAGTACAGCACTATGGAGCTTCCTCAAAGAAAGAGGTAGGGTTGATAACTGAATGTTTGATTTCTCATTAATGAGGAAGAAGTTTAAGAATATTAACTGAGATAATTTATCACTTATCCATTAAAAATCACTTTACTATAGCAGCATAAAAGCACTTTACTATAGCAGCAACATAAAACCTTATTTGTTTAGCAAAGGAATTATAATTCACTTTACATTAAGACGCATAAATATTTTCAAGGATTCGAAAATAATGACATTAGAGAAATAATGGAATTGATGAATACATATCTATGAGGTCATTAGCTATAAAAAGAATATTAGAAAAACCTTAATCTTTCACATTATTGCCTTTTTCATATCTTCCCAAGTGTAGTACTCTATTCTGATGCACAGAGGTATAATTTCTATGATATCCATTAAAAAATTAATATTAGCATTCTTAGTACCTTTCTGTTTCACATTCAACAGTTAAAATTCATATTTCTGTGGGTGAACACAACATGAAACACCTACTGAGAAAGGATAATCTCTGTTGTCCAAACTATAATCAAGACCCCTTGCTCTTATATAATAGAGAGAGCAAAGTTACACCACACAAATAGCCAGACAACACTAGCAGAATGGGTTGTGCCAAAAACAAATTGGAAGAGGATTTCAGGGGTTCTCATAGCAAAAGAGGCATGCATTTAATAGACTGAATAGATAATTCAAAAGTTGTCTATTAGCATATACCTCATTAAAGCCAACACATGAAATAAAATGAATAAATATATGTTGCAGTATTCAATACAGGAAACCAAATTTGGTTACATGTTTGTAAAATAATGTTTTTTCTATAATAATACAGCTAGGTATAAAACACTCAGGAATGAGGCTGGGAGTGTATCTCAAGTCTTGCCAAAAGTTTCAGTATAATATTCATTCAGGTGTTCTTCGTGTGTATGAAGGCTGTTCTAAGTTCAATAACATCATACTAATTGACTACTGAACTCAAGAACCATGGAGTAAAATCCACATCTGCATTAGGGGTGGGAGGCAGAGTTCAAGCAAGCAATTTCCATTCAGTTACTCAAAAGAATCATAACATTCTGAGTGAAAGAAATGTCCAGCAGAGCAAAACATAGATGTAAAGAAATAAAAGCTCTGTTAATTGCCTGACTATAAAAGTAACTTTTTTTAAAATATTGCTAAGACAATAGTTTTTATGTTAAACCACAAAATAAAGAACTAGAATAAAAAAAACTATGAAAACTGATAAAGAGTTGTTGAACCATGGAACAAAAACCAATTTAGCGGTCATTAAGTGCTTTAATAACTCCTCATTAGGCAATGCAACACAGAATAATCCTTCTTCTGGAGAGCCACTAATGTTGGCAATACAAATCTGACTAGGCATTAGGAACGGTTTTGTTGTGATGTAAATGTTATTCAAATGGGATGTATATTGGTTGCAAAAGCAATCAACTTTTTAGGTCGTTAGGTTCATCTAAGTATAGAAATTCCAGTGAGAAGAAGTAAACGGTTCAAGTTGTAGAATGCATTCACTTTAAAATGAAATCTAAACCTCAAACACTAAGGTCTTTATCTGACTTTGCTCTGGTGGTTAAGAATGAAATTCATATTTTGCTGACTGTGGATAAAGGTCTACTTGGCTTTAACAGGTACTGGAAGACTCCTATACTACATATAGAGCAGCAGTTCTAAAACTTTTTGGTCATAGGACCCTTTGTGATGGGTGATGGATAACAAGGTATCCAAGCACTGCCCAAAGAGGTGGGTCTTCAGTAGTTAAACGATACAATGCTTCCATGCCTGATCTAAGAACAACCAGCATAGTAATATCCACACTGATTTCATTCTGAGCATTGTAGCAACTGCATCAAATGTGATCCCACTCATCCGCCTACACACTTGAAGAGAAAAAGGGTAAAATATATTGTAATATTTTCTTTCATAATGTTAGGAAAAGAAGAAACCTCTTCTAGGGCATGAGGAAATTCAATTTCTTTAAAGTAAAAGACACAGTTTTTCCTTAACCACTGTACTAAATCAAACAACCTTTCATATTCTTCTTCTCCTTGCAAGATATGTTTCAGTGAAAAGAGATTGCAACCAGTTTAACATGCAAACAAACCCAAAGGGAATATCTCTAGTGTTCTGCAATGAGTTTCTTCCCATGGCTAAAAACCTCTGTCTAATTGTCCTTTTCAAGGCAGAAACATTTGAAAAAAATATCAGTTTTTTTCTTACTGATATGGAGTCACAATTCAGGGTAATTTTTTGTCGTTGCTCTTTTTTTTTACATTACATTTATTTACCTTTCTCTTTGCAGAGACACATTCCCCTAAGAAAGAAATGGAAAACCAATCTACAGTGAATGAGTTCATTCTCTTGAGATTTTTTGATACCAGAGAGCTACAGATTTTACATTTTGGGGTGTTTTTGACCATTTATTTGGTGGCTTTGATGGGAAATATATTCATTATCCTAACTATAACTTATGATCATCACCTGCACAACCCCATGTATTTCTTTCTGGTTAATTTATCTTTGGTAGATCTTTGCTTGATCTCTGTAACTGTTCCTAAATCCATGGCTATCTCATTGACCAATGACAGAAGAATTACCTTCTCTGGATGTGCTTTCCAAGTGTTCCTAGTAACCACATCTGTAGGGGCTGAGCTTTCATTTCTTACTGTCATGGCATATGACCGCTATGTGGCTATCTGCCTCCCTTTACAATATATGAGAATTATGAATTTGAATTTCTGTCTCCAAATAACTGCTGCCTCTTGGGTCATTGTTATAGTGCATGCACTAGTGCAGACTATAAGCACATTCAGGTTACACTTTTGTACTTCAAATGTTAAACAATTTTTCTGTGATATGTCCCAATTATGGAGGATTTCATGCACAGATACAACACTGAATAAGTGGCTTACTTTTGCTATTGCAGTAACAGTGGACTCGTTTTGTTTTTTCCTTATAATGATATCTTATGGGTTTATCTTCTCAACAGTATTCAAGATTCAATCATCCCAGGGCAGGCGTAAAGTTTTCTATACCTGTACTCCACACTTGACTGTCTTCTCTTTATTTCTTTCAACTGCTATATTTTCATACTTTAGACAACAGGACTTGTCCTCAACTCCTGTAGATTTGTTGGCTGCTTTCTTATATGCTGTTTTGCCACCAGTCATGAATCCCATCATTTATAGTCTAAGAAACAAAGATATCCATCAAGCTGCATGGAAGATGTTCAGTTTCACAGAATAGTTTCAAGCACCTTTCCCCCAAAATCTCAAATGTTCAGCATAGAACAAGCAATGGCATGATTGACAAGTTTTATAGCAGAGGATATTGAATGCTGGATGATTGAGAATGCTGGGGGGCTGCATTGGGAAGTTGACAAGTTGCACATGGTGTGTGTCATGCCACCAAAGAAACCTACACTAATTACCCCGAATCATGCCCTTTTGGTTAGGTGGGTTTAGCATTGTATGTACAGTTCTGAAGGGGGACAGTCTAGATAGTCTCTTCCCCTTTGCATTTAGAGCCTCCCTCGCCCTGCCCCTTTAAGGATCTACTGAAGGGCAGAGTCTCATTCCTGACCTTTCTGTTTTCATGAGAAGACAGTTGGTATGTTCTGTTAGTGTGGCACTGGAAGGTAAAGAGTAAGAAAAATTGGAAGATCCACAAAACAGTACATCAAGTCAGAGCTATATAGTAAAGTAATATCAAGGCAAATCAAAATGTCAGAGTCAAATAGACAACTACATGCAATAGTCATGAAGAAATAGAAAAGATTCAAGAGCTAGAACTGTGTACATATGCCAAGAACATACCTTTCCTCATGTAGGCTTTTGTCTGTTAATAAAATGTTGTTTCTTGAATTACCAATCTAGTTTCTGATTTGTTCTCTGAACCACAGTACCATCCAGATTAATCGTTCGTGCAGAACACCCTCTATTTTGCTAACTAAGAAAGTACTGCTACCAAACTTGTAGTCTTGGGGCACTGTGCTCCCTTCCCCAGTGGCTGCAGATTCCTTGCATGTTTCCCAAAAACAAAGCAGAGATTTTCCCACTGAGCAAAAATTGAATGTATGTGCCTTGCAGAAGGAAAAAAAATCATGGTCTTCCACATCATCCATCCTGAGAACCACTGATCTAGAAGATATGGCAAGAAGGAATGCAGGTTCTAGGTGCATTTTGCATTCTCCATGTGGGCTGCATCTATGGTCCTCTTCAATTTGTGCAGCCTGAGTATGTGGACAGGATCCTTAGAGATGTGAGAGCTACCACATGTATTCTAGATCCTTGCCCTTCCTGGCTGATCAAACAGGCCAGTGGTGGACTGGTAGAATGGGGTGAAGATGGTGGTAAATGCCACCTTGATACAAGGCAGATTTTGAGCTTGACTAAAGGATGCAGTTGTTAGACCTATATTTAAAAAGCAATCCCTGAACCCTTCCATAAAGGAAAACTACGAACCAGAGTCCTACCATCCCTTTTTGAACAAGGTTTTAGAGCTTGTGGTAGCCTCTCAACTCCAGAAGTTTATGGATGAAATGGATAATCTAGATCCATTTCAATTTGGTTTCAGGCCTGGCTATGGAATAGAGAAAGTATTGTTTGCTTTGGTGAATGACCTATGTGGAGAGCTGGATAGGGGGAGTGTATCCCTGTTGATTTTCCTGGATCTCTCAGTGGCTTTCAATACCATTGACCATGGTATCCTTCTGGTTCATCTTGCTGGGATGGGACTGGAAGGCGCTGTTTTATAGTGCCTCCATTCCTTCCTGAAGGGGTGCAACCAGAAGGTGGCACTTGGGGGCTCCTGTTCAGACCCCTGGCTAACCTATGGGCTTCTTCAGAACAACAGTGTGGAAAACACCTTTGTATTACTTTTCATTTAGTTTTGGTTTTTTGTTTGTTTTTGGTTTTTTCTTTCTCTTTGCAAAAAAAATTATTTCAAAGGAAGAAATGGAAAACCATTCTACATTGAATGCCTTCATTCTCTTGATATTTTCTAATACTAGGGAACTACAGATTTTACATTTTGTGGTGTTTCTGTCCATTTACTCTACTCAATAAACTTTAGTCTCCAATGTCTGCACATGCATTTTTATCATCCAGGGAATGCAAAAAAACGATTGATTATTGCATCATTAGGTCTTCCCTTTTCTCTCACTTAAATTAAACCTCTGGGAACAGTGAGAATGATGCAAAGACCTTTTGAAATGTATTTCTGTTTCTGTGATATGCTGTGGTCCTTCAAACTTCCACCAACACTGGAGTATAAACGTATAAGTATTTTCTCTACATACTCAACTTCTTTCTCAAATGAGAGCTCATCTGAAAGAAAGGAGCAGAGGTGAGTCATTTCATTAATATTTGATTCACTGTGTAGCTTTGGCTGTTTGGTGTTTCAGTAGTACAGCACTACACAGTTCCCCCGAAAAAGAGGCAGGGTTTGATAACTGAATGTTTTATTTCTCATTAATGAGGAAGAAGTTGAAGAAGACTGACTGACAGAATTTATCACTTATCCATTAAAAAATACTTTAATATAGCAGCATTTAACCTGAAGCTATTGTTTCAAATATTTAGTAGTGGCTATTGAAAAGTTGAGGTCCCCAGGAAGTTTTACTTCTAAGATTTGGAAAGGAATTGTAATTCACTTCACATTAAGATGCAGAAATACTTTCAAGGATTATAAATAATGACATTAGAGAACTAATGGAATCAATCAACAAACATCTATGAGGTTGTTAGATATGAAAAGAATACTAGAAAACCCTTAATCTTTCACATTATCAACAAGTTATTGACTTTTTCAGATTTTTACAAGTGTACACAAATAGAAATTCATCATAAAATGGTATCGGTAGTACTCTATTGTGATGCACAGAGGTATAATTTCTATGACAGCCATCTAAGCATTTAATATTAGCAAGTTATAGCCTTTTTTAGTTCTTTACAAGTGTGCACAAATAGAAATTCATGATAGAATAACATCGGTAGTACTCTTATGATTCACAGTGGGAAAATTTCTATGAAATCCATCAAAGCACTGAATATGAACATTCTTGGCACCTTTCTGTTTCACATTCAACAGTTTAAAAATCATATTTCTGAGTGTGAACATAATATGAAACACCTACAGGAGAAAGGGACATCTCTGTTGTCCAAATTATTATTAAGACTCCTTGCACTTTATAATAGAGAGAGCAAAGCTACACCACACAAACAGTCAGACAACACTAGCCAAATGTGCCCCCCCCCCCAAGAAATATTGGAAAACGATTTGAGGCAGTGGTTCTCAACCTGTGGGTCCCCAGGTGTTTTGGCCTACAACTCCCAGAATTCCCAGCCAGTTTACCAGCTGTTAGGTTTTCTGGGAGTTGAAGGCCAAAACATCTGGGGACCCACAGGTCGAGAACCATTGATTTAAGGGATTCTCATAGAAAGAGGACATAGAAAGACATGCATTTAATAATACATTGAAATAGATGATTTAAAAGTAGCATATATCTCATTAAGACTGACATATGAAAAAATGAACAAATATATTTAGGCTGATACATCAAAGAAAATGAACAAATATCTTGCAGTATTCAATACAGGAAATCACATTTTGTTAAGTGCTTGTAAAATGTTAAGTGCTTGTAAAATGCACAGGAATTGGTCCAGGAGATTCAGTATACTTCAGAGTCAGGTGTTCTCTGTGTGTATGAAGTTTGTTCTAAGCTTAACAACATCACGTTAATAGCTAATTGGGTATTGAACTCAAAAATATGAAGTAAAATTCAGATCTCCATGAAGTAATTGTGGTTGAGGAGGTAGAGATAAAGGCTGCAATATCCACTGCTTTGCTCAAAGAATCATAACATTATCTGTGAAAACACTATCCAGCAGAGCAAAACATAAATGTAAAGAAATATAAACTCTGTTGATAAACTGATTATAGAAGTATTTAGTTTCATTTTTGAATTTTGTTAAGACCACAAAATAGACAACTAGAATAAAAGCAACCATGAAAACTGATAAAGTGTAGTTGAATCAAATGAATAAAAACTAGATAGATTTATTGGTCATTTGTTTCGTAAATAACTCCTCATCAGGCAATACAGATGAGGCTAATCTACTTCTTCGGAGATGAACATGAATAAGATGACTCCCCAACAGAAACACCTACAAAAGATTTATACGCAACAATATTTGTTCCACCACTGATCTGTAGTAGTTAATATTTCTGGGGGTTCATCTATACGAGGCATCTTGGTTCGGTTTATATGCCTCTGGCAGTCATGGATATAAAATGTTTGTGCTGAATATGGGGCTATTGTCCAGATGGCTCAGGAGTCCCTAAGCTACACAGAGGACAGCCGAGATCTCAACTAATCCATATTGCTGCCAACCAAGCTTCTGACTACTGATATTGGCAACTCTGCTGATTTCATAAAGGGGTGCCCGCCTAAGTAGGGGAAAGCCATCTTTCCCTGCAATCATCACAGGAAATCATCATCATCATCATCATCTTTATTTATATGACGCCACCATCTCCCTGAAGGGACTCGAGGTGACTTATAAGGCACTCTGGGGTGCACATATAACATACAACAGGTAAAAACAGTACAAAAGTATAAAACATGCCACATACAATTATAACAACAATTCTAGTCAACACATGTAGGATGAAATCAAAATAATACAATTTTAAAATAACAGTAGATAAAACTAACTACTGTCAATTCACAAGTTGCCAAGTGTCAACTTCATATGGGTCTATTCAGCTTACTCATGGTCAAAGGTCTGTCTGCTTTCAGGTTGGAATGGAAGGATTGAAAGGTGAGGACTAATCTCTTTTGGGAGGGTATTCCAGAGCAGGGGGGCACCACAGAGGAAGGCCCTCTCTCTCATCCCCACCAAGCATGCTTGAGACAGTGGTGGGACCAAGAGAAGGGCCTTCCCTATTGATCTCTGATTCATAGAAAGAGATGCAGTCACAAAGATAGGTTGGACCCAAAGCAAATAGGGCTTTAAAGATAATAACCTATAAAAGGCTAATGGTAGATGTTTGCAGTCTGTACAACTGAAGGATGCAGAAGGCTCACACATCATGCAATATTCTCTCTCTTTCTCTCTCTCTCTCTCTCTCTCTCTCTCTCTCTCTATGTATATATATGTGTGTGTGTGTGTGTGTGTATGTATACATCTAGACCACCCAAAAGAATTAAGCATCAAAATGAAAACAGAATAAAATAATCCAATAAAACATGATAACACTAATAACATGAGTTAACATTAAAACATATACCCTGTAAGACAATTAAAATACATTAAAAATGACTATCACAGATGGTCACTTAAAATGTGTCATAGCCACCATGAGGTATAAATAAGTTAGCAAGCAATCTGATGGAATTAATTTAATTCCAGCAAATTTAATTTAATTATAGAGTTTCCAACAAACTCTAGAGCAGTAGTTCTCAACCTGTGGGTCCCTAGATGTTTTGACCTACAACTCACAGAAATCCCAGCTACTTTACCAGCTGTTGGGATTTCTGGGAGTTGAAGGCCAAAACATCTAGAGACCCACAAGTTGAGAACCACTGATTTAGAATATCCCTCAGCTTTGTTCAAAACAAGGTTAGGCCAGTTTAAAGCAAAGCCTCTGGCAATATTTAACAGAAGCCACTGTCCAATGTGGGGACAGACATATGTCCATTCAGTTTAGCATTTTTTGTGAGCGTAGATAAGCCAAAACAAAACTTCAAACAAACAAGAAAGGCAAATTATGAAACAGAGTTCATATTTTGTTCCCTTTCTTTGTCATATCAGTAGTGAAATGAGGTTAGATTTATTTCATTTTGAAGGAAATACTAAATTACATTGCTAATGGTGTGAAAATTGACATATTCCAAAATGATGTTGTTTAAAATCTCATTGTTATTTATTCCTCTTGGACCTATGAATCTGATCATGCACGTATAATTTGTTTTATATGCAAGGTTCAACACAATATACCAGTTTTTGTAATGAAGTTTTATCTCTCCTTTACATCAGGTCCTTTGTGAAGTTTCCTATTTCTTTAGTTTAAGGTTTACACTGGTCTTAAAATGAAATCTAAACCTCAAGCATTAAGGTCTACCTGACTTCGTTCTGATGGTCAAGAATGAAATTCATATTTTGATTACTGCAGATAAAGGTTTACTTGGCCTTTACAGGTATTGGAAGAATCCTATAATGTATATTTTACGGGTTTTTCATTATATTCTAGAGCAACTGATCTAAAACCTTTTTGGACATAGAACCCTTCATAAGTTTTTTTATAAACTTGGGAAGGGTGATGTGTAACAAGTTATCCAAGTACTGCCCAAAGTCCTTCAAAAGGCAGAAAGGTTTTAAAATATCTTTTTTTCCCTTTCTGATATGGATTCAACAATTTGGGATAACTTTTTGTTCTTGCTCTCTTTTTTGCATTACATATCTTTACTTTTTCTCTTTACAGAGAAATATTCTCCCAAGGAAGAAATGGAAAACCAATCTACAGTAAATGAATTCATTCTCTTGGGATTTGCAGATACCAGAGAGCTACAGATTTTACATTTTGTGGTGTTTCTGTCCATTTACTTGGCTGCCTTGATTGCAAATGTACTCATTATCCTAACTATAGCTTATGATCATAACCTACAAAGCCCCATGTATTTCTTCCTGGCCAATTTATCTTTGGTAGATCTTTGCTTCATCTCCATAACTGTTCCTAAATCTATGTGTATATCATTGTCAAATAACAGAAGAATTTCCTTCTCTGGATGTGTTTCCCAAGTATTTCTATTTGTCACATCTGCAAGTGCTGAACTGTCTTTTCTTACTATTATGGCATATGACCGCTACGTGGCAATCTGCCTCCCTTTACAATATATGAGAATCATGAATTTGAATTCGTGTCTCCAAATGGCAGCTGCCTCTTGGATCACTGCTTTGGTCCATGCAATAGTGCAAACCATAAGCACATTCAGGTTACACTTTTGTACTTCAAATATTAAACAATTTTTCTGTGATATGTCCCAATTATGGAGGATTTCATGCACAGATACAAAACTGAATGAGTGGCTTACTTTTGCTATTGCAGTAACAGTGGACTCGTTTTGTTTTTTCCTTATACTGATATCTTATGGATTTATCTTCTCAACGGTATTCAAGATTCAATCATCCCAGGGTCGGCATAAAGTTTTCTCCACCTGCACTCCACACTTGACTGTCTTCTCTTTATTTCTTTCAACTGCTGTATTTTCATACTTTAGACCACAAGCCTTGTCCTCAACTCCTGTAGATTTGTTGGCTGCTTTCTTGTATGTTGTTTTGCCACCAGTCATGAATCCCATCATTTATGGTCTGAGAAACAAAGATATCCGTTGGGCTACATGGAAGATGTCAAATAAGTGCTTTCAGTTTCATTGGGTCATCTCAAACACTTTCCCCCCAAAGTCTCAAGTGTTCAGCATAGGAAAAAAATCCACAGCATGATTGTCAAGCATTATAGCAGGAATATGGGATGATTGAGGATGCTGGGGGGAAGCACTGAAACCCTGACAAGTTGCACATGGTCTGTAACCTCCGTTTTGCCAATCTAGCAAATAATGCTACCAAACTTGTAGACTGGGAGCAGTGTGATCCCTTCCCTGCAGGCCACTTACAGGTTTCTAAGGGTAGTTCCAGACAGTCCTTTATCCCAGGATCACTCACATTTTTAAAATGTGGGTGTTCCTGGGAGCCTGCCTACACCCACCCCAGAAAACACGTGCTTTCTGGGGTAGGTGTCCAGATGATCTACTGAGACTAGCCCAGCAGAACATCTGAGGACCCATCCCCAATGCCCCCAAACCCCTTTGAAAAGTAAACAAAACTTACCCGGCCTCCATTACAGCCTTGGAGCAGCTCTCCCAGTGCATAGAAATGAAGTGCCAGGAGACTGGGGGAGGGGAGAGCAATTTTTCTCCTCCCCCTCCCCCCCCCCCCCCCCCCCCCCCCCCCCCCCCCCCCCCCCCCGCTCTCCTGGCATGTCATTACTATGCACTGGGAGAGCTGCTCCAAGACTGTAATGGAGGCCGGGTAAGTTTTCTTTTACTTTTCAAAGGGCTTTGGGGGCTTTGGGAGAGGGGGTAGGTATTCCCACAGTTTTCTGGAGTAATTTAGTCCAGAAAACTGTGGGAATGGTGTCTAGACTGTGGTCCAGACACCAGAAATAGTGGGTTTATCCTGCATCTTCAAAGAAGGCATGAAATAAATCCTGAAGAAGGATTCTTGAAACAAGAATAGTGTACCCGGGATTCTTGTTGTTGTGTCTACAATTAGTGGACATGTGTACTATTTTCCTTTGAACATTTATGTAGACCTGCTTAGAGTTATAGTATAGTCACAATTAGAACCCAGTTTGATTTGTGAAACAATACTAAAATAATTGTGGAATTATTTTTGTTTTGAATTGTTCTTTGCTATTGAAACCATTGTTGTTACATGAAATAAATCCACCATCAAATTAATTCTCTACAAACCAGGATTTTCCTGGTTTGTGGTGAATTAATTCGGGATTGTCCAAGACTTCATCTGGACAGCCCCTTCTTTATTGCAGGAGATATCACAATAAAGGGGCTGTCTGGATGCGCCCCAAGAAACAAAGTAGAGTTATTTCCACTGGGCAAAAAATTACTTTCAGTGACTTGCACATTGAAAAAATTCAGGTCTTCCAAATCATCCATCCTGAGAACCACTGCTCTAGAAGACATGGCAAGAATGAATGCAGGCTCCAGGTGCATTTTGCATTCTCCATGTGTGCTGCATCTATGCTCCTCTTCTTGGGATCTGGCTTTCAATATAACTTGATTAGACAGGCTTTGTAGTCCTTTTCCCCTCAATTTGTTCCCTGTTCACCCTCAGAATTGAAAACATAATTTCTTTTTACATCTTCATTGTGTATGCTGTCCATGAAAGGCCTAAATGAATTTATACTTCTCTGTACAGTATTCTACTTAAATAACTACCAGAAAAATATAATGCCCACCTGAGGAGGCAAAGTATTTGGGATTAGAGAATATACTGCACTGGGTTTGTGATTCTATCTTTAATTGTATTATTATTTATTTATTTATTTATTTATTTCAATCATTCGTTTATATTTCATCTCTTTCCCAATAAGGCAATTAAGAATAAATTAAGAATTGGTTGTTATATAATTTCAATTATACTTATCTACGTTAAAAAGTGCTTAGAACCCCTATTAGTGATTTGTAAATATGTGTAACAGGAGTGCTCTAGTGTGCATTGGAGGCTACTATTGTGCATTTCCACAAATGAGCAATAATTGTAAGACCAAAATATGAGTACTTTACTGTTGAAGAGCTTTGTAAACAGAGGGAAAACATTTTTACTTAAAGAATAATCTGCAGACAAATACTAAATCAATATTATATTGTAGGCATTGGCAAATCACAGACACTCATATTTCTTCAAAGGAAGAAATGGAAAAACCATTCTACAATGAATGTCTTCATTTTGTTGGCATTTTCTAATTCTTGGGAACTGCAAATTTTACATTTTGTGGTGTTTCTGTCCATCTACTCTACTCAACAAACTTTAGTCTCCAATGTCTGCACATGCATTTTTCTCATCCAGGGAATGCAAATAAACTATTGAACATTGCATCATTAGGTCTTCCATTTTCTCTCACTTAAATTAAACCTTTGGGAACAGTGAGAATGATGCAAATAACTTTTGAAATGTATTTCTATTTCTGTGATGTCCTGTGATCCTTCAAATTTCCAGCAAGACTAGGGTATAAATGTATAAATACTTTCTCTACATGCTCAACTTCTTTCTCGAATAAGAGCTCATCAGAAAGAGAGGAGCAAGGGTGAGTCAATTGATTAATATTTAAGTCAGTGAGTGGCTTTGGGCTGTTTGGTGTTTCTGTAGTACAGCACTATGGAGCTTCCTCAAAGAAAGAGGCAGGGTTGACAACTGATCGTTTGATTTCTCATCAACGAGGAAGAGGTTTAGGAAGATTAACTGACACAATTTATCACTTACCAATTAAAAAGCACTTTAATATAGCAGCATTTTACTTGAAGCAATTATTTCAAATATTTCCTAGTAGATATACTAGAGGATTTTCCCCTCAGAAAGTTTTACTTCTCTGATTTGGAGATTATAAAACCCTTATGTTGTCAAAGGTTTTCATGGCGAGAATCACTGGTTTTTCTGTGAGTTTTCTGGGCTATATGGCCATGTTCCAGGGGCCTTCTCTCCTGACATTTAGCCCACATCTTTGGCAGACATCCTCAGAGG
Organism: Anolis sagrei ordinatus; assembly: GCF_025583915.1. Classification (NCBI taxonomy): domain Eukaryota; kingdom Metazoa; phylum Chordata; class Lepidosauria; order Squamata; family Anolidae; genus Anolis; species Anolis sagrei. The sequence goes on along the minus strand of NW_026847660.1, from coordinate 25,741,773 downwards.
TTGTGAGGTCTGTTGAAAACTGACAAGTGGGGTTTATGTATGCTTATGGAGCATATAGCTCGGTTAACTCACAGCAACCCAGTGATTCCAGCCATGAAAGCCTTCAGCAACACATAAAACTTTATTTTTTAGCAAAGGAATTATGATTCACTTTACATTAAGATGCAGAAATACTTTCAAGGATTAGAAAGTAATGACATTAGAGAACTAATAGAATCAATCAATACATGTCTATGAGGTTGTTAGCTATGAAAAGAATACTAGAAAAAACTTAATCTTTCACATTATCATGAAGTTATTGACTTTTTCAGATCTTTACAAGTGTACACAAATAGATATTAATCATAAAATGGTATCAGTAGCACTCTATTATGATGCACAGAGGTATAACTTATATCACATCCATCTAAGCAGTTAATATTAGCATTCTTGGTACCTTTCTGTTTCTCATTCAACAGTTAAAATTCCTATTTCTGGGTGTGAACACAACATGAAATACCTACTGAGAAAGGATAATCTCTGTTGTCCAAACTATAATCAAGACCCCTTGCTCTTATATAATAGAGAGAGCAAACTTACACCACACAAATAGCCAGACAACACTAGCAAAATGGGTTCTGCTGTAAAAAATTGGAAGAGGATTTCAGGAGTTCTCATAGCAAAAATAACGTACATTTAATAGACTGAATAGATAATTCAAAAGTTGCCTATCAGCATATATCTCATTAAAGTTGACACATTAAATAAAATGAAAAAATATATATATTTTAGTATTCAATGCAGGAAACCAAATTTTGTAATGTGTTTGGAAAATAATGTTTTTCTATAATAATATAGCTAGGTACAAAGCTCTCAGGAATGGGGTGGGAGTGTATCTCAAGTCTTGCCAAAAGTTTCGGTATAATATTCATTCAGGTGTTCTTTATGTATATGGAGGCTGTTCTAAGTTTAATAACTTCATACTAACTGAGTATTTAACTCAAGAACCATGGAGTAAAATCCACATCTGCATTAGGGGTGGGAGGCAGAGTTCAAGCAAGCAATATCCATTCCTTTACTCAAAAGAATCATAACATTATGGGTGAAATTAATTTCCAGTGGAGGGAAACATAGATGTAAAGAAATACAAGCTCTGTTAATTGCCTGACTAGAGGAGTAGTTAACATTTTTCAATATTGCTAAAACAATAGTTTTTAAGTTAAGCCGTGAAATAAACAACTAGAATAAAAAAAAACAGCAACTATGAAAAGAGTTGCTGAAACTTTAGAACAAAAACTAGACTGATTTAGCAGTCATTAAGTGCTTTAATAGCTCCTCATTAGGCAGTCCAACACAGAATAATCCTTCTTTTGCAGAGGTACTAATGTTGGCAGTACTAATCTTACTAGACATTAGGAATGTTTTTTGTTGTGATGTAAATATTATTTAAATGGGATGTCTATTGGGTGCAAAAGCAATCATTTTTTTTAAATTAAGAAAAAAAATTATTTTTTAAAAATTTTAAAACTATAAAATCTCGCAGTTTCCCTTCCCTGGCAGCGAGTGGCGATGCCAAGGGACGAGGTGGGCATGGCTAAGCACAGCTCTTCTTGAAGGCAACACCCCCAGTGGCCTTCAAGAAGAGCTGTGCTTAGCCACCCCCACCTCGTCCCTCTTTGCATCACCATTCACTGCCAGGGAAGGGAAACTGCAGGATTTTAAAACTGTTATATTATTTTGATTTTCAGAACCATAACTTTGGCAAAGCCAAAGAGTTAGGCAAATCTAAGTACAGGAAATTCCAATGAGAAGAAGTACACTGTACAAGTTGTAGAATGCACTAACCTTAAAATGAAATCTCAACCTAAAAGACTATATCTGACTTTGCTCTTGTGGTCAAGAATGAAATTCATATTTGGCTGGCTGTGGATAAAGATCTACTTGGCCCTAGCACAGTGGTTCTCAACCTTTGGATCCCCAGGTGTTTTGGCATACAACTCAGCCAGTTTACCAGCTGTTAGGATTTCTGGGAGTTGAAGAACAAAACATCTGGGAACCCAAAGGTTGAGAACCACTATGCTAAGGCCAAGTAGACCTTTATCCACTGCCTTAGCAGGCACTGAAAGACTTCTATACTGTATATAGAGCAGCGGTTCTAAAACCTTTTTTGGGATTGGTGATGGGTAACAAGGTATCCAAGCACTGCCCAAAGAGTCTTCAGTAGTTAAGCAATATCATTCCTCTACGACTGATCTAAGGACAGCCAGCATAGTAATGTCCACACTGCTTTGATTCTGAACACTGTAGCAGCAGCTGCATTAAATGTGATCCCACTCATCCACTCAACTGAAGAGAGAAAAGGTAAAATATTTTGTAATATCTTCTTTCATAATATTAGGAAGAGAAGTATCCTCTTCTAGGGCATGAGGAAATTCCATTTTTTAAAGTAAAAAGACATAGTTTTTCCGTAACCACTGTACTAAATCAAACAACCTTTCATATTCTTCTTGTCCTTGTAAGATATGTTCTAATGAAAAAAGATTGCAACCAGAATAACATGCAATCAAACCGCAAGGGACCATCTCTAATATTCAGCAATGAGTTTCTCCCCATGGCTAAAACCTTTTGTCTAATTGTACCTTTCAAGTCAGAAACATTTAAAAATTAGGCTTGGTCAAGTTCATTCGGAAGTTTCTTAAATCTGAATTAATTCAGATTAAATTCCCTTTTGAACCAATTTCAAACCATGCAGGAATAGTGGGAGGAGCAATTCCGAATTTAAACCAGTTACCCATTGTTCGGAATTATTTTCGGATGTCTCCCACAGTTATTTTGATTTTCAGGACCATTAAGCAACTTTGGCAAAGCCTAACAAATGGTTTTAAAATCTTGCGGTTTCCCTTCCCTGGAGGCGAGCGGTGATGAAGCGGGATGAGGTGGGCGTGGCTAAGCACAACTCTTCTTGAAGGCCACGCCCCCAGTGGCCTTCAAGAGAGCTGTGCTTAGCCACACCCACCTCATCCCAGAGTCTTAGCATCGCCGTTCACCGCAAGGGAAGGGAAACCGTGAGATTTTAAAACTGTAAAATCTCGCAGTTTCCCTTCCCTGGCAGCGACTGATGATGCAGAGGGACAAGGTGGCTGTGGCTAAGCACAGCCCTTCTTGAAGGCAATACCCCCAGTGGCCTTCAAGAAGAGCTGTGCCTAGCCACGCCCACCTCATCCCTCTTTGCATCGCCATTCGCCGCCAGGGAAGGGAAACTGCGTGAATTTCAAACTGTTATAGTATTTTGATTTTCAGAACCATAACTTTGGCAAAGCCTAACAAATAGTTTTAAAATCTCGCAGTTTCCCTTCCCTGGCGGCGGGCGGCGATGCAGAAGGACAAGGTGGGCGTCGCTAAGCACAGCTCTTCTTGAAGGCCAACTCAATGGCTGGGAAATAGCCTACTGGCAGTGCTCCCGCCTTGCAAACAGAATTCTCCAGGTTCGAATCCCCATCAGGGACAAAAATGTTAAAATCAGCTGGGAAAACAGGGAAGGGAGAGGCACCTTCCATTAACGAAGCGATTCGGATTTCTGATATTTCTGATCTTTTTTTCAAGAAAATTTCAGAAATCATTTCAAAATCGAATCGCCAGCAATCCCGAAAAGAGTTTTGAACTTTTTTTTTTGGCTCAACCAAGCCTATTAAAAATATCTATTTTTTCTTACTTTTCTTTGTTGTTGCTCTCTTTTTTTACCTTACATTTATTTACTTTTCTCTTTGCAGAAACACATTCCCCTAAGAAAGACATGGAAAACGAATCTACAGTAAATGAATTCATTCTCTTGGGATTTGCAGATACTCGAGAGCTACAGATTTTACATTTTGTGGTGTTTCTGTCCATTTACTTGGCTGCCTTGATTGCAAATGTACTCATTTTCCTAACTATAACTTATGATCATCATCTGCATAGCCCCATGTATTTTTTCTTGACCAATTTATCTTTGGTAGATCTTTGTTTCATCTCTGCAACTGTTCCTAAATCTATGGCTATCTCATTGACAAATGACAGAAGAATTTCCTTTTCTAAATGTGCTTCCCAAGTGTTTCTAGTTATCACATCTGCAGGGGCTGAGCTGTCCTTTATTACTGTCATGGCATATGACCGCTATGTGGCAATTTGCCACCCTTTACAATATATGAGAATCATGAACTTGAATTTGTGTCTCCAAATGGCATCTGCCTCTTGGATCTGTGCTATAGTGCATGCACTAGTGCAGACTATAAGCACATTCAGTTTACACTTTTGTACTTCAAATATTAAACAATTTTTCTGTGATATGTCCCAATTATGGAGGATTTCATGCACAGATGCAATACTGAATAAGTGGCTTACTTTTGCTGTTGGAATAACAGTAAACCCTTTTTGTTTTTTCTTTATATTGATATCTTATTGGTTTATCTTCTCAGCAGTATTTAAGATTCGATCATCCCAAGGCAGGCGTAAAGTCTTCTCTACCTGCACTCCACATTTGACTGTCTTCTGTTTATTTTTTTCAACTGCTATGTTTTCATACTTTAGACCACCGGCCTTATCCTCAACTTCTTCAGATTTATTGTCTGCTTTCTTGTATGCTGTTTTGCCACCAGTCATGAATCCTATCATTTATAGTCTTAGAAACAAAGATATCCATCAAGCTGCACAAAAGATGTTCAGATATCTATCAGGCTACATGGAAGATGTTTACAGAATTATTTCAAACACCCTTTCCCCAAAGTTTCAAATGTTCAGCAAAGAAAAAGCAATGGCATGATTGATAAGTTTTATAGCAGAGAATATGGAATATTGGATGATTGAGAATTATGGGGGACTGCATTGGGAACTTGACAATTTGCACAAGGTGTGTGTCATGCCACCAGAGAAACCCACACTAATTACCCCTAATCATGTCCTTTCGGCTAGATGCGTTTAGCACTGTATGTACAATTCTGAAGAGAGCCAGTCTAGATAGTCTCCTGCCCTTTGTGTTTAGAGTCTCCCTCTCTTGCCCCTTTATGGCTCTTCTGAGGGGTGGAGCCTCTGCCCTGACCCTTCTGCTTTCATGAGAAGACAGTTGGAATGTTCTGATAATGTAGCACTGTAAGGTAAAAAGTGAGAAGGATTGGAAGATCCAAAAAAATAGTACATCAAGTCAGAACTATAAAGTAATATCAAGCCAAGTTAAAACATCAGTCAAACAGACAACTAAAATCAACAGGAGGAGAAAAGATTCAAGAGACAGAACTATGTACATATGCCAAGAACTTAACTTTCCTCACATATACTTTATAGCAATACCCAGGAGGAAAAGAAGTTTAAGTTTTGTCTGTTAATAAAATGTTGTTTCTTGAATTACCAATATAGTTTCTGATTTGTTCTCTGCACCACAGTACTGTCCAGATTAATAGTTAGTGTGGAGACAGAATATCTTCCATTTTGGCAACTTAGCAAGTAATACTACCAAACTTGTAGTGTGGGAGTTGTGTGATCCCTTCCCCAGTGGCTGCAGATTCCTTGCATGTTTCCCAAAAACAAAGTAGAGATTTTCCCACTGAGCAAAAATTGAATGTATGTGCTTTGCAGAAGGAAAAAAAATCATGGTCTTCCACATCATCCATCCTGGGAACCACTGATCTAGAAGATATGGCAAGAAGGAATGCAGGTTCCAGGTGCATTTTGCATTCTCCGTGTGGGCTGCATCTATGGTCCTCTTCTTGAGATCTGGATTTAATATAATATAGTTCCCATTTCTTCTATGTTGACCCGCAGAATTAGAGACATAATTTCTTTTTAGATGGTTATTGTATATTCTGTCTATGAAAGATTTAAATAAATGTATACTTCTCTGTGCAGGTTTTTATTTATTTTGTTACCAGAAAAAAATGAATTTCCACACAAGGAGGCAAGGATTTTAGAATTAAATAACATACTGCACTGGGTTTGTGATTCTTTCTTTAACTATATTATTCATCAATTCATTCATTTATATTTCACCTATTACCTAGTAATGGGTCTCAAGTCAACAACGAATAATGACAGAAATTGGTTACATAACTTTAATTATACTTATCTACATAAAAGTGTTTAGAAACCCTGCTACTGACTCATGAATATCTGTAACAAGAGTGCTCTAGCGTGTATTGGAGGTTACTAATGTGCATTGCCACTCCCTAGACAGTCTGTAAGACCCAAATAAGAGTATTTTATTGTTGAAGAGCTTTGTAAACAGAGGGAAAACATTTTTACTTAAAAATAATCTGCAGACACCAAATCAATATTGTATTGTAGGCAAGGCACAGACTATCAGCTCCTGAAAACTTTGCAATAGCTTTTTCTTGGGATCGGCATAAGGTGGAAGTGATAATTTCATCAAAGGTCTCTAACGCAGTGATATGAGATCAACAATGTAGAAAAAAGCCTTTGTATTGTTGCTTGTAGATTTTATACCTTTTTTGCTTTGTTTTTGCAGTAAAAGATTCCTTCAAAGAAATAAAAAGAGAACGATTCTACAGTTAATGATTTCACTCTGTTGGCATTTTCGAATACTAGGAAACTACAGATTTTATGTTTTGTGTTGTTTCTGTCCATTTACTCTACTCAAACTTTAGTCTCCAATGTCTGCACATGCATTTTTCTCATTCAAGGAATAAAAACAAACTATTGAACATTGCATCATTAGGTCTTTCATTGTCTCTTACTTAAATTAAACCTTTGGGAATAGTGTGAATGATGCAAAGACCTTTTGAAATTTATTTCCATTTCTGTGATGTCCTGTGGTCCTTCAAACACTGGAGTATAAATATATATATATTCTCTACATTCACAACTTCTTTCTCAGATGAGCGCTCATCTGAAAGAAAGGATCAGAGGTGAGTCATTTCATTAATATTTGAGTCACAGAGTGGCTTTGGGCGGTTTGGTATTTCAGTAGTACAGCACTATGGAGCTTCCCAAAAGAAAGAGGCAGGATTGATAACTGAATGTTTGATTTCTCATTAATGAGGAAGAGTAACAGAATTTATCACTTAACCATTAAAAAGCACTTTAATATAGCAGCATTTAACTTGGAGTAATCATTTCCAATATTTACTAGTGGATTTCCTAGATAATTTTCCCCTCAGAAAGTTTTACTTCTGTGATTTGGAGATAATAGAAGCCTTGTTTGTTAAGCGAGAGTTTTAATTCACTTTACATTGAGATGCAGAAATACTTTCAAGGATTAGAAAGTAATGGACATTAGAGAACAAATGGAATCAATCAATAAGCATCTATTACGTCATCAGCTATGAAATTAATACTTGAACACCTTAATCTTTAACATTCTCACCAAATTGTTACCTTTTTCAGATCTTTACAAGTGTACACAAATAGAAATTCATCATAAAATGGCATCGGTAGTACTCTATTATGATTCACAGAGGTAACATTTCTTTGACATCCATCTACACATTTAATATTAACATTCTTGGCACCTTTCTGTTTCACATTCAACTGTTTATACGTCATAATTCTGAGTGTGAACACAACATGAAACACCAACTGAGAAAGGATAAATCTCTGTTGACCAAACAATAATTAAAACCCCTTGCTCTTATATATTAGAGCAAAGTTTTACAACACAAATAGCCAGACAACACTATCAAAATGGGTTGTGCCAAAAGAATTAGAAGAGAATTTCAAGGGTTCTTTAGGTATAAAACACTCAGGAATGGCAATGGAAGTGTATCTCAAGTCAGTATAATATTCATTCAGGTGTTCTTTATGTGTATGAAGGTTGTTATAAGATTAATAACTTCATTTCAATGGCTAATTGGGTAATGAACTCAAAAACTATGGTGTAAAGTCCAGATCTGCATAAAGGCATTAGGGGTGGGAGGCAGAGTTCAAGCAAGCAATATCCATTCCTTTACTCAAAAGAATCATAACATTATGGGTGAAAGATATGTCCAACAGAGTAAAACATAGATGTAAAGAAATATAAGCTCTGTTAATTGCCTGAAAAAAGGAGTAAGTAACATTTTTGAATATTGCTAAGACAATAGTTTTTATGTTAAGCCATAAAATAAACAACTAGAATATAAAACAACTATGAAAACTGATTAAGAGTTGTTGAAACCATGGAACAAAAACTTGACCAATTTAGTTGTCATGAAGTGCTTTAATAACTCCCAATCCTTCTTCTGGAGAGGCACTAATTTTGGAAGTACAAATCTGATTAGGCATTAGGAACGGTTTTTGTTGTGAAGTAAATGTTATTGAAATGGGATGTATATTGGGTACAAAAGCTATCAATTATTTTTGTATCAAGACTTAGGCACATATAAGTACAGGACATTCCACAGAGAAGAAGTAGACTGTAGAAGCTGTGGAACGCATCTCTTATTTATTGCATTATATAAAAAGCTTAACATGGATTTTACTTTGGAAGACAGTTAAGCAGCATCTAAAACAAAATGTGACTTTTTGGTGGGAGATTAATTTTGCCATTCTCTTCTTCTGTGTTAGAACTAACATAGAACTAGTTAACCCTTCTTCTTCTTCTGAGATGAACATGAATAAAGTGACTACCCAAAAGAAACAACCAAAAATGATTTATATGCAATAGTATTGTATTCCTCAAAGGATCTATAGTAGTTAATATTTACGAGGGTTCATCTTCACCAGGTAGTTTAGTTCAGTATAGATATATGTCATTGGGCAGTCCTGGATATATTGGGCTATTGTCCAGAATGGCTCAGGAGTCTTTGAGCTGCACTGGGGCAGACCAGATCTCAACTGTTCCATGTTACTGTCAGTCAAGCTTCTGTCTACAAGTTTCACACTAAACTATACTGCAATTTTTTTATAAATGTTATTTAATAGCCCATAAAGTATGCTGCATAAATACTACCCTGCTGACTTTTAAAATTTATAATAAGATTCTTTGTCTCCTTTAAATCAGATTAATTGGATTTTTCCTGTTTCTTCAGTTTAAGACTCACAGTGGTGTGCAAATGAAATCTAAACCCAATACCCCAAAAACTATCTCTAACTTTTCTCTGATGGTCAAGGATGAACTTCTCATTTTACTGACTGAGGGAATAAAGTTCTACTTGGCATTGGCAGGTACTGGAATAATCCTATAATGTATTACCTGGGAAGGTGATGGGTAACAAGCTAAGCACCTGTTGGCCAAAAGGTGGCCTTCAGTGGTTAAGCAATGTCATTCTTTCATGGGTGATCTAAGGAGACCCATCAAAGTAATGTCCTCATTGCTCTCATTCTGAACATTGCAGCAAATGCCTCAAATGTCATTCTTCCCATCCATCCATATAGTTGGGAAAAGGGTAAAATATTTTTATAGCTTTTTTATATGCTAAAAGACAGCCATCTTTTTCTAGGGCATGGGGAATTTCAATTTCTTCACATACAAAAGACACAGTATTTCCTGGCTCATCTTAACACACTTTACTTAATCATATTTTTCAATCTTTTCTTTCCTACAAGATATGTTTTAGTGAAAGGAAATTGCAATTAGATTTGCATGTAATCAAGCCTTCAATCATAAAGAGCTACTTCTGGGATTCTTTACAAGAGATAACAAACTACAATGATATTCCCTTAGTTAATAAAATCTCTTTTGTAATATCTTACAAAGTCTGCCATTGAAAAGGCAGAAAATATCAAAAAGCATTATGTGTTTTTCTTACTAATCTTATTTTATATATGTATTTCTTTATCTTTACAGAGAATATTTTCTCCAAGGAAAAAATGGAAAACCAGTCTACAGTCGATGAATTCATTCTGTTGGCATTTTCTGAAATCAGAGAGCAACAGATTTTACATTTTTTGGTGTTTCTGTCCATTTATTTGGTAGCATTGATGGGAAACATTCTCGTTATACTAACTATAGCCCATGACCATAATCTGCATACTCCCATGTATTTCTTTCTAGCCAATTTATCATTAGTAGATACTTGCTATATCTCTGTAACTGTTCCTAAATCTATGGCTATATCATTGACAAATAACAGAAGAATTTCCTTCTCTGAATGTGTTTCCCAAGTGTTTCTAATTATCACATTTGTAGGGGCTGAGCTGTCCTTTCTTACTGTTATGGCATATGACCGCTATGTGGCAATCTGCCTCCCATTACAATATATGAGGATCATGAATTGGAATGCCTGTCTCCAAATGGCAGCTGCCTCTTGGCTCAGTGCTATAGTTCATGCAGTAGTGGAAACTATATCAACATTCAGGTTACTTTTTTGCACTGCTCATGTTCAACAATTTTTCTGTGATGTGGCAGAATTATGGAGGATTTCGTGCACAGACATAATGTTCAATGAATGGCTTGTTGTCACTTTTATATTAACTGCTGGTATTTGTTGTCTTTCTTTGATATTAATATCTTATGGGAACATCTTCTCAACAGTATTCAAGATTAATTCATCCCAGGGTAAGCGTAAAGTCTTCTCCACCTGCATTCCACACTTGACTGTCTTCTCCTTATTTTTTACAACTGTTGTATTTTCATACTTTAGACCAAAAGCTTTGTCTTCAGCTTCTGTAGATTTGTTGGCTGCTTGCTTGTATGCTGTTTTGCCACCAGTCATGAATCCCATTATTTATAGCATGCGAAACAAAGATATCCATCAGGCTGCACAGAAGCTGTCAAATAAATGTTTTCGATATCACAGAATTGTCTCAAATACCTTTGCCAAAAACTGTAAAATTTTCAGTAAATAAAACACAATGGCATGATTTACAAGTTATAAACTACTGTCATTTTTCTGATATGGATATGGAGTAGTAGATCATTGGGGATATTAGGGGCTCCCGACAAGCTCCATATAATCCGAATCCTCTATTTTACCAACCTATCTTGAGTTGTAGTTTGGAACCAGTACTGTCCCTTAGCCAATGGCTACGGATTCCTATCATGTTTCCAAAATCAAAGCAGAGTTATCCCCATGGGGAAAAACTTGAGTTCCATTGCCTTGCACATTGAAATAAAAACCCCACTCCCTTATATCTCTGTCCTGAGAAGTAGTGCTCTAGAAGGTATACCAAGAAGAAATGCAGGGTCTGGGTATATCCTGCAGTCCTCCTGGGTGCTTGATTAATGTTCCTCTTCTTGAGATCTAGATTACCATATGTCTATGATAGCAAATCTTTAACCTCTGTCATCTTCTGTTCCCCAATGTGTTCTCTGTTCACCTTCTGAATTAGATTTTTTCTTGTTATGTGTTTCATGTGTCTGTTGCACATGAAAGGCCTAAGTAAATTAACACCTCTCCATACAGCTTTTTAATTATATGGTTACCAGAAAAATGTAACTTTCACATGGAAAACAAGCAATATGGCCTGTTCCTGGCCATGAGGATGGTGGACTCAGAGCCCACAATTGAACAGGATGATGGAGAAAAAAGAAAACAAGCAATATGGGGGTAGAGAGAAAATTGTACTGGGCTGCTCATCACATTTTAAAACATGTCCTTTATTTTTATATTCTTTATTTCATGTGTTTATATTTCACCTGTTTCCCAATAAATTAGCTCAAGGCAACTATGAATAAAGGCCAGAGTCCTATATTATATAGCTTTAATTATATTTCTCCACAAAAAAGAAGTGCTGAGAAACCCTGTTAGTGACTTCTCAAAATGTCTAACAGAAGTGCTCTCAGGTGCATAGTCAGAAACTGCAACATTTCTATCAATGTGCATGTAACCAATGCACACTGGTCCCATTGTCCTCCTGTCACTCCCCTGACTCCCCTATGTAAAGGCACCCCTTTACTGGATGCAGACTTTATGGAAGTGCCCAATTCTATTTCTGCATAACCACTTATGAAGATATAAATTCTCAATAGGATTCCAGCCTGGGATGGAAATATTTGAAAGAGAGAAGGAAGGGATTCGTTCACTCATACGTACAATTGTGCATAGATTTGGTGGACAGAAAAAGACAACTAAATGTTGCAGTTTCTGACCATTCCCTTAAAAACTTCTTATATTTATTATATCTTATCTTGGTGATACGAAGACAATAGCAAGGGAGAGAGAAAAGGAAATAAGACAGACACATTATATTTCAGACAGCTTGTCTCATGGTGATGTACTTTTAAATGTCAACAGATCCAAATTAATAATTATCTGTGAGATCAAGATATGACCACCTTATTGTTGAAGGGTTTTGTCAACAGAGGAGGAAAATCTGCAGGCAAGCATTAAACATACATTTAATCGTGGGCAAGCCACAGACTCTTAGCCCTGAAAAACCTTGTGCCAGCTTTTCCTCAGAGTTGCCATAAGGTGGAAATGATAATTTGGTCAAAGGTCTCAATGAATTTGACTCCCATACTGACTCAAAGACAATTCTATATAAGATTGTAATTATATAAACATAACAGTCTTGCCCATATTTGCACTGGGATTTAAGTTCCCCTGCAGTCAAAGTGCACTCTGAGCCTCAATAATGATGGACCTGGGATAGATCTTTATTTTTGGAAATTGTAGTTCACCTACATTTAGAGAAACTGTAACCCCCCCCCCCCCAACTGACAATGCCCCTGCACCACACTTGGCACACAGAACACCCAAGACCAACCAAACATACTGGAACAGCTTTGGGGGAATTGACCCCGATTTCTGGAAGTGTTAGTTTCAACTACATCCAGAGACACTGTGATCCCAACCAATCCCAAACAACAATATACCAGGATCAAACTTGGCACACCGAACCCCCAAGGCCACCTGAACCTACTGGAGGGGTTTGAGGGGAAGTTGTAGTTTACCCTGCAGCCAGAGAACACACAGAATCCCACCAATGATGTATCCGGAGCAAGATTGCCATACATGCTCAACATGACCGACTTCTAGTACTGGCATGAGGTGAGTTATAGTTCACCTGGAACCTTATGCATTTTCTTAATGGGACCATTAATTTTTATTTAAAAAAAATACTTTTTTCAAATAACCCTGGCATCACCAGGTACCTTAGCTAGTGTCATTATAAAAATAAGGGACAAATTTAACAAAGGACAAATATACATTTGCAACATTCAGACACATATTTCCCTCTGAATAACAACAACGTTTGTCTGCATGCATTCACATGGGTTCATAAAAGATAGATAGATAGATAGATAGATAGATTAGTTTCAAGCTGTGGATGTTTAAATGTGTGGGTACAGATACCCCTACTAAACTGCGTATGTGGAAAACTTTCCCTCAACTTTGCCTCACTGCCTGCGAAAGGTACCATAAATGTGGTAAGTAGAAGATATAAGGTATTTTTATATTGCAAGAGACAAGAGAGACAAGTGAAAAGCACTGAAATCTTGAGCAAGTTGTTCTCAAGTTAAAAACAAAGACATGTTACAAATGTGAGAAGCTCAGATGTTCACAGTCAATGGTGACTGTGAAATGGATTTTAGAACCCCTTTGAAAAAAATATATTTGCTTTGCTTTCCAGGTACTTTTCAGATATGTTATGAATTTGCAGCCATTATACCTCAGGAAGACATACAGGATAAAACTTGTTGTCATTGTATGGGATTAAGTGGAGAGTGGAATGGAGTTTGACTATAATACTACAGACCAATTCAGACACTGCGGTCATCAGAGGAAGCCCTGCTCTCAGTCCCATCCTCATATCAAGCTCGACTGATGGGAATGAGAGAAAGAGCCTTCTCCGTTCTTGGCAGAAAAAATCCTGAGTTAATGGCCTGTTGGATGTCTAAGAGCCCAAGCTGACAGATTTGATTTTTGTCACTATTTTACCTTTAACTATTAAAGTCCTAATGCAAAACTATCTGCCCCACAAACTTCACCCTCAGTCTCTTAAGTTTGCACAGGCAGTTTTCTCATCTGGGGAATACAAACAAACTATGGAACATTGCATCATTAGGTCTTCCATTTTCTCTTACTGAAATTAAACCTTTGGGAACAATGAGAATGCTGCAAAGAGCTTTTGAAATGTATTTCTGCTTCTGTGATGTCCCTTGCTCCTTCAAACCTCAGGTAACACTGGAGCATAAGTGTGTAGCTATTTTCTCTACCTGCACATCTTCTTTTTTGAATAGGCTATTATTTGAAGAAAGGAACAAGGGTGAGTAACTAGTAGATACATATTACTTTGGACTGTCTTCATTAGTACAGCAGTTTGGAGCTCTTTAAAAGAAAAGTTATATGTCAGTTACTACATAAGATGGCTCTTTGAGTATGGAATATTTGATATTTCCATACTGAGGAGATGTTTAAAAAGATTATGAGATAGAAGAGTCCAGTTCTCCATCTGCAATTAAATTAACATAACAGCAATTGGTTTGAAGCTACTTATTTCAAATTCTTACTAGTGACTATTGAAAATGTTAGATTTTTTTTCTCTCAGATTTGAAAAAGACATTAGTTTAACAAAGGATGACATTAAAGTACAGAAATACTTCCTTCCTAACACTTAACATTAGAGAACAAAGAAATTCAACAGAAAGTGTCAATGAAGACATAGCATCAGAAAGTTAGCTACAAAAATAATACTAGAAAAGCTTTAAACTTTAAGATTATCACCACATTATTATGTTTTCAGATCTTTAGAAGATCTTTATAGATATAGAATATAGTGATAGATTGGAAATTGATACTATTCTGTTACATCACATTAGTGTGATGTTCAGGTAAACAAGGGATTCTCAAACTGTTTAAGCAGAGGTCTGGTTTGTGGTCCATCAGACTGTTTGGGGAAAGGGGGACTATAGCGGGGAAAAACATGAACAAATTCCTATGCACACTGCAAATATCTTACTTGTAGTGCAAGGAAAACATGAAAAAATATTTAAAATGAAGAACAATTTTAACAAACAAAATTCCAGTATTTCAGTGACCCTGCTTTTGGCTGATGTAATAGTTAAGTTAATTAGGATTGTTGCTGTGGTGTGCCTTCACGTTCTTTCAGACTTAAGGCTATTCTAAGTCTAAAGTTTATGGCGGGTGTGGGTAAATGACCTTGGAGGGCTGTATCTGAGCCACTGGACTTAGTTTAACTTTTTGTTTCACATTTGGTAGTTTAAAATACATAATTTTAATTCAATGTGAATGCAACATGGAACACCTACTGGAGAAATGGTAATCTCTGTCCCCCGAAATAAAATCAAGACCCCTTGATTTAATATAAGGAGGAAAGGAAAGTTAAGCCACACAAGTAACCAGACTACACTGTGTGGTTGGAGATTGGAGTGAACTATACAAAATTATTATCCAAAATACTAAAACAGTGGCACCCAGAGAACTATTCTAACTATTCTTGTGGCGTTTAACAGCCACAAGAAACTAGTAGAGAGATTTTAGCAATGTAAGTCCATTTGATTTTCACAAGTCCATTCTAAGTATAACTAAATCTAGTATAAATGTCATTTATTTATAATTATTTAATTAGTAGATTTAAAAACCTCTTTATTTCAAACAGAAATTAGGAAATCCTTTTCTATCATGAGTTGAGCACATCTAAGTGCACAAAATTCCAGTGAGTAAAAGCAAACTGTACAAGGTGTAGAGCAGGTATCCTCAAACTGTCACCCTCCTGCTTTTTTGGATTCTAACTCCCAGAAGTCCTAGCTAGCTTATCAATGGTCAGGTCTGGGAGATGGAGGACCAAACAGCTGGAAGACCACAGTTTGAGGATGCCTGTTGTAGAGTCTATCTGTTTATTTATAGAAAAACTCAAAATGTACTTTTCACTTAGAAGAGAGCTAAGCAGATTCAAAACAAAATGAAAATCTCTATTTTACCAACCTCTTCTTCACCGCTGGAACTAACTTGGGCAGTCAAATTAGACTATTAAAATAACTTATAATGTTTAATAAGGCATCTCTGGTTGCATTTTTTTTGCACAGTGGCAAATTTAATTTGGCAAATTTCCTTCAGAATGTTATTTCTAGTTTTCTTCTCATGATTCTACTTTCTGTTTCCTATTCTTTAATTTTATTTTATTTTCCTGTAGCTATCCTGGAGCTCGGGGAAGTGCACACACAGAGTCCAGGGCTCCATGGAGCACAGTTTGGGGACCACTGGTCTAGATGACCCAGGAGTCCAACCCTGCAGCAGCCCAAATTTCAAATCCTCCATGTCACTGTTATCATGGCTCCTACTCAGTCATGGAATCCATCCAAGCTCCTGGATATCATGGACAGCTCTGCTGATTTCAGAAAGGTGTGCCATCCTTACCAGCTAGAAGGCATCTTGTCCTCCTTTCAGTGTTCAAAAGCACAGGGAAAGACTGATGACAGTCATTTCCCCTCTGACAAAGGATTGGGCTGAAATAGACCTAAGTCAATCCAAAGTCATGAGATTCTCTTGAGTTCCAAGCAAATTGTTCAGCTTTCCTAGGGAAGGTCAAGCCAGTTAAAAGCAGAAAACCCTGCAACACTCATTCAATGTAAACAAGCTGAAAGAAAACAGTGAACATGCAAGAAAGAAATTTTTGAAACAGAGTTCAGATTTTAAACTCACTATGCCTCTACTCAAGTAAGCTTCCATGGTTTCCATTTTGAAAGAAATATTGAGTTGCATTGCTATTTCATAGAACCTGTTGGAAATATTACATATTCTGAACTTATTTTTAAAATCCCACACATATTTATTCCTCCCAGACCAATGAATCTGATCATATATGAAGAATCCTGTCTACTAGTTTCACCCTAATCTATACTGCAATTTGTATAGCTGTTATTTAATAGCCCATAAATCATGTCACATAAATACTACCCTGCTGACTTTTTAGATTTTTCAGGGTTTTTCCTAAACCCCAAGAGATATCTCTAACTTTCCTCTGATGGTCAAGGATGAACTTCTCATTTTACTGACTGAGGGGATAAAATTCTACTTGGCATTGGCAGGTACTGTAATAACCCTATACTGTTTTACCCGTGAAGGGTGATGGGTAACAAGATAAACACCAGTTGCCCAAAGAGGTGGCCTTCAGTGGTTAAGAAATGTCATTCTTCCATAACTGATCTAAGAACACCCATCATGTCCTCATGGCTGTCATTCTGAACATTGTAGCAAATGTCATTTTTCCCATCCACCTATATAGTTGGATAAAGGATAAAATATTTTGTGATAGCTTTTTTCATAATATTCCAGAAGCCAAGCCTCTTTTTCTAGGGAATTGAGAATTTCAATTACTTCACATACAAAAGACGCAGTATTTCCTGATTCATCTTGAAGCAGTTTACATAATCATAACTTCCTTTAAAAATTGGAATAGTTTTTGTTTTGTTCTTGGTTTCTTTTAATATATGTATTTATTTATCTTTACAGAGAATATTTTCACCAAGAAAAAAAAATGGAAAACCAGTCTACAGTGAATGAATTCATTCTGTTGGCATTTTCTGAAACCAGAGAGCAACAGATTTTGCATTTTTTGGTGTTTCTGTCCATTTATTTGGTAGCATTGATGGGAAACATTATTGTTATACTGACTATAGTCCATGACCATAATCTGCATACTCCCATGTATTTCTTTCTAGCCAATTTGTCATTGATAGATGCTTGCTACATCTCTGTAACTGTTCCTAAATCTATGGCTATATCATTGACAAATGACAGAAAAATTTCCTTCTCTGAATGTGTTTCCCAAGTGTTTCTAATTATGACATTTGCAGGGGCTGAGCTGTTCTTTCTTACTGTTATGGCATATGACCGCTATGTGGCAATCTGCCTCCCGTTACAATATATGAGGATTATGAACTGGAATGCCTGTCTCCAAATGGCAACTGCCTCTTGGATCAGTAGTATAGTTCATGCAATAGTGGAAACTATATCAACATTCAGGTTACATTTTTGCACTTCTCATGTTCAACAATTTTTCTGTGATATCCCAAAATTATGGAGGATTTCATGCACAGATACAACGTTTAATGAATGGCTTGTTGTTGCTGTTGTAATAATGGTTGGTATTTGTTGTCTTTCTTTAATATTAATATCTTATGGATTCATATTCTCAACAGTATTCAAGATTCAGTCATCCCAGGGCCAGCGCAAAGTCTTCTCCACCTGCATTCCACACTTGACTGTTTTCTCTTTATTTCTTTCAACTGCTGTGTTCTCATACACAAGACCACAGTCCTTGTCCTCAGTTTCTTTAGATTTGTTGTCTGCAGTCTTGTATACTGTTCTGCCACCAGTAATGAATCCCATCATTTATAGTCTGAGAAATAAAGATATCCATCAGGCTGCATGGAAGATGTCAAATAAGTGGTTTCAATTTCACAGGGTCATCTCACATATCTTTTGCCCAAAGTCTTAAGTTTTCAGAATAGAATAAGCAATGGCATGATTGACAAGTTTTATAGCAGAGGATATGGAGTTGTCACAAAAATTTAATACGCAGATTTGATAAATGTGGATTTGATATAATAATGTGTGCGAATGTATGTAAGTATGTATGGATGTATGTATGTAAGTCGCTTTGATCCGTTCTGGTCTGGATACCATGTTAATGGCAGTCTCTGAGGATGTAACACGAGCACCTGCTTGTCCAGTTTTGATGGATTCATTTCAATTGGTGAAACCCGAGGATGTGGACAAGATACTTGGAGGAATGAGGCCAACCACATGCATCCTGGACCCCTGCCCATCCTGGCTTCTAAAGGAGGCCAGAGGGGGATTGGCTGAGTGGGTAAGGGTGGTGGTTAATGGCTCCCTTCGGGAAGGCAAGATTCCAGCGAGCTTAAAACAAGCTGTAATAAAACCGCTGTTGAAAAAACCATCACTGGACCCCACTCAATTTGTCCACTATCGGCCAGTTTCCAATCTCCCCTTCTTGGGCAAAGTCTTGGAACGTGTGGTGGCCTCACAACTCCAGGTATTCTTGGTAGACACGGATTATCTAGACCCGGCACAGTCTGGCTTTAGGCCGGGACATGGTACCGAGACAGCCTTGGTCGCCTTAGTGGATGATCTGCGGCAGGAGCTCGACAGGGGGAGTGTGTCCCTGTTGGTGCTGCTGGACCTCTCAGCGGCCTTCGATACCGTCGACCACGGTATCCTTCTGGGACGCCTCGCGGGATGGGTCTTGGAGGAACTGTTCTACAGTGGCTCCGCTCATTCCTCGAGGGTCGGTCTCAGAAGGTGTTACTGGGAGACTCCTGTTCAACCCCACAACCATTGTCTTGTGGGGTTCCTCAGGGCTCAATATTGTCTCCCATGTTGTTTAACATCTACATGAAGCCGCTGGGGGAGATCATCCGGAGTTTCGGGGTACGGTGTCATCTGTACGCAGATTATGTCCAACTCTGTCACTCTTTTCCACCTGCTACTAAGGAGGCTGTCCAGGTCCTGAACCGGTGCTTGGCCGCTGTGACGGTCTGGATGAGAGCGAACAAATTGAAATTGAATCCAGACAAGACAGAGGTACTCCTGGTCAGTTGCAAGGCCGAACAGTGCATAGGGTTACAGCCTGTGTTGGATGGGGCCGCACTCCCCCTGAAGACGCAGGTTCGCAGCTTGGGTGTGACCCTGGACTCATCGCTGAGCCTGGAACCCCAGGTTTCGGCGGTGACCAGGGGAGCATTTGCCTAGCTAAAGCTTGTGCGCCAGCTGCGCCCGTACCTTGGGAAGTCTGACTTGGCCACGGTAGTCCACACTCTGGTTACATCCCATTTAGACTACTGCAACGCTCTCTACGTGGGGTTGCCTTTGAAGACAGCTCGGAAGCTCCAACTAGTCCAACGCTCGGCAGCCATGATTTTAACAGGAGCGGAGCGCAGGGAGCATACAACCCCCCTGTTGCGCCAACTCCACTGGCTACCGATCTGCTACCGGGCTCAATTCAAAGTGCTGGCGTTGGCCTTTAAAGCCCTAAACGGTTCGGGCCCAAGCTACCTATCCGATCGCTGTCACTCCTTTCCACCTGCTACTAAGGACTTTGAGATCTTCCGGGGAGACCCTGCTCTCGATCCCGCCTGCTTCTCAAGCTCGGCTGGTGGGGACGAGAGATAGGGCCTTCTCGGTGGTGGCTCCTCGGCTGTGGAACGTCCTTCCTACGGACATTAGACTAGCACCATCTCTAATGGTATTCCGCAAAAAGGTGAAGACCTGGATGTTTGTGCAGGCGTTTGAGTAATTTAGTGCAATCTGGTAATGGAACATAGGAATGGAACAATGGACGACGAATCTGGACTACGCTTGGATGATGAGAAGATTGGGTACGGTTGTTTTTTGTAATAATTGTGCATTGTAATTGCTTATTGGTAATTTATGGATAATGTGTTAAGTCAATTGTTATATGTTGTATGGAACCACTGCTGTTTCTACTGTTTTTACTGTTTGTGAACCGCTGTGAGTCGCCTTCGTGCTTGAGATACAGCGGTATATAAGCAAAGTAAATAAATAAATAAATAAATGTATGGAGTTAGTAATTTGGAGACACCAATTCTAAAACACCAAGGCCTGCAATGACTAACTACCTGCTTGCCAGACTGTAATTAAAAGTTGCTCACTGAAAAGTAAACTGTGATAAGAACTGGACAGTGATAAGATAAATGTTTACAATATTCCTTATGTTAAGAAGGAAGTCAACACAAGGCTAACACCAATCAAGAAGATCAACATGTGGCCAGGAAACTGAGATGGAACCAGGATGGCAGACGTCTATAATCAATTTACAACTTTGGGACTGCATCATCAGTCTAATAATGCTCAAATTGTGACAGACCTGAGGAGTCTGTTTCACCTGCCTCTCTGGTCCATGGGCAGGACAGAGATGGTGTATTCAGAGAGTGACAGATTTTCAAGGGAGCAGTCTGGTCACTTTGGGGCTTCTTTTTCAAGGGAAGAGGAAGAAGTGTGCTTTTGGAGTCTTGGATTTTGTGCTAGGAGTCAGGTTCTGCTGTATGGAAAACAGATATCTAATTCTTGGCATTGTTCTTAGGGAAGGAGAAGTTTTGAAGCTATGGAAATTTTGGAACTATGCGTTGGCAGGCTGCAGGGAAGCAGGGGCTGGCCTAACAAGTGCTTCTCCAAGGAGGGAGAAAAGGATATGGTAATATTTTGGATTCATGTGCCATCGCACCTGGGGGCTATTATTCTCAATAAAGGAGGGATGGACACGGCATCTTTCCCCCAGGGGATTGCTTCTTGCCCTCCTATAGGAAAATGGAACTTTCAAGAACCCAAAACGCTGTAAATAACTCAAAATAAGTTTTATTTATCACAAAGTCATTTCTTTAAAGCAATGAGCTGGAAAACTTCAGAGGGGCGAAGGAAAATATACGTTACAGTCTTAATTAGTCCTGGGTCCAAGGGGGTTGAAGCTGAGAAGCCTCACCAAGTTTCCTCTTTCCTCAGTGGCTGTGAATGCCGGGGCAAACCACAACCCCAGTTCAGATGGCCTATGTTTTGAAGACTCAGGATCTTCATTTGGTGCCAAAAGAACCGGTTTGAAGGCACTTGGGTCTCCTCAATGTTGTCCAGGACGATCTGGACATAAAGCATGAGTCCCAAGGGTAAAAAACCTCAGAGTTGATGCTAAGAGGTAGCTTAAATCAGGGTCTTTTAGAGTCAAGTCTCTTACTCATGTCCATATGGTAGGAACTCTGATGGCAGAACGAGAAAGAAAAGGAAGCTCTCCCCTCCTGCAGGAAGGGGTGGAGCCAAACAGTACTGATTGACAGCTATAAGTAACCCAATCCATACAACTATACATAAGCAGGGTAAAGGGGGCAGGATTAAGCATGAAACAGCTTAAATCTTGCAACTAATAGTTTTACACATAGGTGGCGCCACTTGTGCTGCCACAATTCATGACAATGAATGCATATACATGTGTGTGAATGGTGATTGAAAATGTAATTCTCCTTTGTTTGTTTGCGTGTTTGTTTGTTAGCCATGTAATTTTAAATCCAATGTAGTTGCATAGAATCTGTATGTCTGTACTCCAATGTCATTCTTTGTGTAAAAGTGTAAACATTTGTAAAAGTTCTGGTATACCCTCTCACACTGGAAACTGCTATAAAAAGAACATATGCTTTAAAGTTATTGAAAAGTTATTCATGACAGAGTAATAATATTACATTATTGAGGATGCTGGGGGAATGGGGAGAGGGTGGCATTGGGGCCCTGACAAGTTGCACAGAGTCTGTAACCTCCATTTTGCCAATCTAGTGAATAATGCTACCAAACTTGTAGTCTTCCCCAATCACTGCAAGTGGCATCCAAATGATGTTCCTGGTAAAAACAAATTAATTCAGAATAACTTCTTGAAAGATCCGGATCTTGGGCCTGTGGTGACTTGCCTCCAGGTAGTCCTGGGACTACCCAGGAATGAGTCCACATTTGCCATCCTTAACCTTTTGGGAATGGCACCCAACCCCCCCCCCCCCCCCCCCCCCCCAGCCCTCATTTCCCCCTAAAAATGTTTTTTAAAAAAACCTTACCTGGCCGCCATTACAGTCCTCCTCATGCCCTTCTGGTGTGAGAAAATGATGCACCAGGGGACCGGGGAAGGGGTGAAGACGTACCCCCCCCCCCCCCGGGTCTTCTACTGTGTCATATCTTTACACCAGGAGGGGGCAAGACAGACCTAGATCTCTGGATAAAGGTGAACTGCAACTCTCAGATTCACAAAGACCTAATGATTGCCAGATAAGAGGTTTTTTAACTTCTCAGGGATTATTTTGGGAGGCTTCAGGGCAGTAATCAGGATGGCATGTAGTCACACACATACCAAGAAAGCCCGCTGAATTAGAGTCATTTTTTTCTTTTTTACATGTTTCTTGTGTATATATTGTCCATGGAAGGTGAAAATAAATGTATACTTCTCTGGACAGGTTTTTCATTATATTGTTATCAGAAAAAAATGTAAGTTCCACATGAGGAGGCAAGGATTCTGTGGTTAGAGAGCAAACTGGACTGGGTTTGTGACACTATTTTTAATATTGCTATTTGTTCATTCATTCATGTGTCCTCTTTTTCCCCAACAATGGGACTCATGGCAACTAAGACAATAACAAGAATTGGTTATTACATAACTAGACTTATCTACATTAAAAAGGGCATAGACACTCTCTTAGTGACTCATGAATATATGTAACAGAAGTTCTGTGCATTGGAGGTACCAACATGCATTGCTTTGCCGCTCCCTAGACAGTGTCCTGGGACAAATGAGCAAAAATTATTGGTAAGGCCCAAATATTAGCACTTTACTGTTTAAGAGCTTGGTAAATAAAGGGAAAAACACTTTTTATTTTTATAAAAATCTACTGACATACCCTAAATCAATTTTTTATTGTAGGCAGCCCCTATAAACTTTGTGATAGCTTTTTCTTAGGCCACCATAAGGTGGAAGTGATAAAGTGGTCAAAAGTCTCTACTCCAAACAATTTGATTCAATCCCGGCTCATAGATCATTCTATATAGGATCCCTACCTATCTTTATATATAAACATTCAACCTGCGTATATTTGAGCTCGCAAAACCCAAAAAGTAGTCAGCCGATCAAGAGCAAACTTGGCACACAGACCTCCTTTGAACCACTTCATGTCCTGGTGCTCATAGGGGGAGGATGGATTATGGGATTTGCAATACCTTCACCCAATTGAGCTCCAACTTCAACAGACCACTGAGAACCACACAAATAACAGACCTGGACAAAACTTGGCACAGAGATTCCTCATGACCAACGGAACATACTGGAGAAGTTTGGGGGACATTGACCTTGATTTATGGGAGTTATAGTTCAACTGCATCCAGAGAAACTGTGACCCCCCCCCCCACCAACAATGGACTGGGACCCAACTTGGCACAGAGAACCCTAATGACCAACTGAACATACTGCTTTGGTTTGTGGGAATTGACCTTGATTATGGGAATTGTAGTTCACCCTTACCCAGCAAACAGTCCAACAAGCTGACATCGGATCTGAACCAAACTCGGTAACATGGCCAACTGTGTATACAGGCAGGAGTTAGGGGTGATTGCCCAGAGAATCTGAGAGTTGCAGTTCAACTTGATCCAGAGAGCACTAAAGCCAGCCAATGATGGATCTGGACCAAGCACACAGACCCAACATGGCCGTGCATACAGGCAGGAGTTGGGGGCGATTGCCTGGGGATCTGGGAGTTGTAGTTCACCCTTATCCAGAGAGCACTAAGTTTTACCCATCGATAATAGATCTGGACCAAATTTAAGTGATATTACCTAACAATCTTAAACAAACAATTCCTTCTTAGCCTTAGTACTGAGCCAAAGTAAAAATGGAAGCTACTACAGGAGCACCAGGAGCTCCTATTAAAGTTAAAGTGAATTCATTTTACAGTATAGAAGCATCTCAGGGCGGTTCCAGATAGTCCTTTATCCCAAGATGATTCATGTTTTAGAAATACGGATTTTCTTGGGGGGCTGTCTACACCCACCCCAGAAAGTGCACACTTTCTGAGATGGTTACCCAGATGCTCTCATGGGACTGTCCCACGAAAACATCTGGAGGCTCTACCCCCTCCCCCACAGCCCCCAAACCCCTTTGAAAACTAAGGAAAACTTACCCAGCCTCCAGTAGACTGTAGCCAGAGCTCTTCCGGCACATAGAAATGATGCACCAGGAGAGTGGGGGGGGGAGAGCAATCCCCCCCTCTCCTGGCACATCATTTCTATGTGCCAGGAGAGCTCTGGCTACCATCTACTAAAGTCCGGGTAAGTTTTACTTACCTTTCAAAGAGATTTGGGGGCTGTGGGGGAGAGGGGTGGGTATTCCCAGACCTGTAGCGAGGGGGTGGTTTTAGGGGTTCAACCCCCCCCCCCCCGAAATGTTTCAGATTTTTTTAAAAAACCTGGTTTACTCATGAATTTTAACTGGTTAACCAAATCCCCATGCTAAGTCTATGAGATGCAAAAAATTAAGAGTCCCTCCAGAACTGTAAGCACTATCTCAAGCAAATATTGACAATTTATTCACACTGTCATTACTTGCAGCAATAGCTGATGTAGTGAAACAACCAAGTTGGGTGTGTGTGTGTTGAATGTTCTCATTAAGGAGACCAGACTTGGTGGAGGTGGTTGACAGGGGCGGAGCTGCAGGCTATTGAAGGCTGCTCTGCCCCCTGCTGTGCTCTTTGCTTCAGCGTGAGCTAGGAGGCAGGTTTCAACCTCCCCCCCCGCGAAATTTTCAACCCCCCCCCCCCCCCCCGCCCTGGGTATTCCCACAGTTTTCCGAACTAATTTAGTATGGAAAACTCTGGGAATGGTGTCAGTATTCTGCAGTCCAGAACCAGAAATAGTGGGTTTATCCTGAGCCTTCCAAGAAGGTGCGGAATAAACCCACTATCTAATTAATTCGCTAAAACCAGGATTTTCCTGGTTTGTGGAGAATTAATTCAGGATTCTCTAGGATGTTATCTGTGTTGGAGATTGTAAATGTAAATAAACAGAAGCTTTACCACAGTTTCTGAACCAAAACATACCCTGCTGCATAATAATGTGTCACTCAGATTTGTGTAACGAGTAACTTTTTATTTCAGTTCGAAAGATCAAACAGAGCAACAATACAAACAGCAGTCTCTCTGAATTCTTCCAGAGAACAGAGGGAATAAACAATACTTTTAAACAGTCTTTAAAATATGCTTAATTCCTTAGAAATTATCAGGCTTCAGAGAGTTGGCAGCTATTCCTTGCTGTTTCCAGTCAGTGCTCTATTCACTCTCCAGGGTGAAAGTGGCAGTTAAAACCGTTTGTCTCAGCAGCAAGCCAGAGGCAATAGCCAATCAGAATTCTGGCTCCTGGCATATTCAGCCAATCAGCTGCCAACACATGCCTTTCCAGTCAGCCCATTACATCATGGTGCCTTTTTACAAATCCCCACAATCTGGACAGGCCCTTCTTTATTGCGGGAGTTACTGCAATAAAGGGGCTGTCTGCTTGTGCCTCTAAGGTTTACATTTTCATTGCTGAAAGCTTTAGTATTCTAATATTTTTGTTTTTAAAGGAGGCAATATAAGCATGCAGCCGCTGTAATTCGTACCTTTTTGGGGGGTTTCAGGGTTTTGAAAATTAAGGTGTGCATTAGACTTGAGTAATACAGATATATGTGATAATAACACAGCAGGCAAGTAAAGTAATTTCAGCAAATTTCTTGTCATCTCCTTCTTTGGTCTTGCCTTCAATACCTGGTTGAGTACCTTCTCCTCATCCTTTATTTTCCTTTTTCTTATCTCCTCTTCTGACAACTCTTTTGCTTACAGCTCCTGGCTAAATGACTCCTCAATTTGCTTTTTCTCTTCTTATTCCTATCAGCATATTTTAGCAACACTCATCTTTAGTCTTTCGTTCCAGTTCACCTCCATGGTGAATTCCAGGTATCTTTAGTGACAATCAAGCCAAATGTAATGATATGGAACTTCCAGTATGATTCTTCTTGGAAGAAGAAATATTCAATGAATGGCATGTTGAATGTCCTAAGAGGTTAGGTTGGCAGATTTGATTTTTGTCACTATTTTACCTTTGACTGTATAATCTTAATGTAAAATTATCTCCCCAACAAACTTCAGCCTCCACCTCGAATTCTGCACATGCAGTTTTCTCATCCAGGGAATATAAACTAACTATGGAACATTGCACCATTAGGTCTTCCATTTTATCTCACTTAAATTAAACCTTGGAGACAATGAGAATGATGCAAAGACCATTTGAAACGTATTTCTGCCTCTGTGATGTCCCTTGGCTCTTCAAACATCCAGTAACCTTGGAGCATAAATGCTGTATATAACAATTTCTCTACCTGTTCATCTTCTTTTTTGAACAAGATATCTGAAGATTATCTGAAGGAAGTAGCACAGGTGAGTAACTAGATATGTACAATTTTGGACAGTGCATCAGTTTGGAGCTTCTTCAAGGAAAGGGTAGATGTTAATACCTGCACAAGATGGCTCTTTCATTGTTGTATGCTTGATATTTCAGTACTGGGGAGAGGTTTAAAAACATTATGAGATAGAAGAGGTCAGCTATCCATCTACAATTAAATTAAGAAGCAATGTGATATAACAACATTTGGTTTAAAGCTATTTATTTCAAATACTTACTTAGTGATTATTTAATATGTTATGATTTTTTTCTCAGATTTGGGTTATAAAAACATTATTAGTTTAACAAAGAATTGTAATTCACTTTACGATGCAAAAGTACTTTCTAAAGCTTGACACTAGAGAACAAACAAAATAAAAAATAAGCATACATGAAGCCATAGCATCAGAAACCGGTTAGCTATTAAACTAATACTAGAAAAGCTTTAAACTTCAACATTATCATGACATTGTTTTCAGATCTTCGCAATTGTACAGTTATAGAAATTGGTCATAGAATAGTAATTGATACTATTCTGTTACCATTCACAGAGGTACAATTAGTATGATATCCATGTAAACCAGAGATCCTCAAACTTTTTAATCAGAGAACTGGTTCATGAGCTATCAGTCTGTTTTGGGGGGGGGGGGGGGCAGACTATACTGGAATAAAACACGAACACATTCCTGTGCATATATTCTTTGTAGTGCAAAAAATTATGAAAACACAATACAATACTGAAAATTAAGTACAATTTTAACAAACAAAAACTCACCAGTCTTTCAATGAGAAATGTGGCCCTGCTTTTATCTGATGAAACAATCAAGTTCATTAGGATTGTCGTTGTGGTGTGCCTTCAAGTCATTTCAGACTTAGGGCAACAGTAAATCTAAAATTTAGGGCGGGTGTGGGTAAATGACCTTGGAGGGCCACATCTGACCACTGGACTTAGTTTGGGGACCCCTTATCTAAACATTCTTGATAACTTTATGTTTCACATTTGGTAGTTTAAAATACATAATTTTAATTAAATGTGAACACAACATGGAACACCTGCTGGAGAAATGGTAATCTCTGTTCTCTGTTCTTCCTGATTTGATATAAGAAGGAAAGGAAAGTTACACCACACAGATAACCAGACTACACATGGCAAATTTATTACTAATAGCACAAGCTAGTACAAATCAGGATTTCTTACTAGCAGGAAATTGGAATTACAGTCTTTTAATTATAGTATGGATGTTGCTCCCTCCTCTGTTTGACTGAACTTCCCTTCCCTGTGACACATGAGCACCCCTATTCCTGCCTTCGGATTCCCTTCCCTTTAATTCCATAAATTGTGTTGGATTTTAATGTAATCCCCTATCTGGCTTTTAGATTAGAGTCTTAAGTTAATTATCTAAGGTCCTAAAAGTATATGCTTATTTTAAAGGTTTAAATCTCTCAAGCCTTAATTCTGATGTGCTTGTACGGGACTATGTTCCTCTTCACTCAAACTGATCTTTGACTGTACTAAAGTGAAGAAATGAACATACTCTATGACTTTGTGATGGGAGTGATCTATACAGGATTATTCTCCAAAATACTAAAACAGTGGCCCTTAGACAACCATTCTATGGGTGTTTAGTATTAAAGCTTGAACTAGTAGAGAGGTTTTAGCAATGTAAGTCCATTTGATTTTTACATTATCCATTCTAAGTATAACTAAATCTAGTATAAATGTCTTTTCTTTATAATTAGTTCATCAGTAGTTTTAAAAGCCATCTTTGCTCAAGGTGCAATCTATTCATGGCATCAAGTTCTTTTTTCAGCTATAGACACTCAGAGATTATGTGTGTGTCTAGGGTGGGGGGAACTGTGGACGTTCTCTAAACTCTATGGAGTCTGTATAATTCAGCAGAGGCTCTTAGGAATTATATACTGGGTTGTTGTAGGCTTTTTCGGGCTATATATCTGTGGAATGACCAGGGTGGAACAAAGGACTCTTGTCTGCTGGAGCTAGGTGTGAATGTTTCAACTGACCACCTTGATTAGCATATAATGGCCTGACAGTGCCTTGAGCAAATTTTTGTTGAGAGGTGATTAGATGTCCTTGTTTGTTTCCTCTCCACAAAGGTAGTGAGGTTCCAACAGATCTCACTATCTCTGAGGATGCTTGTCATAGATGCAGGTGAAACGTCAGGAGAGAATGCCTCTAGACCATTGCCATATAGCCCAAAAAATCCTACAACAACTCAGTGATTCCGGCCATGAAAGCCTTCGACAATACGTTGAATTATATACTGATACACAGGAGACTCCAAATATCAGGAATGCGTGTTAAAACGCTTTATTCAAATACTAGCACAATCTTTTTTAAACAAAAAAATTCAAAATAAAATTTCAGAGGTTCTCATAATAATGATAACTTACTGAGTCATCAGTACAACACATGCATTGAATAGTTAATATAAAAGATGCTTGTTGGTATAGGTCTCATTACAAAACTGACACATGAAATAAAATGAACAAATATGTCACAGTACTCTATACAATAAACCAAATTATGTTGTTTGTATAATAAGATTCTCTTGATAATTATACTGTTACCTAAAAACAATCTGCCTTCAGGATTGGCAATGAAATTTTGTCTGTTCTCTTTATAAGGTCTTTTGCCTTCTCTTCAAAGGAGTTCTGGTGTCTCACCAAAGCACAAATCTCAGGATTCCATAGCATTGAGCCATGGCAGCTAAAGCGGTATCAAACTACATTATTCTATTGTGTAGATGCACCCAAAAAAAGTAATGTTTAGATTAAACCATAAAATACTTTGAACCAAGAAAAATGGTAGTGTAGTTGATACAATGAGAGGAAAACCAGATCAGGCAGTCTAAAACAGAAGAAGCTTTTTCGTGGAGTGATACTAATACTTAATTAGGCAGCACGAATGTTTTTGTTGTGATGTTAATGTCATTGAATCGGTAAAGATGCTATTTGATTTTACTGGTTTTAAGCAAAGTAAGATAGGATCATAAATGAGTTATTAGCATTGGTAAATAAGAGTTTTTGATCTCTGAGGAGAAAGTAGGAGGATATTTCCATTTGGCACACGCGCGCACACACACACACACACACAGGCACTCCATGAAGTCATGTCAGCCACATGACCTTGGAGGTGTCTACAGACAACGCCGGCACTTCGGCTTAGAAATGGAGATGAGCATCACAACCCAGAGTCGGACATGACTGGACTTAATGTCAGGGGAAAACCTTTGCCTTTATCATATATATGGATCTGGAAACCTGGGAAAACTATGGAACCAAAGACTAATAAAAACATGCTCCTATGAGGAGCGGCTTGGGGAGCTGGGCATGTTTAGCCTGAAGAAGAGAAGGCTGAGAGGAGATATGATAGCCATGTATAAATATGTGAGAGGAAGCCACAGGGAGGAGGGAGCAAGCTTGTTTTCTGCTTCCTTGGAGACTAGGACGCGGAACAATGGCTTCAAACTACAAGAGAGGAGATTCCATCTGAACATTAGGAAGAACTTCCTGACTGTGAGAGCCATTCAGCAGTGGAACTCTCTGCCCCGGAGTGTGGTGGAGGCTCCTTCTTTGGAAGCTTTTAAGCAGAGGCTGGATGGCCATTTGTCAGGGGTGATTTGAATGCAATATTCCTGCTTCTTGGCAGGGGGTTGGACTAGATGGCCCATGAGGTCTCTTCCAACTCTTTGATTCTATGATTCTATGATTCTATGATTCTATGATTTGAAAAAATGGTATAAAACAATGTACCAATGTAAATAGCACCACAAAACCTAGCAAAATGCTACTCAAATGTCCAAGATAAGTGTGGGAAATGTGAAGATCATGCAGGAACTTTTTTCCATATGTAGTGGATTTGTAAAATAGCGAAAAATTATTGGAAAGCAATACAAGAAATATTCATCCGAAATGAGTTTTGAAACTGCTTTTTATCAACCAAGCCTAGTCCTTAGTAAGCTCAGGTTACTTCTTAGTAAGCTCAGGTAAGCTTCTTCTTCTTTCCTTTTTCTTATTATTTTTGTCTTCTTTCTAATTTCATTTGCAGTAGTATGCCCTCAGGCTATCCCCATACCCTACTTTATATACTGTAAATATTAGAATTTTGAGTTCTTAATTAATAATAATATATTTTAAAAAACAATTGCACAATTCCCATGCAATGAAATTGTATTTTTTTAAATTTGGAAATTTAACATAATATCTCAATTTATTCTAAACCACCACCAATACACAGTCCTAAATTAAGACACAACACAAATAATGTATAATAACACCTAATGAGACATCTCTGGTTGCATTTTTTCCACAGTGGCAAATTTAATTTGACAAATTTCCAATCAAAGTGTAATTTCTAGTTTTCTTCTCGTGATTTTACTTTTTGTTTCCTAGTCTTTATTATCCATCAAGTTTTATTTTATTTTCCTGGAGCTCTGGAGGAGCTTCAGGTTGAGAAACACAGGTTGAGAAACACTGTCTTACATGGTCTGTCCTTCAAAAGACAGAAAACTTCAAAAAGCATTCTGTTTTTTCTTACTGATCTGGGTAAAGAAATGGGAATAATTTTGTTGTTCTTGTTTTCTTTTAATATATGTATTTCTTTATCTTTTCAGAGAATATTTCCAGCAAGGAAATAATGGAAAACCAGTCTACAGTGAATGAATTCATTCTGTTGGCATTTTCTGAAATCAGAGAGCAACAGATTTTACATTTTTTGGTGTTTCTGACCATTTATTTGGTAGCATTGATGGGAAACATTCTTGTTATACTAACTATAGCCCATGATCATAATCTGCATACTCCCATGTATTTCTTTCTAGCCAATTTATCATTGATAGATGTTTGCTACATCTCCGTGACAGTTCCTAAATCTATGACTATATCATTGACAAATAACAGAAGAATTTCCTTCTCAGGATGTGTTTCCCAAGTGTTTCTAATTATGACATTTGCAGGGACAGAGCTGTCCTTACTTACTGTTATGGCATACGACCGCTATGTGGCGATCTGCCTCCCATTACAATATATGAAGATCATGAATTGGAATGCCTGTTTCCAAATGGCAGCTGCCTCTTGGATCATTTCTATAGTTCATGCAATAGTGGAGACTATATCAACATTCAGGTTACATTTTTGCACTTCTCATGTTCAACAATTTTTCTGTGAAATCCCAAAATTATGGAAGATTTCATGCACAGATACAATGTTCAATTTATGGCTTGTTGTTGCTGTTGTATTAACGGCTGATGTTTGTTGTCTTTCTATAATATTAAAATCTTATGGGTTCATATTCTCAACAGCATACAAGATTAAATCATCCCAGGGACGGCGCAAAGTCTTCTCCACTTGCATTCCACACTTGACTGTCTTCTCTTTATTTCTTTCAACATCTGTCTTCTCATACATTAGACCACAGGCCTTCTCCTCAACTTCTTTAGGTTTGTTTTCTGCAGTCTTGTACACTGTTCTGCCACCAATAATGAATCCCATCATTTATAGTTTGAGAAACAACGATATCCATCAAGCTGCATGGAAGATGTCCAATAAGTGGTTTCAATTTCGCAGGGTCATTTCAAACACCAGTCCCAAGTTTTCAGAATAGAAAAAGCAATGTCATGATTGGCCAGTTTTATAACAGCAGGAATGGAATAATAATATATATATTTTTAAAAATATATTTATTTTTCAACATTTTCAAAAGATTACAGTGAAAATGGGGGAACAATGTGCTCGCTATAGAAAGGAAGGAAAAGAAAGGAGAGAGCAAGAAGAGAAGAAAAAAAGAAAAAAGAAAAAAAGAAGGGGAAGGGGGGGTGATGACTTCCGGTTCAGTCCACAGGGACGTAAACAGTTGTATCCAATTACTTTTCCACATTGTAACTTAGTTACTTTTCTCTATCTTAGTTGGTATATCCTTCATCCTTAGAGTTGGATTTGCATATCTTCCTGCATAAACCTTCTCAGAGGCTCCCAATTCGTCTGTTTGTTCTTATTTTTATTGTCAACGTATTGTGATAAGTTGTCCATGATCATATATGGAATGACAATATTGAGTGGTTGAGGATGCTCGGAACAGCAGGGAGCATTCGGGCTCTGACAAATTACACAGAGTCTGTAACCTTCATTTTGCCAAACTAGTGAGTACTGCTACCAAAGTTGTAGTCTTCCCCAATGGGTGCAGGTTTTTGCATGTTCCCAAGGGCCCATCCAGACAGGCCCAAAATGCAGGACCTGTCCGGGTTTTTACCAGGGGAATCCAAATGATGCCCCCAGTAAAAATGAATTAATTAAATGCCCCATTAGATCTGGGCCTTCCTGAAAGGCCTGGATTTAATGGAGTATTAGGGATGTGGGGACTCACCTCCAGATAGTCCTGGCACTACCCAGGGATGAGTCTCCATTTGCCATCCTGAACCTTTTGGGATCCTGGAGCCCAAAGGTCCTGAAATGCATATGACATTATAGTCCTTCTTGCACCCCCCTGGCATGAAGAACTGCTTCAGCCAACCAAGTTTTCTGCCATGACATTTCCTCACACCAGGAAGGAGTGAGAAGGACTCTAATAGCAGCCATGAAAGTTTTCTCTATGTTTTAATGGTTATTTTGGGGAGCTTCAGGATAGTAATCAGGATGTCATATAGCCACACACACCACCAGGAAAGCCTGGGTTTTTGAGGGCAGTGGGGATTCAAACCCATGTTGAAGTGGGTTTTTAAACCCATTTCAGAGTCGCTGTAAGTCCTGCCCGGAAGCACCCTATGAAACAAAGTAGAATTATTCCCACTGAGCAAACATTAAATTTAAGTGCCGTGCACAACGAGAATAAAAAGGTCTCCCATCATCTATCCTGAGAAACAGTGCTCTAGAAGATATGGCAAGAAGGAATGCAGGCTCTGGGCACATTTTGCAATCTCCATGTATCCTGTATATATGTTCATCTACTTGGGATCTGAATTTCAATATAACTTGATTTCCAAGGCTTTAGCCTCTGTAGTCTTTCCCCCCATTTTTCTCCCTTATCATCTACTGAATAAGAGCCATATTTCCTTTATACATGTTATGTATGTTTTCCATGGAAGAACTAAATAAATGTATACTTATCTGTACAGGTTTTCACTTATATAGTTACCAAAAAAAGTGTAATTCCCACATGATGAGGCAAGGATTCTGTGGTTAGAGAGCAAACTGGACTGGATTTGTGATTCAATTTTTAATAGTGTTATTCATTCATTCATTGATATTTCATCTCTTTCCCAATAATGGGACTCATGGCAACTAAGAATAATAATAATTGGTTATTATATAATTATAATTATCTGCATTAAAAAGGGCTTAGACACCCTCTTAGTGACTCATCAATATGTGTAACAGGCTGCCACTGTGCATTGCTGCTCCCTAGACAGTGTCCTTGGACAAATGAACAATAATTGTCTGTAAGACCCAAATATTAGCACTTTACTGTTGAAGAGCTTGATAAATAGAGGGAAAACACTATTTACTTCTATAAAAAATCTGCTGACATACACTAAATCAATATTTTATTGTAGGGAAGGCACAGACTCTCAGCCCCTATAAACTTTGCAATAGCTTTTTCTTAGGGCCAGCATAAGGTGGAAGCGATAAATTGGACAAAAGTCTCTACTCCAAACAATTTGATTCACATCCTGGCTCAAAGATAATTCTATATAGAAACCCTACCTATGTAAGGATAATAATCTTTCCCCTACTTGATACACCTGCCTTTCTTTCTCCACCCCTTATATTTCCTGTACTAACACTATTCTTTTGTATAATCTATCTATACACATAATAAAAGTAAAATATGTGTACGTGGCAGAGGTATCCACTTACACACACAGCCTTTCACCTCCACAAACAGGCTATGGTTTCAAGTGCTGAGAAGCCTCCAAAGGCACATTCTCAACTGACATTGCAGGTTATAGAGAACACCATGAACATGTAACCCAAACACTGCTAATGTACTCCCCAAACACTATGACCCACCACCCAAGGAATGCTTTCATTTGAGGAGAATTTCATTGTAGATTTGATGGGTTTCCTTCACCACAGGCAGGCATCCCACGATTCCTTGTTTTGAATTTGCATGATCCAGCCCACTGCCTCTCATTAATTCTTTCCTACCCTTTCCTATGGCACACAGCAAACACAGAGGAATTGATCAGCAACTAAACACACTGGAGGGATTTGAGGAATTGATTCAATAGGGTGGAAGTTGTAGTTCATCCTATATCAAAGCAGACCCCCTTTGATAATGGACCTGGACCACATTTCACGACCAGGTTTGGGAGAATTGACCATGATTTATTGGTATTGCAGTACAGCTACATCCAGAGATCACTGTGAACGCAACCAATGATGGATCTGGATCAAGCTTGTCATGGATGATAGGACTCACAGTACTTTCCAGCGACCACTGTGATGCCCACAAATGATGGATCAGGACCACACTTAGCACACAGACCCCCCCCCCCCGCCATGACCCACTATATGGCCTGGTGAAGTTTAGCAGAGGACCTACCATGAATGATCAGATTTGCAGTACCTTCACCCAATTGAGTTCACACAGACCACTGTAACCCCCACACATGATGGACCTGGACCAAACTTACTACACAGAATCTCCATGATACACTTTTGTCCTGGTAAGGGTTGGGGGAAAGATGGACCAGGAACAATGGGATTTGCAGTATCTTCACTCACTTCCAGAAGCCACTATGACCCCCACAAATGATGCACCTGGACCAAATTTGGCACACAGACTCCGTATGACGCCCTTCATGTCCTGGTGAGGGTTATGGGGGGATGAACCACAGATGCTCGGATTTGCAGTGAATTCACCAACTTCCAAAGAACCCTGAGACCCCCAAGAATTATTGACCTGGACCAAACTTGGCACACAGACCCACCATGAGCAACTGTGCATACTGACAGGATTTGTGGGTGATTGCCCTGGGAATCTGGATGTTGTAGTTCACCCTTATCCAGAGAGTACTGAACCCAGCTGACAACGGATCTGGACCAAACTTGACACACAAACCCACCATGGGCAACTGTACATACTGGCAGGGTTTGGGGGTGATTGTGCTGGGAATCTGGGAGTAGTAGTTCACTCTTATCCAGAGAACACTGAACCCAACCAATGATGGTATTGTCCCAACTTGGCACACAAAATCAACATGGCCAACTATGAATACTGTCAGGGTTTGGAGGTGATTGCCACGGGAATCTGGGAGTTGTAGTTCACCCTTATCTAGAGAGCACTGAACCTAGCTGACCATGGATCTGGACCAAACTTGGCACACAGACCCAACATGGCCAACTTTGAATAATGGCAGGGTTTGGGAAGGATTGACCCACAATTCAGGGAACTGTAGCTCACCCACATCCTTATGCATTTTGTAATGGGAGCATTCATAAAAAAACAAAAGGAAAGAGTGTTGTTGTTTTTTTTCTAATAAGCAGTGTTATACATTACCAAACTGATATTTACAAACTTCAAAAAAAACAAAGAATGCTTTTCTCAAATAACCTGGGCACCGTCCAGTCCCCAAGCTAGTGTCATTATAAAGAAAGGGGAAAATGTATCACATTTGGCAAACACACAAAGAGAGTACAAACATTTGTGTCATTCAGACATATGTTTCCATCTGAATAGCAACAACAATATCTTTCTGCATGGGGTCCTAGAAGATTGTATGTGTGGATGCAGAGGCTCCACTGTATTACAATACCAGCAACAACTTCATAATGCTTATGTGGATATTTTCCCCCCAACTTTGCCTTAGTGCCTCCAAAAACCACCATAAATGTCGATAGGAAAGTAAACCAAGAAAAACCAAGTAAAAGTGACAACGGAAAAGGCATAGACAATTTAAGCAGGTGACTCCCAAGTTAAAAAGAAAAATCTGTTACAAGTGTGCTCAGATGTTCACAGTTAGTGGCAATACTGCTAAAAGTTTTGTTTGAATCAAATTCAGAGATGGCAGGAAAAAAGTAGACAAATGTAGGGGGATTTTAGTACCCCTCTGTGAAGTATATATTTAGGGTTTAGCTTTCCAGATACTTCTCAGACATGTTATGAGCAACTATACCTCAGGACATTTTATGGGATGAGGAGGAAAGGGGAACAGTGTTTGAAGAAATGCACAACAGAATATATCAATGAGAATGTTGTTTTGGATATAGATTTGACAGCTCCAAAAGGGAAATATAGTATTTACTCGAATCTACTGCTCACTTTTTCTAGTTCAATTACCTTGGATTCATTCAACAGTATATATGCACCCCAAGGTTTTCATTTTCATTTCTGAAAGCTTTGGTGTTCTAACATTTTTGTTTTTAAAGACGGAAGTATAAGCATGCAGCCACTGTAATTCGTAATTTTTTTTAACTTGGCCTTGGCAGGGAATAACCCTATAATGTATTACCTGGGAAGGGTGATAGGCAACAAGCTAAACACCTGTTGTCCAAAAGGTGGCCTTCAGTGGTTAAGCAACATCATTCTTCCATGAGTCATCTCAGGAAATGCCCTCATGGCTCTCGTTCTGAGCATTGTAGCAAATGCATGAAACATCATTCTTCCCATCCACCCATATATTTGGGAAAAGGGTAAAATATTTTGTGATAGGTTTTTCATAATACGATAAAAGACAAGCATCTTTTTCTAGGGCATGGGGAATTTCAATTTCTCTGCATACAAAAAACATAGACTGGGGGGACTCAGGGGGGGACTCAGGGCAGCTTACAAAAGAAGGCACAATTCGATGCCTATGTCAAAAATACATACATACATAAAAGCAATTAAACAGTTAACAGGTTAAAAACATCAGTACATAACACAATAGTAAACAATCTCATGCTCAGTGTTCAGAGTTCCATAAATCCATTCCGTTCCGTCAATTCCTGCCCATCATCAAGGTCTTTCCTTAGCTGCCAGAATGTCCAAAAGCCTAGTCCCACATCCAGGTCTTCAATTTTTTTCTGAATGAAAAAAGGGAAGTCGCTGATCTAATCTCCCCGGGGAGTGAGTTCCACAGGTGAGGGGCCACTACCGAGAAGGCCCTGCTCCTCGTCCCCGCCAGCCTCACTTGTGATAGAGGTGGGGTCGAGAGCAGGGCCTCCCCAGAAGATCTTAGACTCCGAGGTGGGACGTAGAGGGAGATCTGTTCGGACAGATATGCTGGGACGGAACCGTATAGGGTTTTGTATGTCAAAACCAGCACTTTGAATTGTGCTCGGAATTGGATCAGCAGCCAGTGGAGCTGACACAACAGGGGGGTGGTATGCTCCCTGTATGCCGCTCCGGTGAGCAATCTGGCTGCCTCCCGCTGGACTAGTTGGAGTTTCTGAGCAATCTTCAAAGGCAACCCCATGTAGAGTGCGTTGCAGTAATCCAATCGGGATGTTTATCTTTACAGAGAATATTTTCACCAAGGAAAAATGGAAAACCAGTCTACAGTGAATGAATTCATTCAGTTGGCATTTTCTGAAATCAGAGGGCAACAGATTTTGCATTTTTTGATGTTTCTGTCCATTTATTTGGTAGCATTGAAGGGAAACATTCTCATTATACTAACTATAGCCTATGACCATCTGCATAGTCCTATGTATTTCTTTCTAGCCAATTTATCATTAGTAGATGCTTGCTACATCTCTGTAACTGTTCCTAAATCTATTGTCGAAGGCTTTCATGGCCAGAATCACTGGGTTGTTGTAGTTTTTTGGGGGGCTATATGGCCATGTTCTAGAGGCATTCTCACCTGAGATTTCACCTGCATCTATGGCAAGCATCCTCAGAGGTTGTGAACCTGAATGTTGATACAGAAAACTATATCAACATTCAGGTTACATTTTTGCACTTCTCATGTTCAGCAATTTTTCTGTGATATCCCAAAATTATGGAGGATTTTATGCACAGACATAATGTTCAATGAATGGCTTGTTGTTGCTTTTATATTAACTGCTGGTATTTGTTTCTTTCTTTAATATTAATACCTTATGGGAACATCTTCTCTCTCATGGCTCTCATTCTGGACATTTTAGGAAATGCATCACTTGCCATCCTTCCCATCATGTTGATTATATGGTTACCAGAAAGATTATATGGTTACTTTTACATGAGATAACAAGCAATATGGGGGTGGAGAGCAAACTGTACTGGGCTGGAGATTGCATTTTTAAACCTGTCCTTTATTATATATTCTTTCTTTCATTCAATTATATTTTATCTGTTCCCCAGTAACTGAACTCAAGACAACTATGAATAATGGCCAAAATCCTTTATTATATAGCCTTAAACTTATCTACAAAGAGTAGTGCTGAGAAACCCTGTTAGCGACTTCTCAAAATAGCTCTCATGTATTTCAGAATCTGTCAATGTGCATGTAACCAATGCACACTGGTCCCATTGTCCATCCGTCACTCCCCTGACTCCCCTATGTAATAACACAACTGCACCCCTTTACTGGACGCAGACTTTATGAAAGTGCCCAATTC
Organism: Anolis sagrei ordinatus; assembly: GCF_025583915.1. Lineage (NCBI taxonomy): Eukaryota > Metazoa > Chordata > Lepidosauria > Squamata > Anolidae > Anolis > Anolis sagrei. The sequence continues at coordinate 25,702,423 of NW_026847660.1, read as the reverse complement.
TATTTCCTGCACAACTTATGAAGATAGAAATCTCCAATGAGATTCCAACCTGGGATAGAAATATTTGAAGGCAAGAAGGAAGGGATTCTTTCACTCATACTCACCATTGTGTATAGTTTTGGAAGGTCTGGTGGACAGAAAAATACAAGTAAATGTTGCAATTTCTGACCTTTTCCTTTATAGCTTCTTATGTTTATTGTATCTTATCTTGGTGATACAAAGACATTAGCAAGGGAGGGAAAGAAGTAAATATGGAAGACACACTATATTTCAGACAGCTTGCCTCATGGCGATACGCTTTTAAATGTCAGCGGGTCCAAATTAATAATCATCTGTAAGATCAAGATATGACTACCTTATTGTTGAATCGTCAGCAGAGTAGGAAAATACTTTTTGCTTTAAAAGAAATAATCTGCAGGCAAGCAGTAAACCAACATTTCATAGTGAGCAAGCCACAGACTCTTAGCCCTGAAAAACTTTGTGACAGCTTTTCCTCAAAGTTGTCATAAGGTGGAAATGATAATTTGGTAAAAAGTCTCAATGAATTTGACTCCCATACTAACTCAAAGACAATTCTATATAGGGTTGTCTTTATATAAGCATAACAATCTTGCCTGTATTTGTACCAGGATTTAGAGTTCCCCTACAATCAAAGAGCACTCTGAGCCTCAATAATGATGGCTTGGCATGCATATTTGATATGCCCAAATTGAATATTGGAGGGACTGGGGAGGGATTGACCTTTATTTTTGGATATTGTAGTTCACCTACATTTAGAGACACTGTGACCCCCAACTGACAATTAACCTGCACCACACTTGGCACACAGAACCCCCAGGACCAACCAAATATACTGGAACAGCTTTGGGGGGATTGACCCCGATTTTTGGAAGTTGTAGTTCAACTACATCCAGAGACACTGTGATCCCAACCAATCCCAAATGACAATATACCGGGATAAAACTTGGCACACAGAACCCCCATGACCACCTGAACCTACAGGAGATGTTTGAGGGGACTGAACCACCATGGTGGAAGTTGTAGTTTATCCTGCAGCCAGAGAACACACAATCCCACCAATGATGCATCTGGAGCAAAATTGCCACACATGCCCAACATGACCAACTTTAAGTACTGAAGAAGTTTGAGGGGGTTGAACTGGCATGATGTGAGTTATCGTTCACACACAACCTTATGCATTTTCTTAATGGGATCATTAATTTTTAAAAAAATAAAATACTTTTTTTCTCAAGCTGTGGATGTTTAAATGTGTGGATACAGATACCCCACTATATTATACTACCAGTAAAAACTTAAACTGTTTATGTGGAAAAATTTCCCTCAACTTTGCCTCACTGCCTGCAAAAGGTAATATAAATGTGGTAAGTAGAAGAGGTGCAATATAAGATATTTCATCTTCTGTGAAAAATCTATGAGGCCCTGCTCTTGATCACAACCTGTTCCAAGCTCCACTGGTGGGAATGAGAGAAAGGGCCTTCTCTTTGGCTAGTCCCTGTAAAGATCCCTTACCTTGCCAGCTAGGGTGGCAGGGCCCAGGAAGAGACAGGCTAGGTAGTTTCAGCTTAGAAGGCCTGGCAGAGAGCTGCTGGAGCCATCTTAGTTTAGGGAAACTCCAGCTCAGAGAGGGGGAGTGGCCTAGGCCTGAGCCAGCCCAGCAACAGCCAGGATTGGTTTGGAGAAGAGGGGCGGAGTTAGCCAGATGGAGGGAAAGAGAGCAGCTTAATTTGGACAGTTTTAGTGGAGTTCAGTTCTGAGTAGAGTGCAGTTCTGAGTAGAGTAGAGAGTAGTTCAGTTCTGAGAGAGATTAGAGTAGGATTTGGATGTTTTAGGAGACTCTGTTAAGAATAGGCAGCTTGCCTGTAGTTTGCACAGCACAGTAGGCTGTGGCAGACTGAGTTACAGCTATTTTGGAAAAGAAAATAGCTGGGTTTTGTGTTTAAGAAATTGTAACAAAGGAAAGAACCATTCTCTCAAGTAACCATTACGCTTCTAAGAAACAAGAACACTTTTATTTGTAACAGCTAAGCCTCTGAACCTGCATTCACTTATAATTCTGTAATTTGTAATCAATAAACTCTTTCTTGTTATTTTTAAAACTTAAGCCTGAGTCAAGTGCCATTTTTGGTTGGAGTCCTTTTCTTCGTTGAATCAACCTCTCCATTTTTTTTCCCCTCAAAGAAAGCCCTTGTTATTACACAGTATTTGGTGGAGTAAAAAAGCCTTTTATTATTTTAAACAGCATTTTAACATTTTAAATAGTTAGAGGGTTCGTTATTCTTCAGTTTATGGTGGCAGCGAAGGTTTTAAAGAAAGAGACATTCCCTCAAACGCTATAAGAGCCAAAGTGGTGTGAATTCCTTATTGAAGGAGGGACAGTGTTGGGATCTGCTTGCCCTGTCCAGTGATATTGTTTGGCCATCAAGAAATTATATCATTATAATTTGGGGACAGTGGTGGGTTTCTTTGACCCCCCTGCCCAGACGGCCTTAAGGAAGTTATTATAGTCCCCACCTCTGGAATTCTGGAATTCCCTTTTTAAGGAATTAGAGATGGCCCCCTCCCTCCCCTCCCTCCCCACCTTCAAGAAACAGATAAAGACACAACTTTGATCACGGGCTTATGAAGAGGAGGAATAGAGGGTAATACTACTATTAGACCTCTGATTAATAGCTGCCATCCATATCCGTGCCCTGTTTGCCCCACCAGCTCAATAGACATCTTGAGCAATGATCAATCTATTTGCCTCCAAGGAGCTTGGAAATTGATTATTGTGTTTGATGTTTCATGTTGTGTTTCATGTCTGATATAACAGGTTGTGTTTTTTATTTAAATTTAGTTAAGTCACAATTTGTTTTTCTATGATGGGTTGTCAATTTTCATTATTACAGGCATATTGTTCTTATGTTATGTTTCCCCACGTACCCACCAGGGGTAGACCAAGAAATAGCCACAAAACTTCAAATTGTGCAATGATCATTTATTAAAGATCCTACCAGGCCCAGAGACCAATCAGCTGCAGTGACACATGGCATTGAAACACTACCTTTTAAGTTTGGAATCTGTCCTGAGTCCCTCTAGGGAGATAGGGCAGAATGTTCTTGTTGTTGTTATATATCAGTGAACCTATTGTTTCGGATATAGATGTAATGGTACCAAAAGGGAAAATATATGTGATAATAACACCGCAGGCAAGGAAAGTCAAATCAGCACATTTCGTGTCATCTCCTTCTTTGGCCTTGCCTTCTATAACTGGGTGAGTATCTTCTTCTCATCCTTGCTTTTCCTTTTCCTTATCTCCTCTACTAACAACTCGTCTGACAACAGCTCCTGGCTAGATGACTCCTCACTTTGCTTTTTCCTCTAATTCTTCTCAGCACGTTATAGTTGCACCCTTTTTTATCCTTTCTTTTCAGTTCACCTCCATCAACCATGTGTTTCCATGCTGAATTCCAGGTACCTTTAGTGAGTATCAAGCCTAATGATATGGAATGTCTATCAATTCTTGGCAGAAGAAATCCTCAGTTAATGGCCTGTTGGATGTCTAAGAGCTCAAGTTGACAGATTTGATTTTGTCACAATTTTACCTTTAACTATCAAAGTCCTAATGCAAAACTATTTGCCCAACAAACCCTCAGTCTCTAAGTTTGCAAAGGCAATTTTCTCATCAGGGGAATACAAACAAACTATGGAACATTGCATCATTAGGCCTTCCGTGTTCTCTCACTGAAATTAAACCTTTGGGAACAATGAGAATGATGCAAAGATCTTTTGAAATATATTTCTGCTTCTGTGATATCCCTTGGTCCTTCAGGCCTCGGTTAACACTGGAGCATCAGTGTATAACTATCTTCCATACCTGCGCATCTTCTTTTTTGAACAGGATATTATCTGAAGAAAGGAATAGGGGTGAGTAACAAGTGCATACACATGACTTTGAACTGTTTGTCTTCATTAATACAGCAGTTTGGAGCTCCTTGAAAGAAAGGGTAAATGTAAATAACTGCATAAGATGGCTCTTTGAGTGTGGTATGTCTGATATTTCAGTACTGAGGAGAGGTGTAAAAAGATTATGAGACAGAATGCAACATAACAACATTTGGTTTGAAGCTATTTATTTTAAATTCTTACTACTGACAATTGAATATGTTAGGGGGGTTTCTCAGATTTAAGCTAGAAGGACATCATTAGTAACAAAAAATTGTCATTCACTTTACATTAAAATGCAGAAATACTTCCTAACCCTTGACATTAGAGAACAAACAGAATAAAAAATAAGTGTCTATTTTACTAGAAAAGCTTTAAACTTTATCATTTTCATGAAATTATTGTTTTCAGATAGTTTCTAGTGTACAGATATAGAAATTGATCATAGAATGGCAAATGATACCATTCTGTTATCATTCATAGAGATACGCTTAGTGTGATGTCCATGTAAACAAAGGATCCTCAAACTTTTTAAGCAGAGGTCTGGTTTATGGTCCATCAGACTGTGAACACTCCTTTCAGTGTTCAAAAGCACAGGGAAAGCACACTGATGACAGAGAATTGGGCTGAAATAGTCCTAAGCAAATCCAAAGTCATGAGATTCTCTCGAGATCCAAGCAAATTCCAAGCAATTTTTTTCAGCTTTCCTAGGGAAGGTCAAGCCAGTTTAAAGCAGAAAACCCTGCAACACTCATTTAAAATAAACAAGCTGAAATAGGTCTGTGAAGATACAAGAAAGAAATGTTTGAAACAGAGTTCAGATTTTAGACTCACTATGCTTCTACTCAAGTAAGGTTCCATTGTTTCCATTTTGAAATAAATATTGAGTTGCATTGCTATTTCATAGAACCTGTTTGAAATATTACATATTCCAAACTTATTTTTAAAATCCCACCTATATTTATTCCTCCCAGACCAATTAATCTGATCATATATGAAGAATCCTGTTTCACCCTAATATATACTGCAATTTGTATAGATGATATTTAATAGCCCATAAAGCATGCCACATAAATACTACCCTGCTGACTTTTAAAATTTGTAATGAGATTCTTTCTCTCCTTTAAATCAGATTCTTTAGGTTTTTTCCTGATTTTGTTTTTTTTTTTACTTTAAGACCTACAGTGGCATGGAAATGAAATCTAAATCTAAAACCCCAAGAGCTATCTCTAACTTTGCTCTGATGGCCAAGGATGGACTTCCTATTTTACTGACAGAGGGGATAAAATTCTACTTGGTCTTGGCAGGTACTGGAATAGCCCTATACTGTTTTACCTGGGAAGGGTGATGAGTAACAAGATAAGCACCTGTTGCCCAAAGATGTGGCCTTCAGTGGTTGAGAAATGTCATTCTTCCATGAGCGATCTAAGGACACCCATCAAAGTAATGTCCTCATGGCTCTCATTCTGAACATTGTAGCAAATGCATCAAATGTTGTTTTTCCCATCCACCCATATAGTTGGATAAAGGGTAAAATATTTTGCGATAGCTTTTTTTATAATATGCTAAAAGACAGCCATCTTTTTCTAGGGCATGGGGAATTTCAATTTCTTCACATACAAAAAAAAAACACAGTATTTCCTGATTCATCTTAACACACTTTACTTGATCACATCTTTCAATCTTTTCTTTCCTACAAGATATGTTACATGTGCATGGGTGATACACCTGCCTCCAATTAACCAAGAATACACACATACACAAATAGATTGGAGTAGAAAATGGCCACAACTTGTTTAGTGATTACAGGAAGAACGGTTGGCAGCTATGCATGGGTACTGGATCAGGAGTCGGGCAGCCCGCTGCTGTCCGATGTTTCTTACACACCTGGGTGCTGCCGGCCCAATACCGGTCAAAGGAAACTCAGCACCCCAGGGACCACAGGTGTTATCCCCCCTTCCACCAATACGTGATAAACCAGCCAGACCCAGGGCCCATGCCATATGCCAAACATGGAGTTGTGACAAGAGACAACAAGCTAACAACAAAATAGGCTAACAAAACACCTTAAGACAATCAGCATGCAGGGTAGGAGGGATGGAAAAGCTGAAGCAGGTCCGGTGCTTGTTGGAAGGACTCGGGCAGCCTTAAGTAGGCTGCCTGGGACAAAGGAAGGGCTGGCCGCAGCCAGGCCCAAACGGGGTGGGGTCAGCCCAGCCATTGGTCAGCTGGCCCTGCCGGTAGGAAACTTTCCCACCACCCAGGCCACGCAAGAGGCTTCTGGGAAGAAGACGCCCCCTGGCCCCATGATGGCAGCGAGGACACCCTGCGCTGCAACATGCTTGGCCCAGTAAGTCGGGCCAAGCCATTTTTAATGAAAGGATATTGCAATTAGATTTGCATGTAATCAAGCTGCTTTATGAATTTCTCCCCTTCTATATAAATAAAAATGTAATGTTCGTTTGTGCTACCATCAGAACTCAAAAACCACTGGGGGAATTGACACCAAATTTGGACACAAGACACCTAACAGTCCAATTTATGTCCTCCACTCAAAAAAAACCCCAAAAAAACTCTTCCCCTCTCTCCCCCCTCAGAAAGTAAGCCTCAGGGAGGGAGGGGAAAGGGAAGGAGTGCATGTGCACAGCAGGCTCCCACGGGGGGAGGAGGCTCTCCGTTCACTGCCTCTCTGCCGCTACCCTTTCCATGCTGCCTAGGCTGCTCTGTCTCTCCAAAATTCATCTATCCAGGCCCGACTAATCTATTGCCGATGGGATGGATTCAGGAGAAAGGAAACTGCAGAAGCAAAAGCAATCAAGCTCAGAGCAGATCCATTGATAACCCAGGTTCAGAATACAGAAACCCCAATCCTATTCATGTCAGGCAGGAGTGACCCCATTCAAACCCTCCCAACAGATGGCCATCCAATTCCAACCCCATTCTGCCAGGCAGGAAGAAACGATTCATTCTACAAATATAGCATCCCAAGCATACAGGATCAAATAGCATAATAATAATAATAATAATAATAATAATAATAATAATAATAATCCAAAATAATAAATATATCAGCTATAATAGGCTTTAAGTCAATGATATGACACATAAAAACCTATCCCAAAGAACTACAAAAAACTGAACTGGCCCAACGAATCCATACAGCTATGTAATAATTGGCAATATATATCTATAAATGTATATAACCCTTTCAAAATATTTTTGATAACATGTTAATTATAAAATACTTATTTAATTTTAAAATATTTAATTCTTTTAAAAATATTTAACTTTTGAATACTTCATGTACATATTTTAAGTTTTAAATATTTGTTTAATTTAAACATTTTAATATTTTCATTATAAAATATTTAATTCTTTAGTTCTAAAATATTTCATTTACATATTTTGATTTTAAAAATTATTATTTACATTACATTATTTTATTTTAATATTTCAAATTTAAAATATAAAATTGTTTAATTTTAATATTATTCCTTTAATTTTAATATTAAAATTTATACATATTTAATATTTACATTTCATAATACTTGATTTTAATGTATTTTATTTGGTTTGATTATGAAATATTTGATTACTTAATATTTTGTTTTTAAAATAATTATTTAAGTTTAAATTATTTAATTTTAATGTTTTAATTTTAAAATATTTAATTGTTTACCTTTACAAAATTTAAATCTAAAAAAACATAATTAACTTTAAAATATTTTACTGTTAGTATTTTAATTTAAAAAGTATTTAGTTGGTTACTTTTCAAATATTTTCCATATCACCAAGCTAGGCCACACCAACGAGTGGCTAGGAGGGAGGCCGGGGAGGGAGGGGGATCGCCACGGGGAAGGAAGGGGCCCTTGGATGCCACTCACAGAAGGATGGGCGCGGGAAATCCTTTGAGGAATACGAAGGGGCCCCAAAGGCCATCCAGTCCCACCTCATTTTACAGTAAAGGAAAACACCATCAAAGCCCTCCCAACAGATGGTCAACCAGTTGGAAGGGAGTCCCAGAGGCCATCCAGTCCAACCCCCTTTGTCTGTCTGTATGTCCATCCATCCTTCAATCCATCAATCACTCCATCTACATATTTATCTACCTACTACCTACCAACCTATGTTCTCTCCATCTACCTTCTGTTCCATCTATCAATGTCAATTCCATCTGTCCTTTCTGTCTATTGCTTCAACTGGAATTCCTCTCTTATCTGAGGGCCACAGCAACACGTGGCAGGGTACAGCTAGTAGTTAATAAAATCTGTTTAGTAAACTCTTACATAGTCTGTCATTCAGAAGGCAAACAACCACAAAAAGAATTCTGTTTTTTCTTAATGATCTGTGTAAAAAATGGGAATTATTTTGTTATTCTTGGTATCTTTTTATATATTTCTTTTTTTATCTTTACAGATAACATTTCCACTAAGGAAAAAATGGAAAACCAATCTACAGTGAATGAATTCATTCTGTTGGCATTTTCTGAAATCAGAGAGCAACAGATTTTACATTTTTTGGTGTTTCTGACCATTTATTTGGTAGCATTGATGGGAAACATTCTCGTTATACTAGCTATAGTCTATGACCATAATTTGCATAGTCCTATGTATTTCTTTCTAGCCAATTTATCATTGATAGATGCTTGCTATATCTCTGTAACTGTTCCTAAATCTATGGCTATTTCATTGACAAATGACAGAAGAATTTCCGTATCTGGATGTGTTTCTCAAGTTTTTCTAATTATGATATTTGCAGGGGCTGAGCTGTCCTTTCTTACTGTTATGGCATATGACCGCTATGTGGCAATCTGCCTCCCATTACAATATATGAAGATCATGAATTGGAATGCCTGTCTCCAAATGGCAGCTGCCTCTTGGATCACTACTATAGTCCATGCAATAGTGCAAACTATATCAACATTCAGGTTACAGTTTTGCACTTCTCATATTCAACAATTTTTCTGTGATATTCCAAAATTATGGAGGATTTCATGCACAGATACAATGTTCAATGAGTGGCTTGTTGTTGCTGTTGTATTAATGGCTGGTGTTTTTTGTTTTTCTTTAATATTCATATCTTATGGGTTCATTTTCTTGACAGTATACAAGATTCAATCATCCCAGAGCCAACACAAAGTCTTCTCCACCTGCACTCCACACTTGACTGTCTTCTCTTTATTTTTTTCAACTGCTATCTTCTCATACACTAGACCACGGGCCTTGTCCTCAATTTCTTTAGATTTGCTGTCTGCAGTCTTGTACACTGTTCTGCCACCAGTAATGAATCCCATTATTTATAGCCTAAGAAACAAAGATATCCATCAGGCTGCATGGAAGATGTCAAATAAGTGGTTTCAATTTCACAGGGTCATCTCAAATACCTTTCCCCCAAAGTCTCAAATTTTCATAATAGAAAAAGCAATGGCATGACTGACAAGATATGGAATAATAATATTGAATGATGGAGGATGCCCGGGGGGGGGGGGGGCATTGGGGCCCTAACATGTTGCATAGAGTCTATAACCTCCATTTTGTCAACCTAGTGAGTAATGTATCAAAACTTGTAGTTTTCCCAGTGGTTGCAGGTTGTTACATGTTTTCAAGGGCCCATCCAGACAGGTCTAAAATGTGGGACCTGTCTGGGTTTTTACCAGGAAAGTCCAAATGATGCCCATCATAAAAATGTAATAACTTCCTTTATTCTAAATTAATTAAATGCCCCATTAGATCTGGGCCTTCCTGAAAGGAGTATTGGGCCTGTGGGGACTCGCCTCCAGATAGTCTTGAGACTACCCAGGGGTGTGTCCCCATTTGCCATCCTGAACCTTTTGGGGTTCTGGAGCCCAAAGGTCGGAATGGTACCCAGTCCCTCCCACCAGCTCCCATTTCCCCTTAAAAAGTAATCAAAAACTTACCTGGCCACCATTACAGTCCTCCTCGCACCCTCCTGGCATGAGGAAATGATGCACTAGAGGATTGGGGGGGGGGGAGGGGTGAAGACTGTAATGACAGGCAGGTAACTTTTCTTTACTTTTTAGAGGTTATTATGGGGAAGTTTCCTTAGATGCATAATCAGGATGGCATGTAGCCACACACATACACCCATTCCCGAGAAAGCCCGGAATTTTTGAGGGCAGGGGATTTAAACCCAAGACAGAGCGGGTTTTTAAACCCACTTCAGAGGGGGGTTAAATTTTGTCTGGATGTACTGTATGAAACAAAGTAGAATTATTCCCACTGGGCAAAAATTGAATTTTAGTGCCTTGCACAATATTAAAAATCCTGGCCTGCCATGTCATCTATCCTGAGAGCCACACCTATAGAAGAGTCATTGAGAATGACAAGTTCTAGCCCAGCCCCAAACATTGTTGAATATGGCCTTATACTTCCAGCCTATTACACCGGTCATCCCTTTAATAGGCCCTGGAAATGAGCAGGCACATACCTGTACCTGCTATAACAGGTCTGTGGCTGTGAATATAACAAGGAGCCTGTTATAGCACTGTACTTAATTCCCGGTCCCCTCATATTTTGAGTTTGCACTAGCCTTGGCCCAGCCTTTTAATTGCTCTGAACAGGCAGGATTATATATATATGTGTGTGTGTGTGTGTGTGTGTGTAATTGTGATAATTTTATGCGTATGTTGTTTCGTTAATTTTGTTATGCTGTTTTCTCTGTATGTTTTGGTGATGTTGCTTGGAACCTGCCCTGAGTCCCCCTCGGTGAGATAGAGCAGTATATAAATACAGTTTTATTATTATTGTATTGTATTGTATTGTATTGTATTGTATTGTATTGTATTGTATTGTATTGTATTGTATTGTATTGTATTGTATTGTATTGTATGACAAGAAGGAATGCAGGCTTCGGGCACATTTTGTATTCTCCATGTGTGATGCATATATGCTCCTCTAGTTAGGATCTGAATTTCAATATAATTTGATTACCCAGGCTTTAACCGTTGTAATCTTTTCTTCCCAATTTGTTTTGTGATCACCTGCTGATTAGAGTCATATTATATTTGTATGTGTTTCTTGTGTGTGTTGTCCATGGAAGGCCTAAATAAATATATACTTCTCTGTGCAGTTTTTTCCTTATATTTAATTGCAGGAACTCTTGTATTAAGGGAGCTGTCTCGATGCACCCTGAAATGGCAGGAAAGGAAATAGACAAATGTAGGGGGATTTTAGTACCCCTCTGAGAAGTATATATTTAGGGCTTCGCTTTCCAGATACTTTTTCAGAGATGTTATGAATTTGAAGCAATTACACCTCTGGCAAATATATAGGGCAAAACATGGTGACATTGTATGGGATGAGGAGGAAAGAGGAATGTCATTTGAATAAATGCACAACAGAATATAACAAGGAGCCTGTTGTTTTGGATATAGATGTAATAGCTCCAAAAGGGAAAATACAGTATTTGTTCTAATCTAATGCTTGCCTATTCTTACTAAATTACCTCCCCAAAATTAGGGTACACATTAGATTCACATAATATGGTAATCTTAGTACTGAGCCAAAGTAAAAAGGAAAGCTAATTCAGGAGCACCTGGACCTCCTTCAACAATATAAATGCACCCCAAGGTTTTCATTTTCTTTGCTGAAAGCTTTGGCATTCAAACATTTTTGTTTTTAAAGAAAGAAAGGAAATATAAATATGAAGCTACTGTGATTCGTAACTTTTTTGTCCAAATTACAGGGAGTGCACTTTTTGTTCCCGTGCATAACATTCGAAAGCAAATACTTTTTGGGGGTTTTGGGATTTTGAAAATTGAGGGGTGCATTAGACACGAGTAAATATGGGTATATGTGATAACGCAGCAGGCAAGTTAAGTCATATCAGCAAATTTCTTGTCATCTCTTTCTTTGACCTTGCCTTCAATTTCTGGTCGAGTATCTTCTCCTCATCCTTTCTTTTCCTTTTTCTTATCTCTTCTTCTGGCAACTCCACTGCTGACACCTTCTGGCCAAATGACTCCTTACTTCTCTTTCTCTTCTTACTCCCTTCAGCATGTCTTAGCTGCACCCATCTTTAGCCTTTCTTTCCAATTCACCTCCATCTACCCTGTGTTTCCATGGTAAATTCCAGGTACCTTTAGTATCTATCAAACCTAATGTAATGATATGGAACTTCTACCAAAATGATTCTTCTTGGAAGAAGAAATCTTCAATGCATGGCCTGTTGGATGTCATACGGTTAGGTTGACAGATTTGAGTTTTGTCACTAATTTACCTTTGACTATCAAAGTCTTAATGTAAACTTATCTACCCAACAAACTTTAGCCTCCATCTGGAATTTTGCACATGCAGTTTTGTCATAGAGGGAATACAAGCTAACTATGGAACCATTAGGTCTTCCATTTTTTCACACTTAAATTAAACCTTTGGGGACAGTGAGAATGATGCAAATGCCTTTTGAAATGTTTTTAGCTTTTATGATGCCCCCTTGGTTTTTCAAACCTCCAGTAACCTTGGAGCATAAATATATAGCAATTTTCTCTGCCTGTTCATCTTCTTTTTTGAATAGGATATTATCTGAAGAAAGGAGCAGGGGTGAGTAACTAGATATGCATGATTTTTTGGACTGTATGGTCTTCATTAGTACAGAAGTTTGGAGCTCCTTCAAAGAAAGTGTAAATGTTAATAGCTGCCCAAAATGGCTCTTTCAGTGTTGTATGTTTCATATTTCAGTACTGAGAGGGGGTTTAAAATTAGATAGCAGGTCAGTTATCCATCTACAGTTAAATTAAAATGCAATGTAATAACATTTGGTTTGAAGTTATTTATTTCAAATACTTTCTAGTGACTATTGAAAATGTTAGGGTTTTTTCTCAGATTTGGGCTGTGGAGACATTATTCATTTAACAAAGAATTGTAATTCACTTTACATTAAGATGCAGAAATACTTTGTAATCCTCAACATTAGAGAACAATCAATATTTTAAAAAAGCATCTATGAAGCCATATCATCAGAAACCTGTAGTACTAGAAAAGCTTTAAACGTTAACATTTTCACCAAATTATTAAATTTTTATTATCTTTGAAATTGAAATTGGTCATAGACTTGTAATTGATACTATTATCAGAGATATTCAATTAGTATGATGTCCATATAAACCAGAGGTCCTCAAACTTTTTAATCAGATGACCTGTTCACGGTCCATCAGACTGTTTTGCGGCCAGATTAAACTGAAATAAAACACAAACATTCCTTTTTTGAAATATTTTTTTATTGTCAAATATACAGTTAACTATTTTTCAAAAAATACAACAATAAAGAACCAATATCTCTGACGGGAAAGTACATGGTATTTTGAAAAAGGCATATATATATATATATTTAACATCTTAATACAACAATAACCTGTTTCTCATCTAGTTTTCCACTCTTTAAAAATATTATGCTTTTAATTCTATTACAATTTTGAATCAATTTATGTATAGGCTGTTTTATTATTGCCATACCCCCCTCCCCCCCCCCTTTTTTTGGTGCCACCTTCATCTGGGCCAGGTTCAGATGAACACATTCCTATGCACACTGCACATATATTCTTTGTAGTCCAAAAAAAATATGAAAAAACAATACAATGTTTAAAATGGAAACAATTGTAACAAATGAAAACTCACCAGTATTTCAATGAGAAATGTAGCCCTGTTTTTGGCTGATGAGATAATCAAGTCAATTAGGATTTTTTGTCGTGATATGCCTTCAAATCTGGGTTTTTGTAGGTTTTTTCGGGCTATATGGCCATGTTCTAGAGGCATTCTCTCCTGATGTTTCGCCTGCATCTATGGCAAGCATCCTCAGAGGTAGTGGAGGCTTGCCATAGATGCAGGTGAAACGTCGGAGAAAATGGCTCTAGAACATGGCTATATAGCCCAAAAAAACCTAAAACAACCCAGTTATTATGGCCATGAAAGCCTTCGACAATACATTGCCTTCAAATTGTTCAGACTTAGAGCAATAATAAGTTTAAAGTTTAGGGTGTGGGATTGATAAAAGACCTTGGAGAGCTGCATCCAGCCCACTGGCCTTAGTTTGGGGACCCTTATCTAAACATTCTTGACCACTTTATGTTTCACATTTGATAGTTAAAAATTCATTATTTTACCTCAATATGAACACACCATGAAACACCTACTGGAGAAATACCAATCTCTGTTCTACAAAATAAAATTAAGATCACTTAATTTGATATAAGGAGGAAAGGAAAGTTATGCTACTGTAGGATTGGAGATGGGGATGGGAGTGATGAATACATGGCTATTCTCCAAAATATTAAAACAGTGACATGTTTGTGATATAATCATTCTATAGGTTTTAAGCAACCACAAGAAACTGGTCAAGAAATTTTAGCAATGCAAGTCCAGTTGATTTTTACAAGTCACATAAATCATAAAATCTTTGTCTATCATGAGTTGGACACATCTAAGTGCAGACAATACCAGTGAGAAAAAAGTGATTATATAAGTTGTAGAGTAGGCATCCTCAAACTGTTTTGGCCTCCAACTCTCAGAAGCCCTAGCCAGCTTGTTCAATGGTCAAGTATTCTGGGATTTGGAGATCCAAAGAAGCTGGAGGGTTGCAGTTTGAGGATGCTTATTGTAGAGTGTTTTTTTATAGAAAAACTTGAAATGTACTTTTTCATTGGAAGCAGCTTCTGAAACAAAATTGAAATATCCACTTTACCATCCTCTTCTTTGCTGTTGGAACTATCATGGGCAATCTATTTATCCCATTCTCCTCTGATCTGTTGGGACCAAAATTAATATGAATATTAGGAGTGCGTAAAGCTTCTGAGTTCCATTTCATAATTCGGAAATTTGAACAATTCATAAATACAAAATTCTGAATTACGAAATGGAAAGAACCCCTCTGAAACATATACAAAAGAAAACAGAAAACCAGCCCACACACCCTCCCAGTCACTACGTTGATACTGGTCTATTCAAGGGGGCTTCAATTGCTTGCCCCCAGTCAAATTCTTTAGCTGCTGGCAAGGGTTATTTTTAGGTGTCTCTTAGAATGACAAATATGCATGCCTACTCCTCCTTTTCACCACAAATTCTTTGTGTAAGTATTTGTTGGAGACCATTTCTAAAGATTTAATCAGAGGGAGGTTGCCTTTGCCTTCCTTTGAGGCTGAGCATGTGGTTCCATGTCTGAGCAGGAATTTGAACACTGCTCTCCACAATACTTTTTAAAAACTCCCACTCCACCAATGACTTTTATTTCTTACCCCCCCCCTTTTAAAAAAATCCACTACTTTTTCCCTAAAGTACTTCTCAACTCTGAAATGCCTCTGCCCCCAAGCCCAGCAAGTCAGACAAGACCTACAAGGATGCTGCCTGCCTGCTTCCTCTGACAGGACCAGCATTTCACTTTACATGTATGCATTGCTTGCTTGCTTATTGCTTGCTTTTAAGTCTCATTGAGTGATTTAGGTCAATCATAATCACATGTTCTTAAACTGACTTTTAAAAAAGATAAGTGGATGACCAAAAAGTTCTAAATCTTTGTAGGACTGATGCCCTGATCATGTTGTCTCATCATCCATAAATTTAAGGGGATCCCTCTTTTAGGTTAAAGTCGTAAATGTTGCTGTGCCAAGTGTCATCTTGATAGCCACAAAAATGATGGAGAAATGAACCTTGCAATTTTCTATATTGCCACTAACGGTACTAATTTTAAAGATGCAATTATAAAGCTTTGGAGATTCGGATTACAAATCAAAAATTATGAATCTTCACAAATCAAAGCAACGGCTGTCTAAATTTCCAAAATGATTTACTAATTGGATTTCATCTGTCTTGGTCCTCCCTCTTTAAAGATTTCAGCAGGGATCCCATCAGGTCCACTGGCTTTGTTATTTTTTGTTGGCTGATGGTGCTGACTTCTTCCAAACTAGGCAGTGCTGCAAGCTCATCCCTGGCTTGTTGTCGCGGGATTTGTGAGAGAACCTCTTCGGCCACATTGGAGTTGCGATTCAGGAGGCTTTGGTGGTGTTCTTTCCAACATAGTGCAATTGATTTTTGGTCCTTCAGGAGTTTGGTTCCATCTGATAAGCGTAGAGGCTGTATGCCATGGTTTCTTGGTCCATAGATGACCTTTGTGGCTTTGAGAAATCCCTGAGCATCATGGATATCTGACAGGTGTTGGATTTCTTCAGCCTTCTTTGCCCACCAGATGTTCTTGAGTTCTCTTGTCCTTCTTTGGACTTCAGTTTTTGCACTGGCGTAGATCTTTTTCTTAGCAGCACAGTTGATGTCTCTCTGCCATGTTTGGAAGGCTTTCCTTTTCTTGTCAATTAGCTGTTGAATCTTGTCATTTCATCATACCAATCTTGATGTTTCTTGGTTTGATATCCAATAGCTTCTTCACAGGCTGTGATGATTGAGGTCTTCAGTTTGTTCCAATGTTCCTCAACATTATCGAGGTGTTCTATGGGTAGATGATCTTTGAGTGCTGTTTGGAGATGGGCTCGTTTGGAGGGCTCCTGAAGGGCTTGAGTGTACATTTTGCGCATTGTCTTTCTTCCTTGGAGTCTGCACTTGGGGGCGATCTTGATAGCCATCGTGGATTGGATTTGCCTGTGGTCTGTCCAGCAGTTGTCAGCACCTGTCATGGCTCTTGTGAGAAGCACGTCATGGCACATGTGATTACGTAGTCTAAGAGGTGCCAATGCTTTGACCGGGGGTGCTTCCATGATATCTTGAACTTGTTTTTCTGGTGGAAAAGCGTGTTGGTGATGACAAGGTTGTGTTCTGCACATTTGGTGAGAAGCAGGATGCCATTCGAGTTGCTATTTCCAACCCCATCTTTTCCTATGGTCCCTGGCCACAGGTCGAAGTCTCGCCAGACTCTTGCATTAAAATCCTCCAGGAGGATGATCTTGTCCTCCTTAGGTATCTCTGATAGGATGGTGTTTATCTGACAGTAAATCTTTCCTTGATGTCTTCATCAGCATCTAGTGTTGGTGCATAGGCACTTATGATGGTTGCCTGTTGTTTTTTGACAAGTTCAGTTCAGAGGGTTGAGAGTTGTTCGTTGATGCCAGTGGGTGCTTCGGTCAGATGCTTCACCAGATCATTTCTGATAGCAAAGCCAACTCTGTGCATTCTTTGTTCTTCAGGCAGTCCCTTCCAAAAGAAGGTATAGCCTCCTTTTTCTTCCTTCAGCTATCCCTCTCCTGCTCTCTGGGTCTCCTGAAGTGCTGCTATGTCGATGTTAAAGCATCCCAGCTCCCTTGCAATGATGGCAGTTCTGCGTTCGGGGCATTCACTGTTGGTGTTGTCCATCAGTGTCCGTGTGTTCCATGTTCCGAAGTTCATTTTTCTTTTTGGCCACAGGGTGGTGACCCCACTGGACACGGCAGTCCAGTCAGGGATAAGAGAGGCAGACAATGTTTTAGGGCACCTTTTCTAGCCCTTTCCCCATGTGGGGTGAGCAGAGTGGATCCTCAAAAGGACTGCTCAGCACAGCTACCGAACTACTCAACTGCCTTGGACCTCGAGGTAGAACGACTGAGTCTGTATCCACCGCCCATGTGCCAGTCTGTGACTAGGGGCTTCCAGATTTCACAGTCCTGCCCCCGTCACCACTCGCTGATCACCATGGGACTTTGGTTGGCTTGTTTTTATTTTCCTTGGAAGACGCCTGTGCATGAATTTTTTAAATGTGTGGAGGTCAGTGCACAACTGATCAACACACAGTCTTCACTGAGTGAGGTTTCACAGGTAGCAAGACGGCCGTGGCTTCTCAATCTGTTGCAGCCTTCTTCCGCCTTCACAACCATTGTAACATGTACCATGTTATCTTCTACCTGCTCCGCCATTGAGGCCTTTGGGTCTTCAGAATGTACTTGGTCTGGAACCTCCCCCGTGGCCACTCCTGAAAGTGCACGACTGATTGTGCTCGCAGGTTCATTGGAACACGCAAGCCCCCTCACCACGACAAGGTGACAGTCCATCAAAGGGAGGGGTGATGGGTAACAAGAAGTGATGGGTAACAAGCTAAACACCTATTGCCCTAAGAAGTGGCCTTCTGTGGTTAAGCAATGTCATTCTATCATGACTGATCTAAGAACACTCATTTAATAACATCCTCACGGCTCTCATTCTGAATATTGTAGCAACTGCATCAAATGTCATTCTTCCCATCTACCCACATAAACGCATAGAGGGTGAAATATTTTGTGAAATCTTTTTCATAATATTCTAAAAGAGAAACATCCTTTTCTAGGGCATGGGAAATTTCAATTTCTTCACATCCAAAAAATATAGTATTTCCCGAATCATCTTGAAACACTTTATACATATAATCCTTCAACCTTTTCTTTTCTACAATACAAGTTTAAGCGAAATGATATTGCAATTAGATTAGCATGTAGTCAAGCGTTGAATCATAAAATGCTACTCCTAGGGCACATCTAGACAGCACTAAATCACGGGTGTTAAAAAGGGTTTTAAAAAATCCCAGGACTTCAGAAGTCCACATACTGCTTCTATTGTCCAGACTTGATGCTTTGTTGTGATATTTAGAGGCTCCCAAGATGGCCACCACAAGACTTCTGCTGGAAAGTTCAGCAGGCTTTATATTAAAAAAAACCCCAAGTTGCAGATATGGCCAATATGTGAATATGCAGTGACATGGATATGAAGAAGTTCTGTTCTTTGCCTTGGCCAGAGAAACTGTGCCCTCCAGATGTTTCATGAAGTATCTGCCACACAAACAAACCTAATGGAGTAGGACTACTTCTTCCCAAGTCAGTACTACACTATCTAACAAGAACACACACTTTCAAGCCAGGAAGATAACTTTGTCATTATTGACACTTTTTAGAGCCTGCCTGCCTGGCTCTAAGAAAATTTTGGATGTGTACTTGTGTAGTGGAACAACAGATTGTTGTTCCTGGATTATGCATGTCTGTTCCTGATTGCTCTTACTGTGAAAAGTTGTACAATGTTGACTAGGGGGGCACAATCTTGTCCTGGCCAGAGAAAATGTAACTGCCACACATTTCATGAAGTTTCTGGCACACAAACAATTTTTTTGCATTCTACTCAACAGTTACCTTTTTTAGGAACCTACCAATCAGGAACAAACATCTAAAACTCAGGAACAAACCCAGATAAAAAAAAGTCCCATGATTTCCAATTGCAGGGACATACAGACATGCGAAGATCCACATATTTGGCTCGAAACCATGATATTCCTGCACTTGGAAATCTTATGTTCTTTGCCTTTTGTAGTGATTGCTTCTGTGTTTACTGAAAATGGCATCTGGCCACCATCCTGTTTGCTGTGGAAGCTCCTGGGATAAAGGTACTGACTGGACGGGCCCCTAGTTCTCTTTACAAGAGATAAGCAACACCATTGAGGTGCATCCCTTGATTAATAAGATCTGCCTAGTAACATCTTACATGATCTGTCCTTCAAAAGGCAGAAAACATCAAAACACATTCTGTTTTTGTTTTTTGTTATTTGTTTGTTTGTTTTTTACAGATTTAGGTCAAAATTGAGAATGACTTTTTGTTGTGCTTGGTATATATATGTATAGGTAAAGGTAAAGGTTTTCCCCTGACATGAAGTCCAGTCGTGTCCGACTCTGGGGTGTGGTGCTCATCTGCATTTCTAAGCCAAAGAGCCGTCGTTGTCCATAGATACCTCCAAGGTCATGTGGCCCGCATGACTGCATCGAGCATTGTTACCTTCCAGCCGGAGCAGTACTATTGATCTACTCATATGTGCATGTTTTCGAACTGCTAGGTTGGCAGAAGCTGAAGCTGACAGTGGAAGTTCACGCCGTTCCCCGGATTCGAACCTATGACCTTTCGGTCAACAATCTCAGCAGTTAAGCGCTTTAATCCACTGCACCACCAGGGATTCATATATATATATATATATATGTGTGTGTGTGCGTGTGTGTGTGTGTGTGTGTGTGTGTGTGTGTGTGTGTGTATTTCTTTGTCTTTGCAGAAAATATTTACTGCAAGGAAAAAATGGAAAACCAGTCTACGGTGAATGAATTCATTCTGTTGGCATTGTCTGAAATCAGAGAACAACAGATTTTACATTTTTTGGTGTTTCTGTCCATTTATTTGGTAGCATTGATGGGAAACATTCTCGTTATACTAACTATAGCCCATGACCATAATCTGCATACTCCCATGTATTTCTTTCTAGCCAATTTATCATTGATAGATGCTTGCTACATCTCTGTAACTGTTCCAAAATCTATGGCTATCTCACTGACAAATGACAGACGAATTTCCTTCTTGGGATGTGTTTCCCAAGTGCTCCTAGTTTTCACATTTTCAAGTGCTGAGCTGTTCTTTCTTACTGTTATGGCATATGACCGCTATGTGGCAATCTGCCTCCCGTTACAATATATGAGGATCATGAATGGGAATGCATGTCTCCAAATGGCAGCTGCCTCTTGGATCAGTGGTATAGTTTATGCAATAGTGGAAACTATATCAACATTCAGGTTACATTTTTGCGCGTCTCATGTTCAACAATTTTTCTGTGATGTTCCACAATTATGGAGGATTTCATGCACAGATACAATGCTCAATGAATGGCTTGTTCTTGCTGTTGTATTAACTGCTGGTAGTTGTTGTCTTTCTTTAATATTAATATCTTATGGGTTCATCTTCTCAACAGTATTCAAGATTCAGTCATCCCAGGGCAAGCATAAAGCTTTCTCCACCTGCACTCCACACTTGACTGTCGTCTCATTATTTCTTTCAACTGCTGTATTCTCATACTTTAGACCACAGGCCTTGTCCTCAGCTTCTGTAGATTTGTTGTCTACACTCTTGTACACTGTTCTGCCACCAGTAACAAATCCCATAATCTATAGCCTGAGAAATAAAGATATCCATCAGGCTGCATGGAAGATGTCAAATAAATGGTTTCAATATCACAGAGTTGTTTCCAATACCTTTTCCAAAAACTGTAAAGTTTTTAGTAAATAGAACACAATGGCACAATTGACAAGTTTTGCACTACTATCTTTTTTCTGATGGAGTATTGGATGACTAAAGATTCTAGGGGCAGCCTTGGGACTCTGTCAAAACTACATATAATCCAAAGACTCTGTTTTACCAAACTAGTGAACTATCTAAAGTTGTAATCTAGGACCAGTACTCTCCCCTAGCCAATGGCTGCAGGCATGTCTCCAGGAAACAAAGTAGAGTTATCACTAGGCAAACACTGAGTGCCCCAAACATCAAAAGGAAAAAAAATCACAGTTTTCCATATTACTCACATGAGAAGCACTGCTCTAAAAGGTACAGCAAGAAGAAACACAATTTTTGGATGTATTTTGTAATTTACCTTTCTACAACAACAACAATTTTATTGATTAGCCAATTGGCCTTATCAAAAACAAACAATGCAGACATAACATACAACATACAACATACATCTAGTCCTCTTAAAATAAAATACAAACATACAGGTAACCATAGATATATGCATCAACTATCCTCATCTCCCCTACACTGCACTCCAATCTGTTATGTACTCTGTTGTCAAACCAGTCCACAAGCTGGAAGACTTAATTATTCCAATCTTTAATTGTACAGCTGTACAGTGTGAAAAGTAATTTACCTTTCTATTGAGTTGATCTTCCTCTTCTTCCGATCTGATTTCCATATAACAAGATTAGCCAAGCTTTATCAGCTGTCTTCTTTTGTTCACCAGGTTGTTATTGTTATTCTTCTGCTAAATTTGAGCATTCTTTTTTTCCATGTTACTTGTATGTGTTAACAATGGAAATTTTGTACAGCATTTTACTTACAGATTACCAGAAAAAAACCTAATTTTCACATGAGCTGTAAATGTGCATTTCAGTATTTTTTTAATTTAGGCCTTCTATTGGCAACTGTTGCAAGTAATATGTTAATAAACATAATGCTCAAATCCAGAAGGAGAAGGCTGAGAGGAGATATGATAGCCATGTATAAATATGTGAGAGGAAGCCACAGGGAGGAGGGAGCAAGCTTGTTTTCTGCTTCCTTGGAGACTAGGACGCGGAACAATGGCTTCAAACTACAAGAGAGGAGATTCCATCTGAACATTAGGAAGAACTTCCTGACTGTGAGAGCCGTTCAGCAGTGGAACTCTCTGCCCCGGAGTGTGGTGGAGGCTCCTTCTTTGGAAGCTTTTAAGCAGAGGCTGGATGGCCATTTGTCAGGGGTGATTTGAATGCAATATTCCTGCTTCTTGGCAGGGGGTTGGACTGGATGGCCCATGAGGTCTCTTCCAACTCTTTGATTCTATGATTCTATGATTCTATGATTCTATGATTCTATGATTCTATGATTCTATGAGAATGAAGTTGGGAGAAAATTACAAGCCAGAGCTTAAAGCCTGGCTCACTTTGTTATATGGACGTTCAAGTCTCAAGAGGGGAAACATTGATTCAGCAGACAGGCAGATTGAATTAGTTCAACTCTAAAAGTTAAATGCCAAAGAATATTGTAATACTTGCCCTCTATTCTGGAAAGAGTTTTATTATTTCTAAGTTATTATCACATAGGTAAATAAAAATACAGATGTAATATGATTTAAATCTTGATTGAATCTGTGACTCTGGCCATGTGTTTAAAAAATGATAGAATAAAGAATAAGGTTTGCTAATGTACAATCATTCTTCAGATATTCTGTCAGATTATTCAATTTCCAGACCTAAAATATTTTCTCACATAAATAGAGAAGTAAATAAATAAACAAATCAGTGAAAACAGAATGCTTTGAAAGTATGCTTATTGTTATTATTTGATACACAACAAGATTAACAGCAAACACGATCACTGTGCGGGTTTTTGTATTGGATCCCACATCGGACACATCCCAAGTGTCCAACCGGACTTAAAGCGGATCCATTCTCTAGTCTGATGAAGTACTTATGTACTTCATCACACTAGAGAATTAATCCACTTTAAATATGGTTTCTGCAGGAGGCAGCATTTTGTAGTTTAGTGAGGCTGTTAAAGGCTCTTTCCTAAACTACAAACCCCAGAATTCTGCAAGAGGCAGCAACCGGATTTAAAGTAGATTCATTATCCAATGTGATGAGGTCATAGGACTGTGCGACGTGTCAGTGAACAATGCATGCAGATCGAGTAGGGTGGCCTTCTGCAGCTGACAGGAGGTAATTTTGTCAGTAGCGATTGTTTTCAAGTGCAAGCCAAAGTCTTTAAGCACTGCACTCAGTGTGTCGATCACCACAGGGACCACCTTGACTGGCTTGTGCCAGAGTCTTTGCAGTTCGATCTTTAAATTATCGTATTGGGTAAGCTTTTCCAGTTGCTTCTCGTCAATTTTGCTGTCACCTGGAATTGCAACATTGATGATCCATACTTTGTTTATTTCCCCATGATTGTGAGTTCAGGAGTATTGTGCTCCAAAACTCTGTCAGTCTGAACTCAGAAGTCCCAGAGTAGTTTTCTGTGTTGTTATCATCATCATCATCATCATCATCATCATCATCATCAGTAGTAGTAGTAGTAGTATTTTAGTATTAATACTACTCCCTGTAAAGATCCCTTACCTTGCCAGCTAGGGTGGCAGGGCCCAGTAAGAGACAGGCTAGGTAGTTCCAGCTTAGAAGGCCTGGCAGAGAGCTGCTGGAGCCATCTTAGTTTAGGAAAACTCCAGCTCAGAGAGGGGGAGTGGCCTAGGCCTGAGCCAGCCCAGCAACAGCCAGGATTTGTTTGGAAAAGAGGGGCGGAGTTAGCCAGATGGAGGGAAAGAGAACAGCCTAGTTTTGACAGTT
>NW_026847660.1:25660184-25671488 GCF_025583915.1 Anolis sagrei ordinatus | reverse complement strand
CAGAAATTAGCCATTTTAATTTTAATGAACTCTTTTACAATAGTCCTGTGTAATATTACCTATAGCAAAAACATACAATATGAATCAAGATTACAAGTGGACTGCAGCCACACTCAGAACATCTAACCTTCTTACATCTTAGAAATCTCTAGCTGGGATTCTATGGCTATCTGACTTAAAATCACCTCTCGATTTATGGATATTCTCTGGTTTTCTTGGGCATGAAAGCTACAGCTGTTGCTTGCCAATAACTTCAGTCACAATATTGGATTACATGACTTTAATATTACGGGAGGGGATTCTTAGAGCATTTTCGTACTTTCAGTTGGAATGGTTTCATGCTGTCAACCTAACTTCAGTAGTTCATGGGTGATACTATTCCAGTGTGTATTTCAATTGTTTGGAGATAAAACAGATAGCGAATGCCATTGTTAGAGCTGAATAACCCTCTATGTCATTGTTTAGTAGGCTGCTAGAAGCATTTGCCCAAACTTACTAGTTTGTTTTGATATTAGGGAAGATAAGTCATAATCTGATTTATTCTTAATCTTCCATTATCAGATAGTATAGGAAGCAGGCGGTAGCATCCAAAATCTCCTCGTTGGGATTTTCTCCAGGTCTACTATTAGCTATGGATTACAATCAAGCCAAAGCACTTATTAAACAACGTATCACAGACACAGAGCGCCAACTAGATCTGGCCTCGGCTCCAACCTTCCTTATCAGTGAAGACAGCAGATACCTTGCCTCCCCTATGGCATATTTAACAAACTTAGAGGTTCCTATTCATCGAAGGGCTTTCACCCTGGCCCGATGCCACGCTCTCCCATCAGCTGTACTCGAAGGCCGCTACCGGAAGATCCCTTTCCCAGAGAGACTCTGCCCCTGTGACTCGGGTCATGTAGAAACAATAGAACATGTGCTCCTTCAGTGCCCGTTCTACAGGGATACCCGTGCCAGGCTTATCTTACCTCTGATAGACAAGCACCCAGGCCATTCAGGACAATTTTATACCTCCCTGCTACTTGCAGATACTAATTCAGCTACAACCTACAATGTCGCAAAGTTCTGTGCAGCAGCATACAAAATCCGCCAGGGAATGACTAGTTCCAAAGTCAACTGTGTGTCCAGTAATCTTCTTCCCTGAATCTACAATTTGGTGATGGATCTGGGCATTGTATGTTTTTACCCTGTTTCCCCTTCTGCTCCCTCACCCATATTGTGTTTTTAGTAGTTTTATTTATATTTTTAATGTACCAAACATGCCAGGTTTGTATGGAAATGTGACTCTATCTCCTGTGCTGGTCAATGACCGAAATAAATGATTTGACTTGACTCAGACAGTATATACATTTACCCACTAAATGGACAAGTATGTGGAAATTGACCAGTTACAATGATATCTATATCTTGATTTTAAAAATCTCAAATGGTAATGGAATATTTAAGCCACATAACAAAAAGATGATAAGAGTCTATGATATTTTTATACACATTATTTAGATAGTAGACTGTGACCCCTTAACGGAAATATATTATTAGATAAATGATTATAGAACATTAATAGGTAGAAAGTATTGCACTGTATGCAACAAACACTTGCAAGTGTATGTCTACTTAAATAAAATAAAATTTAAAAAGATGATATTTATCTCCTCCTTTTAATGTTTCAAGCATACAAGAGTACATATGAAAATACTTAATAAACAAAATCCATTATTCTACTTGTGTCACGGGGGGGGGGGGGGGAAAAAGCAATCTATTATTTCCTTATAATAGATAAGAATGAGTGGATGGATGGAAAATTATCAGGCAGACAAACAGAAGGTAGCAAATAACACATCAAAATCTAACTTACCCAAACACATTGTCAGGTGAGGTTATTCATCTTCTTCTTGAAACATTTTGAGACACATGTGAACAACCTCTTATTTGCTTTCCTTTGCAAGGTGCCAAGAAAGAGCATCATTTAAGACTGATTTGGCTTCTTGAGATTTTACTCCCACGAGTCCAGCTCACCTGATCACAAGTCATTGCTTCCATTCCCTCTCCCATCTAAGGTGTTTTCTTCCACATTGAGAACAAAATTGAACAACAAATAAGCATGTCAAATATTTCTGATTACAACATCAAACAAGCATGCCGAATACTTCCTCATAAATATTGCTTTATGGGGAAATAATATTCCAAAGCGTATCATTGGAAACATATCCTTTATAATACCAAAGCTTTCAGAATTAATAAAACAATGAAAAGAACAATGAACTAACCAAACAATTTCAATCTGGGGTTCCAGTGAGAAAAAAGCCATAATAAGTAATTGTCACCAGTGTCTATAAAGAACATAATTATAGGTACTGTCCACATTTGTGTCAGTGGTGTAAACCAGTATGCATTCACAAATGCCAGCTGAGTGATTTTTTTGTTAGTTGCACTTTGGTTGCATGTAGAGCAAGGCTGCACAGTCCTAGCAGAAGAGAATGGTCATTGTTATCCAATCCCCAAAATAATGAGACCACAAAACAGGTATGGGTTAAAATATGAGCAACTTTTATTAATGTTACCAAACTAAACTTTATTACTTGCAGATAATACTAAAGGGTGGCATGAATTTGGTGTGGATCCCCATCTGAAATAATCCTGAATGATCACCTAACTCCATAGATGGTGATTATGCTTATGCAGTCAAGTTGTAGGATCTTGGACCTTGCCTTTACCATATCAGTTCCATGTTTTTTTACTAACAACCTTCAGAAAATTGATGTTTTCTGGATTACCTGCTGGACTTCAGCTGATTACATATTTATTTATTTATTTATTATTCGAACTTATATGCCGCCTGGGGCTCGGAGCGGCTTACAAGAACAGGCTAAACTAACACAATTTAAAGCAATTTCAACATTTGAAAACAGCAGTAGAGATCAAAGTCCCATCAAAACGATATGTCTTACATGCCCTGCGGAAAGCTGATAAGTCCTGCAAGGCACGGACTTCAGGTGGCAGAGTATTCCAGAGCGATGATGCAGGCATAAATTCCATTTGCGGCATCATATATTGTTTTGAGATTATTATGGAATGAGATTCCCAGAACTTTCATAAGCAAGTCACACAAAATCAAGGATGGCACAGATGGGGTGACACTTGGAATTTCCTATCACTGGTGACCCATGATGACTGATTAGATGTGGGATATGCACTCTAGTGCCTTCAAGCTGAGATTGTGCAGCCAGTAAAGTATAAACCTATTAGAAATTCTTTTGCTGAGGTTTATGCTCTATCAGCATCAGCAAGTGCGATACACCTCCCACGGCCGACCCAAGAAGTACGCTCACACATGATGTTGGGATGAACAATGGCCACAACTCATTTATTGATAACAGGAACAAGGGTTGGCAGCCAAGCATGGGTCCTGGATCACGATCGGACAGCCCGCTGCTGTCCAATACCGCAAAAGGTCAGAGTGCCGCCGGCACAATACCGGGCAAACGTAAACTTTTCACCCCCGGGACCACCAGACATTCCCCCTTTCCACTGGGGGGGATACCAAGCCAGATCCAGGACCCATGCCCCACGCCAACAAGGAGTTGTGACAAGAAGCATAAAACAAACAAGTAGCTGTTAACAGGTAACCATGACAAGGTAAAAACAACAACAAACCACCAATGAAAACATAAACCGCATGCAGGGTGGGTGGGATGGATCAGCTGTTGCAGGCACAGTGCCTGCTGGGAAGCTTGGGGCAGCCTTATATAGGCTGCCCACGAAGAGGGAGAGGCCAACTCGGCCTCTCCCACAGCGAGGCGTGGTCAGTTGGCCATTGGCCAATTGACCTGCCGGCGGGAAACCTTCCTGCCATCCGAGGGGGCTTCTGGGAGGAAGAAGCCTCCCTGAAGCAAGAATGGCAGTGGGGGATGCCCTGCACCGCAACTTCTTTCGCCCGGTAAGTCAGGCCATGCCTTTTAAGGTTATTCTGGGGGGGTTGTTTTGTGAATGGGTGCCCTGCCGGAAAGTCCCAGGAAACGTGGATGTTAGGGGGAGGTGTCTGGACTTCAACCCAGGCCCAATCTCATTTAAGAAACCCAGTTGTGCCTTGCCTTGCCTTTAAAAAATCCCAAATGGTAATGGAATATTTAAGCCTTGCCTTGCCTTTTGCCTTTTGCCTTGCACTTCTCGTCTGCTCTGGATTATGTTTTTGCAGTATTCACTCTTTGTCTTTTGCACTTGAAGGAGTTGACTACTATTGACTTCCCTCAATGTTGGATCTTGACTGACTTTCACATAATCTGCCAGTGCATGTTTCTCTTCTTCTATCATTTGTCTCACTTGCAGAAGCCCCCTACCTCCTGATTTTCTGGGCAGGTAGTCTGTCAACATCGAGTAGTGGATTGTTGTTGTTGTTGTTGTTGTTATACTGACACCATAGTATGCCACAGCAAACGAGATCTATATACTGGATTTCGTATCACAAAATCACAAGTCGAACACTTCCCAAGCATCTAGGACTGTGTGATGTATTTTCAAATGATGTGCGCAGATCCAAGTTGTTGTTGTTGTTGTTGTTGTTATTATTATTATTATTATTATTATTATTATTAAGAACATACGTATAGGTACTGTCCATATTCCTATGGTATAAACCAGTATGCATTCACAAATGCCAGCTGAGTGATTTTTTTAATAGTAGCACTTTGGTTGCACGCAGATCAAAACTGCACAGCCCTAGCAGAAGAAAACGGCCATTGCTGTCCAACCCCCAAAATAAAGAGACCACACAACAAGTATGAGTTAAAATATGGCTGAAATAATCCTGGGTGACCACTAAAGGAAACGTAACAGAGAATTCTGCCCCAAGGTTATTGAGGCCAGACTCTCCCCATTCCTAGGGGGTGCCTTTGATGTACACCAAAATTTAAATCCCTTGCTATTTCCACATGTATCCTATTAAAAACTGTACTCTCCCAATTCACCCACCTTAAACAGTGTAAGGTAGGTGAACCCCCCTCCTAGAATATGGGGGGGGATTCCTACCCAGCTCCGACAGTGACCAATTAATTATACTTTTAATGGGTGGGAGGGCAGGTCAGCTCACTGCTTGGAATGAACTCCAGTGGCAGCTGCTAATTCCTGTAGCCCCACCCTCAGAAAATAGCTCCAGCTGGAGCTATTTTCATTATTTCATTCCTTTGGCAGAGGTGGCGAACCACTTTCCAAAAAGAAAAATGGGTTCCCCTAAAATTGTGGAGACCAAAATCCACTGATTGTGGTAATGTGAAAATAACTAAATTAACTCAATGTATATGTTACAAATACACATATCAAAAAAACAGGACTGCCACATTCACATTAAGTAGAAACAACTGGTTCTTCTCTTGAAGTATAAAACAAAGTCTTTGTGTGAGTAAACCACTTTCCAAGCCCAACTGCATGACAAAGGAAATTGCCATCCAATCCCCAAAATAACAAGACCCCGCAACATATATTGGTTAAAATAAGACAAATGTTTATTAATGTTACCAAATTAAAATTTCTGACTTACAGATAATTCTAAAGAATGGCATGAACTTGGTGTGCATAAAGTCAAGGCTAATTTGGGCGAAACACCAGCTGCATGGGGAAGGGAAATTAATTGTAAAAGTACAAGTAGCAATTTGTGTTATTGCTATCACAGAGTATTTTCCAGTGCACAAATGAAATATATGCAGTCATCTCCAGAAACTCATGAAGTTACAACTTCCATTCAATGGGAACATAACTGTGACATGGCGCAACAGCCACCTAACTCCATAGATGGTGAATTTTGGCTATCCAATTAAGTTATAGGATCTTGGCTGTTACTTTAATCATCTCAGTTCCATTTTTTCACTAACAACCTTCAGAAAAGTTTACACTAAATTGATGTTTTCCAGATTAGCAGCTGGATCTGTTAATATATAGACATGCATTCCATGTGTGTCATCATATATTGTTTTGTGATTATTATGGAATGAGGTACCCAAAACTTTCATAAGCAAGTCACACAAAATCAAGCATGGCAATGGAAGTCCACAGATGGGGTGACATGTGGAACTTCCTATCTCTGCTGACCCATGGTGACTGAGTAGTTGTGGGATATGCACTCTAGTGCCTTCAAGCTGAGATTGTGCAGCCAGTGAAGTGTAAGCCTAATAGAAGTTCTCTGGGTGAGGGTTATGCTCTATCAGCATCAGAACAAGAATATCTATTTAGATGTGTAAATAGATCAGCTTCTCCTGAATACCTAGAAATTGTGTAGAACTAGAGTAATACTTTCCATCAATCAATCTGCTGCATGCAGTTAAGAGGTCTCTCTCATTTACCATTTACTGCACAGGGCTTTAACCTGAGCACAATCAAAATGACACACCAGAAGAAGGGGGGCAGGAGTGATTTTTCTTCTCTCCCTTCTCCTGCCATATCCCCCCCCCCCCACTCCCCCCCCCCCCTTGGGTGTCCTCCCAATACAAAAATAAAAGAACCCATATCATTTCTATGTAGTATGAGAGCTCCAGAGTAGGGGGAATGGCGGCCAAGTGAGTTATTTTCTTTTTAAAAAATGTTTTTCTGGGAGGTTTTGTTTTGTATCCAGATGCCCTGCCGGAAAGTCCCAGGAAAGCATGGATGTTGGGGTGAGGTGTCTGGATTTCAACCCGGGCACAATCACATTTAATAAATCTGATTGTGCTCAGGTTAAAGCCCTGTGTGGAACCACCCTAAATGAGAGATACCTCTTCACTGTATGCAGCATATTGGTTGGTTGATGGGAAGTGTTACTCTAGCTCTACACAATTTCTGGGTATTCAGAAGAAGTTGATCTGTATATGCATCTAAACAAAATTCTTGTTCTGATCCTGCAAGGCTATTCTGGGGGGTATGGATGGGGGGGCATGACGCAATTCCCGGTCCCCATTACACAGCATCTGCAGCTGGAAAAACCCGGGTATTCTGAAAGACCCAGGTCTTTCCAGCTGTCAAATTACTTAGTCACAAAGCAGGATTTTCCTGCTTTGTGCCAAATGATTCATTTTTCCCTGCAGCATCAATTGGAGGGTGCACACTTTACCTGCTGTCTGGATGCACCCTTAAATTCATAGAGGAACAGTGAGGAGAAACAGCTGTAGTTCCAAGAAAAAAATTAATCAAGAAACTGTGACAAAATGATATTTCATATATATTTCAGCATGGATCAAAGATAGTAATTAACAGATCTGGCCCTGAAGGTTAGGCAACAGAATAAACATGGAAGAATGGCACAAAACACAGTTTGAAGACATGGGGAGTAGATTATTCAAGAGATATAACTTTTATGTAATTGTAAAATGTTTTGAATGGCATGGGAGTCCTGTATGGTGGCGCCAGCATAAATGGAAGATTGAATCCAGTCTGGGTTTCAGGAACTACCCAAAGTGCTAAACCATATCATTAAAAGTATAGGATTCCCAGAGGTACAGTAAGTGAAAATGACCAGGGTCATTATTGCCAAAATAATTCTGTCACATTTCAGTGAAAACTTTGAACATACTTCATTTAGACCTGCCACAGAAAAAAAAAATCTTGTTGATTTGGTAAAATTCTGAGTTCTGAAATTATCAAAGATTTTCTTACTCATTGTGATGAAAGGGAAATAAGTGCTGGCAAAGTTGACTCATCTCTTTTATCTGGATCAGTAAGTTTTTTCACACCCTGTAGCTTCATAGTATGATTGTAAACCAACAAAAGATTGTAACTTTTTTCCTATTTGAGTTTGATTTCATTACAAAGCCTAGTAATGGATTAGGATTGGATTATATTTACTAAATTACAACATATATGTTGAAAGATATTTATGCTGTGCATCTCTAGGTCATGAGAATGCATGTGATAGATGTTGATATCTATTGCATAATTCAAATATGCCCAGCAGTTCTCTGGCAATGGAGACAGAGTAGAACAATTGTCTTTCAAAACAGCCATGTTGAATGGGACTTAATGAGGTAGATGAAGCTGAAGAGAAAGGCAAAGCAAGGGAGCCCACAGTGACCAAGGAGGGGTGAGAAGAAGAGAGAGAAAAGGAGAGAGACAGAGAAATAGACAAAAGACAGATCAAATAAATGGACAAGTGAGTAAGGGAAGAACATAAAGATTCAAATAGATAAGAGATAGATTTTTGTGTGGTGTGAAATTCCAACAGATGATTTAGCAGGTCTTGATGGCTATATGGTCTCTACTAGGTAATGTGGGGAAATACAAGTGAAAATAAGTAAAGGAATGAAGAAGTAGAGGGAACAAAGAGAAATTCCTAAGGTAGAATTAATTTTCATATTTAAATGCACATTTTATGTTGTAGAGTTACTCACTAACAGAGAAATATTTGCATGTGAAAGAGCATGCAAACCAATGATCACAGAATGGACATAAAGATGGTCTTGCAGGAATGAATTGCATGTATTACTTTCTTCAAAGCATTCTTGATCTCTTTGTTTCTTATACTATAAATGAATGGATTTGACATGGGAGGAATTATGGAATACATCACAGCAAAACCTATATCCAGACTAGAAGATATATCACTAGGAGGCCTTGCATAAGAAAATGCTCCAGTGATTAATAGTAAAGAAACAACAGTGAGGTGGGGAATACAAGTTGAAAGGGCTTTTTTCTGGCCATGTACAGAAGGGATTCTGAGCACCGCAGCAACAATATGAACATACGTGATAATGATAAAGATAAAACATCCTAATGCTACCATAACGCTTAGAATAAGAATCCCAAATTCAACTAGATATGTATCTGAACAGGAGAGTTTTAATAATTGTGGGATGTCACAGAAGAACTGGTTGACATTATTAGAACAGAAGGTATTCACAAAGGTGCCACTGGTGTGCAATATAGAATAAATCAGACTTATAGTCAACCCAATAACTAACATCTTAACACATGCTGCCTTATTCATGATTCTCTCATAATGGAGTGGGTTGCAGATTGCAACGTGGCGATCGCGTGCCATTATATTGAGGAGAACAAAATCTGATGTTAAAAAGAAGAAGTAAAAGAAAACTTGAGCTACACATCCAGAAAAAGATATTGACCTGTCGTTCATGAGGGATATAGCCATAGATTTTGGTATTGTGACAGAAACCGAACCAAGGTCCATCACAGCCAAACAGAAAAGAAAAAAGTACATGGGGGAGTGTAGCTGGTAATCTGTCAGAATTGCAATGATGATGAGAAGATTCCCTGTCAGTGCAATGAAGTACATTGCTAGGAAGACAAAAAAGTGTAAAATCTGCAGTCCTCTGATATTTGAGAACTCCAGCAGCAGAAAACTGGATGTAGAAGAACGATTGTACATGTTGTCTTCAATTCATATATAACACCTATGGAGAAAAAGAAACATGAATTCTTAAGCTGTTGGTATAGTTTAAGTTTAACCAAGAACTCTAATAAAACTTAAAAATATACAAGACTTATTTTGCCACACCAGTAGTGAAGTAATTGTGCTTGTTTGCTGTCCCAGAGATGCTAAGAGAGTTACACTATCTCTTCTACACTGGCTTTAACAATAAGAACACTCTCAGGGCAACAGAAATCACAGCCTGAATAGAACATTTCCCCAATTCCTGGATCAAAAATCCTTTAGCCATTACACAACCGGCCCATATTTATTTCCTTATACAATCTTTTGTGCTTCAGATGATACGGAAAAAGACAGTATTCACACTATTTATACATTCATCAGTACATCTGGGAAAAAAATGTTCAATTTTAAACATAAATTGAATTCTCTCTACAACAATACATCTGAAATTCAACAATACATCTGAAGAAAAGAAGAGATATCAAAAAGTTCAATTTAAAACAAATTAATTTACGTCTCTCTCTATCTATCTATCCTTCAAGGTTTTCTTGAAGGGGGAAGAAAATTGCTAAAATTTCATATTATTTATACTGAAAACAATGCTTAGAGAAGAACTATGTCTAAATTATACTGTTCTCCATTAATGAAATAAAATATGATGCATCAAGACTGTGAAGATTAACAATTGAAGATGAAGAGTGTGTTTCATTCTACTTTTCCTATTTCAGAGACTTTTGAAAAATATGTTGTGGAGACCAGATGAGACAGACAGGCAGACAGAGGGGGAGAGGTGTTGTTAACAGTTCAGGCAAACAAACAGTGACACTTATCCAAACACTTTTGATAGTTTCACTGCAAACTTACAGACTCTATATAATTGGAATTTCTCACACTGGAATTTCTCAGATAGATAGATAGACAGATGGTAGAGAACACTGGCAAACAGCTATGGTAAGCAAACAGGTATAAATAACACTTACATAAACGCCCTTAATTTCAGTGCATACCTTCAAAGCTCTGTAAGTTTGACTTCTCAGCCACTTTTCATAAAAATATGATGTGGTAGTATGTAAGAGTCTATCTGTCCATTGGTCCCATCCAATAACTAGTAAAAAAATGTGGCATTTAATTGATTACATTTTCTTATGCTATAGATGTATTGGAAACATCTTATCTGTACAGGTAGCAGGAAGAAAATGTGTGTACAAGCATTAGTTACAGTGTATTGCTACAGGGAACCTCTTTAAAGGCTGTTGGTTACTGGGGATTTTAATCCTATGTGCCAAGCACAGCTGATTAGAAATTGCACTCACATTCCCCATGGAATATTGTTTCACTCACTTCTACCAAAAGCCAAATCACATCTCAATTATATCTAATTTTTGAAAAATAGCTCATTTACAAAGTCAATTCTTGTCTGGGATTTTCTAATACAGCGCTTCTCAGCCTGGGAGTCGCGGCCCCTAAAAGCGTTGATCGGCCATCTGGGAGGTGTCACACTGCAGCCTCCTTAGACCTCGCCTCCTCCATGGGGAGGCACCAGCATGGTCAGCTCAATGGAAGCAAAGAGGCCTCCTCCTGCCCCTCCTCCCTGGCTCAAGGGCCAGCAGAGCGGCCCCAAGGCCTCCTTGCAACAATGCTCTGGCCTCACACTGTGTGAGCAGTATCAAGCTCCCTTCCTTCCACAATGGAGAAGAGATGCACCCAGGGAGGAATGGAGTGGGGCTGAGGGTGTGGGTGAAAGGCAGCCTGCAGGGTCCACCAGGGGAGGGGAAGGGCGTCCCTCTCAAAGGAGGGCGGAGGGGATGGGTAAGGCAGGGAGATCAGGGCTTAGGCTCAGGGGGCACTCTCTGCTTGTGCAACCTCCCCTGCCATGGCATGCAACCCGAAGCTCCTCTTCGACTCACTGGACCACTTCAGCAGAGGAGGGAGCCCCCTCTTCCCCCTTCAAG
>NW_026847660.1:25512483-25660084 GCF_025583915.1 Anolis sagrei ordinatus | reverse complement strand
ATAGATAGACAGATTAGCTAGAATAGATAGAAAGGGGGTTAGTTAGGCCTAGTATAGTGTTAGGTTTTGCTGCGGAAAAGGTCTGCAAACCTTTTCACTCCGCAAACCATCTTGAGGTGGGGAGGGAATGTAAAGATCCCTTACCTTGCCAGCTAGGGTGGCAGGGCCCAGTAAGAGACAGGCTAGGTAGTTCCAGCTTAGAAGGCCTGGCAGAGAGCTGCTGGAGCCATCTTAGTTTAGGGAAACTCCAGCTCAGAGAGGGGGAGTGGCCTAGGCCTGAGCCAGCCCAGCAACAGTCAGGATTTGTTTGGAAAAGAGGGGCGGAGTTAGCCAGATGGAGGGAAAGAGAACAGCCTAGTTTTGACAGTTCAGTTTTAGTTAGAGAGCAGTTTGAGTAGAGTAGAGAGCAGTTCAGTTCTGAGAGAGATTAGAGTAGGATTTGGATGTATTAGGAGTTCGTTATTAGAATAGGCAGTTTGCCTGGAGTTTGCACAGTGAAAAATAGTCTGTGGCAAACTGGTTACAGCTATTTTAGGGAAAATAGCTGGGTTTTGTGCTTAAGAAATTGTAACAAAGGAAAGAACCATTCTCTCAAGTAACCATTACGCTTCTAAGAAACAAGAACACTTTTATTTGTAACAGCCAAGCCTCTGAACCTGCATTCGCTTATCATTCTGTAATTTATAATCAATAAACTCTTTCTTGTTGTTTTTAAAACTTAAGCCTGAGTCAAGTGCCATTTTTGGTTGGAGTCATTTTCCTTGGTGAATCAACCTCTCCTGTTTTCCCCTCAAAAGAAAGCCCTTGATAATTACACAGTATTTGGTGGAGTAAAAAAGCCTTTTAATAATTTAAACAGCCTTTTAACATTCTAAATAGCTAGAGGGTTCGTTATTCTTCAGTTTATGGTGGCAGCGAAGGTTTTAAAGAAAGAGACATTCCCTCAAACGCTATAAGAGCCAAAGTGGTGTGAATTCCTTATTGAAGGAGGGACAGTGTTGGGATCTGTTTGCCCCTGTCCAGTGATATTGTTTGGCCATCAAGAAATTATATCAGTATAATTTGGGGACAGTGGTGGGATTCTTTGACCCCCCTGCCCAGACGGCCTTAAGGAGGTTATTATAATTGGTGGCAGCGGTGGGATTCTTTGACCCCCCTGCCCAGACGGCCTTAAGGAGGTTATTATACTCCCCACCCCCAGAGTGGGACTCAAGGCTGCTTTCAAAATAAGCTAAAAATATTTGCAAAACTATTTTATAACAATTAAATTTATATTATAATACATTTTGAAATCAATTAAAGCATAGAAAAGTTAAAAGATATAAAAAAATGCTCAAGTAAAAAGCCACCACTGCGTATACATCAAAAGCTTGCTTAAATAAAATTGTGTTGACCCACCAATGAAAGGAAAGCAGGAAAGTGGCCAAACTAGCCTCCTATAGAAGGAAGTTCCAGAGAGTGGGCACCGCCACTGGGAAAACTCTCTCTCTCATGTCATCACCAAGTGAACCTATGATGGTGAATTAAACCTTTCCCTACTTATGATGGCTGTAAGGTGAACCTATCATGGGATGTTCTTTGCAGAAATTTGTTCAGCAAGGGGTTGTCCTTATCTTCATCTGAGTTTGAGATAGCGTGGCTTTCCCATGGTTTTCCAAGCCCCTTCCACACACCCCTGTATCCCAGAATAGGGTGTAGAAGAGCTCCTAGTGTGGCTTTCCAGTGTTGTGCAGGGGTCTGAACCTTGGTCTTCTCAAGTCTCAAACCACTATAACTAACTCTTTTGAACTCATCACTTTTTAAGTGACAGTATCCCTTAAAATATCTGACAGTATCCCTTAAAATATCTGACAGTATCCCTTAAAATAACTTCATGTTTTTTTGTTGGCTCCCATTTCCAAAATATCATTTCATCATGGACATGTGATTACAAGGACTTCAAAGC
The DNA here is from genome assembly GCF_025583915.1 of Anolis sagrei ordinatus. NCBI lineage: Eukaryota > Metazoa > Chordata > Lepidosauria > Squamata > Anolidae > Anolis > Anolis sagrei. Next base: position 25,658,139 of record NW_026847660.1, on the reverse strand, counting down.
TAATGGGGGGATCTAAATCCACACCTCTGGTCCTGAGCATTTAGGATAAGAGCTATATCAAACCGTATTTGCATTACAAGATTAAGATCTCTTTCAATTCACTGTTGCACAGTAAAATTGCCTTAGAGACCCTGTCTCCCTCTCTTTCTCTCTCAGTTTCTATTTCAAAGTCACCCAACCACCTTTCTTGAAGCATTTTTCATTCTATAAGTTCAAGAAACTTTGCCTAGGGTAGACCTGTCCATCCCAAAAATGACTGATGAAAGTATCTTGACTTTCAGACGGATACTTTGAAACTACTTCTTCCCTGGAAGTCTAATAGAGTTAGTGTAGGAAACCAGGAGCCATCCAATAGTTGTAAAACTGTAACACTCAACAGCCCTAACCAGTATAGCTAAAGTGGTGAATGCTGAAATCTAAATCCAACAACATCTGGAATGCTACATGATTCCACCTCTAATATAGAAAGTGTGAAGAGGACTTTATGATCTCCAGCTCTGGGAAAGAAGGGAAGTTAATGCTTTGTTAAAAATTGTCCAAAAACATTAATTGAATAATCTCAGCTTTACTTTTAGTGAAAGAAAAGACAATTGGATCAAATAAAAACCCATTGGAAGAAAGAGTTGCAATATCAAGAGATATATTCAAGCTGTAAAATAACAGTAATGTGTTCCTTTGTTGCTTATGCATGCATACACATAACGCAATGGAAACAATTTTACAGTATCTACAAAATAAAGTTTGCTCACCATTACACCACCAACTACAGTTATTTAAATTATCAATTCAGCTCTGGTGAATGAGATTGGAGAAGAAATTTCGAGTAAAGTATCTAAGTAATGATACCTTAGATAGAGCATTTTTAATATCTTTGTTCCTCATTGCATAAACTACTGGATTCATTAACGGTGGAACCATAGAATAGATCATGGACAGGACCAAGTCAAAAGATGATGAGGAACCAGAGGTGGCTCTAAGGTATGAGAAACCACCAGTGGATATAAATATGGAAAAAACAAGGAGATGGGGAATACAGGTTGAGAAAACTTTTTGCCTTCTCTGGATAACAGCGATTTTCAGCACTGCAATGAAGATGTGCACATAGGTCACTACAATAAAAACAAAGCATCCTACCCCAACAAGTACTCCTAATAAAACTACTCCAGTTTCAAAAAGGTATACATCAGAGCAGGTCAACTTCAGTAACTGTGGGATTTCACAGAAAAACTGATTGACAACATTGGAGCAAAAGCAGGGTGTGAAGGTGCCCCCAGTGTGTAAAATCGCATAGCATAAGCTGCTGATCCACACAGCAATTACCATCCGAAAGCAGGCATGTGTGTTCATCACCATCTCATATTGCAATGGATTGCAAATGGCAACATATCGATCATATGCCATAATTGTTAGAAGAAAGAAATCGGATGATAAAAACAAAATATAGAAAAGGACTTGAGCTACACATCCAGAATAAGAAATGTGCCGGTCATTCATAAGGGAATTAGTCATGGATTTGGGAATGATTACTGAAATCTGCCCCACATCTTGTATGGACAAATTCATCAGAAAGAGGTACATAGGGTTATGCAGATGGTGGTCAGATGCTACTGCGACAATGATGAGAAGATTTCCTGCAGCTGCTACCAGGTAGAAGATGAAGAACGCAATGAAATGTAGTATCTGGAACTTCCGAACATTTGAGAATTCCAGGAGAAGAAATTCTGACAAAGAAGACTGATTCATTAATTGTTACTCCTTAAGAGGTATAGTGGCTGCCTGTTCAAGCACAAGGAAGACAGTAGTTAAGCATTCCTACAGAGATAGATACAAAATCCAACGCAGGCAAAAAGTACATAGGAGTGTACATATTAGAGTGGGACAACAAGGTACTGTTCAGATAATAGGAAGGTTTCTTGCAACTGTTGTAAAATAAAAGACAATGAATATTTAGCACAAGTCTTGGCTCATGTTTAACTTTTTAACCTGCTGTCAAAAATAAATGAATGAATAAAGCAAATTCCCATTTCAACTTCTTTCCTTAATTAATTTTTTTCTGGTTGATACACTTCATGTTCCTATTACTAAATTCTTTTTATATTATAGGATGTAGTTATCTTGGGAGGTAATAATTTGTGACTGATCATAAAACTTGTCATCCTTAATTGGGAGCAATATGTGGCCAGGGTTAGAACTAATACTCTAAAATCATTCATATATTTGCAGTATATTAATCCATAATTTCCATAATTTTCTTCTATATTCACCATCCCTAAAAATGTTCTTATCAATATATTTTGTTTGCTTTTCTAATACTCTTCAGATGTAATATCAGAGAGGCAACTAGCATGTCCACTTCAAATCTCACTTCAACAATACAGTCCTAAAACATACCCTCTTGGAAGTATGCCCCACTGAGATAAACTGTCCTTGCCCAGCAAGGTGGGTTTTAATCAAACAAATCACATTTCTATAGCACGTTTTGATATAGTTCATGTGGTTCTATAATACATACATACATACATACATACATACATACATACATATGATATTGCCTTAATTCTTCTTATGATTCCAATTTTTTGAATAAACAAATTCTAGGATTCTAACAGAGGTGAAATGGCCTTAGAGTATTCAGCAAGAATGGATTGATAGAATGTCTTCTATCAATTCATTCTTGCTTTCCTAAACTCTCAAACAGAGAAGTAAGCTTCTCAAACAGATACGTAATTTTTCACATTAAGTTCAAATTTCCTTTTAAGAGTACAATCCACTCAAGTAAGGCCACAGCCCTGCCCAACTTACATATCTAATGGACATCTCAGTACTGTCTGGAAAGTAGCCAACAGTTTGTATGGATTTTTATAAATCACTTGTTTGCATGTAGGAGATATCTAAAAACATATGGGCACCCCAGTTAGATGGTGACTAAACTATATTGATTCATAGGTGCAGGGGGAATAATAAGAAAAGGCAAAAATATAGACTCATAGTTGGAAGGGGCCCCATAGATAATCAATTCCAAACCCGACTCAATGCAGTGAATTCAGCTGGAGCATCCCCAGCAGGCCCGTAGCCAGGATTTTGATTCGGGGGGGGGGGATGAGTTTGTTTCAGGAGGGGCTGAGTCTGAGTGAAAGCGAGTCTACCCTAGCAAACCTTCTGTATCGTTACCCGAATAGCCCCATGCATATGGGATATATTGAGCATGGTGATCAGATCATGATATGAATAAACATAACAATTTAAATAATGTACCAGTAAGGCCTTCTCGCAGACCACCATGAGATTTCGGGGGGGGGGGGGGGCTTTACCCCCCAAGCCTCCCCCCCCCCCCCCCCCCAGCTACATGCCTGCTGATAGATAATTCTATATAGGAACCCTACCTATGTAAGGATAATAATCTTTCCCCTATTTGATACACCTGTCTTTCTTTTTCCACCCTTTATATTTCCTGTACTACCACTGGCTTTTTTTTGTATAATCTATCTATACACATAATAAAAGTGAAAAATGTGTATGTGTGTATGTGCCAGAAGTATCCACTTACACACACAGCCTTTCACCTCCACAAATAGTCTATAGAAGCCTCCAAAGGCATACACTCAACCGACATTGCAGATTATAGTGAACACCATGAACCAACGAGCAGAACCCCTTTGATAATGGACCTGGACCACATTTCGCACACAGAATCCCCATGACCAAGTTGGGGGAATTGAACTTGATTTATTGGTGTTGTAGTTCACCTACATCCAGAGAGCACTGTGAATGCAACCAACGATGGATCTGGACCAAGCTTGGGACTTACAGTACCTTCAATCACTTCCAGAGACCACTGTGATTCCCACAAATGACAGATCAAGACCAACTTGGCACACAGACCCACTATACAGCCTGGTGAAGTTTAGAAGAGGACAAACAATGGATGATGGGATTTGCAGTACCTTCACTCAATTGAGCTCTCACAGACCACTGCAACCCCCACACATGATGGACCTCAACCAAACATGCTACACAGACTCTCCGTGATACACTTTTATCTTGGTAAGAGTTGAGGAAGGATGGACCAAGAACAATGGGATTTGCAATATCTTCACTCACTTCCAGAAACCACTATGACCCCCACAAATGATGCACCTGGACCAAATTTGGCACACAGACTCCTTATGATGCCCTTCATGTCTTGGTAAGGGTTAGAGGAGGATAAACCTCAGATGCTGGGATTTGTTGTAAATTCACCAACTTCCAAAGAACCCTGAAACCCCCAAGAATTATGGACCTGGACCAAACTTGGCACAGACCCACCATGGGCAACTGTGCATACTGACAGGGTTTGTGAGTGATTGCCCTGGGAATCTGGATGTTGTAGATCACCTTTATCCAGAGAGTACTGAACCCAGCTGACAACGGATCTGGACCAAACTTGGCACACAAACCCAACGGTGAACTTTGAATAATGGCAGGGTTTGGGAAGGATTGACCCACAATTCAGGGAACTCTAGTTCACTCACATCCTTATGTATTTTCTAATGGGAGCATTCATTAAAAATGAAAGGAAATAGTGGTTTTTTTCCCTAATAAGTAGTGTTATACATTAACAAACCAATATTACCAAACTTCAAAAAACAAAGAATGCCTTTCTCAAATACCCTGGGCACCATCCAGTCCTCAAGCTAGTGTCATTATAAAACAAAGGGAAATGTATCAAATTTGGCAAACAAACAGAGAGAGTACAAACATTTGCGTCATCCAGACATATATTTCCATCTGAATAGCATGCATGCAGATGGTGCCCTAGCACTCAAAGATGATTATATATGTGGATGCAGAGGCCCCATCATACTACAATACCAGCAACAACCTCAAAATGCTTATGTGGATATTTTTCCTTCAACTTCGCCTCACTGCCTCCAAAAGCTACCATAAATGTCATACATAGATGAGGTCCAATATAAGATATTCCCTTTTCTGGGAAAAATATATAAACAAAAAGCAAACTGATGTAGGTTTTTAAAAAAATAATAAATAAAGGTGCAGTTGGGGATCTGGCGACTTTAGAAATCTCTTCTGAGGCTATATTTTGCAAACAGGGAGAACTTTTTCAGAAGGTAGGGCACATGAACCTAGCAATCTATTAAAGAAATTGAACCTCAGAGCTATGGCACAAAAATAAACACCTTATTTGTCACATCAAATACTACCAGAAATCAGAATATTACTATTAGATCACTTGTCTAAGAAAAAGCAGAGAATTTTAACCTAAGGTGGCAAACTTTTTTCTCTCAAATCATAAGGGTTTGATAGGAAAGTAAACCAAGAAAAACCAACCAAAAGTGACAAGAGACAAGGCATAGACACTTTAAGCAGGTGGCTCCCAAGTTAAAAAGAAAAATCAGTTACAAGTGTGCTCATATGTTCACAGTTAGTGGCAATACTGCAAAAAGTTTTGTTTGAATCAAATTCAAGTTTTCCAGACAGAGATGGCAGGAAAGAAGCAGAAAAATATAAGGGGATTTTAGTACCCCTCTGAGAAGTATCTATTTAGGGTTTTGCTTTCCAGATATTTTTCAGACGTGTTATGAATTTGGAGCAATTATACCTCAGGACATTTTGTGGGATGAGGAGGAAAGGGGAACAGTGTTTGAAGAAATGCACAACACGATATACCCATGAGCCTGTTGTTTTGGATATAGATGTAATAGCTCCAAAAGGGAAATATAGTATTTACTTGAATCTAATGCTCACTTTTTCTGGCTCAATTACCTTGGATTCATTCAACAATATAGATGCACCTCAAGGTTTTCATTTTCATTGCTGAAAGCTTTGGTGTTCTAACATTTTTGTTTTTAAAGAAGGAAATATAAGCATACAGCCAATTTAATTCATAATTTTTTTATCCAAATTACAGAGTGCACTTTTTGCTGCTGCACATTACATTCATCAGCAAATGCTTTTTTGGGATCCTGGGGTTTTGAAAATTGAGGTGCACATTGGACTTGACTAAATAAGGATATATGTGATAATAATCTAGCAGGCAAGTAAAGTCATATCAGCAAATTTCTTGTCATCTTCTTTGGCCTTGCCTTCAATTCCTAGTCAAGTATCTTCTCCTCATCTTTTCTTTTCCTTTTTCTTATCTCCTCTACTAACAACTCCCCTGCTGACAGCTTCTGGACAAATGGCTCCTTACTTTTCTTTCTCTTCTCATTCCCATCAGCATGTCTTAGCTATACCCATCTTTAGCCTTTCTTTCCAATTCACCTCCATCCACCCTGTGTTTCCATGGTGAATTCCAGGTACCTTTAGTAACTATCAAGCCTAATGTAATGTTATGGAACTTCTACCAGTATGACTCTTCCTGAAAGAAGAAACCTTCAAAGAATGACCTGTTGGATGTCTTAAGAGGTTAGATTGACAGATTTGATTTTTGTCACTATTTTACTTTTGACTATCAAAGTCCTAATGTAAAATTATCTACCCAACAAACTTTAGCCTCCATCTCGAAGGCTGCACATTCAGTTTTCTCATCCAGGGAATACAAATTAACTATGGAACACTGCCCCATTACGTCTTCCATTTTCTCTCACTTAAATTAAACCTTTGGGGACAGCGAGAATGATGCAAAGACCTTTTGAAATGTATTTCTGCTTCTGTGATCTCCCTTGGACCTTCAAACCTCCAGTAACCTTGGAGCACAAATAAATAACATTTTTCTCTACCTATTCAACTTCTTTTTTGAATACGCTATTATCTGAAGAAAGGAGCAGAGGTGAGTAACTAGATGCATATGACTTTGGACTGTATGGTCTTTTTTAGTACAGAAGTTCGGAGCTCCTTCAAAGAAAGGGTAATGTCAATAACTGCACAAGATGGCTCTTTCAGTGTGGTATGTTTCGTATATCAGTACTGAGGAGAGGTTTAAAAATATTATGAAATAAAAGAGGTCAGTTATCCATCTACAATTAAATTAAAAAGCAATGTAATATAACATTTGGTTTGAAGCTAAATATTTCAAATAGTTATTATTGTCTATTGAAAATGTTAGGGTTTTCCCCCCTCAGATTTGGGCTTTAAATAAATTATTAGTTTAACAAAATTGTAATTTGCTTTATATTAAGATGCAGAAATACTTCCTAACCCTTGACATTAGAGAACAAACAAAATAAAAGTAAGCATCTATAAAACCATATCATCATAAACCTGTTAGCTACTAAAATAATACTAGAAATACTTTAAACTTTAACATTATCACCAAATTATTGTGTTTTCACATCTTCACAAGTGTATAGAAATTGGTCATAGAATTGTAATTGATACTATTCTGTTATCAGAGATGTTTAATTAGTATGATGTCCATGTAAGCCAGGGGTCCTCAAACTTTTTAATCAGAGGACCGGTTTACGGTCCGTCAGACTGTTGCGAGGCCAGACTAAATTGGAATAAAACACAAACACATTCCTTTTTTGATTTTTTTTATTATCAGAATATATAGTTAACTATTTTTCCACAAATATGACAATAAAAAATCAATATCTATGGCAGGAAAGTACATGGTATTTTGAAAAAGTCATATACATATATTTAACATCTTAATATAACTTATACATACCCTCATTAAGCATATTATTCATTTATTTATTTATTTATTTATTATTTATTAATGCACTTGTATACCGCTAATATCTCAGCCTAAATCGGCGACTCATTGCGGTTTACAACACTTAAAAAACAACAATATTCAGTTTAAAAGCATAAAACACATATACAATACAAATTATTGGGCCACCAATAACCATCCAATGCATCTCGTAACTGGAGTCACAATCCAAATTCATCGTCCATGATTACCAGTCCTTTAGTCATCATAATTCGTTGCAACGGATTAACCGAATGCTTGTTTAAACATCCATGTCTTCAATCTTTTCCGAAACACCATCAGCGAGGGGGCTGATCTTACCTCTATAGGGAGGGTGTTCCAAAGCCGAGGGGCCACCACAGAAAAAGCCCTGTCTCTCGTTCCCGCCAGCCGCACTTGTGAAGCCGGCGGGATAGAGAGCAGGGACCCCCAGAAGATCTTAGGGTCCTGGTGGGCTGATAGGCCGAGATACGTTCGGATAGGTAAGTTGGGCCAGAACCGTTTAGGGCTTTAAAGGCCAACGCCAGCACTTTGAACTGAGCCCGGTAGCAGATCGGCAGCCAGTGGAGCTGGTGCAGCAGAGGAGTTGTGTGCTCCCTGCGCCCTGCTCCTGTTAGCATCATGGCTGCCGCCCGTTGGACTAATTGGAGCTTCCGGGCTGTCTTCAAAGGCAACCCCACGTAGAGAGCGTTGCAGTAATCAAGACGGGATGTAACCAGAGCATTTTACATATTCTTAAACTTTAAACATAAGGATAACCTGCTCCCATCTAGTTTTCAATTTTCCCTCTTTAAACATATTATGTTTATAGTTCTATTACAATTTTCTATCCATTTAGAATGTTATTATTATTCCCATACCCCCACCTTTGGGGGGGGGGTGCCACCTTCACCTGGGTCAGGTTCAGACTAATACATTCCTATGCACACTGGGCATATATTTTTTGTAGTGCAAAAAAGAATAATGAAAAAACAATACAATATTTAAAATGAGGACCAATTTTAGCAAAGAAAAAGTCACCAGTATTTCAATGAGAAATGTAACCATGCTTTTGGCTGATGAGATAATCGAGTCAATTAGGGTTGTTCTTATGATATGCCTTCAGACTTAAGGCAATAATAACTTTTAAGTTTAGGGTGTGGGCTAGGTAAATGACCTTCAAGAGCTGCATCCATCCCACTGGCTTTAGTTTGGGAACCCCTTATCTAAATATTCTTGATCACTTTATGTTTCACATTTGGTAGTTAAAAATTCATTATTTTAACTCAGTGTGAACACACCATGAAACACCTATTGGAGAAATAGCAATCTGTGTTCTATGAAATAAAATTAAGACCCCTCAATTTGATATAAGAAAGAAAGTTACACCACAAAAATAACCACACTACACTGTAGGGTTGGCGATGGGAATAATGTATACATGTATATTTTCCAAAATATTAAAACAGTGGCATGTTTGTGATATAATCATTCTATGGGTGTTAATCAACCACAAGAAAATGTGGAGAGATTTTAGCAATGCAAGTCAAGTTCATTTTCACAAGACAACTCCAGTGAGAACAAGGAGACTGTACAAATTGTAGAGCAGGCATCCTCAAACTGTTTTGGCCTCCAACAAGCCCAAGCCAGCGTGTTCAATAGTCAAGTATTCTGGGAGTTGGAGGCCCAAAGAAGCTTTTAAGGTCACAGTTTGAGGATGCTTGTTGTAGAGTATTGTTTTATAGGAAAACTTGAAATGTATTTTTTCTTTGGAAGACTACTAAATAGCTTCTGAAACAAAATTGAAATCCCCACTTTACAATACTCTTCTTTGCTGTTGGAAATAACATTGGCAATCAATTTATCCCATTCTCCTTTGATTTGTTGGGACCAAAATCAATATGAATATTAGGGGTGTGCAAAGCTTCTGAGTTCCATTTCATAATTTGGAGATTCGGATGATTCGTAAATGCAAAGCTCCAAATTACAAAGCGGAAAGAACCCCTCCGAAACATATACAAATTGAAATGGAAGACATTATCTGTCCTTCAAAAGGCAGAAAGAATCAAAAAGCATTATGTTTTTATTGGGGTTTTTTTACTGAGCTAGGTTAAAAATTGGGAATAACTTTTTGTTGTGCTTGGTTTCTTTATATATATATTTCTTTGTCTTTGTAGAGAAGATTTTCACCAATGAAAAAAATGGAAAACCAGTCTACAGTGAATGAATTCATTCTGTTGACATTTTCTGAAATCAGAGAGCAACAGATTTTGCATTTTTTGGTGTTTCTGTCCATTTATTTGGTAGCATTGATGGGTAACATACTCATTATACTGACTATAGCCTATGACCATCATCTGCATAGTCCCATGTATTTCTTTCTAGCCAATTTATCATTGGTAGATGCTTGCTACATCTCTGTAACTGTTCCTAAATCTATGGCTATCTCATTGATGAATGACAGAAGAATTTCCTTCTCGGGATGTGTTTCTCAAGTGCTCCTAGTTTTCACATTTGCAAGTGCTGAGCTGTTCTTTCTTACTGTTATGGCATACGACCGTTATGTGGCAATCTGCCTCCCTTTACATTATATGAGGATCATGAATTTGAATGCCTGTCTCCAAATGGCAGCTGCCTCTTGGGTCAGTGCTATAGTTTATGCAATAGTGGAAAGTATATCAACATTCAGGTTACATTTTTGCACTTCTCATGTTCAACAATTTTTCTGTGATGTTCCACAATTATGGAGGATTTCATGCACAGAAACAATGCTCAATGAATTGCTTGTTCTTGCTGTTGTATTAACTGCTGGTATTTGTTGTCTTTCTTTAATATTAATATCTTATGGAAACATCTTCTCAACAGTATTCAAAATTCAATCATCCCAGGGCAAGTGTAAAGTCTTCTCCACCTGCACCCCACACTTGACTGTCGTCTCGTTATTTCTTTCAACTGCTGCATTCTCATACTTTAGACCACAGGCCTTGTCCTCAACTTCTCTAGATTTGTTGTCTGCAATTTTGTACACTGTTCTGCCACCAGTAACAAATCCTATCATTTATAGTCTGAGAAACAAAGATATCCATCAGGCTGCATGGAAGATGTCAAATAAATGGTTTCAGTATCACAGAGTTGTCTCAAATACCTTTCCCAAAAACTGTAAAGTTTTTAGTAAATAAAACATAATGGCACAATTGACAAATTTTACATGACTATCTTTTTTCTGACGAGGATATGGAGTATTGGATGACTAAAGATTCTAGGGGCAGCATTGGGACTCTGTCAAAACCGCATATAATCTAAATACTCTGTTTTACTAAACTAGTGAACAATCTATTTTAAATTGTAATCTGGGACCAGTACTCTCCTTTAGTCAATCACTGCAGGTTCCTGGCATGTTTCCAGGAAACAAAGTAGTTATAATTAGGCAAACATTGAGTGCCCCAAACATCAAAAGAAAAAAATCTCTGTTTCCCATATTATCTACCATGAGGAGAACTGCTCTAAAAGGTACAGCAAGAAGAAACACAATTTTTGAATGCATTTTGTAATCTATCTTTTAGGCCTGGGCGGTTTCGTTCGTTAATTTTGTAATTCGTTAAATATTCGTTATTTTTAGCAATTACGAAACGATTACAAAACACATTTTCAAACCCGGAAGGGTTTTAAAATAACGAAACGGCATCCCCCATACTTTTAACGAGCTTCCGCCCGTTTCGTAAATGGGATGGAGGATGCTGGTGCCCTGGGAGCCAATCCGGCGCTCCCAAGCACCCAAGCAGTGCACCGTGGCTGTTTCTGATTGGCCGGCAAGCCCTTTAAAAGCGGCTCCGCGCGGCCGTACAGCTCATTGTTGCAGAGGCGAGGGAGAAGAGAAGAGGTCCGGGAGGGTTGCATTGGGTTGGCTTGGCTTGCAACTGGCTAAGCTTGGATTAGATTCATTCCTTGCTTATTCCTTGCTTGGATTCATTCCTTGCTGCTTATTATTAATTCCTTGCTTGGATTCATTCCTTCCTTCGGTTTTTGTCAATTTGTTTGTTAATTTTCCATTTTTGAATATTTTTTAAAATACCTGTCTTTTATTCTTAAAAAAATACAAAAAATATTCTAAAAAAGAAAAGACTCTTCTGTTGGTGTGTGCTCTCGTTTGCCCTGTCTCGTGGCTGTGTTTGGTCCACATCAGGGCCAGTTTTTGGTTAATTTTCCATTTTTGAATATTTTTTAAAAATACCTGTCTTTTATTCTTTAAAAAAATCAATAAATATTCTAAAAAAGAAAAGAATCTTGTGTGCCTGCCTGTGTGTGCGTTTCCCCCGTCTTGTGGCTGTTGGCTCCACTGCGGGGAGAGCATTTGGTTAATTTTCCATTTCTGAATATTTTTTAAAAATAATACCTGTCTTTTATTCTTAAAAAACCAAAATATTCTAAAAAAAGAAAAGACTCTTCTGTTGCTGTGTGCTCTCGTTTGCCCTGTCTCGTGGCTGTGTTTGGTCCACATCAGGGCCAGTTTTTGGTTAATTTTCCATTTCTTGAATATTTTTTAAAAATACCTGTCTTTTATTCTTAAAAAAAACAAAAAATATTCTAAAAAAAGAAAAGACTCTTCTGTTTCTGTGTGCTCTCGTTTGCCCTGTCTCGTGGCTGTGTTTGGTCCACATCAGGGCCAGTTTTTGGTTAATTTTCCATTCCTGAATATTTTTTAAAAATACCTGTCTTTTATTCTTAAAAAAACAAAAAATATTCTAAAAAAAGAAAAGACTCTTCTGTTGCTGTGTGCTCTCATTTGCCCTGTCTCGTGGCTGTGTTTGGTCCACATCAGGGCCAGTTTTTGGTTAATTTTCCATTTCTGAATATTTTTTAAAAATACCTGTCTTTTATTCTTTAAAAAATACAAAAAATATTCTAAAAAAAATAAGAGTCTTCGGTGGCTGTGTGTGCGTTTGTCATTTGTGTAGTTCCAACCAGTGCGCTCCTTTTGCCAACACAAAGTGCTACATACACTGCTCGCTCATCATTTGTGTAGTTCCAACCAGTGCGCTCCTTTTGCCAACACAAAGTGCTACATACACTGCTCGCTCATCATTTGTGTAGTTCCAACCAGTGCGCTCCTTTTGCCAACAGAAAGTGCTATAATACAGTGCTCGCTCATTTGTGCAGTTCCAACCAGTGCGCTCCTTTTGCCAACACAAAGTGCTATATACACTGCTCGCTCATCATTTGTGTAGTTCCAACCAGTGCGCTCCTTTTGCCAACAGAAAGTGCTACATACACTGCTCGCTCATCATTTGTGTAGTTCCAACCAGTGCGCTCCTTTTGCCAACAGAAAGTGCTATAATACAGTGCTCGCTCATTTGTGTAGTTCCAACCAGTGCGCTCCTTTGCCAACACAAAGTGCTATAATACAGTGCTCGCTCATTATTTGTGTAGTTCCAACCAGTGCGCTCCTTTTGCCAACACAAAGTGCTATATAATACAGTGCTCGCTCATTATTTGTGTAGTTCCAACCAGTGCGCTCCTTTTGCCAACAAAAAGTGCTATATAATACAGTGCTCGCTCATTATTTGTGTAGTTCCAACCAGTGTGATGAAACGCTTCCTTCCCGGCTTTTCTAGTCGCAAGGGCCAAGTGCTATCGCGAATACCGAAGAAAGGCAGGGGACTGAAGATGAACACATTGACAAGAAGGGAACATTCATCCAACGAGATGGTTATTGAAACACCCACAGATGCTTCAACCAGCTGTGAGATGGCAGAACCTTCTTCTTCATCAGTTCGAAAGACTCTACGTTCAGATCCTGATGTCGTTCCAAGTACCTCTGATACTACTTGTTATGAAGAGGAGGGCGAGGAGGCGGACGTGTCAGAGGAATGGGAGGAAGACAAGATGGAATGTGCTTCCACCACAGGAATTAGTGATCAAGAGGACTGCATGCTGATGGAGGGCGAGCTACAGAAACAACCAACGATTATACTCCCTTCCACAAACACCGACAGTCCAAACACGAGCATGAGTACATCTGAAGTGCCTAGTAGGGGTAGGCCGAGATCGCTCCTATGGGATCATTACGACGTCCATAATGAGAGGGCCACTTTGGCAGTTTGCAGGCATTGCGGTGTGAGCGTCAGCAGAGGAAAAGATATGAGGCATCTTGCCACAACAGGGCTAAGGATGCACATTAAGAGACACCACCCAAATGTGAAGTTGGTCCTTCTTACTTAACTAGCAATACTGCTACAGAAATTAGTATGTATGCAATACTTCCCAGATAATTTTCAGAGTTTTTTCAAAGTGCAATTTCTGTTACTTTTTGTTACTTTTTCTTTATTTATTTCTTATATTTACTTTCTAAGTTTTTATAATAACATTATTTTTATATATTAATAATTTATAATTTAATTTTATATATTATTTTTATTATTATTTATAATTATATTTTATAAATATTTTATAAATTTAATTATATTTTATTTAAATATTTATATTATTATTTATTTCATTTATATAATATATATAATAATATATTATTATATTATATTATTTTATTTTATATTGTATATATTATATAATTTTATATTATTTATTGTTATTATTTATTATTATTATTATTATTATTTATATTTTATTTATTTAAATTTTATTATTATATTATTGTTTATTTCATTATATTATTAAATTGACTCAGTTTTGGATACTTTATCTTATTACTTTTTTATTTAATATCTTAATATCTTGTTCTATTTGATTATTTTATTTGATTTATTTTATGAAATGATTTTGTTTATAGAGCATTTAGCATTGCGCAATCGCGTCCGCCGTTTTAACGAATCGATTCGTTATTATTTTAATAGCGAATCGATTCGTATTTAATAACAAAGTTTCGGAAGTCGCTTTTGCGCATGCGCAATCGCGTCCGCCGTTTTAACGAATCGATTCGTTATAACCTTAACGAATCGACCCCGCGCCAATAACGAAGCTTCGGAAGTGATTTTGCGCATGCGCGGGGGGTCCGCCATCTTAACGAATCGATTCGTAAATATTTACGAAATTTCGTAAATACCGAACTTTTTAAGGGAAAATTTTGTAATTATTTTAAATATCGAAACAAAAAAACACCCCAATTACAAATCGATTTTAGAAACAAATTTTTGCGTTGTTACCCAGGCCTACTATCTTTCTATTGAATTGATCTTCCTCTTCTTGAGATCTGATTTCCATATAACAAGATTAGCCAGGCTTTATCAACTGGCTTCTTTTGTTCCCCAGGTTGTTATTGTTATTCTTCTGTTGAATTTGAGCATTCTTTTTTCCCATGTTACTTGTATGTGTTACCCATGGAAATCCTAAATAACTAAATATATATATTGTACAGCTTGTTTAAATTACAGATTACCAGAAAAAAACTAATTTTCACATGAGGAGACAAGGAATATGAGATACAAAATGAACTACCCTGAACTGGTGACTCCATTTTTAAAAAGTTTGTTCATTAGGTTCTTGTGGGTTTTTTCAGTCTATAGGGCCATGTTCTAGAGGCATTTCTCCTGACGTTTATATTTCACCCTTCCCCCAATAACGGGACTCAAAGCAAAGAAATATAATGACCTTTATTTCATAACTTTGTGTATACCTATCTAAATAAAAGTGGTGTTAAGCAACCCTGTTAATGACTTGTGAATATGTGTAAGGCAAACTTGTCTAGTTGACACTGTATAGAGTGAAGGTGAGAGTGGAGAACGACGTGGGATTAACTACGCAACAGAACATATCAATGAGCCTGCTGTTTTGGGAAAAGATATGATGATATCACAAGGCAAATATATGTGATAATTAATTACACAGTAGGCAAGGAAAGTCATGGTGACACATTTCTTGCCCTTTTCATCTTTTCCTCTCCTCTCAATACCTGGTTAAATATCTTCTCTTTTCTCTTCCTTTGCCATCTCTCCTCTGTCCACAAGTGCTGGCTAAATGACTCCTCAGTTCTCTCTCTTGTTCTCCCTACCAGCATGTCTTAGCTGTACCTATCTTTTCCCTTTTTCCCAATTCACTTCCATTTCCTGATTCCAGGTACCCCTAGTGACTCTTTCAGCCCTTATGGACCTCCACCAACATGAGTGTTCCCAGAACAAGAGAACTTCATTAAGTGATCTATTAAGTGTCCTAAGCATTTTGAATGGCAAGTGTGATTTCTTTCTTCCTCCTACCCATTCTGTTTTCAAAAATTATCAAACACGGCCCCGTGAAAACTACAAATCTTTTTGTTTACAGTGATTCAAGCCCAAGCCTATTCTTCACTGCTGGTAGTATGATTAAAATGAATAAAATTCTCTCCAAGAAAAATTTGAATACACAAGAAAAAAAGTTTTGAAAAAGAGTTCAGTCAGAGAAATCAAGGACCTCTTTAGCTGATAATTCCAAAGGTTTCACCCAAAACTACATTCCTCAAATTCCACTGTTGGCATTGTGGACATCTTCACTATAGAATGAATGCAGTTTGACACCACTTTACTTGCTATGGGTCCATGCTCTGACACCTTGCCCCAAAAATCATGTTTTCAGCAAAGAAAAAGCAATGGCATTATTAAGTTTTACAACAGAGTTTTTTGTTATGGTAAAGATGTGGAGTAGTGGATGATTCAGGACACTTTGGGCAGGTATGGAGTCAGAGGCGGCCCTAGGTAATTTTCAATGGTAAGCAAACAATATTTTGGCACCCCCCCCCCCCAACCAATCACTGATATATATTTTCTGTTCGTCGTGGGAGTTCTGTGTGCCATATTTGGTTCAATTCAATCATTGGTGGAGTTCAGAATGCTCTTTGATTGTAGGTGAACTATACATCCTAGTAACTACAACTCACATATGTCAAGGTCTATTTCTCCCCAAGAGCGCCTCAAGAGTGCCCCTGGGCAAAATCAACTATACTGCAAATGCTTACTTTGCGTAATGGGTTGAGCTGCCCTGTATGGAGTCTTGTCAAAATGTGCATGGTTGATAGGCTATATTTTGCCAATGTAGCAAGCAATGTTAAGTGGGAGTCTGAGACCATTGCTGTCCCCAAGCCAGTGGATTCAAAGTAGAATTCTTCCCGAGGACAAATAAATGAACTATTTGTTTTAGTGCCATTTGTTTTGCACCTCATATGCCTTGCCCTCTTCGGTGGAAGTTCTGTTTCTCTGGAAATCTATATGTTAAAAGCTATAAATATGCATTTCTGTAAAAAAAATTATTTAGACCTTCTATTGGCAACTGTTGCAAGTAACATGTTAGCAAAAATAGTGCTTAAATCCAGCAGGAGAATGAAGTTGACAAGTTGGGAGAAAATTACAAGCCAAAGCTTAAAGCCTGGCTAACCTTGCTATATGGAAATTCAAGTCTCAAGGGGAGGAACATTGATTCAGCAGACAGGCAGACTGAATTAGTTCAACTCTAAAAGTTAAATTCCAAAAAATGTTATAATACTTGCCCTCTATTCTGGGAAGGGTTTTATTATTTCTAAGTTATTATCACATAGGCAAATAAAAATACAGATGTAAGATGATTTAAAACTTTATTGAATCTGTGACTGGTATTTACAGGCCATGTATTAAAAAGATGATACAATAAAGAATAGGGTTTGCTCATGTACAATCATTCTTTGGATATTTCTATCAGATTATTCCATTTCCAGACCCAAAATCTTTTATCACATAAATAGAGAAATAAATAAATAAATACCAATGAAAACAGAATTCTGTGAAAGTATGCTTATTATTATTATTTTATACACAAGATTAACAGCAAACATGGTCACTATGCTGGCTTTTGTATTGGATCCCACATTGGACATGTCCCAAGTGTTCATCCGGATTTAATGGAGCCCCCGGTGGCGCAGTGAGTTAAACCCCTGTGCCGGCAGGACTGAAGACTGACAGGTCGCAGGTTCGAATCCGGGGAGAGGTGAATGAGCTCCCTCTATCAGCTCCAGTTCCTCATGCGGGGACATGAGAGAAGCCTCCCACAAGGATGATAAAAACATCAATTCATCGGGGCGTCCCCTGGGCAACATACTTGCAGACGGCCAATTCTCTCACACCAGAAGTGACTTGCTGTTTCTCGTCGCTCCTGACACGACAATAATAATAATAATCCGGATTTAAAGTGGATCCATTCTCTAGTGTGATGAAGTACCTAGGTACTTCATCACCCTAGAGAATGAATCCACTTTAAATCCGGTTTCTGCCTCCTGCAGAATTCCACCTTGACTGGCTTGTGCCAGAGTCTTTGCAATCTTTAAATTTTCATATCAGGCAAGCTTTTCCAGTTGCTTATCATCAATTCTGCTGTCACCTGGAATTGCAACATAGATGGTCCGTACTTTGGTTTTTTTCCATGATCGTGAGGGCCGGGGTATTGTGCTCCAAAACTCTGTCAGTCTGAATTCAGAAGTCCCAGAGTTGTTTGCAGTGTTTATTATTATTATTATTAGTAGTAGTAGTAGTAGTAGTAGCAGTAGTATTTTAGTATTAATACTACTTTTCCCCCAGAGTGGGAATCAAGGCTGCTTCCAAAAACAATAAGCTAAAAACATTTGCTAAACCATTTTATAACAATTACATTTATATCATAATACATTTTGAAATCAATTAAAACATACAGAAGTTAAAAGATATACAAAACAGTCTTGACCTGACAATGAAAGGAAATCAGGGAAGTGGCCAAACGAGCCTCCTATAGAAGAAAGTTCCAGAGGGGTGGGCACAGCCACTGGGAAAACACTCTCTCTCATGTCATCACCAGGGGCTCTTCCACACAGCCCTATATCCCTGAATATCAAGGCAGAAAATCCCACAATATCCACTTTGAACTGGGTTATTTGAGTCCACACTCAGATAATATGGGATTTTCTCCCTTGATAATCTGGGATAAAGGGCTATGTGGAAGGGCCCCTAGTGAGGCTTTCCATGTTATGCAAGGGTCTGAACTTTGGCCTTCTCGAGTCTCAAACCACTATATTAACTCTTTCAAACTCATACTTATCTCTTTTTAACTGACAATATCCCTTAAAATAACTGATACACGGCTATTTTGTAAAATTAGAATTAGCAAATAGGCATTCTTTATATGGAACTCTGAAATGTATGTATAGCAAAGTTACAAGGATATCTGAGGCAGGGGGGACAAACAACCAATCCCACCTCTGCCCCTCAAGGCAAGGGAGAATAAAATATTATAAATGACCGAATGTTCTTGGTAGTATTAGCCGCCACCACCTCAGATTTACTGGTCTGAGGGACCAAAGGTGTGAATGTGTTATAGGTAAGGGGTGTTTGAGCTCTTGATTCTTCTATTGTTTCTTCACTGGATGACTGGACTTCAAAACTGGGTTTGGCAGAGTGAGTTCTGAGGAAATGGATAGATTGAGGCATACACCAGTTAAAAGTTAACTAGAGAGAGTTTATTGAACTTTATATTAACAACAACTCATAGAAATGAGTGGTACAGAAGCGTGATTCAGTTGCAGAAACTTGGTTACTTAAACAAATAGTTCTCCTGACAGAAAAGCTTTTAACAACTGTGAGTTTCCTTTCACTGCTCTAACCTTAGAAACAGTATCAGTTGAGAACAGACTCCTGTTTCAGCCTATTCCATAAACTTAAGGCTCACTAAAAGCTCTTCCTTTTCTGTCAGATCCCTGCTCTATCTAGCTTCCTCTCTTAAAAATCCCTTCCTTCTCTTTCCCTTGTCAAAACACTTCTCTCCCCCTGTCAAAAGCTGACAGCTTATTTCCCTCTCTCAACCGACTCCTCCCCCAATTGCTATACCCAATCAGGAGTCAGCTTGACTCCTCCTCCTGTCCTGCCTGCCTTCCAAGATGACAGCCACTGTCATGCAGGCTTCGGCCCAGTCGACTGAAAGGTAGATTTCATGACATCCCTCCCCGCCTTAAGACCTTTCTGTAAGATTTCAGATTTCTAATCTAAAGCTGCAAGAAAGGGTTTCACCTGCAGAGACCTCATTCTTAACTAACTCCCTTTTCTTGCACCTAACTAACCCACTAACCTAATCTAAACTAAGGCAAGGGCATTCTGTCTACCTATCTATCTTATATGCTACCTAACATATCTAAACATACTCTAACATTCCTATCTAACAGGTTCCCAATCCTAACTAACATTGCATATGTATTCTAAACAGCAATTGCAAACAATACATTTATATTATGCATTCTACCTAAGCAAACCTGCAATGCAAATAACACAGTCAATACATTTATACATACCTGTAAGAGAAAACATGTTAGATATAATACATTACCTTACACACTACATCCTATAATACAATTACCTATACCATTACATGTACAATTACTATATACCATTGTCGATAATGCATTAACTAACATCTGAACACAATCAATGCACTATTTCAACCTGCAATTAAACGTTTTAAATTTCCAATAATCATCTTGTATTACCTCTATACAACTAAGAAACTTCTAGATGACTATGGTGTAACTTTTTAAAGTTACTCTGGGGTTTACTTAAGTTAGCTGGTACACTCAATTTAACCTGGGAACAACCTGGCATGGAAAATATAAAGGTGCTGAACCTTGTTCTATTTCAACCAATGCCACAAATTCTCCCTTTGGCTCTTAACTTAGCACCACCAACGACTACTTTAAACCCTATATTCCTATCTTCAGATGTTTCTTTCCGGGTTGAAGCTGAGACAGTGTTATCTCCATATAACACTCTCTGGACCTTACGCACCAGCTCCACCTGCTGTTTTTGTTCAACATTACAATCTTTAAATTTTCCCTCCAAATCTAACAAGGACTTAATAAAGTACACTCTTCCTCCTCTACACAGAGTCACTTTCTCCTCAGTTTCTGGCAAAATTTTTACCACAAAGTTGGACCTAGGAAAATATGGTTTCAGTCTATTGATGTGCAGCTTCTTGCACCTCTGGTCTCCTCCATCTTCTCTGACTACGTAAGTCACCTCAGAGTTTTTAGAAAGAACGGAAAATGGTCCTTCCCAAGCCATATCTAACTTTTTCTTGGCTCTGGGCTTTAAGACCAACACTTTGTCTCCGACGACAAAGCTTCTGTGCCTAGCTTTAGAGTCAGCATAGTCCTTCTGTCGGCTTTGAGCTGCTGACAAGCTCTCAGCGGCACAGTCCCGGATCAAAGTCAAATGTCTCTGAAGGTCTTCGATGTACTCGACCACGTCCTTCTCAGGAATCTCCTCACGTCCGATCCACGCCTCTCTCACGATGTCTAGAGGTCCACGCAGGGTTCGGCCATATAGCAGTTGGAACGGACTGTATCCGGTACTCTCTTGTGGTACCTCGCGATAGGCAAACAGGAAATACTGGATTCTTCTGTCCCAATCGTTGGGGTTGCGATGTACATAGGTTCTCAGCATGTGGTTCAACATCGCATTGAACCTCTCCGTCAGGCCATTCGACTGTGGATGGTATGGAGTCATCGTCACGTGTTGAATCCCACAGGAACGCAGCATCTCTTTCATTAAAACTGACATGAAAGATGTTCCCAAATCCGTCACGATAGATTTAGGGAACCCCACACGCGCAAACAACGTCAGGAGTGCGTGTGTTACAGTCTTGGTGTCAATCTCCTTCAGGGGAATTGCCTCAGGGTATCTGGTCGCGAAGTCCACCGCTGTGAGGATGTAGCGATGTCCATACTTGGTCACAGGCGACATCGGGCCAAGAATATCTATCCCCACTTTTTCGAAAGGAATCGACACAACAGGAATAGGTTGCAGCAGTCCCTTGGTTTTGTCTTTTGCTTTGCCCACAAACTGATAGGACTGACCGGATCTGCAGTAGGTGGCAACGTCCTGTGCCATTCAGGGCCAAAAGAACCGGCCCTGCACCCTATCCTTAGTCTTCTTGACCCCTAGATGACCACTAAACGAGGTGTCATGGGCCATTTTCAGGATCTTTTCCCTGTATTTTGGAGGTATTACTAGCTGTGTAACTACCTCATACAGCCCTGGGCCCTTTTGATGTCTCACTATCCTGAACAACTTGTTATCTATACTCTTGAAGATCACTGGCTTGGATTCAGTGGGTTCAGTCTCTTCAGTTTCTACTGATTCCCACAGGCCCTTTAAATCTTCAGCATGTTGCTGTTCCCTCAGGAACTCAGCTGGCTGACTAGATGGCAACATTACAGGGAACTCTTCTGCGTTGTTACAGTCAGAGCTATGAGCCATTTCTGAGGTGATTTTTCCCTCCTCAGAAATTCCCGCTCTTTCTGCCTGGCTTCTAGTCTTCAGCGTATGTTCTGACAGATCATTCCCTATTAACACAGGGACCTCCAAGTCTGACAGGATCCCTACTCTCCATCTACCACAAAAAGCCTTGTGGTATTTGACTGGGATTTCTGCCACATCTACTTCAAAGCTGGGACCAGTTATTCCTTTTAGTGTCCACTTCTTTCCTGGCACTATCTGATCTTTTTCAACTACATGAGGGCGCACCAAAGATACGTCAGCGCCTGTGTCCCTCAGTCCCATTAGCTTTTGGTCATTAACTTGGACCTCTTCCAAGTATTCTTTGTTTACACCACGGTCCATACTCCAAACCCTCATTATTTTGATGGGCTCTCCCTCAGGAGTAGGTTCTTCCTCTTGTGGTTGAGTCTTTTTGACCACTTTAACAAATTTTGGCAGGCTTCCAGCTCTCTCCTTAGATAGCTTTGGGCATGAGGCTTTAACATGTCCCTCCTGGTTACAAAGGAAACATACGATCCTACGTGGCACAGGCTTAGAGATGGCATCCCCTTGCTTGGCTCCCTGACCCTCCTTGTCAGTTCTGCCCTTCGGGACCCACTCCTTCTGCTTTTTGAACATTGGGGGGACCATTTCAAAGTCTCCCTCCATCCCGTCCAAAACTGAAGCACACTCGGCCACTGTCTGGATCTTCTTATCCTTAATGAACCAACGTAACTGTGCTGGGACCAGTTTATAGACCTGTTCCATACAGATCAGGTCCCTCAAAGCCTCAAAGGTGGTCACCTTACTACCCTCTAGCCATCGTACTAGAGCTTTTTCAATCCTAGCCCCTACTTGGGAAAATGTCTCCCCAGGCTTCCTCTTAATCTCTCTGAAGGTCTTTCGGCTTTGTTCTGGGGTTAGACCAAACCGAACCTTCACTCTCTCTTTAAAGACAGAGTAGTTAGACCATTCTGTAGTTGTCAAGCTGGCATAAACTTCACTCAGTTCCCCACAGATCAATGGTCTTAAGTGTGCCATTCTTTTTTCCTCAGGCACCCCAAAATCTGCACACGCTCACTCAAAGCTTGCGAGGAAACTCTCTACACAATCCCCCTTTGTATATTTGGGAAAGTGTTTTACATAGGAAGCTACGGGTTCAGCAGGGATTATACTAGGGTTGGATGTGGGTTGTCTATCTCTCACTTGTAACTCCATCATCCTTTCCTCATGTTTCATCCTCTCAGCTTCTAGCTGTCTTTCTTTCTCTCTTTCCTCAGCTTCACATTGTCTCTCATTCTCTCTGGCTTGAAACTCCATCTTTCTCAACTCCATCTCAAGCCTTAACTTTTCAATTTGTAAAGAGGTAGCCACTATCTCTGGGTCTCCCCTTTCTACAGTCTCCTCCTGTTCCTCTCCCTGAGTAGGAACCACAGGTGCTTTTTGGTGTTTAGGAGGCGCCATGCTGCTGTATAATGGTGTATTTAAGCAGTTTCTGAGGTAAAATTTCTTCAGAAATGCTTTGGCGCAAACCTTTACCTCACAAAATCACACCACCCCACTGGATTTAGGCTTTAAGTCACGTATCCCACCGCTGCCACCAATATAGCAAAGTTACAAGGATATCTGAGGCAGGGGGGACAAACAACCAATCCCACCTCTGCCCCTCAAGGCAAGGGAGAATAAAATATTATAAATGACCGAATGTTCTTGGTAGTATTAGCCGCCACCACCTCAGATTTACTGGTCTGAGGGACCAAAGGTGTGAATGTGTTATAGGTAAGGGGTGTTTGAGCTCTTGATTCTTCTATTGTTTCTTCACTGGATGACTGGACTTCAAAACTGGGTTTGGCAGAGTGAGTTCTGAGGAAATGGATAGATTGAGGCATACACCAGTTAAAAGTTAACTAGAGAGAGTTTATTGAACTTTATATTAACAACAACTCATAGAAATGAGTGGTACAGAAGCGTGATTCAGTTGCAGAAACTTGGTTACTTAAACAAATAGTTCTCCTGACAGAAAAGCTTTTAACAACTGTGAGTTTCCTTTAACACACTGCTCTAACCTTAGAAACAGTATCAGTTGAGAACAGACTCCTGTCTCAGCCTATTCCATAAACCTAAGGCTCACTAAAAGCTCTTCCTTTTCTGTCAGATCCCTGCTCTATCTAGCTTCCTCTCTTAAAAATCCCTTCCTTCTCTTTCCCTTGTCAAAACACTTCTCTCCCCCTGTCAAAAGCTGACAGCTTATTTCCCTCTCTCAACCGACTCCTCCCCCAATTGCTATACCCAATCAGGAGTCGGCTTGACTCCTCCTCCTGTCCTGCCTGCCTTCCAAGATGACAGCCACTGTCATGCAGGCTTCAGCCCAGTCGACTGAAAGGTAGATTTCATGACAGCATGCTACTCCAAAATCCAAAATTGGCCATAGGGGTGGCTGAAGCTGTAAAATCTTTGCTTTCTCATGGTTCAACAAATGCAGTTTCATGCACAAAATTATTAAAAATATTGTGGATAAAATTTACTTTATGTCATATGTAGAAGATGCATATGAAATATAAATCAATTTTGTGTTTAGACTTGGCTCCCATCTCCAAGATATCATTTCATCATGGACATGTGATTACAAGGACTTCAAAGCTAGTGGGGGTGGGATCTAAATCCCACACCTCTGGTCCCAAACATTTGGGATAAGGGCTATATCAAAATTTATGCGTTTTGTATTTGCATTATAAGATTAAGATACCTTTCAATTCACTGTTGCACAGTAAAATTGTCTTAGAGACTCTGTCTTCCTCTCTTTTTCTCTCTCAATTTCTATTTCAAAGTCACGCAACTGCCTTTCTTGAAACAGCTTTTTCATTTTATAAGTTCAAGAAACTTTGCCTAGGGTAGACCTGTCCATCCCAAAAATGACTGACTTTCAGACAGATACTTTGAAACTACTTCTTTCCTGGAAGTCCAATAGAGTTAGTGTAGGAAACCAGGAGCCATCCAATCGTTGTAAAACTGTAACACTCAACAGCCCTAACCAGCATAGATAAAGATGGTGAATGCTGAAATCTAAATCCAACAACATATGGAGTGCTACATGATTCCACCTCTAATATAGAAAGTGTGAAGAGAACTTTATGATCTCCAGCTCTGGGAAAAAAGAGAAGTTAATGTTTTGTTAAAAATTGTCCAAAAACATTAATTGAATAATTTCAGCTTTATTTTTAGTGAAAGAAAAGACAATTGGATCAAATACAAACCCATTGGAAGAAAGAGTTGCAGTATCAAGATATATATTCAACCTGTAAACTAACAGAAATGCGTTCTTTGTTGTTTCTGTATGCATACACATAAAGCAATGGAAACAATTTTACAGTATCTACAAAATAAAGTTTGCTCACCATTACACCACCAACTACAGTTATTTAAATTATCAATTCAGCTCTGGTGAATGAGATTGGAGAAGAAATTTCGAGTAAAGTATCTAAGTAATGATACCTTAGATAGAGCATTTTTAATATCTTTGTTCCTCATTGCATAAACTACTGGATTCATTAACGGTGGAACCATAGAATAGATCATGGACAGGACCAAGTCAAAAGATGATGAGGAACCAGAGGTGGCTCTAAGGTATGAGAAACCACCAGTGGATATAAATATGGAAAAAACAAGGAGATGGGGAATACAGGTTGAGAAAACTTTTTGCCTTCTCTGGATAACAGCGATTTTCAGCACTGCAATGAAGATGTGCACATAGGTCACTACAATAAAAACAAAGCATCCTACCCCAACAAGTACTCCTAATAAAACTACTCCAGTTTCAAAAAGGTATACATCAGAGCAGGTCAACTTCAGTAACTGTGGGATTTCACAGAAAAACTGATTGACAACATTGGAGCAAAAGCAGGGTGTGAAGGTGCCCCCAGTGTGTAAAATCGCATAGCATAAGCTGCTGATCCACACAGCAATTACCATCCGAAAGCAGGCATGTGTGTTCATCACCATCTCATATTGCAATGGATTGCAAATGGCAACATATCGATCATATGCCATAATTGTTAGAAGAAAGAAATCGGATGATAAAAACAAAATATAGAAAAGGACTTGAGCTACACATCCAGAATAAGAAATGTGCCGGTCATTCATAAGGGAATTAGTCATGGATTTGGGAATGATTACTGAAATCTGCCCCACATCTTGTATGGACAAATTCATCAGAAAGAGGTACATAGGGTTATGCAGATGGTGGTCAGATGCTACTGCGACAATGATGAGAAGATTTCCTGCAGCTGCTACCAGGTAGAAGATGAAGAACGCAATGAAATGTAGTATCTGGAACTTCCGAACATTTGAGAATTCCAGGAGAAGAAATTCTGACAAAGAAGACTGATTCATTAATTGTTGCTCCTTAAGAGGCATAGTGGCTGCCTGTTCAAGCACAAGGAAGACAGTAGTTAAGCATTCCTACAGAGATAACTACAAAATCTAATCGCAGGCAAAAAGTACATAGGAATGTACATATTAGAGTGGGGGAACAAGGTACTGTTCAGATAATAGGAAGGTTTCTTGCAACTGTTGTAAAGTAAAAGACAAGGACACAACAAAGTGTAGAGGTCATAGCTCTCAAATCTCTGAGAAGACAAAATCTCTAGAAGACAAAACACTGAGAGAATGGATTTGCTTCTCAGTACTTCTGCTGTCTGTATAAAAAAATCTTCTTATTTTATTTATTTACTTTATTTATATCCCGTGTTTCTCCTCATGGAGACTTGAGGCAAATAACAACTACACACTTTGGTCCCCATTTAAAGCAAAGCAAATACAAACAAAAAAATTAAATAGTACTGTGTGGGTTATGTTAAAATACAATTAAAATATAATACATACAATTAAAATGCATTTTAAAACACACAGTCCCCACTAAATCCCACCCACAAATTGGCAGCCTTTAAAATGAGCATAAAAGAACTGGAGAGGCAGGAATTGCCATATTAATTTTTAGCAGAAATTGATATTTAGCACAAGTCTTGGCTCAAGTTTAACTTTTTAACCTGCTGTCAAAAATAAATGAATGAATAAAGCAAATTCCCATTTCAACTTCTTCCCTTATTTTTTTCCTGGTTGATACACTTCATGTTCCTATTACTAAATTCCTTTTATATTATAGGATGTAGTTATCTTGGGAGGTAATAATTTGTGACTGATTATAAAACTTGTCATCCTTAATTGGGAGCAATATGTGGCCAGGGTTAGAACTAATACCCTAAAATCATTCATACATTTACAGTATATTAATCCATAATTTCCATAATTTTCTTCTAGGTTCACATCCCCAAAAATGTTCTTATCAATACATTTTGTTTACTTTTCTAATACTCTTCAGATGTAATATCAGAGAGGCAACCAGCATGTCAACTTCAAATCTCACTTCAACAATACAATCCTAAAACATATCCTCTTGAAAGTATGCCCCGCTGAGATAAACTGGTCTTACCCAGCAAGGTGGGTCTCAATCAAAAAAATCACATGTCTGTAGCAGGTTTTGATATAGTTCATATGGCTCTATAATACATACATACATACATACATACATACATACATATGATATTGCTTTAATTCTTCTTATGATTCCAATTTTTTGAATAAACAAATTCTAGCATTCTAACAGAGGTGAAATGGCCTTAGAATATTCAGCAAGAATGAATTGATAGAATGTCTTCCATCAATTCATTCTTGCTTTCCTAAACTCTCAAACAGAGAAGTAAACTTCTCAAACAGATAAGTAATTCTTACATTAAGTTCAAATTTCCTTTTAAGAGTGCAATCCACTCAAGTAAGGCCACAGCCCTGCCCAACTTACATATCTAATGCACATCTCAGTACTGTCCGGAAAGTAGCCAACAGTTTGCATGATTTTTTATAAATCACTTGTTTGTATGTAGGAAATATCTAAAAAAATATGGGCAGCCTAGTTAGATGGTGACTAAACTATATTGATTCATAGGTGCAGGGAGAATCATAAGAAAAGGCAAAAATATAGACTCATAGTTGGAAGGGGCCCCATAGATAATCAACTCCAAACCCGACTCAGTGCAGTGAATCCAGCTGGAGCATCCCCAGCAGGAAGCTATCCAACCTCTTTTTGAACATGTCAAGAGACCTCACCACCTCTCTAGGTAATTGGCCCCATTGTTGAACCACTGTTACTGTCAAAAAAATCTTCAAATGTTGACTCAAAGTCCACTCTCTTGTAATTTGAATCCATGATCTGTTTTACCTCATAGGCTATCAGAAAAGAACCCCAGAACTTTCTATTTCTGACAACCCTTTAGATATTTAAATATTACAGCAGAGAATATATGAAGAAAAGAAAATATGGAAGCAAAGAAAAACCTGTGAAAACATTTGAGAAAATCCCAAAATAATCACAGAACTTCTAAATCACTTACAACTTTTCTTCACAGGTTGCTTTTGATTTCAAATCTACTTTTCTTCTTAACAGTGAGCTGCCTGTGTGTCAATGAAGACATCCATGTCACTGCATGAAAGTCCCTTTCCACTTGGATTTATTAAGAAAAATGTCTTCAATTGAAGAGATGTATTAATTTGTCTTCTGTGGTTCTGGAACATTGCTCCCAGGGGTGGCCAATTATAACTCAGCAAAGTGTATTAAAAATAAATTTCTTGACTGATAACTTTGTTAAATTCAGTGAAGATCAACAGCGTTTAGGTATACAAAAATGAAAGAAACACTAAAATAAAAACAAATCCTTTCCATTTTGCTATTTCAAATTCTACATAATACATTGGTAAGCATATCCTTAGAGCAGGGGTCTTCAAACTAAGGCCCGGGGGCCGGATGCGGCCCTCCAAGGTCATTTACCCGGCCCTCGCTCAGGGTCAACCTAAGTCTGAAATGACTTGAAAGTACACAACAACAACAATCCTATCTCATCAGCCAAAAGTAGGCCCACACTTCCCATTGAAATACTACTAAGTTTATATTTGTTAAAATTGTTCTTCATTTTAATTATTGTATTGTTTTTAAGTGTCTTTTGCACTACAAATAAAATATGTGCAATGTGCATAGGAATTCATTCATGTTTTCTTCAAATTATAATCTGGCCCTCCAACAGTTTGAGGGAACGTGACCTGGCCCTCTGTTTAAAAAGTTTGAGGACCCCTGCCTTAGAGTATAGAGGTTTTAATGTCTAATTTTAATGATTTTTCAATCATGAATTTGCTCAATGTTCCTTGTTTTTGTTCCATCTTGTCCTTATTTTGAGATCAATGCTGTCTCTCACATTTCTAGTACTCTTTCCCTTTCCAAAGTTGAGTTGAATATAATAGGTTTTTAATAATAATAATAATAATAATAATAATAATAATAATAAATTAAACAAATAGTTCAATTGAGGGTAAGGTGGTTTAAGCATAAGAGGAAGTATATCAATCACAGTATGTCTGAGAAAATCTCATTCATGGCACCACACTATAAAGTGCCAAAAGGCTCAAGCTGATTATTGTCTTTCCAACCCAAATTTCAGAACTTTATTGCTAAATAGATTTAAGAAGACAAAAGTGGGGAAATTATTTCTTATTTTTAGTTGTTGCTGTTCTTCTGAGCCATCTCCATAACATTAGCAGGAGTTTCTTTAAAATGTATATAAGCCCTAACCCATTCTATTCCTCCATGCTGAGATTTATGAGTCAAGGTGATTCATTCCATCCCACCGTGGGTCATTCCCTCCTCTTCAAAATAAATTGTTTATCTGTTCTGGAACAATCAAAATGTTGGGGGGGGGGGGGTTGTCAGCATGTTATTGTTATGGTCCATGCTGTTCATCACATTTACAAGTTCACTGGTTTTCTCTATATTTTCTTTCATCATTTTACAAAAGCTAAGAGTGGTTTCCAAATCGGGAAAAAACCTGATCTTGGGACTAATGTCTTTTGGGGAAAATATGATGGCTGCATTAAAGGTTTACATTAAAAGGACAAGGCGTGATCTAAGCCCACTTGGCCAAAACGTGTTTTTCAAATCACTGCCAAACAGGTTATTTTTCTGCTTCCTTACATATATTTATAGTTTTGACTTCTTACAAGTAGTTCTGGACTCATTGAGTGAAAGTGGAGTAAAATGTTTGGAGACTAGTACTCTTTGAAGGTAGGGCTGGGCGGTTTCATTTCGTTAATTCGTAATTCGTTAAAAATTCGTTTTTTTGTTAACGAAGCGATAACGAACCATTCTGGAGCAACTTAAAAATGAAACGAATTTTTCAATTCGTTTCGTAAATGCTTCATATTTCGTTATGTATTCGTTTCGTTATTGGTTTGAGGTCGTTTCATTTTTATTTCCGCACGTCTGGGGCAAATTTTATAGTTGTTTTTTGTTTAATTAGTGAAAAAAAATTATAATATCACACCAACAGTCAACAACAGAGGGAGAGGGAAGCTTCAGAAGTTTTTTTAGCGTATTGCGCGATCGCGGCCGCCATTAACGAATCGATTCGTTATTGTTTCATTATTGTTTTGTAATTTTTTTACCATTTACGAAATTTCGTAAATATCGAACTTTTTTAAAGGAAAATTTCGGAATTCTTTTAAATATCGAAACGCAAAAAACCCCAAAAAACGAATCGATTTTAGAAACAAATTTTTCTGTTGTTACCCAGGCCTATTTGAAGGGGATGTGAGATTCCATTGATCCCAAAAATAATATTGTTATTACAGAAAGGATAAAGGAGGACTGGTGGGGAAAGAAAGCAATACAAGAGAAAAAGTCCATGTGCTTTTTACTTGGAGAATAAATCTCAAATTGAAAAGACTCCAACCCATCTAGATCTCCCTTGGTTAGACTTTCCTAAGAAGAAACTCATTTTGAACTGTAATTTGAATTTTAAAAGTATTTTTCTATGTTTAAACAGAACCCATGTTTAGTACTAGTAATTTTATTGATTGGCCCTTAGGCCATATCACAATACCAAACCCAACAACAAGGCTTGATAAGACTTGACCGCACTCTATGTAGTAAGTTAAAATAAGACACTTATAACAATGCAGTAAATAAATATGATAAAACTGAGTATACACATCATATTTCCTTATCACCCCTACAATTTACCCTGATCAACCCCACATATGTTGTTCTCAATCATATTGTTTTGCTTAAATACTGAGCTGTGTTATATGTTAGTTTTGGGTCTTGGTCACACATAAAATATGTTGTTCTGATGCGAGACAATGGGAAGACTATTTAAAATATTCCAAGAATAGTTCAAAATGTGTAATATTGTTTGTAGTTGAATTGCTATGAGAGAGACAGAGAGAGATCCAATAGAATTCATGTTTACTGCTATGTACTAACTACTATAGGACATATGGCATAGCAGGATTTCTGCACTGTTATGACCATGACATAAGCACATTATTCTTATCTGCTAAAATTTCCAGTTCTTTGTCATGACATTCTTACTGATGGCAAATTGATGGTATGTTGAATTTTTTCCAAATGTAATGGTGACTTCCTTCGAAAGAACAACCCAGTTGGTAACATCCTAAACAACCAAAAGTTCTTGTTTTCAAAGTTCCTGTTGACCATCATTGTTAATGCAGATGTTTCTCAGAAAAGCACAGCCTGGATTGGGAGAATAAAAACAAGCATCTTTGAACCTCAATTTGGTTAATCTACCATTTAACTATGCATAATGTTGCCACATTTATAATGCATATATTTGGGCTGCAACAAGATTTTCTTTTAATTTTCAACTTACTGGCATTCTTTAGCAGTCAGTATTAGCAGACCTATGGGCCAAACAAAAGTTCTTCTATCATTAAATTGTTTAGAGCTCCTGAGATCAAAACTTAAGAGACACAGAAAGTGATTTATTCACTACATCCCTGGAGACATTTTTTGTTACCAGTATAAAACAGATTTTGGCATCAGAAAGCAGAATGCAAATTAAAAGGTATTCACAGTAATGTTTTCTTGATGTCTCTTTTTAACTGCAGAAGGAAAGTGCATCTGGAAACGTCAATATTTATACATAAAAGACTAAGTTCTTTGTGTATTCCTAAGTGTAAAAATTGCTAGGGCAGTTTCTTCTAGGAAGCTCCGGGTTTCACAAATTCTCGATGTTTGGAGGTGAGTTGCATGCATCTATTTTTTAGATTTGTTTTATTTTTGCCATGGGCAGTTTGATAGGATTTCACTGTATGTGAAAAATGACCCTCTTGTTCAGAAAAGTACTGTATTACTTTGCAAGTTTTATCTAATGCTTCATTTGTGCTGATTATTTGATGTCTTGGCTATTTCATTTTATTATATTGTCACAGTTTTGGCAATTTATGGCAGACTTTAACTTTTTTTAGCCACCTTGAGTGCTGTGTAAATATTAAAAGGATGGGATAGAAATTGTTATTTGAATAAATAAAGTATGTTTGTGAAAGCCTTCAAGCCATCTGAAGACTTGAATGTTATAGTTTTCTTAAGCAAAGAATACTCCAAAGTGGTTTTGCCATTTTCTTTCTCTGAAATCTGTCCTACAGCATCTACTATTCTTTGGCAATGCCCCAACGAAGTACTAATAAAGTTGGCCCTGCTTAACTCCCAAGATCAGAGAGAATCTGCTACCCTTAGCGCATTTACATATCTGTTTTTACTATGCTTCTAGCTGTTTGCTTGTTTTGAAACACTCAAGCAAGCAATAAAATTGCTTGTTTCTGCTATCCATATCCACCCATAGTTGTAGAAAACACAGACATTAGACCTTGAGACGAGTTAGTGGGATCATAGCCAAATTGAGAACCAGGACAAAATTGAATGAGAGAAAATAAATTAATGTGCTGTAATATAGTTGTGCATGAATTCACATAAACAAGGTTCTTTAGAGCATTATAAAAAGGAGATTAAAATGTATTGCCCTATTTAGAAATGAATTTCTGGAGAAAATTTTCATTATAGTCCCATCCTTCCATTTCCCTAATGACTGATGGCATTTTTAGTATATCTAAGTTTCCCACTAAACAAACTAATTTCTTGTTCATAAATAAAAACTATTTATATTCAAATGTTACATTATGGTTCTGTAGTATAAACCTACGTTATGAGTTATGCATTGATTGTGTTATGCATCCCTTGTGTTGAATGTAAAGTTGTGCAAATATACACCTTAAAATGCTGTTGAATACACATCTACAGTACACGCTGCCGAAGGAAGGAACATGAGAGCAACGGGTTCCTTGGTTCTGTAGTTCACTGAGTAACTCAATTTCACATTGGTATCAGTATCTCAAAGGAATGTCCACATTCTATCCATCATAATGTCTTGTAACACATCTCCATCTTATTCCTTTTCCAGCAAGTATTCAGACTCACAGAATGAATGTCAGTGACAACGCAAGTGTCATTACTTATTTTCTACTGCTGGAATTCTCTGAGGTTCGGGACCTAAAGATTATACACTTTTTTGTCTTCCTTACACTGTATCTACTGACCATGACTGGGAATCTTCTCACCATCTTTGCAATAGTTTTTGACCATCATCTGCACTCTCCTATGTACTTCTTCTTGATGAATTTGGCCATATTGGATCTTGGATCAGTCTCTGTAACCATACCTAAATATTTAGTTAACTCCTTATTGAATACCAGATGGATTTCTTACTCTGGATGTGTTGCACAGGTTTTCTTCCTAATATTCTTTTTGGCATCTGATTTTGCTCTACTCACAGTGATGGCTCATGATCGGTACGTTGCCATTTGTAACCCTTTACACTATGAAACAATAATGAACAAAGCAAGCTGCAAACAAATGGTTGCCAGTGCCTGGATCAGTGGCCTTCTATATGGAGCAATGCACACTGGTAGCACTTTTGCAATTTCCTTCTGCTCCAATATTGTTGACCAATACTTCTGTGAAATACCCCAACTACTCAAGCTCTCCTGCACCAACTTACACCTTATTGAAATTAGTGTTATAGTACTGAGTGTTGGTATAGCTTCTTGTTGTTTAATTTTCATCATTATTACTTATGTACAAGTCTTCTCTACAGTACTGAAAATACGCTCTGTGCAGGGAAGGAAAAAGGCCTTTTCTACCTCCCTTCCTCATCTCATTGTCATTTCCATGTTTGTATTTACTGGGCTCTTCGCCTACATTTTACCTGCATCTAATTCCCCATCAGACCATGGTGTTATATTTGCAGGTATGTATTCTGTGGTGCCTCCCATGATGAATCCATTCATCTATAGCTTAAGAAATAAAGAGATCAAGGTTGCTCTCTGGAAAATGCTAAATATGAAGGTTTCTTATAAGAAACCATTATTGGAAATAAATAAGATAAGATGCATGATGTGATGGTGGGTTCTTGTTTGGGAAATTTAAAGGATATAAACATTTATTCCCCTCATTCTTGCCTGTGGATTTGAGACCAGTAAAAATGGGGTAACAAGTAGGGTTGTGCTTTCAGGGTAAACCTTGCCCCATTTCGTGTTGCAGCTTTTGTTGCGTTGATCCATTTTTGGTGAGCCTCCTGAAATTGGGAGGGTTGTTTTTGGTTCTTTCAATTCAGGGCCGCAAACATTGCATCTTTATTGGCATGTATTCTTCTATCCTGGCACCTGCTGTTTCTACTCTAGAGTAAGAGGTGGTCAGCAGTAGGCACTAGCAGGCGTGAATGCTTTCCTTGGCGGGGTGTGCAGGCAGGCCAGGAAAGCGCATATACTTGCCAGTGTCCTGAAGAGTAAGTGCCTCTTACTCTAGAGCAAGAGGCATACAGCTGCAGGCATGCTCCCGGCCTGTCTGCATGCCCACCCCACATGTACCGCCACACTCTCTGAGAGTGCATGTGTGGAGGGGCATGCAGGCAAACCCAAAAATGCCTGCAACCAAGCTCCAGGCCTGCCTGCCTGCATGCCCTGCCACACACACACTCTATTTCCCAAGGCAAGGGAACACAAGAAAGCCGGTTTTCATGTTGAGTAGATTTTTGTGTAGGGAGGTGGCTTCCTGTTTTGTGCTTCCAAAATAATGGAAGACACGAAAGAAATGATAGAAATGGTAGGAACAAATTTCATACAAAACTCTAATAGCAAACTTATTAGTCATTTCCTCTCTTGTTATCCTCTTCCCAAGATTTCCCATGGCTTTCACACGGTTCTGGGGAAATGACATGCCAGTAGATGGAGGATGAGAAGTTCTTTTGGTCAGACATCAAATCTTCTTGAAGAAGGAAAAAAGAAAAAAGAGAGTCCTGGAAAAAATTCTACCTTCCCACCTTTTATGACATGCTTAGCATTTGGTGTGAATGTTACTCATTCATGCTCCATTCATGCTATTGGTTTACCCCTTTGATTTTGTGGCTTGGATCAAAAACAAGTTTTGGGAAAAATAGGACTGATAGCTTTTCATTCCATCCTCATGGGTCCACTTCAGGATATTTGGGAGTGCAGGTGTCCAGGAGTCAGGTCCAGCTTAGAAATCTAAATCTCGGTTTCACCCCCAAGTGGCAATGGGTACAAATACTGACATGTAATGCAGGCCCATCTCACATCCTGGATACTAGATTAGACCTGCATGGTGTCTGCACTGGAACTACCACAGCAAGCTGAGGTAGGAAGGAGTCCTACTGCCCAACCACACAGATGTTGGTCCACTGGATGAAAGCCAGTTATCTGATACCTGGATCATACTAAAGGTAGAGCTGAAATTAATGAAGTTGGAGCTGTAAGCAATTAACCATGTTTCCTTCCATGCAAGGTGGCCTCTTGTTAGGCCCACAAGACTACATGTAAAGTGCTGCTCCCAGCAATGGGATGAAGACAGTTTGAACATACTTTCCCTTCTCTTGCCAGGTAACAATTCGAGTCTTCAGTTTCCAATAGATAAAGTATTTGATGTAAAGTAACAAATTTTCCATTCCAGAGCTCTCAAAGATAATGGTCATGATTTTATTCGGTTGTATTACACCTTTCTCTCAATATTGAGATTGAAAACAGGCAATAATATATTTAAAACAATACAAGCTAAAAATAATGCAAATGACAAAATAAAAGTATAACCAAGGATTTAATAAAATGCAACAATGTATATGTTAAAACATTAAATGTTAAAAATATTAAAATGCACTGAAGAAAACTGGGATGTAATTATGTTTATTAGATTCTATATTTGTTTCCAGAAATCTCTCATTTTGGTGTTATATAGCCACATATGAATCAAAATTCTTTTGCCTTCACATCCTTTCCAGCAGAAAAAGATGCATTTTTTTAAAAAAAAATTAAAGACAGATCAGGGGATAAAATTCAATTTATAAATGAATTTATGTACTCTTTCTTTCAAACAGATTGAATGATCTTAAAGCAAATGAGAACAAATATACTCTAGCCTCCATCTGAGATGGAAATGTTTTCATCTGTTTTCTAAGCAATTCAAATTCATCGGAGGCTCAAATATTGGTTCTCAAATATTGTGCTGGGGGTCTTCAACGTCCACATTGAGGCCACCCTGTCTGGGGTGGCTCAGGACTTTATGGCCTCCATGACAACCATGGGGCTGTCCCAAATGATATTTGGGCCCACCCATGTAGCTTGACACACCCTTGATCTGATCTTTAGAGTGGATGGGGATGAAAATGTCATGTTGGAGGAACTTTCAATTATTCCGTTGGCATGGACCAACCACTACCAGATTAGGTTTAGACTAACCACAGCCTCTAACCTCTGCAGGGGTGTGGGACCCATTAAGATAGTCTGTACCAGGAGACTTATGGATCTGAATGGATTCCTTACGTCTCTTGGGGAGCTTCTTGTCATGGTGACAGATGATCCTGTCAAAGCCCTGGTCAACCTTTGGAACATAGAGGTGACCAGAGCAGTGGACTCGATCACTCCTGAACATTTCCTCTCACTCAGCAGAGCCAACTTAGCTCCTTTGTTTACCTGGGAGCTGACAGTGATGAAGAAAGTGAGGTGGAGACTGGAGTGAGTCTGGAGGATTCCTTGGGATGAATCTGACTGAACACAAGCTAGAGCCTCACCTAGAGCCTACTCCGCAGCAATAAAGACAGCCACGAAGGCTTTCTTGACTGCCTACATTGCGTCTGCAATGAATAGCCCAGAGGAGTTGTTCTGAGTGGCCAGGGAATGCCTCCATCCTGGTTCTCAAGGGGAGACTCTTGACCTCTTGATGACTCAATGTAGAAAGTTCACCCATCACTTTGCAAAGTTGTTCAGATATGTTACAACCTTAACACCAGCTTTAGGGTAGTGCCAATAGAGGTACCTGAGGCACCTGTCTGTCTCATTTTTTTAATTCATTTCAATATGTATGGCCTGATGATGTGGACAAGATTATTGGAGCTGTGAGGGCGACCACATGCGATTTAGACCCTTGTCCTCCCTGGCTTATCAAACTTGCCAGTAGGTAGTTTATGAGGATTGTTAATTCCTCGTTGGAACAGAGACAACTTCCATCTAGCTTTAAGAAAGCAATTGTAAGACTAATTTTAAAGAAATTGTCCCTGGACTGCTCTGTATTAAATAACTACTGTATTAAATAACTACCAGCCCATTTCAAATCTCCCTTTTCTGGGCAAGGTTTTGGAGTGAGTGGTGGCTTATCAACTCCAGGGATTCTGGACACAGGTCCACAGTCTGGTGTCCTCCTGGAATCATTGCTGACACTTGAAGCTCAGGTGTCGATGGTGGCCGGAAGGACTTTTGGTAAAACTTGTGTGCCAGCTGTGACCATACCTCAAAAAGCCTGATCGCGCTGCCCCCCGAATTCGAAACTGCGAACAAGTTCAGCAGCTCGGTGCTTTAACCCATTGCACCCACCGGGGGCTCATTTATGTCTGTATAAAATACAAATTGAGCATGTCTATAATGCATATATCAGACCTACACATCTTGGCAGAAGGGTGGAATATTAAGATGTGATAAATTTTGGTATCATGGAACGCTAGATAACAAAATTCTGCAGGGGATAGAAAATAGGAAAAAAAATTGTACTGCCACAAAAAAAATAACGCATTTGAATCTACCCATGCAAAAATATGCTAGAGATAATTTTGTTAATTTCTACTGTTGCCTGCATAAGTCCATTTCCAAGAACGTTGAGCTATCAAATGCAAATCCTGTTCATTGTCTTTTGACACTGAATGTAAATACTGAACTTTCAGACATTTGCAAACCATTGTAAAAGAATCTAATGTTTACATTGAAAATGTGGACAGCCTGTATGAAGAGTGCTGTCGTGTAAAAAGGGTTGTGAATGTGGTAAAAACCAGAAGTATAGAACAAAATTGGGTCAATATTTTCAGTGATTTAAGAAACAAACAAATTGATGTGCCAAATCTTAATAAGTTTTTGGCTTGGTTTTAAGTATCTCAGACACAAATGTGCATACTGAAAAAGTTTTTTCACTCATGAGCAAAAAAAATGGACTGATCAGAGAAATGAAAGGACTCATTAAGTCAGAGCTAATGGTAGCCATTTATTTATTTATTTCCAACATTTCTACCATGTCCTGCTCAATCCAGCAACAACGGCAGCAATTCGATGCCGACAACATACAAAAACACATTACAAACAACATTATACAAAAGATAAAATATTAGATTAAAAATACATTTAAAACATTAGACTATAGTCATGAAATGTTCTTGAAATTTATATGGGATAAAAAGGGCTTATTTCTGCAGCATCAGTGGACATATGAGTTAGGACTGAGAAAAATGCAAATTTGTACATTCGTATTCTATATTATGACCTGTATATGGTATACAATGTAAAATAAGGGGTTTGTTTGGTATTATCTGTTCTTTGAACATTTGTATTTTATATTATGACCTGTATATTATATACATTGTAAAATAATGATTTTGTTTAATATTATCCTTTCTTTGGAGTAACAATAAAATTAAAATGCACAAAAATTGTCACAACTAAATCTTTTTTAAATGTATGGCCAAAAGTTCACCCTAGGTCAGTGGTGGTGATCCTATATAGCACACGTGTCAGAAGGGGCACACAGAACCCTTTCTCCTAGAACACAAGCCATCACCATCCTACTCCACTCACCGACCCCACCCCCTGCTTTCTTGCCTGCTCACCCGCCTCCTTTGCCTGCCTGCTACTTGCCCCCTTGCTTGCTTGTCAGTCACCACCTGCCCACTGCTTGCCCACACCCTTGCTTGCCTGCCCTCACTAGCCATCCTGCTCACCACCATCCATGTGTCCAACCATCCTAGTTTGGGCACTCCATCTCTAAAAGGTTAGCCATCACTGCCCTAGGTGAAACCCACCACTCCAGCCACTCCTGCACCAAGTTGTTCCATGTTGATTAAATTGCCCTCCTTTTATCCTATTTCTGTGTCTAGTTTCATTATTCCTTGGGTTGAGTAGCAAACATGTATGTGCCACTGATAGCCACTGATAGTGATTCTGTTACTTTTTTCAGTAATTTAAATATAAGTCCTGAACAGTATGACATTATTTTAAGTGTTGAAGGAATTATTCTCTAATACCATCAATATTTCTAAGTTTTTGGGAAAGATATGGCTTATTCTTATTTTTTGTAAAAAAAAAAAGGGGGGGGGGTATTTCTTTCCTTCTTGTTCATCCTTACAAAGTTAAAGTTTAAAAATTGACTTTAGCAACAATTCAAATTGTGTGTGAACAATAAAACACAGTGAATCACTGGTAGATAATAAGCAGTTTTAATTGGTCTCCTCAGGAAAAACTCAGTAAAATTATTATTTGCCACTTTTTCTAATATATATCTCGGGGAAGACTTTCAGGATTGGAATAAGATGAGCACAGTAGAGTAAACTTTACCCTAAATTGAACTTCTAATCTACAGAGGATTCTACATCTCAAAAATTAATTTTAACCATTACATTTATTTTAAAAGAGATATTTCTATCTATGCAACACTTTCTTTATTTCTCTGAAGAGAAACATAAATAGATTAATGTTCCTGGGACTATCATGCCTTCCAATCAATATAATGAGATCTAATTATCAGCACAGATTTCCTGAGCTTTGTGAATTCATGTATAAACTCAACTTAATTGATCCTCTGAGAATTGTCTTTGTATTAGGATAGCAAAGAATTCTGAACTTTAAAATAATGATGAAATCTATGCTTTATTTTGGGAAAGAAAATTTGACATGTAACACAGGTGCACACATCCTTCAATTTGTCACAATCATTCATGAATGACTTCAGTTTTCACCTTTAACTGATATTTGTGTGTTATCATAGTGAGGCAAAATGCACATTTCTGGGTAAGAATGTGGAGATGAGGAATATTCACCAATGTCCGGAACTAAGATAACATTCTGAGTAAATCATACAAAATAGAGTTGTCTGAAGCATTACTCAGTGTGTTACTTACACAACTAGATTAATGTGAAGGAGAGAGAGATAGTGTACAGAGCTTGGAAATGTTAATTTTTTTGAATGACAACTGCCAGAATGCCCAAGGGAATGGAGCTCTGCTTTCTTTTCCTCTGTTTTCTTTCCTTAATGTCTGCCTTCAGTACATTCTTCATACCATGTCTAAAGGGCATACAGTGGTTATCAGAAAACACATCTCAAATGAATGAACACAAGGTCCATAGCACCTTAGGGACTAATAAGGAGCCCATGTTGACCATTTCAAGTCACCCTTTATTGAACTTCTCTAGAATGTTGCATAAACACCACACACAACCAGGACCTCAGGGTATGATTACACAATAGCTAGCATAATTCTTTCACCCTGAGAAGACATACAGAACACATAGAACCTCTTCACGCTGGGCTTTTTAACCTTGTTTTGCTGTCTTTAAGTGCAGCAAAGGAGACCCCTCCCACTTTTCCTCCCAGAGTTGAGGGGAAGCATGAAAAAGTGCTTCCTTCCAACTACGGGAAAATAAGTGTGTTTTGGGTAGCTTTGATGGGGCCAAAAAGCCCGTGAGATGGTAGAAAGAGCAGAGGGACAACACGCGTTGCCATGCTTTGCTGCCATTTCTGCCATCTGATGGAGGGGAGGGAAAGAGTACCAAAGTACCCTCTCCCACACTCCATGTGATGACGGAAGCTAGTGAAACAGCACAACCCCTTTGGGCCCTGTGAAGAGGTCCATAATGGGCTTCAGGAAAAGTTATAGGGATTCTTTGTGGACTCTTGAATCAGGCCCCCTCCCTGGGGTCTCCATTGATTCACCAGCATGCTGACCATCTCTATATCTGATCGGCACTCATTGTATTGACTGATGCAGATATATAAAAACCCATTATCTCTTGCCTCAACACATTCCTTTCCATTCACACCCTTCTCCTGGGCAAATAAATAAACAGACACACATCTTCAAATACACCAATTACAGTTTATGAAATTTCCCACCATGACTGGAGCCAATCAAAGATGAGGACAGACATCCTAGCTGGCACCATTTTGGATCAATCAGAAGTCAGGACGACATAGTCCATTTGTTTTGAACAGCTGTCAAAGTACTATAAACAAAAATGTATGTTTACAATTGTGCCTATTTAAATTTTTGGAGTGCAATAGGACCCAACAGGTAGTTTGGCTACAGAGACACCTTTGCTGATATCAATAAGGCACTCACATCAGTTAGGAGCTCTCACTGCTGCAGTCCATCAACAGGGGTGACAGGGGCTCAGGGCCCTTCCAGACAGGGCCCAAAATGCAGGCCCTATCAGACTTTTTCCAGAGGTGTCCAAACAAAGCCTCCAGTGAAAGAGGAATAATTTGGAACAAACAGGAAAACCTGCTTTCCCATGCATTAATTAGATACTCCATTAGATCTGGGCCTTCCTGAAAGGCCCAGATCTAATAGGATATGGGTCCAATGGGGACTGACTCCTGGGTAGTTTTGCAACTACCCAGGGGTCAGTCCTCACAGCCCATCTTTGTTCTTTGGGCCCCATGAGCCCAGAGAACTGAGGAGGCACTCACCCCCTCACCAAGCCCCTTCCCAAAAAACCAAGCCCGTACCTTGGGAAGTCTGACTTGGCCACGGTAGTCCACGCTCTGGTTACATCCCGTTTAGACTACTGCAACGCTCTCTATGTGGGGTTGCCTTTGAAGACAGCTCGGAAGCTCCAACTAGTCCAATGCTCGGCAGCCA
This sequence comes from Anolis sagrei ordinatus, assembly GCF_025583915.1. Taxonomy (NCBI): domain Eukaryota; kingdom Metazoa; phylum Chordata; class Lepidosauria; order Squamata; family Anolidae; genus Anolis; species Anolis sagrei. Next base: position 25,616,164 of record NW_026847660.1, on the reverse strand, counting down.
TGATTTTAACAGGAGCGGAGCGCAGGGAGCATACAACCCCCCTGTTGCGCCAACTCCACTGGCTACCGATCTGCTACCGGGCTGAATTCAAAGTGCTGGCGTTGGCCTTTAAAGCCCTAAACGGTTCCGGCCCAAGGTACCTATCTGACCGCATCTCTGCCTATGAACCCACCAGGACTTTGAGATCTTCCGGGGAGACCCTGCTCTCGATCCCGCCTGCTTCTCAAGCTCGGCTGGCGGGGACGAGAGATAGGGCCTTCTCGGTGGTGGCTCCTCGGCTGTGGAACTCCCTTCCTACGGACATTAGACTAGCACCATCTCTAATGGTATTCCGCAAAAAGGTGAAGACCTGGATGTTTGTGCAGGCGTTTGAGTAATTTAGTGCAATCTGGTAATGGAACATAGGAATGGAACAATGGACGACGAACCTGGACTACGCTTGGATGATAAGATTGGGTATGGTTGTTTTTTGTAATAATTGTGCATTGTAATTGCTTATTGGTAATTTATGGATAATGTGTTAAGTCAATTGTTATATGTTGTATGGAACCACTGCTGTTTCTACTGTTTTTACTGTTTGTGAACCGCTGTGAGTCGCTTCGGGCTTGAGATACAGTGGTATATAAGCAAAGTAAATAAATAAATAAATAAATAAATAAAATTAAAAGAAAAATTACTGGGCTACCATGATGCCTCTCTGGAGGCCTCCTGGCACATAGAAATGATGTGCCAGGAGGTGGGGTGGCAAATCACCCCTTTACCCCTGCCTAACATGCCATTTCCATGCACCAGGAGACCTCTGGAGAGGTCAGTGTAGATAAACTTAAATTTAACAGAAAGATGTTCAAGGAGTGACTTGTGCCATAAAGTCTGACTTTCATTTCAACACAGCTGACCTACTGCTTTAGCTAAACAGTGGGAAAAGCCTACCCCATCACCAGTATTAAAGAAATATACAATGACCAGTCCAGTTGGCATTTCTACGTGGAACGGGAAAAAAACCTTCATTTTATTTTTTTATCACAAGCAATACAATGTTTTAGGTTAGTCATGGGTCACAAGGATGGTTATAGATTTCTGACAGTCATATGAAGCTAAAGTTTTACCTTAAGCCTTCATTTCTGGTGCTCTCTATACTCTCTATAAAGCTGCTCGATCATATCTATTACAGCCCTTATGTTCTGAATCAAGGCTGGATCTACATTGCCATATAATCCAGTTTCAGAATGCAGATTAAATGCATAGAACTGGGTAGACTCATATAATCCAATTCAATGCAGGTGATCTGCATTTGGATTATATGGCAGTGTAGATCCAACCTCAGATAGCTAATTCTGCTAATTGTGTGTGTGCACATTCATAATACCTGTTGACTTTTGACAACCCCACACATAGGATTTTCTTATGCAATAAGTACTCTGATATATTTCAAAGGATGGAACTGGCAAAACTACCAGACAAGCACTGATATTCTTTAGCAGTCTCCCACTCAGGTATTAAGCAATGCTGATCCTGCTTAGTGTCCAAGATCAGACAGATCTGGTGCCATTATGTTAAACTAATTAAAACAAATGGGATTGAAGTTAGTTGTGACTTGAGTCCCATATGCTTTAATGGGCATTCTTTAGAAAGATTAAATTCTGGATTCAATTTTATCACAATTTAATACAATATCAAGTGTATTTTATTAAAACTTAAAGCATATAAGATTTTTTTTGTTTGCTTTAAATTTCTTAAAAGGTGTCCAAACTTCTCTCTTCAGTATGAAAATCAACTATGTATTTTAAAAATAGGCCTAAGAAGGCTAGACATGAAAGTAAAAATAAAGGAACTTCCTTGATACCAAGAAGAAATCCCACATGCAAACATTCTCCAAAGTGCTGTTTTGATGTCCCGGTTCCTCATAGTGTAAATAATTGGATTCATCAAAGGAGGCACAACAGAGTATAATACAGTCACAATCACATCCAACTCTGAAGGAGATCCAGAAATAGGCTTCAGATAGGCAATGCTTCCAGTACTAATAAACAAGGAAACAACAATAAGATGAGGCAGGCATGTTGAGAAGGCCTTGCTTCGTCCATGAGTGGTGGGGATTCTTAGCACTGTCTTGAAAATGTGCACATATGAAACAATAATAAAACCAAAACAAGGGAAAACTATAAATATACTAAAAACAATGACTCCAACTTCAATGAGATACATATCATCACAGGAAATTTTCAGTAGTTGTGGGATTTCACAAAAGAACTGATTGATGATGTTGGAGCAAAATGTGATGGCAAAAGTGCTACTAGTGTGTAAAGCTGAATAAAGAAGACCAGCTATCCATGCACTGGTTGCCAATTGAATGCAAACTTTTCTGCTCATCGTTGTTTCATAGTGCAGTGGGTCACAGATGGCAACATATCTATCATACGCCATGCCTGTGAGGAGGAACAAATCAGATATCAAAAAGAAAAACAAAGAAAATACTTGTACAACACAGCCAGAATATGAAATATCTCTAGTGTTCAAGAGAGAATTAATCATGGCTTTGGGAATGGTGACAGAAATAGAACCGAGGTCCACAACAGATAAATTTACCAAGAAAAAGTACATGGGAGTATGAAGCTGGTGGTCCAGGAAAACAGCTAACATTATTAGAAAATTTGCCATCAAGACTGCCAAATAAATCAATAAAAGAAGGATGAAGTACATAATATTTTGTTCCTGGGTGTCTGAAAAACCCAGAAGAAGAAACATTGTAATGGAGCTTGCATTTCTCATTTCCTTCTATGGTTCTTTCCTGCACTTCTGTAGAGGGAAACAAAAGCAAAATTAGAATAAGATTTTTTGGAATAATACATATTGTTCATTGTTTATACCATTTTTATTTTGCCATCTTTTCAACAGTTCCAAGATCATAACCAGAGTTCTCTCATAATTTTAGGAATTCACTGTTACAGTCATTGATGATGGAATGTGTCCCCAAAACCTTTCAGCAACACTTCAACCATGAGTTTCAGACACTGCAAACTGGAGTGCTAGAAAATGACAATTTCAGCACTATTCACATCATGGGGAAAGGCACATTGAGGTAAACAGTTGTGGCAGGACCCATGTGGAGGAGACATCATTTCCCAGTGCCCCAGTCTACAGGGTTTCAGAAAACATTCAGTAGGAACACTATCTAGATTGGTATTTCTCAACCTGGGGGTCGAGACCCCTGGAGGGGTCATGAGAGGGGATCTCAGAGAGGTCACAAAGACCATCAGATAACATATTTCTGATGGTATTAGGAAGAGGTCTTAGGAACCTCTTTAAAAGAGAAGACTGAATATCTCTCTGCCTGTCCTCTGCCTTTTTGGAAACAGACGGCAAATCCTCCCACCAAAAGCTCTCTTCCTGCTTCCTGGATGTATGTGAACTACAACTCCAAAACTCAAAGTGAATGACCACCAAACCCTTCCAATATTTTCTGTCGGTCATAGGAGTTCTCTGTGCCAAGACTGGTTCATTAAAGGAGTTCAGAATTCTCTTTGATTGTAGGTTAACTATAAATCCCAGCAACTACAACTCCCAAATGACAAAATCAATCCCCACCCACCCAACCCCACCAGTATTCAAATTTGGGCATATCGGCATATTTATGCCATGCAGATGCATGCATATTTAAATCCAATGGTGGAGGATCTTACCAATTTTTTCATAATGTTTTCCTGAAATGCAAGTAATAATAATAGTCCCATCAAAAATGCAAACACTCTTTTAACAAATTGAGACAATTTGTGACACCTTTTTTTCCCCATGGCCAAGAAAATGTGTGAAAGCTCTTTACATTCCTTCATCAAAGATTGCCAAAAGAAGCTGTTGCAGTCATTTCAGAGCACATCCCAGGAATGCTTCACCGGTATCTCTACCCCAACTCTAATAATTACAATGATATCACAATGATTTAAAAACTGAACAGGTTATTCCCCATCCATGGCCATTGGAATCAGTTTTCTCAAAGAGCAATCTCACTCTGTCTATTGGCATAGCCAACAATGTTATATTCCTATCCAAAAAGAGGCAAGCACTATAAACCCACTGAATTCTTCTTTTTCTCAGATTTATTTCAGTAGTAGAGGAGAATTCTTGTTTGAACTCCCACCAGACATTCAAGCCCCAAATGAAATTCCGGTTGTCAGAAGATTCATAAGGATCCACCCTCTCCACATTACATATTTGCAGTCAGCCAGGCGTGGACATTTGTAATCTAAAGTGATACTGGTCTGGTTGCGGCAGATTCCTATGAATACCAAAAACAACACTAGACTTCTCTTGGCTATGAAAGTGTCCACAGCAAATCAGCACCATGGTGGTTGGTACTCTTCCTTTGACAGGTGGATGCAGATAGGAAAAGCTTTCCAAACATTTAGACATTTTTAAAAGACAAAAGGAAGGTTGGAATTTTTTCCATGTCTGGTTACATGCAAAGACTACAGTTTCTGCCAATGGGTGGCAAATGAGCATTCCAACTCTTGAAGCAAGCAGGGTGACAATTTTCCATTCAAGGCAATGGAGTTATTCCAAAGACCATCCTACATAAGCAGTACAACAATGATTCTCTCTCACTACAGTTAATAAAATATAGAATGTGAGGTTCGGGAAAAGACAACATGCTAGTGTGCATTAGTTACAAAGCTTTACATGAGGGTTTGTGAGAGATACAAGAAAGAGAAAGGCAGATAGAGGGGAGACAGGCAGAATAGGTGGGAATGCTGGTGCACACTGACTTTATCCACACAGCTGCAGTGCAATCCTAAACTGGGCCATTTCAATAGGCCTCAATATAATGCATCTTTACCATAGAACTAGTCTCACTGGGCTCCACACTATACAGAAAGTAGCATAGATTGAGCCAGTTACTATACTGTTCTTTGACAATATTTTACTCTGTATGAATGTTAGTTGCCCATATGAAGACAGAGACAGCCCAATTAAAAATAGTCAAAGACTAACTAATAGCATAATTGGTCCAAATAGTTCATCTGAATAGTTACAATATTTAACATTTTATACCGTATTCCAAGTAGTCAGAAAGCTTTGCATTCATTACCCCATGCCAGTGTTTTCTCAATATTACAGGTAGATTTGGTGGAAGAGAGTGAGAACAGTGTTACATTATTGAAGGCAATAGCAGACCATCTCTTAACAAATCTTGTCAAAAGAAATCCTGTGATACATTCACATTAGAATTTTCATGGTTTGGAAACGACTTGAAGGCATACAACAGTGATAACAATATCAAATACATTAAGCCATTCAAAGCATTTTGGACTATTTTGATATTTTTCTTACCTAATGACATTATAGAAGAGGCCTGGAAGAGAGGAAGGATATGGAAATTGAGGTTTACTTCTTACTGTTGCATTCTCATTCTTATTCTTTGATATCTTAGCTGAGGCTTCATTTATAAAGTCATGTGTCATACAATGAACATTCTTCTACTTCATGTCTTTGCCTGTAAAAAGAGTATGGATTAATAGTATATGTGCTTCTTTCAAAAAGGGCATTTTATGCTTGCCTGCTCTGTACATATTATTGAAGATAACAGCCCAGAGAGCCCAGGAAATTTCGGTGACAAAAATCCTCAGAGACATTATTAGTATTTGTATTTGTATTTCAATGCCCCTAAGAAAAGAAAGTACAGTACCTGATCACATGGTCAATGGAATGGTGTTCAAATTTGTATGATCAAATAGTATCATGCTTTTCTTCTCTTCTTCCAGTACATGGCATCATATGCAAGGCAGATTAGCTGTTTGTAGGACCATATAGTAAGATAATTTAGAATAGTTCATCACTACAAAATTATCCTTGTTGCAAAAGATTCATTGCATTTATATGCTGCCTTTCTCCCAGAAAACAAAATTAGGTAAAACATATCAATACAATAAAAATCATTGGGGGGGGGGGTTGACATGCAAGAGTTAAAACTAGAGGACCCCTTCCACATAAAAATAGTATCAATTCACAAATAAGTGCTTCTTTGAGCAATTTCTGCATCCTGTAACTAATTCATATTCCACTTTTCTGTTGACATGGGGCCCAAGGTGGCTTGAAAGATGGAAGTTTCACCCATTTTGCCTCCACAAAGAATCTTGGTTGGTATATTATGACTTCATCATATGCTACTTTTTCCATTGTATGCCACTTGCTCTCCTCTTTCACCACGGAGCCTATTACACAATATATATCTACTTCCAGCCAGGTTGCCTTTGAAACAATGGGGAAGGGAAAGTGGAGTGGTGGACACTTCCCCCCATGGATTGGAGCCAGCTGTTGAGTAGGGCAATAGGCTCTCCACACACCCCTCAGGGAGCCCATGGATTCACCATGATGCGTGATGAATCCATATGCCAATGTGATAAGGTCCTAATATTTCTATGAGTAGTAAAAGCAAGAGATTAGTCTGTCCCGGGGAACCAAAAAAAAGCACTGACCCTCTCGATATTCCTATGTTGCTGCTTCCAGACTTTTAAAAATGTCTGGATAGGACAATCATAGTGGTGGTTGTCCCCTTAGGGGAATTGGTGCTTCTTTTAGGTTCTCTTTTAGGCATCTACACTGTTGAAGTAATCTCTTGATACCGCTTTAACCACTGTATGGTATAAAATCACAGGAGTTATGGTTTTATGGTCTTTAGCCTTCGCTGCCAAAGATTGCTGGTATCTCAACAAACTAAAAATCCCAGGATTCCATAGCCAGCAAATATTATGTTTCTCAGCTAATACTTAATAAATAAAATTGACTAATTTTTATTCACCATTAGAATACAATGCCTTAGTTCAGTGTTATTCAAAATGATGATTCATGAACCAATGCCAGTTCCTTAACTATCGACATTTTCCAGGAAACAGAGAAACAATTGTAACCAATGGAGAAAATGTTCTACCAGTCCCCAGCACCTTAGGGGAGAAAGTGCTGGTTTCCAGAATCAGGTGATTGCGCTGATTTAGCTAATAAAAAAAAACAACAAAACAAATCAGTAGTAATGGTAGCTTGTACTCATGTGCTCCTCCTATGCACTGTACTGGGAACTGCAGTTATCTGAAACTACATTTTTAATAATGGAAAAATTGCTGGGGTACAAGGGGAAGCAATAAGTTTAAGGAAGTAAGATTATGCATATATGTGTGGGGCTGGGGGAGAAATACAGGCAATCCTCAAGTTATGAACAAGATGGATTTTGTAGATTTGTTCTTAAGTTAAATTTGTATGTAAGCTGGAACAGGTACATTTTAAGTGTGTGTGAAGCTTTGGATGGTACAGGGAAGAGTTTATTTATTTATTTATTTATTTATTTACAGTTCTTATATTCCGCCCTTCTCACCCCGCAGGGGACTCAGGGCGGATTACAGTAAACACATATATGGCAAACATTCAATGCCAGTTTGACAAACAACATTTAACACACAAATACACCGAGGCTATTTAACTTTTTTTCTGGCCGCCAGGGGAGCTGCTGCTTTTCATCGTCCATCAACGACACCAATGAAGTTCTTCCGCATTCCACATTCCCCGGAGTCTTTTTTCTTTATGGCCTCATAAATTAGTTAAATTTAGCCTCCCACACAAGGTGGTCCCTTATTTTCCTACTTGACAGATGCAACTGTTTTTCGGGTTGCAAAGGTCGACAACGGGCTACACAATGGCTGGACACCCACTCCAGCCCGGGCTGGCTTCGAACTCATGACCTTTTGGTCAGAGTGATCTTAATGCAGCTGACACTCAGCCAGCTGCGCCACAATCCCGGTGCTACTCTTGTGGGGTTTTTTTGTTTTTGTTTTGTTTTGTTTGCTGCTGTGCTCTATTTCAGAAGATTTCATCTTAGCTGCCTGACCTTTCTTGTCAGCTAATCAGCCCTCCCTGACATACACTCTCTCTCTCTCAGAAATACCCAGTCTCAAAAACCACTTCTTCACCCTCCAGTTCCCAAATCTCTTCTCTCTCTCTGAAGCTGAAATCTTTTCCCTCCCAAGACTTGGCTCCTCCTCCTCAGCTCTAGCCAATCCCAGGAGACCTCCAACTCCTCCCATCTTCTAACTATCCATCCTCAAGATGGCTGCTTTACTGGCAGACACTCTCAAAAATGGAGGTTTGCCCTACAGTCTTCCCAGGCTTCTATTCTGACCTACTAGGTAAGAATCATTACACTCCTTTTGAGTCTCTGATCAACCACTAACATAAAGCTTTGGCATGATATATGTATTAGAAGAATACTTTTTTGTGTGACCATCTACCAACACTCCATTGTTATCCTAAGAATTCCTGTGTTCAAGATGTCATTTCTGACATGGGTCAAGAAATATGTACAATGTCGTATGTCTTAATGCTATGATATGTTACTTCTGAGGGTTGCACAGGAAATAAACTAGGAAGGGGGAAAATGTGACCACTTTGATATAGCTGGAATTTACAGTATGTAACGAGGGTTAAGGAACGAGGGGTCCCTTAATGCATGTGTGACAGGAGGGAACCTTCCTTTTCCATCCCACTGCTGCCACCAAATGTAACGAAGCCAGGGCCCAGGGGAATAATACTTAACTAATATATTCCCTAGCACACACACCCAGACGTTCCCTCAGCTGTTATATTGCTCACAGCTGGCCACCAATTTGAAGGATCAGAGTAAAGGATTTTATTTTCTAAGGCTCCAACTGAACACCAACACAATCCTGTCACAAAGCTCGAAATGTGTTGAGGAAACGTGAATGTGTATTGGTAGAATTACTGCCACCACTCAAATAGATTTGAGAATTTATCTTGATGTTATGCCTGAGGTAAAGCTTGTTGTTCCCCAGCCCCTCCTTTAATACCCTTTAAAGTGTCTGAGGTAAAAAGAAGTTAGAAATTACTGGAACAGACCTAATGGAATGAATCAATGTGGAGACTCTATTGAAAGTTGAACTAGAACAAAGTTTATTTATATACTGGAACAAACAACTAAATTCTTCTTAGAGTTACACAAGCGTATATGGTTATCACAGCACAATCTTCTCAAATGGTTTCTGAGTCCTAACAAGCTTACTGGACTCCCCAACTGGGTATCTGTTCTTAAACGTGAGCAAATTCCCTCTGACAGACCGATCCTGTCTGTCCTCTCAGAGTATCTAGCTTCCCTAGAATACCCTGTCCCTTAGAGAGTAAAACAACTAGTGTGTTACCACCCACACCAGTTCACAGGCGGCTATCGACCCTACAGGCCACTCTCTATAGCCACACCTGCCTTCAAACACTCTCCCTCAGGAAAACTTCAGCTCACTCGAAATCCACCCACTCCCTTCAGATCAAAAATCCAATCTCTCTCTCTGTCAGAAGCTGCCTGCCTTTTTTACACTCACAGCTACAGCTCCTCCCATCTGTCCTAGCCAATCCTGGGATAGCTAAGCTCCTCCCCTCTGCTGATCTGACTCTCATTGTATTCCCCCACTAACATGGAGGCCGTCTTACTGACTTTGAAGGCTGCAGTCTAGCCAGCAAAGGTACGAGTCCATTACACAGTACCTCTCAACTTGGACCATTGATTGTATTTGTTGGGACCAATGAGAACTGCAGTTCAATAAAACCCGTAGGACCACCTGATGGATTTTAGCGTAGATAACAGGAAACAATGGACTTTTGGTGGAAAAGCCTATGATCAACTATTGGTCATCATGGCTGCATACAATGTTCATGTTGAAAATATAAAGCATCTTAGACAATGAGGGGAAAACCCAGATTGTAGCTCTCACTTGGACATCCCAGAGGTCTCCTGAACTTTGATCCTGATCTCTCAGGACTCATATGCTTTTGTCATTTTGAGAATTTATTTTCACCTTTAGCAGAATAGCGAAGCTACAGAAATTAAGATATCCACACTAACAGTACATACTAGTGAAATCTCACACCAACATTCTCATCCTAATCTTCTTTCATGTCAGATTGTGAGGCTTTGTTTTTTTTTTTACATGCCCAAAAGAATTTCTGCACATTTTTCATATTTTTGACAGGAAAATGTAAATATCTCAAAATAAATTATACATTGCAGAATTCTATAGCCATGGCAATTGATGTGAAACCTGAAAATAAAATGCTGGGGATAAAAATGCCTAAGAATGGATAGTAAAAGGAGCTAAAATAGCGGAAGTTGACATTTTGACAAGATATCTTCAGATAAAAAATTTGCTTCCGAGCACAATTCAAAGTCTAGCTTTAGTCTATAAAGCCCTAAATTGTTCTGGCCCAGTTTACCTGTCCAAACGTATCTCCCTTTACAAACCATCTAGGACCTTAAGATCATCTGGAGAGGCACTGTTCTCAATCCCACCTCCCTCGCAAGCATGACTGGTGGGGACGAGAGACAGGGCCTTCTCAGTGGTGGCTCCTCAGCTGTGGAACTCCTTCCCAAATGATATCAGATCTGCCCCCTCCCTCCTGGTATTCTGAAGAAAACTTAAGACCTGGCTTTGGGGTCAAGCCTTTGAACAATAAATACAGCTTTGGAATGTGAATGACTTATGTAATCGGCAATGGACTGATCCTGGATCATGATTTTAAATTGGCGATTTTAATATTTTCTAAATTTTGGTGTATTTAAAATTGTTTTAATTGTTTAATTATTGTTAGTACTATGTTTGGCATCTAATGGTTGCCTTCTCTAAGCTGCCATGAGTCTTTTGCTGTCTACACCCGGGGGGGGGGGGGGGGTGTGCGTGAGAAGGACAGGGTATAAATGCTTTAAATAAATAAATAATAAAATACTCTTCGATATTCAAGAAAAACTGGGAACCTTTTGAAAAAAAGCCCCGGAAGAAAAGAAAATTCCAATGTGGTAATTCCATCTTTAAAATGTTAATCTATTACATTATATTCTACACAAAAAAGAAAGAAAGGAGGGGACTAATTTAGACTAATTTAGACAGGGGCTGAGAGTGTTTAACTCATCCAAAGACACCTAGTGGCATCTTATGGTTGAACAGAAAATTGAATCCTGACCCTATAACCCAGTAGTTCTCAACCTGTGTGTTCCCAGGTGTTTTGGCCTACAACTCCCAGAAATCCCAGCCAGTTTACCAGCTGTTAGGATTTCTGGGAGCTGAAGGTCAAAACATCTGGGGACCCACAAGCTGAGAACCAATGCCATAAACCAATACTCAAACCATTACACCATGCTGACTCTGTAGACAGCAAAAGAAACAATTGTTCCAGAACCGCCTCTCTACTTTGGATTTAGCCTGAGCTAGCAAAGAACAAGATTGTTCCACCATTATAAACACAATTCTGATTGATCATAATCTATGAAATGTAAGGTTTTTTTTAAGAATCTGGAAACACCCCAAAATATTTTCTGTCTCAAGTAATGTGAGTGATAGTGCTTACAACTAACCCATGCAGCAGGAAAATGATCCAAATAAAAATTCGTAGTGAGAAAAGAAATATAGATGAAAAAATAGCGACTGTGTGCTATATTCCAAAGTGGCTTTAGCATCAGTTTAAGCAATAATTCATAGACAAAACTATAAAAAAATATTTTCTTATAGAATCATTTTTAATATGCTTTTAGATGATATCATACAATTTAACAGTTTCCACAGAGCCGTCTTGATCTCTTTGTTTCTCATGCTGTAAACAAATGGATTCAGCATGGGAGGAAGTATAGTATATATCACAGCAAAAGCAATATCAAGTTTAGAAGAGGTACCAGTGGGAGGCTTTGCATAGGCAAAGAGGCCACAGAAAACCAACATGGAGACAACAGTGAGATGAGGAAGGCAAGTTGAAAGTGCTTTTTTCTGACTGTGAACTGAAGGAATTCGAAGCACCATGGTAAAGACTTGAACATATGTCACAGTAATAAAAATAAAGCATCCTACTGTTATACCACAACTTATAACAAGAAGCCCAACTTCCACTAGATAAATACGAGAACAGGAGAGTTTTAGTAACTGGGGGATTTCACAGAAAAACTGGTTGATCATATTAGAACAGAAGGTGATTGCAAAAGTGCCACCGGTGTGTAAAGTAGCATACAAAAGACTAGTAGCCCACCCAATGGCTACCATCTGAAGGCAGGCTCCCTTGTGCATGATTCTCTCATAATGGAGTGGGTTGCAGATTGCAACATTACGATCATGTGCCATTACAGTTAGCACAACTAGATCCAGTGATGCAAAAAATAAATAAAAGAAAACTTGAGCAGCACACCCATAGTTAGAAATTGACCTATCATCCTTGAGAGACATGGCCATAGACTTTGGCACAATCACTGAAATTGTTCCAAGGTCAATCACGGCCAAATTGAATAAAAAGAAGTACATAGGAGTATGTAAGTGGTGATCAAAGACAACTGCAATGATAATGAGAAGATTGCCTATTACTGCCATTAGGTAAAAAGCTAGGAAAATGAAAAATTGAAAAATCTGTAGCGCTCGGATGTCTGAGAATTGGAGCAGGAGAAGAGTTGGCATGGAAGTGAGATTGCTCATGTCTTTAGTCCTTGCAAACTACCTGTGAAAGGGAGAAGAAGAGAAGTCTTACTAATTCAGTCTTACTTACTAAAATTGGTTAATCCTGATCAATTTTGAAAGGATTTAGATTATTTAACAGTGAAAGCTGCCCCCTCCCTTTTCCTAATGTAATTTATGGACAAACAATTGCAACTGGTTTTCTTTCTTCAGACATGTCTCATTATTAACATTAACATTAATAATCAAATATTGCTCTTTTAATCAAATATTGATAACATTAAACAAAACATATTTTGGTGCCTGAAATGCTGGTTTCTGTTTCTGGGTATATTTGACCTGCAGATTCCAAAAATGGCACAAAATTTTCCCTATCACCTCTAGTTTTTGAGATACAGAAGACATGCCATAATAAGGAAGAGGAAGCAGGCTTGTTTTCTGCTGCTCTGGAGATTAGAACTTAAAGCAATGGGTTCAAATGATAGTAAAGGAGATTTCACCTGAACATGAGGAAGAACTTCCTGCCCATGAGAGCTGTTCAATAGTGGAACTCTCTGCCTCGGAATGTGGTGGAAGCTCCTTTTTTGGAGAGTTTTAAACAGGTTACATGGCCACATGTCAGGAGGTTTGGTTGTGCTTTTCCTGCATGGCAGGGAGTTGGACTGTGGTCTCCTTCAATTCAATGACTTTATGATTTTACCAGTCTCCATCTACTCACCCATAGAAAATCATGATAACCATATCTAAGAAAATAGAGCTGATGCAGTCTCTCTATTGCAATGTTCTGAATCAGCACCCCCAGTTAACCCCAGGGACAGGCCTAAAAACCATTACACCAAGAAAAAAAGGGGTGTGCTGTGAAACTGATGAATAAAAAACCTAAAGGTAACAAAGTGAACATTATTCCAGGCCAAACTTCACAGCAAAGTGAGACCACTCTCCAAAGTTGAGAAGTATATACATAATATGTTAAAATATCAACCCTAAACTTTATTAGAAATATATCTAATATAAATATTTTAATGATATAAGGGTTCTACCATCGAGTTACAGTTTGAAGTCTAAGTTAGAAACTAGGTTTTCATTTTTTAAAATGTGAATTTCAGGAAAATAACAATCAAGCAACATTTCAAGAAGTCTTCTCAAAGAAGTTAGCCCAGGACCCCCTTTGCTGTCTTTCCTTTTTATTCTGGCAGGCCTTTAAGAATCCCTTCTTTTGGGGAATTATTATATACTGTGCTGGACTTTTAGCAGTTTTCCTTCTTCTTTTAAAAATTATATATTATTATATTGTGACTGGTTTTAATTTTTTTTTGGAATAATATTACAATGCTATATCTCAAAGGCAGCCTATCAACTCCTCTAAGCACTGGTATAACATGGTATAAAGGAAATTCCATCTGAACATTAGGAAGAACTTTCTAACTGTGAGAGCTGTTCAGCAGTGGAACTCTCTGCCCCAGAATGTGGTGGAGACTCCTTCTTTGGAGGCTTTTAAACAGAGGCTGGATTGCCATCTGTGTAGGGTGCTTTGAATGTGATTTTCCTGCTCCTTAGCAGGGGGTTGATGCGGTCTCTTCCAACTCTATCATTCTAGGATTCTATGACCTTGAAGGCACCAGATCCCATCTGATCTTGGAAGCTAAGCTAAGTATTTTAATGGGCTATTGGCAATGAATCCCAGGTGTTGTAACTTATATTACATAGAATGGAAAGCACTTTTCATATTCCTTGCATCAGAAGACCTTAGGAAATTCCTGCGGTTGCCATGAAACTTAATGGCACATACAGAGGAACACAACATAAAATCACTTCACCCCTTCCTCAGTTGTAGCCACAGCCTTTATTGTATACTGCCTCAGAATCAGAATGGTACAAGATGCTAACATAGCACAAAACATATTGAGACTTCCAGATTCCAGACTAAAACTGTTGCAATTAGACAGTAAGAAAGGAAATATTTGAAAGTAAATTTTCATTTGTAGAGAGTTGATTCCAATCTGTTTGATGTTGCAAATATTACATTATTCTGTTGCATAACTAGTGAAAGAAAGAGGTACTATTTCATAAATAAAGAGGGCAATTTGAGAAGGAGAGAGAGCTGACAGGAAAAAGGAAAAATGAGAAATAACTCTACAGTACACCAAAGTAAATAAACCTTACCCAAGCTTGACCAGTTTGAAAGAAGCATCAGTACTGTAAGATTCAACTTCCCCTCCAGCTTCTATTTTGGTAAGATGTGATCACAGTATGTGAGTCCATTCATCATCTCATTCAAACACCTCCTTTTGCAATTTTCTTGGTCTGTCTAGCTCTCTTTTTATGAAACACATAATAGGTAGTAACAACATGAGAGCCAGATTCTCAGGAAATGATTGCCTCATGGCTGGCAAAAAAAAAAACCCTGTTAAAAACATTTCTGGTTTCTTAAGATCTTATTCTCTTGAGTGCAGTATATCTGATTAGAAAATATAATTGGAATTCCTCTCATCCATATTCTTTGTTCCATTAATTTAAGCATTTGCATACAATTTAAAATATACAAATATGCAAACATTAAATCAGAGCTGAATATAAACAGTATTTAAGAATTCACAGTTAAAACCATTAAAACATGTTCCGTCTTCCAGGAGCATGGTTCACATTGCCTTTTAGCTGCATGGGATAGCATTCCTTTGCATTTCCCCAGGGTTGCTACAGACCCAGCAGCACCCTGGAAGTTAAACAGTATCAGAGTCTGGAAAGCCAGCCTGCAGGCCCTCTGCAGTTATTGGTTTAGAAAGTATCTCTTTGGGTTTGGAGTCCGCCCTTTTTCCTGGGGTTGAGATCTCCATTTTGGAATCTCCCCTGCCTCCTTCAGTAGAGAAAAGAGCCTCAGATATGCTGTTGGTTATAACGATCGGATAAATCAGATCTCACTCGCTGCCACCAATTATAAAGAATCTAGCAAATTGATCTCAATCACTGGAGACCAAATTATAAAGATCTATTCAGATCACTAATCAATGCTGCCACCAATATATAGAACGGTCACCAATTGTCAAGGGTTAACCAATTATTAAAAGGCTTATTTACTTTGAAAGTATGCTGTCACCATTCGTTTCTTCAAAAGTTGCTTTTGTAATCTTCAAACTTTGAGGCACACTTGAGTCAGGTTTTGATGAGCAATAATCAACAAAGTTTATTATTTAGAATGGGTACAAATGCATTCAATATCTTGGCTGTTACAGAAAGTTGTGTCTTAAAAGCGTGATGGTTACAAGAATGGTTCTATCTTTGTTACTAAAGAGTTTCTTCTCTCCCTCCAAAACAAAACAAGAATCCCAACAGGACTGTGTCTCTGCCAGAGATTCTTCAGTAGCCCAGATAAATCTAGCCTGATTCTATCCTGCTACTACCCAGCTAATCTCCTATTAGCTGTAAGTTTGCTTTAGCTACTTTCCTAGCAAACTCCTGGCAACCTCAGGCCTTTTTTCCTAACTCTAACACCACTCCACTCCAAAACTCCCTTTCTCTTCAAACCCCAAAACCCAATTCTCTATAACTTAAAACGCTCCTTTTTCCCTCTCAGCTTCTCCTAAACTCCGCCCCCTTTTTCTCCACCAATCCTGGCCATTCCCTGCTGTCTAATGCAAGACACGCCCCCCTCTCTGAAACTCTCTAAGATGGCATGTTCCCTACTCTAAAATGGCCACTGATGCTTCGCCTTGCCCATTAATTATCCTTCTAGACCTATAGGCTTTTCCAGGCCCTGCACCCTGGCTTCTAATAAGGTAAGGGTTCTTTACATTGGTCAGGCAGGTAGCTCTGAAAAACCCATTGTGAGTACAGTTGAGTAATGGAACATACTGAGATACTGAAATAGATAGATAGATAGAATAGGAATTGAGTTATTGGGTTATTTAGACAGAGAAAGAAATTGAGTTATTAAAAAAGGCACATGAGATAGAGAAGCTGATTGAGTTATAGATAGATATTGAGAAATAGAGAGAAATAGTTATTGAGTACTACTGAGCATTACTTCATCTCCAAAGCTAACCTTGAGCTTAGATAGGGAAAGGCCTGTTCTTTCTAACCATAGCAGCTCAGGGTTAGGGTGAAAGATCCCAGGATTTTTTCTACCTTTTGGAGAAAGGTTACCTCAGTAATTGAAGAAAGGGGAAAGAAAGAATATGATTTCCCAAATTGATTGTTTGTGTTGTAACTTTATCAAGCTGTGCCAAGTCTGCCAAGGACTTTGGAAATAAATATGTTGTTGATGTTCATATCTTGACTGGCATCAGTTGCTGAAAGTATTGAGTTATTGCTTCAAAGAAAGACCCCCAGTAGTTCACCCAGATAAAGAGAGAGGCACATCTTAGTTTTAACTTTACAGCGTCTGGGTGTGATGGCACACATATTCTAAGCACACTCACAGTTAAAAGCCACAGCACCTCCTGAATTAATCTTTAAAATCTTCATCTTTAAAAGCCTTCCTGGATAAAAAGGGTTGAGCCTACTGTAGGAAGGACATCAGGGAATCCCAGAGTCGAGGAGCAGCCACCAAGAAGGCCCTCTCTCTTATTTCCACCAACTGAGCTTGATATGAAGGTGAGACCAAGAGAAGGGTCTTTCCTGAAGATCACAGGGCCCGGGCAGATTCATATAAGGGGATGTGGTCTCCTTAGAGCTCACGCATGTTCATGGGGAGGGGGGGATACGGTCATGGAGATAGGCTGGACCCAAACTGTGTAGGCTTTTTAGGTGATCATCTTCACTTTGAATTGGGACAGGAACCTTGAACATACTGGTATATACCAAACAAGAGACATTACTAGATCATGGAAACTGAGATGTGGGAGTTACAGTTTCTAACAACCTCTTCACATGGGGCTAAATCTGGGAGCATGCACCAATTTAGCCCTGGTCACCCATCAAGCCGGCCAGCTCCCATCAGATGACACCAGCACAGTTCCATGGGTGAAGGAGGGAAGAGATAATAAAGTCCATCCTATCAAAAGGTCCCTTAAATTTCTGGATCTTTTGTGTGCAATTATAGGTTTGTCTTTGCATCCAGGAATGTCCTGTAGTAAATGCCAATGTTTTGAAATAATTTTAGTGATTTTAGATGAATATTGTGTGAGTGTCAAAGGCCATATTATGCGGTTATTATGTTTTCTAGGGCGTTCCCGTAGTAACTCCCCTCTATTGATGGAGTTCGCCTTACTCATGGCTGTGTTGAGTATCTTATTAGGATATCCTCTCTTTCTGAGTTGTTTCTTCAGGATACCTGCTGTGGATTCAAAATCCTTTTGTGTGCTAGAATTACGTTTCAGTCTTAAAAACTGAGAAAATGGTAAATTAGATTTAAGAGAAAAAATCCATTTTCTTCAGATATCCTTTATTTTGGAAGATATCTAGATGATATTTTTATAGTAGTGAGATCACAGCCAGTAGCGGACCTATTTTGCAGCTGGATCAATACACTACATAAACACATGAAATTTACACATCACTGTAGCCCTACTAATATTAACTTTTTGGACATCATGGTTTTCAAAAATGGCCAGAAACTATTAGTTAAAAATTATAGCAAACCTACAGATAAGAATTCTATTTTACATTTTTCCAGCTTTCATCACTTTTCTCTTAAATCTAATTTACCATTTTCTCAGTTTTTAAGACTGAAACGTAATTCTAGCACACAAAAGGATTTTGAATCCACAGCAGGTATCCTGAAGAAACAACTCAGAAAGAGAGGATATCCTAATAAGATACTCAACACAGCCATGAGTAAGGCGAACTCCATCAATAGAGGGGAGTTACTACGGGAACGCCCTAGAAAACATAATAACCGCATAATATGGCCTTTGACACTCACACAATATTCATCTAAAATCACTAAAATTATTTCAAAACATTGGCATTTACTACAGGACATTCCTGGATGCAAAGACAAACCTATAATTGCACACAAAAGATCCAGAAATTTAAGGGACCTTTTGATCCATTCTGAATATAACTCTCCTACTACATCCCACAATCTTACCACTAGGGGTCACACTAGCTGTGGACACTGTAACTGTTGTCAACAATCACTCAAGATTAAAATATACTCTCATCCAACACTTAACATCAAGATTACCTTGCAACATTTAACAACATGTTCCACTGATAATGTAATTTACCTATTAGAATGCTCCTGCAAGCTATTATATGTTGGAATGACTACTAGACCCCTTAAAACCAGGATAAATGAACATCGTTCACGCATAAGGAATGGGTCCACTGACTCTTCACTATATGTACATTTCAATGAAAAAGCTCATACACACCATAGCTTTAAATTTTGCGCTTTAGAAAAAATATTACCCAGACCTAATGCAGATGTAAAAAAACTCCTTCTACAAAGAGAATCTTTTTGAATCTTTAAACTACAAACACTGGTTCCACAAGGACTAAATGATAAAATTGAATACACTTGTTTCTTGTGAAATGTAGTTCTACTTAAGAGGTAGCCTAGGTATGACTCATTGCTCGTTATAGAACTCCTCCAGAACAGAGCCTGTACTATTGAAGAGAGTGTAAAGAGAGTGTAAGTAGAGTAGCATGTTTCTTTATTGTTATTATAGAATGTTTCACTAGAAATGTGAATTGGGGAGTTTCATGTATCTATTGTGTATGTTATTTTTACTCCTTTATTTAGTGCATTATATATATGTGATAACATCCTGAAGAAGATAATTTTTCGAAACAAGGAGAACATACCGGTAGACCTTGTTGAAATTGTGAAATTGTGTTACCTAAGGAAGACTCTGCTGCATAAGAAGTACTCCTTAAAGACTGTATTGCTAAAAGAAGAATTCTTTTGAGGATAAAGACAGAGACTGTTGAATTCTTGCACTGAAATCTGACTCCAGGAAGGATGGACTTTATTATCTCTAGTCTACTATTCATTACTCTATGTTGATAAGATAACCTACATTTACTTATAATGTGCTGATAACATTACTGTTAAATGCTATAAATGCTATAAAGTCTAGACAATTTACTCCATTAGAGAACATATTACCTTGATTTATATTATTTTCTTGAGAGTCTTATAAAATACACATACATACATTCTTGTTTCTATGTTACTATAGATATTTGTGCATTGTTTGCTGAAGGAGGGAAGTGCCAGCACATGCCACTGCCAGGGCAACATTGGAATTCATGGGGGGAAGCCTCACACTCATGCTTCCCCCCATCTCATCATCCTCAACTGGAACCGCTTTGAACTGGATTATATGGCAGTGTAGAATAATAAAATCCAACTTAAATATGATAATCTGGATTTTAGGCAGTGTAGATAGAGCCTAAGATGGCCATAAGCCTTTTGACTTGATTTTCAGGAAGATGAAGGATATGGAAGAAAAATAACTTTGATTCGAATGTATGTTGATTTAAAAATATTAGAGTGATTTGTATTGGATGTCAACTAGCTAGAGTTTAATGCAGATATTCTTTGTGTTGCACATTTCATTCCTGGGTGCTTATGCATCTTAAGACAGGGTTCAAAACATCAACATTTTTACTGATTGCCAATTCAACAGTATAATTAATATAATATAAAGATGATGATGATGATGAGCAGGGAGGTCAATCAATAATGATACATCAATTCACAATCAGTTGAGATATGCAAACTGTACGAGTGAGGAAATACAAATATTGGAAACACCATGCCCATGCCTCCTTTGTTATATGTTACAGCAAGACCAATAGAACTTTTTCCGTGTAATCCTGCTTTAATTGTCAAATATAGCTGCATTAACTCCTAACACATTATTGTAACATTTTGAATAATAACAACACATACCTAGAGGTGGAGATTTAAAAAATGTTACTGCATCCTCTGGTAAGCTCAAGGATGATTTCTGCAATGGGACATTGGGCCATATCAAGTTCAGAAACATCAATTAATTCACAACATGGCAGACAAATTGTTCACTGGTGCATCTAGGAATTAGCATATTACACCTATATTAAAATTATTCTATTGGCTGCCAGTTAGTTTCTGGACAATATGCTAAGTATTGGTCATTACCTTTAAAGCCTTATTTGGGTCCACATTACCTACAGAATCATCTCCTTCCATAAGTTCACTGGAAAGTCAGATCCCCTGAGGGACAATTACTTCAATCAAGTAATTGCTGTCAGATATTTAGCAACAGCAACAAAAATCTATATCGTCTGGGAGGCTTATTCAGATAATTCTTAAATTATGAATTTTTAATTATGCATTTGTCTTAATATGTATTGGATATATATGTTCTTTTAAACAGATGGTTTAAAATATATGTTGCATTTTAATACACTGTTGTTCCTCTTCTCAATCCTTGGTGGGGAGGCAAAGGAAAAATCCCTGTTGTTCTTGTTGTTGTTGTTTTTGTTGTTGTGATTAAGTCAGGAAGCTAGCAAGGATTCTACAAAGATTCGGCTGAACCAAATATAATCTGTCAATGTATCTACTAAATGTGGATTTCACTGTAGATGTTCAGGCAACCAAAGAGGGTGAAGGTATATATCAACAGAAGAAACGTGCAAAGGTCATATAGAAAATTCCAAATCACTGTACTCTTACAGAACTAATTCTTGAAATGTTCAAAGATAAATTTAGAGGAAAGTAACAAAGCAAACAATTTCCACAGAGCAGTCTTGATCTCCTTATTTCTCATGCTATAGATGAATGGATTCATCATGGGAGGAATGATGGCATACATCACAGCAAAAGTTATATCCAGTACAGAAGAAAGATCGCTGGGTGGCCTTACATATGCAAGGACTCCACTTGTTACATACAGTGTGACAATAGCGAGGTGGGGAAGGCATGTGGAGAGAGCTTTTTTCTGGCCATGTACCGAAGGAATTTTTAAAACTGTAGCAAAGATATTGAGATATGTTATGATGATGAATATAAAACATCCTAGTGCTATACTGCAGCGTATAATTAGAAGCCCAACTTCAACTAAGTATATGTTTGTACAAGACAGCTTTAATAACTCTGGGACTTCACAGAAGAACTGATTGACCATATTAGAACAGAAAGTGTTTGCAAATGTGCTTATAGTGTGTAATGCAGAATAAAAGAGACAAAAAGTCAGCCCACTGGCTACCATTTTAAGACAGGCTCCTCTGTGCATAATTCTCTCATAGTGGAGTGGGTTGCAGATTGCAACATGGCGATCATGGGCCATTATAATCAGGACAAAAAAATCTGATGACAAACAAAAGAAATGGAAGAAAACCTGGGCAACACAACCAAAATAAGAAATTGACCTGTTGTTTGTAAGAGACATAGCCATTGATTTGGGCACTGTAACTGAAATTGTGGCAAGATCCAACACAGCCAAATTTAATAGGAAGAAGTACATGGGAGTGTGCAGGTGGTGATCGAGGATAATTGCCATGATGATGAGAAGATTCCCAGTTATTGCTGTCAGGTATAGTGCTAGGAACACAAAGAAGTGTAAGATCTGCATTTCTCGGACCTCCGAAAATTCCTGCAGCAGAAAAGTGGACATGGAAGTGACGTTGTCCATGTTATGTTCCATCCTTGTATACTATCTGCAGGAAAAATAAAATGAGAACTGTTGAATAACCCAATTACTTTAATGCAGATCTCTCTCGTTAACTACCAGACCTGTCTAAAACAACTGAGAAAATTATTTAATTCATTTATTTATTTATTTTCTCTGAGATACGCAATTCAAGTTTAAGGATGAATGGACTAAGTTTCTATTTGTGCTCATATTGACATTTCGAAAAAGAGTCAAGACTTGATGTTTGAGCAAGCGTTTGAAAATGCGAGGTAAAAGACATAGGAACTGGAACAACTGATTGGACAATGTTTTTATTAGAAGACGCAAATGATCTATGTTTTTAATATTCTTGTTATGGTTTTATATTATGTGTTAATGCTTTTAAATGTTTTATGGTGTTTTGGGGCATCAAATCCGTAGCCACTGTAAACCGACCTGAGTCACCTGAGGGCTGAGAAGGGTGGTGTACAAATACAGTAAATAAATAAATAAATAAATAAATAAATACACTGTAAAAACATATACATAGATATTAGGGGGAGGTAGCAAAATGGAAGCTGGATCTTGTCTCACTGAAGTAAAGCACAAGAGAAATGGACGTAATATGGTGTGGGGTTGGAAAAAATGGAAAAGTCAGATGTACATTTTCATAGATGTGCACTTTCATCTTTGACTTATTTTACTAATATGTCAGGCATGTAGCAGGGGGGTTGGGGGGGTTCAGCCCCCCCCCCCCGAAATTCTCATGGTGGTTCGCGAAAAGGCCTTACTGGTACATTATTTAAACTGTTATGTTTATTCATATCATGATCTGATCACCATGCTCAATATATCCCATATGCATGGGGGTATTTGGGGTAACGATACAAAAGGTTTGCTAGGGTAGACTCTCTTTCACTCAGACTCAGCCCTCCCGAAACAAACTCAGCCCCCCCCTCCCCCCCCCCCCCCCCCCCCCCCCCCCGGAAACAAAATCCTGGCTACGGGCCTGTAATATGTTCACAACCAGTGTGGTGGATAAATTTAAACATTTAATTAAGAATAAGGAGACCATGATTGAATGCCCTCTCAGCCATGGAAGCCCACTATGCAACCTTGGGCACGTTGCTCACTTTATCAACCTCAGAAGAAAGCAAATGAAAAACCCCTTCTGAACAAATCCTGCCAAGAAAACCTGCAATACCTTCACTTTAAGGTTGCCATAAACTGGAAAGGATTTGAAGGCACACAGTGAAAACTACTTTCCCCATTTCATAAAGTGCCAGGAATTGCTGTCTGGAAGGATGCCTGTAATGGCAACAATGGTGGTGGTGGTGGTTCTACACTTCCTTTTGAATGCAAAGTTGTACACAAGACAATATTACTTTTTAATTACATCTAATTTTAAAAAACTTAATTCTGCAAAGAATTCAACTTTTTCTATCATTTGTTTTTGTTTACATCAACCAAATTAACAATACACAGTGGCAGACATAAATGTTACATAAATATAACATTCCAGAACAAAACAAAGGCATGATCAAGTTTTCAGCACCGTCTAATGTGTTTTTCTTTCATCTCTTGACCGTGAACCAATATACTGAACATTCAGTTTTCAAAATGTTATATATCTGAGATCCTATTTTTTTTTTAAAAAAATCTTGCAATATTTAAGATGGAATATTAGTAGTCTTGACATATCACATGTTTGGCTTACAAAATATTCAAATTAAAAAATCTTGCATTCTTTTTTTTATAATCTTTATTGTGGATTTTTCCTTTCATAACATACAAATACAACAGAAAAGCAGAAATAAATACCATACATCAACAGTATAAGGGGAGGGAATAGAATGGGACTGGAGTGGGAATGGGGGTAGGGGGGAATGGAGTGGAAAAGGTAGGTAGTGTTGGGAGTATCAGGGGGGTGATTACAGTCATATCATACAACAGGTTTCATACACCTAATGAACTTCCTCAAAGGTTCCGCAAGGTTATAAAGAAAGCTTGCATTTGTTACTCTTTTTTGGTTTCACTAAACACCTTCTCTGATCTCTAGGGCAATGTTTTTTCTTTGTTTTAAATAGAGTCTTAAAGGGTGCCAGTCAATCCTTCTTTTCTTACTAGTATCATATATCATGTTCGCTAGTGAGTCCAGTTCCATAAAGTCTCTAATTTTTAGCAGCCAGGTGTTGATTGTTGGCAGTTCTTTAGATTTCCACTTATTTGCCAGCACTGTTCTGGCGGCTGCAGATAGGTGAAATAATATCACATCTTTGTTGGGTTCTAATTTGAAGTCTAATAGATGCAACAAGTAATATTCAGCTTTAAATTCTAATTTGGTCTGGAGAATTCTTTGTACTTCCATGTGGACCTCCCGCCAATAGCTCCTCACTTTTTTACACTTTTTTAAAACCTTGCATTCTTATATTGATTCAATAGCTAACCCCCTGATGAATTAGCATCAAGTGACTCTCTTCGTGTCGGCATTCTAATTTTCATCCACAAAGCCTGTCTGAGATACTATGTTTCCTTTTATGAACCTACTTGAGTTCTAAGATCCTCAGGTAAGGGCTTTCTCTTAGGGGTCTTCCACACAACCATATAACCTAGAATATCAAGGCAGATAATCTACAATATTTGCTTTGAACTGGATTATCTGAGTTCATGTTGCCATGGACTCAGATAATAAGTTCAATGTGGATTTTATATAGTTATGCCTTAGGCCCCTTCTACACTTCCATATAAAATCCAGATTATCATCTTTGAACTGGACTATCTGGCAGTCTAGACTATCTAGATTCATATAATCATATAATCAAAGCAGATAACATGGATAGCCCAATCTGATAATCTGAATTATATGGCAATGTAGAAGGGGCCTTAGTCCCACCTATGTTGCAGCCATATCTGGCATGGGCATGCGTTTTCTCAATGGCTGCCTCCAGGATGGGAATTTCCCTACACAGATGGCTAGGATAGACTATCCTATGGTCTCCTTTCACTAGTAGGTGATGACTTCTGTATGTTTTTTTTTTTATTGTCATGACACTTTAAGTGTGTTAAAATTAGTTTTTCAATATAATAGCTTATTTCATTGTGTTTAACCTTTCAATTCTGATATGTTTTAGCTACACTTTTTAAACATTTGTCATAAGTTACCTTTCTTCCATATTGGAAGAAGCTTGGAGTGGATGAATGATAGATTAATACCAGTACCAAGCAAGGGTATTATACAACATCTATTATACAGCCTTAAGATTCAACTTCTTCTCCATTTTCCATTGCAGTATGACAGACAAGATGGTCTGTCCTCTCTTTCCAGCAAAATCAGTCATCCAATGACTATTGCCATAAATGTGGCTGATCACCTTTTGGTCTATACTACAAATAGAAACTATCTATACACAATTGGGATTGATCCTCACAGCAACAAATAATGACAGCATGTCATAGAAGGGGCATTATTTAAATCTATTGAGGTTTCTTGGGATTTTATTCCCAAGAATCCAGCAGGTCTGATCAGAAGTAACAGTTGAATTCCTCCTCTCCTTGGTGTTCTTTTCCCCACTGTTACAAGAAAATTAAAGCACAAAAGAACACCTACCCGATTATTTCTGATAACACAATAAATGAACATATTTGTAACTTTTTTGTGAGATATATTCTAATCTTCTAATGTGCAAATGTTGTTAGCTGTAATATATTCTTGAAAGAAAATTCCAAGTACAGTACACAGTCTTTAGCTTGAAAGGTGGAGAATGGGATTATGATCTAAGAATTGATGTTTCTTAGACCTCATCTACACTGCCATATAATCCAGTTTCTGAATGCAGATTCACTGCATTGAAGTGGATTATATGGCAGTATAGACTCATATAACCCATTTCAAAGCAGTTAATTTTGAAACTGGATTAGTTGGCAGTGTAGACCCATCTTAAAACAGAAGTTATTATTCTGAGATAACTGGGGGGGGGAATCATTCCTCCAATAAAACTGGGGGGGGGGGTGATGTTGACTTCCACATTCGTCTTCCCTGCATCTGAATCTTCTTTCTATGTCTGGATGAAGTTATTTGCAATGGAACACCCAGAATTCCTAACCACTGAACAAGCTTGTTAGGGCTTCTGGGAGTTGGAGGCCCAAACAGCTGGAGGGCTACAGTTTGAGGATGCCTGCCATATATCATAAGACAGAAGTATAGAAACAGAGGCAAAACCTTTCTAAGTCTTGTCTTCCCTCTCCATCTAATTCCACCCTGGWTCTTGTCACATGKATTGGACCAGGGGTCCACAAACTTTTTAAACAGAGGGCCAGGTCACAGTCCCTCAAACTGTTGGAGGGCCAGATTATAATTTGAAAAAAAATGAATGAATTCCTATGCATGCTGCACATATCTTATTTGTAGTGTAAAAAGACTTAAAATCAATACAATAATTAAAATGAGGAACAATGTTAACAAATATAAACTTATTAGTATTTCAATGGGAAATGTGGGCCTGCTTTTGGCTGATGAGATAGGATTGTTATTGTTGTTATGTGCTTTCAAGTCATTTCACACTTAGGTTGACCCTGAGCAAGGGCCGGGTAAATGACCTTGGAGGGCCGCATCCGGCCCCCAGGCCTTAGTTTGAGGACCCCTGGATTGGACCAATGGAGTATCACTATGAGGAGACACAGACTGTGAACATGCCATTCTCTAAAGGACTTATATAGATTTCTCAGGCTGTATTTTCATGAATATTTCCATATGACAGCATACATTAATCAAACCTTACTCAGGGCTCAAATGCAGTTGCAACTGTAGACATATATCATATTTTCAATGAGGTGAGGCTACATAGGGAAAACATATACATAGCAACCACATAGTCAGATGCAGCCAAACTTCCATTTCAACAAAACCATTGGTGGATCAGAAACAACAACAGGGTCTCTTGCTGTAAACTTGGATCTCAAGAATGTATGCTAGGCATCCTTGCAAGTTTAGCCATTTATGCTCTATTTGTGGAGGTTCTATTTCCTTTTAGAGCTGCCTAAGAGGAAATCAATTAGAGATGACCAACAAGGATCAGCATGCTGGAAACTGAGGGATTGAAGGGCCAACCACATGCAAAAGGAGCCCATCCCAGCTGAAGTTAAGCACTTCTTTGACACATTATTCTGACCAAAGATATACCTATTACTTTGGGGAGGCAGTATGTTCAGTCCTGTATCCCATTTCTGGCTTGTCTTTCTCACCCAGTTCAATAAATTCCTTTCTTGCAAAAAAAAAATCAAAATTAGGGATGCAAATCAGTTCCCACTTAAAGCTACTGATGCTGTTGGTTTGGGGATTTATTCCAGGTACAGATAGTGTGCAAACCTGTAGTCACAAGAATGAAAGCTTTGGGTGATTCATATGTATAAAAGAAGTGAGGGAATCTCGGCTCTCCTACTGAAAATATCATAATTGTTCTGAAGTTCCAAACTTCTCTCCCTCTCACCCAACCATATGACATGAAATCATCACACCAGGGCATTTCCCCCCCACATTACACAATTCTCACTTGAAATACTATGACAGTCTCCTGTGGAATCCTGGGGTTTGAAGTTTAGTGAGGCATTAGAGCATTCTGACTTAGGCCTAATCTACACTGCCATGTAATACAATTTCATAATATGATTTAACATTATTATATGAGTCTACACTGCTATATAATGCAGTTTGATACAGTTAAACTGCATTGTGAAACTGCATTATATGGCAGTGTAAATGGAGCCTGAGAATACTAAATACACTTCCTTGAGCTGTAGATTCCATAGGACATTGCCATGGCAGTTAGAGTGAAACCATAATACTATAGCTATATAGTGAAGACCCCCTTAATTTTTTTTCAACTGAAAACCAATTTGCGCCCGTGTTATTGAAATCCACAGTGTGATGCTCTCTTTACAACAATTTCCTGCAAGACAATCAGGAAACTTGTGACAGGAGGTCTCTGCAGATAAATGTTTTCCAAAATTTGTCCTTCTAGATGTTTTGGACTTTGGCTCCCAGAATCCATGGTCATTGACCAGAGCAGCTGAGGCTTATGGGAACTGGATCCAAAACACCTGAAAGTCTTGAACTGGAAAAAAAAGACTTATCTACAGAGATGTCCTATGGTCCCTATTGATACCCGATGAAGTGCATCTAACCAAAAGAGAGTGTATGAGTAGGTTGTCACTCATATTTTGGAACTTCAGCAACTTGTAAGCTATTGTGTTGTAGCCAGAGAGTGGAAGGGAGTTGTACAAATTACCTTGAATTTGGTGGTATAGCATCAGTAGATACAGAGACGTAGCTAATGTGAGACACATATGTCTCCTTATGCAGGATCTTGCCATTGATAGTTTTTAAAAAATTTGTGTACAAACTCATGTTATAATTATATCAGATTGAAAATGTTTGCATTAAAATATTGCTTATTTTAACATCCATGTCAATCATTCTAATCATGGCTATCTCTGATAAATAAACGTTTTCTCACCATATTTATAAAAGTAAAGAAAGTATGGTCCTTTAATTTATGTATAGTAAAATGACTTGACAGTTAGTAATATCTTTCATCCCTATGGTTTGTGTCTTTTGGGTTTTGATGTTGAAAGTTAAAATGACATTTCACAATTTTAAAAAATTGTAGATGTATTGTAAATTTTGGTATAATTATTAGTCAATATACTGAGGATGTACAAACACTTTGATGATAATGATGATGATGATGATGACAAAAATAATTTTATTTTTTACCCACCTCTCCTCACAGCTTGAAGTGGGTTACAACATTGCTAAGACACATAAACAAAACACATAACCATTTTAAAACACTCTGTAGTATACACATATTAAAACATATTTCCATCAAATATATATTATGTTTCCGATCATGAAAGCCTTCAACAATACATGAGAAGTGTAGGGTTAAAATATTAACATTTGAAAGATCATACAACTCAATTCTCACAGAACAACTTTAAATACATTTTTGTAGGAAATCGCAACATGTAACAGATTTCGCAAAGCAGTCTTGACCTCTTTGTTTCTAACACTATAGATGAATGGATTTGACATGGGAGGAATTATGGTATATATCATGGCCAAAACAGTATCCAAATTGGAAGAGTCAGCAGTAGATCTTGCATAGGCGAGGACTCCACAGGTTACCAACATTGCAACAACTGTGAGATGGGGAACACAAGTGGAGAGGGCTTTTTTCTGACCTTGTGAAGAAGGAATTCTAAGCACAGCAGCAAAGACCTGTACATATGATCTGATGATGAAGATAAGGCACCCTAATGCTATACTAAATGCAAGAATAAGAACCCCACTTTCCATTACAGAAACACCTGAGCAAGACAGCTTTATTAATTGTGGAATTTCACAAAAGAACTGATTGACAATATTAGAACAGAAAGTATTTACAAAGGTACCGCCAGTGTGTAATATGGCATAAATAAGACTACAAATCATCCCAATGGCTACCATCTGTAGGCAGGCTGCTTTGTGCATGATTCTCTCATAATGGAGTGGGTGACAGATTGCAACATAGCGATCATGAGCCATTATAGTTAGGACACTATAGCCTGAGGTTGCAAAGAAAACATAAAAGAAAACTTGAGCAACACAGCCAGCATAAGTAATTGACCTATCATTCTTAAGGGACATAGCCATAGCTTTAGGCACCATAACAGAAATTGATCCAATGTCCAAAATGGCCAAATCAAATAGGAAGTAGTACATGGGAGTATGGAGGTGGGAATCAATTGCAACTACAGTGACAATGAGAAGGTTACCTATTAATGCAGTCATGTAGAGTGCTAGGAAGACAAAAAAGCATAAGATTTGTAGTTCTCTCATATCTGAGAATTCCAGCAACAGAAAAGAGGATGTGGAAGTAAGGTTATTCATGCTTCTTTTCAGTATCTTGGTATTTCCTGTAGGATGAAGAATAAAAGAAGAGTTAAACTACTACTTTGGCATATTAGCTACTTTAATTTTAATAAACATGCTTTTTTGGACAGTGAAGGTTTTGCACATCATTTGGGGAATAATTGTTCATATTGAAATGTTATGGCAATAGTCCTGTGTGTAGTAATTCTTATAGCAACCACATCCAATATGAACCAAGGTGGACTACAGCCATAAAGAGAACAGGAATAGCTATAATGTTGATATCTAATAAATCTCTAGCTATATCTTATATATAAGTTTTAATGTCAGTTTAATTTATCTCTTATTTAGCCCATCAATGTCCACCTTATTGTGTGTCTGAAGAAATTCAGAGAAAAGGCTTATGAGTGGCATCAGCTGCAGTTACATATCTTAACATATACACAAGCTATGCATAGGGTGGATTTTATGCATGAACTCCAATCTCAATGCCTGTATTTCCAATAGAATAATAGAAGGGGCTGCTTACGCTTTGCTCTTCAGTATTAATGGGAGAAGGCAATATTGTTCTATTTTTTTAAAAGTTTTCCCTTTCTCCAAAAAACAAACTCAGTTGTTAAATCAGCTTTTATAATATTATTTAGATTTCAGTATATGTATTTCCAATAGAATAATAGAAGGGGCTGCTTACGCTTTGCTCTTCAGTTTTAATGGGAGAAGGCAATATTGTTCTATTTTTTTAAAAAGTTTTCCCTTTCTCCAAAAAACAAACTCAGTTGTTAAATCAGCTTTTATAATATTATTTAGATTTCAGTATCTGCTGTCTATTTCCCTCTAGTTTTCATGGATTAATATTAATTTGCTCAGCCACATATCAAAGAGTGTATGAGTCATTGTAGTCATTAATGAAATCTGAAGAAGTTTTGTGTAATTACCACATGCACAGTCTGAAATAAACTATCCTTCTTCCATTATCAGACAATATATACATTGCTCCAATAAATTGACAGTTATTTATATGGAAATTATCTGGTTACGGTGGCATCTATATGGTTTTGATTTCGAAAATACCAAATGGAGTGCATGTGAAATACCTTAGCAAATAGAAAAACAAAATCCTAGTGTAATTCTACTTATGCCACTAATAGAAGGGATTTAAGAGATCACTTTTTCTATTGATAAGGAGGGGTGGGTGGATTGAAAAAGAATCAGACAAACAGGAGGCAGCAAAGAACAGAACACTATAGGATACATCCAAATCAAACTTACCCAAACACATCTAAAGAATTTAAAGCAAGTAACTGTAACTGTCAAATTCAGCATCCCCTCCAGCATCCATTGAGGCACTGGTAAATGCGGTTATTCATCTTCTCCTTGAAACATTTTGAGCCCCATGACATGTGAACAGTCTATTCATTGCTTTGTTCAACATTACTATCATGTATAAAGATAGCACGGACTTATATTTGCCACAAACATGATATCAAAGTGCCAAGAAAGAGCATCATTTAAAGCTGTTTTGGTTTCTTGAGATTTCATGCCCATGAGTCCAGCTCACCTGATCACAAGTCATTACTTCCATTCCCCCTCCCATCTAAGGTGTTTTCTTCCATGTTTATAACAAAATTGAACAGTGAATAAGCATGCCAAATATTTCTGATTAAAACAATAACAAAATGATACACTTATGAGGAAAGAACACTGAAAATATTAGAAAGGCATATTGCAGGAAACACATCTCAACGATGGTGGTACCAGCAGTTGATGGATGGGGCTGGCTGGACATCCATCTACTTCACCATGTACATTTTGTCTACCTGTGGTGGAGGCCACATGTACCTCTACCTCACTGGGAATTGGTGTGTGATAGAGGGCACCATGGAGATAAGGCATCTCTAGGCCCTGCTCTACGTAGAACTGTTAGATGAGATCCACACTTCTTCCGAGATCTACCAAATCATAGACTGCATGATGCAGACATGGCTATCTGGGAGGCAGCAGTTCACCTGCAGTTTTGTGGCAATGGATAATGGGGCAAATATGTTATAATTCTATCGGACTGAAAATGTTTGTATTTTGAAAATTCTTATTTGAAAATTCATGTTAATAGTTCTTATTTGAAAATTCATGTTAATAGTACTTATCACTTGTCTGTGATAAGTAAATACATCTTTGATCACCCTGCTTTTAAAGGTAAAGAAAGTGTGGCCCTTTAACTAATAAAAATGATATGCGTATAGTAAAAAGACTTGGCAGTAATATATTTCACCCCAGTGGTTTGTGACTTTTGGGTTTTGATGTTGAAAGTTACACAGATTTCACAATTAAACTAAAAAATCAAACAGACAAGAGTTCTTTCTCCCACTCTGGACATTCCACTGATACATAAACCCCACTTGGCTAGTTTCCAACAAACCTCACAAACTCTGAGGATGCCTGCCATAGATGTAGGCAAAATGTCAGGAGAAAATGCTTCTAGAACAGTGGTTCTCAACCTGGGGTCCCCAGATGTTTTTGGCCTACAACTCCCAGAAATCCCAGCCAGTTTACTAGCTGTTAGGATTTCTGGGAGTTGAAGGCCAAAAACATCTGGGGACCACAGGTTGAGAACCACTGTTCTAGAACATGGTCATACAGCCCAGTAACCTCACAGCTACTCAAAAAATTACAGAGTTTCAGAAGATTTTGGTATAATTATTAATCGATATACTGAGGATATACAAACATTTTGTACCATTACTGTGAACAAACTATCTAGTATTGTTTGGCTGCTAGTAAAAGTCACCTTTGTACCTTAGTTTTTAATACATTTGATGCAAGTTGGAGACACTTTGCCTTAAGAGAGTGTGACAGGCCACTTGATATCTAATATATTTTATCATTCCCATTTTCTTTTTGTTCTACTGCAATTTCCCTCCAAGAAGTGGAAAGTAAGTCGCTGAATTTCCCTTTTCTGGGAATTGTTCTTGTTATTTTTTGTGAATTTAGAGATATTTTTAAAATATTTATTTATTTATTTATTTATTTGTCATGTCAGGGGCAACCAGACAGTTGCTTTTGAAATATTTTTGAAACAGTTTTTGAAATGTTCTGCATAGAGAATCTTATATACACTTTCTGGAATTTTTATTACTTTTTGCTGTAATTATCAAACAATCTTAAACTATACACAGAAATGCTGGATATGCTTTTCTTTTATACTTAAAGATATACAATATTTCAGTTTTTAATGTGATATTTATTGCCTTTAACATATACAAACTAATTCACATTGAAATAAACAGCACTCAAGAAAAAGAAGTAGCAAAGAAGGACTATACATTTATAACATATAATGTGTGTGTGTAAAGTGCATTGCACTTAACCCTAACCCTAAACTAACATTACTAAATCACTGATCTACAGTATTATAATACATACCTACGACAACACAAAACAACTTTACGAAGCTACAAAAGAACTCTGCCCCCAATGAACTGTAATAAAGAGAAGGAAATAACTAAATAGCAAAAGCTATGCCATTCTACCATTATAGGTTTAACTAAATTCTGCTTGCTAAGATTACTAAATGCCATAATCACAATCTTTTTGCTCAAAATTTCATAAACAGTTTTCAGTCTTTCGTAAAAATTTCAATCCCTTTTTTTTTTCAGAATCCATGTCAGTTTGGCAACTTGGGCAAATTCTGCAAATTAGGGAATCCATTCTTCCATTCATTGATCCTTAAATTCATTTCCAAGTTTGGGCATATAATATTCTTCCAGCTGTTATTATCTATGTGAAGAATAGTCCATGTCTGGGATCCAAAGTCATTTCTGATTATATTTAGCAATCCACCTTTAATTTTATTTTACTTTATTTCCATTAATGTATAGATCTTTTCACCTTCTTGCAGGCCCACCCCATGGCAGAAAAAGATCCTTCCTTATCCTGACATGCACAACATAAATTTGAAGTATTTTTGAACATTTTTGACAACCTACTTAGAGTTCAGTGCATCATTTTACATGTATTTATTATTTATGATATTTCTATCCTGCCTATCTCGAACCGAAGGTGACTCTAGGCAGCTTACAATCAAGAAACAATTTGATGTCCAACAATATACAATTAACAGAATTAAAATGACATTCAATGCAACCTTGAAAAACATATAGAACCAATGCCTCATTGTCCAAAGATCGTTGTCTAGCCCTTCCAATGTTCACTTTCATCTAATTCCATGTTTGACTGTTACATTAGGCTTGTTCAAATAGCCACATTTTAACCCTGCCAGTCACGCCTCAGTAGAAGGCGGGACCGAAAGAAGGGCCTCCCCGGACAATATTAAACTCTTAGATGGTTCATAGGGAGAAATACGTTTGGACATTTAAGCTGGGCCAGGACAATTCAGAGCTTTATAGGTTAAAGTCAACACTTTGAATTGAGTCCAGTAGCAAATTGGCAGCCAGTGGAGTTGGCATAACAGAGAGCTTGTATGCTCCCTGAACACCGGTCCAGTGAGCAATAAAGTGATGTATACATCTTTTATTTATATTTTCTTACAAAATCACTGGACATGATTAATGTTATGTCATGCAACATCTTTTTTGTCAAATGTTCATTTGTTCATGATATCCACCATTCTTGACTCACCTTATCATTCTACATATTCAACTTCTATCGCTGATTTCAAGAGGCATTTGTAAACTTTTAAAAATTATATGACCATCATCTTTACACAATTCCAAATAAAACTAATTTTCTCCATCCTTTCTTTTTATCCTGTTGAAATCCCTTTTTAAGTTATGAATAGGCAAACCAGATGAGCATTGACGCTTGGCAAA
This sequence comes from Anolis sagrei ordinatus, assembly GCF_025583915.1. Taxonomy (NCBI): domain Eukaryota; kingdom Metazoa; phylum Chordata; class Lepidosauria; order Squamata; family Anolidae; genus Anolis; species Anolis sagrei. The sequence continues at coordinate 25,581,411 of NW_026847660.1, read as the reverse complement.
ACACTTGCTTTTAGTAGTGCAACTTTCCACTAAAGAATACATTCAAAGGATACATTCAGAATACATTCAATTGTCCCATTTGTTTCTAATCCCTCACCTTCCTGAAGATTCTTAAAAATTCATCGGGTTGTTATTTTGGGGATTTTTTTTTTGCTAAGATATTTTTATTAATTTTTAACCTGTAAAATAATTATCTTTCCAACACTTTGAGAAGCATCTCAAGGTTCTTGTATAGAGTTCATAGGGTATTTCTTAGTTACCACATCCTATATATGTACATTGTACATTGAGGAAAACTGTTGAAAAAGGTATCCTTTCCAGCAACATTTATTGCCCCAGCAATGAAACTGAGAAGACAATTTACCCTTAAACTGAATGAACCTGGGCACACTTCTGCATGCTTTGAGTGGCCGTATGCTGGGACTTCAAGGAATAGCGACTCCTATGGATCCCAGGCTGTTTATAAAAAATCAAGGAGGACCTGGGAATATACAAGCAGTCAACAGTACTTATTATCTTTCGGTGAAGACATTCTATCAAATTATATCCTATCTTATTTTTTAAAAGGCTCTGAGAAATGACACAGAATAAAAAAGTAGACCCCAACCTGCATGAGAGGACAAAGTACATGAGAAGTATGGAGTTAATTGTTCAGGGGAAAATATTAACATTTGAAAGATTATACAACTCAATTCTCACAAAACAACTTTAAATATGCAACATGTAACAGATTTCGCAAAGCAGTCCTGATCTCTTTGCTTCTAACACTATAGATGAATGGATTAGATATGGGAGGAATTATGGTATATATTATGGCCAAAACAGTGTCCAAATTAGAAGAGTCAGCAGCTGGCCTTGCGTAGGCTAGGACCGCACTGGTTACAAACACTGTGACTACTGTGCGGTGGGGAACACAAGTGGAGAGGACTTTTTTCTGACCTTGTGAAGAAGGAATTCTAAGCACAGCAGCAAAGACCTGTACATATGTTCCGATGATGAAGATAAAGCATCCCAATTCTGTACTAAATGACAGGATAAGAACCCCGATTTCCATTATAGAAAGGCCTGAGCAGGACAGCTTTATTAATTGTGGAATTTCACAGAAGAACTGATTGACAATATTGGAACAGAAAGCATTTGCAAAGGTACCACCAGTGTGTAATATGGCATAAATAAGACTACAAATCAGTCCAATGGCTATCATCTGTAGGCAGGCTCCTTTGTGCATGATTACCTCATAGTGGAGTGGGTGACAAATAGCAACATAACGATCATGAGCCATTATAGTTAGGGCACTATAACTTGAGGTTGCAAAGAAAATAAAAAAGAAAACTTGAGCAACACAGCCACCATAAGTAATTGACCTATCATTATTGAGGGACATATCCATAGCCTTAGGCATCACAACACAAATTGATCCAATGTCCAACATGGCCAAATCAAATAGGAGATAGTACATGGGAGTGTGAAGGTGGGAATCAACTGCAACTACAGTGACAATGAGAAGGTTACCTATCAATGCAGCCAAGTAGAGTGCTAGGAAGAGAAAAAAGTATAAGATTTGTAGTTCTCTCATATCTGAGAATTCCAGCAACAGAAAAGAGGATGTGGAAGTAAGGTTATTCATGCTTTTTTCAGTATCTTGGTATTTCCTGTAGGATGAGGAATAAAATAACAGTTAAACTACTACTTTGGCATATTAGCTATTTTGATTTTAATAAACACTCTTTTCTTGGGCAGTGAAGTTTTTGGTACATGAAGTTTTCATGTTTTTATGCATGGGATGGAATTTATGCATCCACTCAATGTCTGTATTTATAATAGAATAATAGAAGGGGTTACTTATGCTTTGATCTTCATTATTAAAGGGAGAAGGCAATATTGGTCTATTTGTTAAAAATCTTTTCCCTTTCTCCAAGATATGAACTCTCAGTAATTAAATCAGTTTTTATGATATGATATGCTTTAGGTTTTAGGAGTGTCTGCCCATCTAGCATCTGTCTGTCTCCTTATTCCCAATTACAGATCATAAACCCATCTTGCAAACCCGCCACCACCTTTCATAGATTAACATTGATTTGCTCATATGCATTGATATAATATAAGTCATTGTAGTCACTCATGATATCTGGAGTTTTGTGTAATTACCACATGTGCAGTCTGAAATAAACTAACTATTTTTTAAAAAAAAAACACAATACTCCTCTTCTTTCTAAATAGTTGCATATGTGATACTGAGTTTAGATATCTGTTTCTTTTGGCTTTTTGAATAATACAAAGAACTAATGTTTTTGTTCCTGAAGATGATAATCCTGAATTGTATGTCTATGAGACTTGTACTCACTGCTAGATTTGTGGATAACATTGTCTTTTCTTGGGCCAATCACTTCCAACACAATCTAGGATGACGTAAGTTTAATACTACAGGAAGGGACTCACTGAGCATTTTGAGTTGGAATGATTTCATGCTGTCAACCAACTTTCAACAGTGCTTGAGTGATCTTAATCTAACATGCATTTGTACTGTTTGTAGATCAACAGATAGCTAGTGCCAATATAAAAACTGGATGGATAGCCCTCTAGTTTATTCATCAGTAGGCTGCTAGAAGAATTTTCCCAAAGGTACTGCTTTGTTTTGATAGTGAAGAAAACTTAACAATCACACAAAATTAAGGAGAGATTAGTTACAATCTGATTTATTCTCATTCTTCCATTATCAGAAAATATATATATTTCCCCACTAAATGGACATTTATTTATATGGAAATTGACTACTTACAATGATATCTATAAATTGGTTTGGAAAATATGAAATAACCACTAAACATATAAATCACATAGCAAAAAGATGATGTCTCTCTCCTCATTTTAATGTTTCAAGCATATAAGGGTGCATGTGAAAATACTTTAAGAAACATAAAAACACAATCCTAGTGTTATTCTACATGTGCCACTGCAGGAGGGATTAAGAGAAAGAATCTATTATTTCCTTATAATATATAAGAATGGATGGATGAATAGAAAAATAATCAGACAGACAAGCAGAAGGTAGCAAAGGACAGAATGTTCTAGAATAAAACAAAATCAAACTTACCCAAACACATTTAAACAATTTAAAGCAAGTAACTGTAACTGTCAAATTCAGCATCTTCTCCAGCATCCATCGAGGCATTGGTCGGTGAGGTTATTCATCTTCTCCTTGAAACATTTTGAGCCACATGAAATGTGAACAATTCATGCTGTGGTCAACATTACTATTAGAGGTACTTTATGTATAAAGATAGCACTGACTCATATTTGCCACAAAAATGATAACAAGGTGCCAAGAACGAGCATCATTTAAGGCTGTTTTGGTTTCTTGAGATTTCACTCCCATGAGTCCAGCTCACCTGATCACAAGTCATTGCTTCCATTGCCCCTCCCATCTAAGATGTTTTCTTCCATGTTCAGGACAAAATTTAACCCTGAATAGCAATTCAAATATTTCTGATTAAAACAATAACACAATGATACACTTATGAGGAAAGAACACTGAAAAGATTTGAAAGGCATATTGCAGAAAACATATCCTTTATTATACCAAAGCATTTAGAATTAATGGAACAATGAAAAGACCAATGAACTAACCAAGCAATTTCAATCAGGGGTTCCAATGAGAAAAAAAGCTATAATAAGTAATTGTGATCTGTCCAGATTTGAGACAGTGGCATAAACCAGCATGGATATATAAGTGACATCTGGGTGATTTTCTTGTCAGTTGCACATTGCTTGCTCGCAGGTCAAGGCTGCACAGGCCTAGTTGAGGAGTATGGCCATTGTACAGCTAGCAATTTCTTGTAGAGCTATAACAGAGCATTTTTCAGTGCACAAATGAAATGTATGCAATCATCTCCAAGAATTCATGAAGGCACAATTTCCATTCAATGGGAGCCTAACTGTGACATGGGACAACTGCCATCTAACTCCACAAATAGTGATTATGCTATGCAATTAAGTTATAGGATCTTGGCCCTTGCTTTAACCATCTCAGTTCCATGTTTTTCATTAGCAAACTTTTAAAAAGTTTCCACTAAATTATTGTTTTTCAGATTAGCAGCTGGACTTCTGTTGATTACATATGAAGGCTTAAATTCCATTAGTGCTGTCATATATTATTTTGCGATTATTATGTAATGTGATGCCTAGAACTTTCATAAGCAAGTCACACAAAAACAAGGATGCCAAAGGAAGTGTACAGATGGAGTGACATATGGAACTGTGGACCCATGATGACTACTTGTTGTGAGGGATGCACTCTGCTGCCTTCAAGCTGAGATGGCACAGCTATCTCATCTCATCTTGAGAAAGGTTTATGATCCATCAGCATCAGAACAAGAACATTGTATAGATTCATACATGGACCAAAAATTGTGTCAAGCTAGAATAGAGCTTTCCATCAACCAATGTGCTGCATATTTCTGTCACATTTCAGTGAAACCTTTCATTGAAACGTGTCATGGAAAAAAACACTTTATTGATTTGGTGAAATTCTGAGTTCTGAATTGTATTTAAGATTTTCTGACTCATTGTGATGCAAGGGAAATAAGTGCTGGCAAAGTGGACTCATCTCTTCGATCTCACATGCTGTAGCCTCATGATATCATTGTACACCAACTTTTTTCTATTAAAGTTTGATGTAATAACAAGGTTTTTTTTCTATTAAAGTTTGATGTAATTGATTAGCAGGGGATTTTAGCTTCTCAGCCACCTTTCATAACAATAAGATGTGGTAGAGTGTAGGAGTCCATCTGTCCATTGCCCACAACATTTGTGATCATTCAATTAGTACAACATTTGTGGCATTTTATTGATTATATTATCTAATGCTATAAATCTGAAAATATAACAGGAACAAAATGTAGGTGCATGCATTCGTTGCAGAATACCATTGCAACATGCCTGGCAGGTAACCTCTTTAAAGGCTGTTTTGGTTACTAGGAATTTTAATCCCATGAGTCCAGCACAGCCGATCAGAAATCGCAGCCCCATTCCCCATGGAATATTGTTTCATCCACTTCAACAAGATAGATGTAGATAGACGAGATAGATCAGACAATGTACACATTTCAATTTTTGTGGTAATCTCATTTACAAAGTAAATACTTGTCTGGGATTCTGGCTAGCGCACACAAGCACACTATAATAACATGTTTTAACCCAACACTTATATTTTATATACATAATGAGGAATGGGGTGGGTACTTGGTGTTGCTGCTGCTTCTATTCCTATTTCTTCTCCTGTTGCTGCTGCTGTTGAGGCATGGGCACAACATGGAGCCTCTCAATCTGGACTGGAAGTGCCCATGGACAGTTATAGGTTAAAGAGAAGGCAGAGCTGGATTTGTCTCTTGAGATAATTGAGAAGCTTACTCGGGAAGGAGAATTTAAGATGGAGCCCCCCCTACCATACCACCTTCTCAAGGATGGTGGTACCATCCCTGTATCAGGGCTGCAGGGAAAGCATCAAGCAGTTGACGGATGGGGCAGGCTGGACATCCATCTACTTCACCATGTACATTTTGTCTACCTGTGGTGGAGGCAGGCATGTAGCTTCAGCCCCCCCCCCCTGAAATTCTCATGGTGGTCCGCGAGAAGGCCTTACTGGTGCATTATTTATACTGTTATGTTTATTCATATCATGATCTGATCACCATACACAATATATCCCATATGCATGGGGGGATTGTGGTAACAATTAAAAAGGTTTGCTAGGGTAGACCCTCTTTCGCTCAGACTCAACCCCCCCCCAAAAAAAAATCCTGGCTACGGGCCTGGGTGGAGGCCACATGTACTTCTCCCTCACTGGGAATTGGTGTGTGAGAGAGGGCACCATGGAGATAAGGCATCTCTAGGCCCTGCTCCATGTAGAACTGTTCGATGAGATCCACACTTCTTCCGAGATCTACTGAGTCATAGACTGCATGCTGCAGACATGGCTGTCTGGGAGGCAGCAGTTCACCTGTGGTTTTGTGGCAATGGATAATGGGGCAAATATGTTATAATTCTATCAGAGTAAAAATGTTTGTATTTTGAAAATTCTTATTTGAAAATTCATGTTAATAGTTCTAATCGTAGCTGTCTGTGATACATCTTTGATCACCCTGCTTTTAAAGGTAAAGAAAGTGTGGCCCTTTAACTAATATAAAAATGATATGTGTATAGTAAAATGACTTGGCAGTAATATATTTCACCCCAATGGTTTGTGACTTTTGGATTTTGATGTTGAAAGTTACACAGATTTCACAATTAAACTAAAAAATCAAACAGACAAGAGTTCTTTCTCCCACTCTGGACATTCCACTGATATATAAACCCCACTTGGCTAGTTTCCAACAAACCTCACAACCTCTGAGGATGCCTGCCATAGATGTAGGCAAAATGTCAGGAGAAAATGCTTCTAGAACATGATCATACAGCCTGGTAAACTCACAGCAATGCAAAAAATTATAGAGTTTAAATTTTTTTGGTATAATTATTAATCGATATACTGAGGGTATACAAACATTTTGTACCATTACTGTGAACAAACTATCTAGTATTGTTCAGCTGCTAGTAAAAGTCACCTTTGTACCTTAGTTTTTAATACATTTGATGCAAGTTGGAGACACTTTGCCTTAAGAGAGTGTGACAGGCAACTTGATATCTAATATATTTTATCATTCCCATTTTCTTTTTGTTCTACTGCAATTTCTCTCCAAAAAGTGGAAAGTAAGTTGTTGAATTTCCCTCTTCTAGAAATTGTTCTTGTTAGTTTTTGTGAATTTGGAGGTATTTTTGAAATGTTCTGCATGGAGAATCTTATATACACTTTCTGGAATTTTTAATTACTTTTTGCTGTAATTATCAAACAATTTTAAACTATACACAGAAATGCTGGATATGCTTTTCTTTTATAGTTAAAGATACACAATATTTCAGTTTTTAAAGTGATATTTATTGACTTTAACATATACAAATTAATTCACATTGAGATAAACAGCACTCAAGAAAAAGAAGTAGAAAAGAAGGACTATACATTTATAACATATAATGTGTGTGTGTGAAGTGCATTGCACTTAACACTAACCCTAAGCTAACATTACTGATCTACAGTATTATAATACATACCTACAACAACACAAAACAACTCTACGAAGCTACAAAAGAACTCTGCCCCCAATGGACTGTAATAAAGAGAAGGAAATAACTAAATAGCAAAAGCTATGCCATTCTACCATTATAGGTTTAACTAAATTCTGCTTGCTAGCATTACTAGATGCCATAATCACAATCTTTTTGCTCAAAATTTCATAAACAGTTCTTTCATAAACATTTCAATTGCTTTTTCTTTCAGAATCCATATCAGTTTGGCAACTTGGGCGAATTCTACAAATTAGGAAATCCATTCTTCCATTCATCGGTGCTTCAATTCATTTCCAAGTTTGGGCATACAATATTCTTCCAGCTGTTATTATCTATGTGAAGAAAAGTCCATGTCCAGGATCCAATTTTTTCTCAAAAATGTCCAAAAAAATCATTTCTGATTATATTTCGCAATCCACCTTTAATTTTATTTTACTTTATTTCCATTAATACATAGATCTTTTCACCTTCTTGCAGGTCCACCATATGTCAGAAAAAGATCCTTCCTTATCCTGACAAGCACAACATCAATTTGAAGTATTTGTGGACATTTTTGACAATCTACTTAGAGTCTAGTAAATCATTTAACATGTATATATTTATTTACAATATTACTATCCCACCTTTCTCGAATCGAAGATGGCTCAAGGCAGCTTACAATCAAGAAGCAATTTGATGCCCAACAATATACAAGTAACAGAATTAAAAGGACATTCAATACAACCTTGAAAAACATATAGAACCAATGCCTTCATTGTTAATCTCATTGTCCAAAGATCGTTGTCTAGCTGTTCCAATGTTCACTTTCATCTAATTCCATGTTTGACTGTTGCATTAGATTCCGAAGGCTTGTTCAAATAGCCACATTTTAATACCTGCCAGTCGTGCCTCAGAAGGCGGAACCGAGAGCTGGGCCTCCCCGGACTATATTAAACTCTTAGATGGTTCATAGGGAGAGATATGTTTAGACAGTTAAGCTGGGCCAGAACAATTCAGAGCTTTATAGGTTAAAGCCAACACTTTGAATTGTGCCCAGTAGCAAATTGGCAGCCAGTGGAGTTGGCATAACAGAAGGATTGTATGCTCGCTAAACACTTTTTTCTGAATTATAATGCAACATCTTTTTTGTCAAATGTTCTTTTTTGTCAGTGAGCATTAAAGTGATGTATACATTGTTTTATGTATATTTTCTTACAAAATAACTGGACAAGATTAATGTTATGTCATGCAACATCTTTTTTGTCAAATGTTCACTTGTTCATAATGTCCACCATTCTTGACTCACCTTATCATTTTACAGATTCAACTTCTATCTCTAATTTCAAGAGGCATTTGTAAACTTTTAAAAATTATATGACCATCATTTTACACAATTCCAAATAAAACTAATTTTCTCCATCCTTTCTTTTTATCCTATTGAAATCTCTTTTTAAGTTATGATTAGGCAAACCAGATGAGCATTGACGCTTGGCAAAACACTTGCTTTTAGTAGTGCAACTTTCCATTAAAGAATACATTCAATAAAGCAGGCATCCTCGAACTGTGGCCCTCCAGCTGTTTGAGCCTCCAACTCCCATAAGCCTCAATGAGCTTGTTCAATTGTCAGGAATTCTGGGAGTTGAAGGCCCAAACAGCTGGAGGACCGCAGTTTGAGGATGGCTGCAATAAAGGATACATTCAGGAACCATTCAATTGTCCCATTTGTTTCTAATCTCTCACCTGCCTGAAGATTCTTAAATATTAATCGGGTTGTTATTTGGGGGGGGGGGGGTTGCTAAGATAATTTTATTAATTTTAACCTGTAAAATAATTAGCTTTCCAACACTTTGAGAAGTACATGAAGGTTTTTGTATAGGGTGTTTCTTAGTTGCCATCCTATCTATGTACATTGTACATTGAGGAAATCTGTTGAAAAGGGTATCTTTTCCAGCAACATTTATTGCCCCAGCAATGAAACTGGGAAAACAATTACCCTTAAACTGAATGGCCCTGGGCACACTTCTGCATGCATTGAGTGGACATATACTGGGACAGCAAGGAATAGCTACTCCAGGGGATCCCAGGCTGTTTATAAAAAATCATGGAGGACATGGGAATATACAAGCAGTCAACAGTACTTATTATCTCTAGGTGAAGACGTTCTATCAAATTATATCCTATCTTATAAAAAAAAGGCTCAAAGTAATGACACAGAATAAAAAAGTAGACCCCAACCTGTGTGAGAGGACAAAGTACATGAGAAGTGTAGAGTTCAGAGGGAAATATTAACATTTGAAAGATCATACAACTCAGTTCTCACAGAACAACTTTAAATATGTTTTTATAGGAAAATACAACATGTAACAGATTTCGTAAAGCAATCTTGACCTCTTTGTTTCTAACACTATAGATGAATGGATTCGATATGGGAGGAATTATGGTATATATTATGGCCAAAACAGTGTCCAAATTAGAAGAGTCAGCAGTTGACCTTGCGTAGGCTAGGGCCCCAAAGCCTATAAACATTGTGACAACTGTGAGGTGGGGAACGCAAGTGGAAAGGGCTTTTTTCTGACCTTGTGAAGAAGGAATTCTAAGCACAGCTGCAAAAACCTGTACATATGTTCTGATGATGAACAGAAGGGACCCAAATGCTATACTAAATGACAGGATAAGAACTCCCATTTCCATTATAGAAAGGCCTGAACAGGATAGCTTTATCAATTGTGGAACTTCACAGAAGAACTGATTGACAATATTGGAACAGAAAGGATTTGCAAAGGCACCACCAGTGTGTAATATGGCATAAATAAGACTAGCAATCAGCCCAATCGCTACCATCTGTAGGCAGGCTCCTTTGTGCATGATTCTCTCATAATGGAGTGGGTGGCAGATTGCAACATAGCGATCATGAGCCATTATAGTTAGGACACTAAAACCTGAGGTTGCAAAGAAAACATAAAAGAAAACCTGAGCAACACAGCCAGCATAAGTAATTGACCAATCATTCTTAAGGGACATAGCCATAGCCTTGGGCACCACAACAGAAATTGTTCCAATGTCAAACATGGCCAAATCAAATAGGAAGTAGTACATGGGAGTGTGAAGGTGGGAATCAACTGCAACTACAGTGACGATGAGAAGGTTACCTATTAATGCAGTCAAGTAGAGTGCTAGGAAGACAAAAAAGGATAAGATTTGTAGTTCTCTCATATCTGAGAATTCCAGCAACAGAAAAGATGATATGGAAGTAAGGTTATTCATGCTGTTTTCGGTATCTTGATATTTCCTGTAGGATGAGAAATAAAAGGTTAAGCTGCTAAAAAAATATTATGCTAGTGCTCCCCCAACGTTCTTGTCCCAGGAGTCCCATCCCCCCCCCCACATGTACAAAGGTTTGCTTATTTTCCTATCTCTCTCTGAATTCTCCCTTACAATTAGTTCTGCCCCCTTATCTCACCCAGAGTTTTTAAATCATTTTATGTACATGCGGCCCGCCCTTTGTCTTTCTTTTATTATGCTTAGTTCCTACATTCTGTGTATATTGTTTTATATGCTTTGATGTTTTAAATCTTAATGTTATGTTGTTTATTTTATAATTTGTATTTTTATATTGTAATTTTTGTTCGGGATTGGCCCCATGTAAGGCGCTCCAAGTTCCCTTTGGGGAGATGGTGGCGGGGTATAACTAAGATTATTATTATTATTATTAATTATTATTATTATTATTACTTTGGCATATTAGTCATTTTGATTTTAATAAGCACTCTTTCCTTGGACAGTGAAGCTTTGCTACATCATCGAGAATGTTTCATATTTTCATGTTTCATGCATGGGATGGAATTTATGCATCAACTCTGTTCTCAATGTCTGTATTTAGAATAGATTAATAGAAGGGGTTACTTATGCTTTGCTCTTCTGTAATGGGATAAGGCAATATTGGTTTATTTAAAAAACGTCTTCCCTTTCTCCAAGATACAAACTCTCAATAGTTAAATCAGCTTTTATAATATTATTTAGGTTTTAGTATTGTCCGTTGATCTAGCATCTGTCTGTCTAATTACAAATCATAAAGACATCTTCCAAACCCACGACCAGCTTTCATAGATTAAGATTGATTTGCTCAGATGCATTGATATAAGTCACAAATCAAAAATGGTATGAGTCATTGTTGTCACTCATAAAATCTGGATAAGTTTCGTGTATTACCACATGCGCAGTCTGAAGTAAACTAGCTATTTTAAAAAAACACACACACAATATTCCTTCCCCTTCTTTCTAAATAGTTGCATACATGATACTGAGTTTGGATTTCTGTTTCTTTTGGCTTGTTGAATACTACAAAAAGACAGTGTTTGTTTTCCTGAAGATGACAATACAGAATTATATATCTATTAAAATTGTACTCGCCACTAGATTTATGGGTATCATCGGGTTTTCTTGGGCAGAAAAGATGCAGCTGTTGTTTGCCAACACCTTCCACCATAATATAGTATTACATAAGTTTAATACCAGAGGAGGGGACTCACTAAGCATTGTGGTGCTTTGAGCCGGAATGATTTCATGCTGCCAACCTACCTTCAACAGTGCATGAGTGATACTAATTTAGCGTGTATTTGTGTTGTTTGGAGATCAACAGCTAGCTAGTGCCAATGTTAGAACTTGACAACCCTCTAGTTTATTGTTCAGTGGGCTGCTTTGTTTATATTGTAAAGACAAATTAGCCATTATAGAAAAATAAGGAGAGACCAGTCACAATCTTGGGTACAAAAGATGCAGCTGTTTTTTTCCAATACCTTCTACCACAATATAAGATTAAATAAGTTTAATACTGCTAGCGGGACTCATAGAGCATTTTGGTGCTTCGAGTTGGAATGATTTAATGCTGTCAACAAACTTTCAACAGTGCATGAGTGATACTAATATAATGTGTATTGTGATGTTTGAAGATCAACAGATACCTAGTGCCAGTGTTAGAACTGGATAACTGTCTAGGTCATTGTTCAATTGGCTGCTAGACGAATTTGCCCAAAGTTACTGTTTTGTTTTGATAGTGAAGAAACCTTCATCAGTCCACAAAAGTAAGGAGAGATGAGTCACAATAATATTTATTGTCATCCTTCCATTATCAGACAATACATTTCCCCACTAAATGGGCAGTTATTTATATGGAAATTGACTGGTTATAATGATATCTATATATTGGTTTAGAAAATACCAAATGGCAACAGAAGATTTAAACTACATAGCAAAAAGATGGTACCCCTCTCCTCATTTTAATGTTTCAAGCATATAAGAGTGCATGTGAAAATACTTGAAGAAATCACAAAACCAAATATTAGTGTTATTCTACTTGTGCCACTGCAGGAGGGATTCAGAAAAAGAATCTATTATTTCCTTGTTATAGATAAGGATGGCTGGATGAAGAGAAAAATAATCAGACAGACAAGCAGAAGATAGCAAAGAACAGAACATTCTAGAATTCAACAAAATCAAACTTACCCAAACACATTTAAACAATTTTAAGCAAGTAATTGTAACTGTCAAATTCAGCATCTCCTCCAGCATCCATTGAGGCATTGGTAGGTGAGGTTATTCATCTTCTTCTTGAAACATTTTGAGCCATATGAAATGTGAACAATCTATTCATTGCTTTGGTCAACATTATTATTAGAGGTACCTTATGTAAAAAGATAGCACTGATTCATATTTGCCACAAAAATGATAGCAAGGTGCCAAGAACGAGCATCATTTAAGGCTGTTTTGGTTTCTTGAGATTTCACTCCCATGAGTCCAGCGCACCTGATCACAAGTCATTGCTTCCATTCCCCCTCCCATCTAAGGTGTTTTCTTCCATGTTTAGAACAAATATTAACAGTAAATAAGCAAGTCAAATATTTCTGATTAAAAAATCAAGACAATGGTAATTTTTTGAGGAAAGAACATTAAAAAGACTAAAAAGGCATATCATTGTAAACACATTCTTTATTATCCCAAAGCATTCCAGATTAATGGAACAATGAAAAGACCAATGAACTAACCAAGCAATTTCAATCATGAGTTCCAATGAGAAAAAAGCCAGAATAAATTATCAGTGTCTATAGAGAACATAGGTACTGTCCAGATTTGTGATGGTGGTGTAAACCAGAATTCATTCACAGATGCCAGCTGACTGATTTCTTTGTCAGTTGCACATTGACTGAACGCAGATAAGGGCTGCACTGGCCTAGCTGAAGAGCATGGCCGTTGTACAAGTAGCAAATATTGTAAGGAATATCAGTTCACAAATGAAATGTATACAATCATCCCCAAGAATACATGAATGTTACAACTTCCATTCAATGGGAGTCTAACTGTGAAATGGTGCAAGGCAAAGGAGCCTGAGGATGAGGGAGAGGAAGAGAGAGAAATGGAGAGACACAGGAAGATAGACAAAAGACAGTGGCTCAAATACATGGAAATGGGAGTAAGGGAGGAACATAACAATTTGAATGGATAAGAGATAGATTTCCATGTGGTTGTGTGAAATTCGAACATTTTTTTCTATCAAGTGATGTAAATGGTCTTGAAAGCTGTATTGTCTTTACTAGGCAATGAGGGGAAATATGAGTGAGAATATATAAAAGAACAAAAAAGTAGAGGGAACAAAGACTATTAATTTTCATGTGTAAATGCACATTTTATATTATATAGTTTCTCACTAAGAGAGAAGCATTAACATGTGAAAGATCATGCAAACTGATGGTCACAGAATGGCCTTAAAGATGGTTTTGCAGGAATGAACTTCATATAACACTTTTTTTTCAAAGCATTGTCGAATTATGGAATACAGCAAAACCCAAATCTAGAAGATATATAACAAGGAGGCCTTCCATTAAAAAATGCTCCAGTGATTAATAGTAAAGAGACAACAGTGAGGTGGGGAACACAAGTGGAAAGGGCTTTTCTCTGGCCATGTACAGAGGGGATTTTGAGCACCACAGCAATGATCTGAACATATGTGATGGCGATAAAGATAAAAGATCCTAATGCTATGATGACGCTTAATCCAAGAAGCCCAACTTAAACAGGGAATATGTCAAGCAGCTGAGGGATGGTGCTGGCTGGATGTCCATCTAATTCACCAAATGCACTTGCTCCATCTGTGGTGAAGGCCACATATACCTCTCCTTCACTGGGAATTGATGTGTGAGAGAGGGCACCATGGAAACAAGGCATCTTTAGGCCTCCTCCACAAAGAAGTACTCGATGAGATCCACACTTTTTCCGAGATCTACCAGGTCACAGACTGCATGCTGCAGGCATGGCTGTCTGGGAGGCAGTAGTTCACCTGCAGTTTTATGGCAACTTATTATTTATTTATTTAAAACTTTTATATGCTGATCTTCTCAACCTCCACGGAGGGACTAAGACCAACTGATAACTGGGCAAATATGGGCAGTGGGTGATGCTGGCTTCTGGGGTCTCGCTCCACCTCACCATCCATGAAGGGCTAGGGGACAGGGGAGGCCAGGGGACAGTTCCATCTTGTCTCCTGCATATGTCATCAGTTGGAGACCCCTCCCGCGAGCACCAGCCGCTGTTCTGAGCCAGAGTGAAGACAGGGGAGGCCAGGGGATAGTTCCTTCTTGTCTCCTGCATATGTCATCAGTTGGAGACCCTCCCCCCAGCAACAACTGCCACTCTGAGCCAGTGTGAAGACAGGGGAGACCAGGGGACAGTTCCATCTTGTCTCCTGCATATGTCATCAGTTGGAGACCTCTCCCCCCACCAACAACCGCTCCTCTGAGCCAGCGTCCCCGGCCAGGGGATAGTTCCTTCTTGTCTCCTGCATATGTCATCAGCTGGAGACCCCCTCCCCCCAGCAACAACCACCACTCTGAGCCAGAGTGAAGACAGGGGAGGCCAGGGGATTTGTCTCCTGTACTATGCTAATATATAATATAATATAATATAATATAATATAATATAATATAATATAATATAATATAATATAATATATATTTATAATATTATAATGTAATAAAGTATAATAATACTACTAATAATAGTGTTTGTAAATTTGCAGGTATTTTTTGAATGTTCTGCATGGAGGCTCTTATATAAACTTTCTGGAATTTTAAATTACTTTTTGCTGAAATTATCAAACAATCTTAAATTATACTCAAAGATGTTGGATATGCTTTTCTTTTATAGTTAAAGATATACAATATTTCAGTTTTTAAAGTGATATTTATTGGCTTTAACATATACAAAGTAATTCACATTGAGATAAATAGCACTCAAGAAAAAGAAGTAGAAAATAAGGACTATTTATTATTTATTTATTTATTATTATTTACTTTACTTCTATACCGCTGTTCTCAGCCCGGAGGTGACTCACAGCAGTTCACAGGACACAAGACACAGCAAAATTTAATACACCAATATAAAACAGTTAATAACCAATCTAATACACAGTTAGTATACAATTACTATAATAATCATTCAATAGCGTCTCTTCACTAAAAAACATGATCCAGATTCGTCATCCATTGTTCCATTCCTATGTCCTATACTATACATTTATAACATACTAGCTGTGCCCTGCCAAGCGTTGCTGTGTTCTATAGTAAGGATTTTTGAATTTTTTTCGAAATAGAGGTAGCTATCTGGACTATAATGAAAGAGAGGTACCTACCTATTCCTTCCCCACTTTTTCTTCGCCTTCCCCTTCCCCTTTCTCTCCTTTCTTCCTTCTCTACCTCTTTCTTTTATTCCTTCTTTCACTCTTTGGTTTCATCCTTTCTTCTCTCTTTCCTTCATTCCCTCCTCCTTTCTCTACTTCTTCCTTTCTCTCCTTTCTTACTCCCTGTTTCCTTCCTTGTTTCACTTTTTATTTCCTTTTCTCCTTCCTTCCTTCTTTACCACTTTCCTGCCTTTCCTCTCCTTTTTCTTTCCTTTCCACTTTCTCTTCTTCCTTCCTTCGGTACCTCTGTCTTTCCTTCCTTCTCTCCCTTCCTTCCCTTTTTCCTTCCCTCCTTCCTTCTTTCTCTCCCTCCTTCTCTCTTTCCTCTTTCTGCCTTTCCCTCCTTTATTCCTTCCCTTTTTCCCTCCCATCTATCTTCTCTCCTTCCTTCCTGTCTGTTCTCCCCCAATACCTTGGTAGAGTCCCTTCTAACTCTATTCTATGAGTCTATTTAATATAGTAATTTATAATAGTAACATTATATTATATAGTAATATATATAACAATAATATATATAATATAAAATATATGTATTATATAGAAATATATGTAATAGTAATATTATAAAGTATTGTAAATATATATATATATATATATATACACACACACACACACTAGCCATCCCCTGCCACACGTTGCTGTGGCCCAGTTTGGTGATCTGGAAAATAAAGTAATGAGAAGGTGTTGGTTTGTGATATATGCAATTTCTTTATGCTTGTGGGTAAACAGTATTTCTTGTTGTTTCTTTGTCAGTGTTGATATAGAGATTGTGTGGTTTGCCTACCCTGGAACAAGCAACATATAATTGTCCTTCTTTAGGGGTCCCTTTCAAATCTATGAAACTATATCTATCTGTGTGTGTGAATCATATATATCTATTTATATATATGTCTGGATGGCTCTTTGTCAGGAGGGCTTTAATTATGTTTTCTTGTCCTGGTGAATGGAGTTGGACTGGATGGCCTTAAGTATGGAGGTTCTGTGTTTGGGAAGTTTGCCCCAATTCTGTCATTGGTGGGGTTCCACATGCTTTCTGATTGTAGGTGAACTATAAATCCCAGTAACTACAAATCCCAAATGTCGTCCATTTCCTCCAAACTCCATCTGTGTTCATATTTGGGCATATGGAATATTTGTGCCTAGTTTGGTCCAGTTCCATCATTGTTTGAGTCCACGGTGCTCTCTGGATGTAGGTGAACTACAACTCCCAAACTCAAGGTCAATGCCCACCAAACCCTTCATAGAATAATACTGCCTGATGATGATGAGGAGATATTGGAAAAATGGATATTTATTGATTGATTTATGCATAAAAATCATATGTACTTTAAATGTATAGGAAAATCTAGTTCCCTCTGTGTAGCAAGAATGCTAACAGCAAGCAAACTGCTTGTCTTCAGAAGGGGCATGCATTCCAGAAGAGAGATAAGACACAGGCTGGTACGAGAAGGCCCCCTCTAAGTAAGCAAGAAGGAGGGGGACATTCCATGCTTGCTCTCCAGCAAGACACAGACATGCTTGCTCTTTAGAAACACAGACATGCTTTGCATGTTGGAGGGTGAACCTGATATTCTTATGATGCTCAGATGACGTAGGGATGATGATGATTGTATGAAGATGTATGTACTAGCATGTTTCTTTGTTCGCCTGGACCTGGCATCTATAAAAGCCACCGTCCGTGCCTGTTTCATTGCTCTGGTGGTTTTGTGAGTTGACTCCACACCAGAGTCGCCAGCTGGAAATAAAGCCGTACCTTTTCTTATCTCCAGAAAGGATGTCTCTTGGTAATTATCTCTCCTTTCCTCAAAACCTATTTCCCTGCCATTTCAATAGGAGTCCTGTATGCCACGTTTAGTTCAATGCCATAATTGGTGGAGTTCAGAATGCTCTTAAATTCCAGCAACTACAACTCCCAAATGACAAAACCAATTTTTTTGAGTGAAGGACATACATTGGGTTGTTAGGTGTATGCTGTCCAAATTTGGTATTAATTCGCCCACTGGTTTTTTAGTTCTGTTAATCCTACAAATGAATATTTCATTATATATATCCAACCAGTGATCCAATATCCATTCATATGTGTGTGTGTGCATCTACACTGCCATATAATCCAGTCCTAAGTAGATAATCTGGATTTTACATGGCAGTGTGGAAGGGGTGACTTTGGGTGCATCTACACTGTAGATTTAATAAAGGAGGATGAAGCTGGTGTGGGGAGGGAAAAAAATGAAGGAAGGAGAAGGAAGGAAGGAAGGAAGGAAGGAAGGAAGGAAGGAGGAAAGGAAGGAAGGAAGGCAGGAAGAAAGAAAGGAGGAGGAGAGGAGAAAAGGAGAGGAAGGAGGGAGGGAAAGGGAGGGAGGGAAAAGAAGTAAAGGAAGGAGAAGGAAGGGAAGTAGAGAAAGGGAGGAAGGGAAGGAAGGAAGGAGGGGGTTGGACTGGATGGCCTTTAGAGCTCCCTTCCAACTGGTTGGCCATCTGTTGTGAGGGCTTTGACGGTGTCTTCCTTTACTGCCAAATGAGATTGGGCTGGATGGTCTTAGGGGCTCCTTTCCAAGCAATGTCAGTTTCGTGTGTCCATATTACCCCCATCATGGCACCTTCCTCCTTCGCTTGTGCTGTGGGAGTGTGTGTGTGGGAGACAGAGAGTCAGAGTGTGTGCACAGAGTGTGGCCTCCCTCCCTCTTTGTTGCTCCCCCCCCTCCTCTCCTCCTCCTCCTTCTCCTCCTCCTCCGCAGCTTCTGCCCTTTGATCCCTTGCCTTAGTGTTAGTTAGTTGTGCCATAATCACAATCCTTTTGCTCATAAATCTATAGTTTCCAATCTTTTGTAAAAATTTCAATTGATATATCTTTCAGAATCCACGTTAGTTTGGCAACTTGGGCAAATTCTGCAAATCAGGCAACCCATCCTTCCATTCATCAGTGCTTCAATTCATTACCAAGTTTGGGCATACAGTATTCTTCCAGCTGTTATTATATATGTGAAGAATAGTCCATGTCTGGGATCCAATTTCTTCTAAAAAATGTCCAACGAAACCATTTGTGTTTATATTTCACAATCCATCTTCCATTTTATTTTACTTTATTTCTATTAAGATATAGATCTTTTCACCTCCTTGCAGGTACACCACATAATTTGATGCCTAACAATATACAATTAACAGAATTAAAAATAGATTCAATACATCTTTAAAAACATATAGAACCAATGTCTTCATTATTGGTCAAATTATCCAAAGATTGTTGTCTGAGCCATTCCAATGTTCACTTTCATCTAATTCCATGTTTGACTGTTGCATTAGATTGTGAAGGCTTGTTCAAATAGCCACATTTTCACTTTTTCCAGAAGGTCAAGATCAAAGGGCTGATTAATATCCCTGGAGAGGACATCCCACAACAAAGGGGTTACCACTGAGAAGGCCCTGTCTTTCATCGCTACCAGTCACGTCTGAGAAGAAGGCAGGACCGAGAGCAGGTCCTCCCCGAACCATCTTAAACTCTTAGATGGTTCATAGGGAGAGATACGTTTGGACAGTTAAGCTGGGCCAGAATCATTTAGTGCTCTATAGGCTAAGGCCAACACTTTGAATTGTACCCAGTAGCAAATTGGCAGCCAGTGGAGTTGATGTAACAGATGGGTTGTATGCTCCCTGAACACCTCTTCAGTGAGTAATAAAGTGATGTATACATCATTTTATGTATATTTTCTCTGGTTGCTTCTGGAGGACCTTCTTGCGGCAACACCAGAGGCACTCCAAGTGGCCAGATACTGGCCAAAGGACATTTAACCAACTACCAAGTTTGCAAAATCTGTGTTTTGTTTTGTTTTTGTTTTTTTTAATCTGTGTGTTTGTTTTGTTCTGTTAGAATTGTAACAAAATGGTATGGTTGCTGATGACACAATAAATAAATGTATATTTTCTTACAAAATCACTGGACAAGATTAATGTTATGTCATGCAACATCTTTTTTGTCAAATGTTCACTTGATCAGGATGTCCACAATTCCTTACTCACCTTGTCATTTTACAGATTAAACTTCTATCTCTAATTCCAAGAGGCATTTGTAAACGTTTAAAAATTGTATGACCATCATCTTTACACAATTCCAAATAAAACTAATTTTCTTCATCCTTTTGCACAAGTTCTTTTTAACCTGTTGAAATCTCTTTTTAAGTTATGAATCGGCAAACCATATGAACATTGGCGCTTGGCAAAACATTTGTTTTTAGTAGTGCAACCTCCCAATAAAGGATACATTCAATAAAACAGGCATCCTCGAACTGCGGCCCTCCAGCTGTCTGGGCCTCCAACTCCTAGAAGCCCTAACAAGCTTGTTCAATTGTCAGTAATTCTGGGAGTTGAAGGCCAAAACAACTGGAGGGCTGCAGTTTGAGGATGGCTGCAATAAAGAATACATTCAGGATACATTCAACTGTCTCATTTGTTTCTAATCTCTCACCTGCCTGAAGATTCTTAAAAGTTCGCCGGGTTGTTATTTGGGGGGGGGGGGGTTATTAAAATATTTTTATTAATTTTTAACCTGTAAAATAATTATCTTTCCAACACTTTGAGTAGCATCTCAAGGTTCTTGTATAGAGTTCATAGGGTGCTTTCCCAGTTACCACAGCCTATATATGTACATTGTACATTGAGGAAATCTGTTGAAAAGGGTATCTTTTCCAAAAACATTCATTGCCCCAGCAATGAAACTGGGAAAACAATTACCCTTAAACTGAATGGACCTGGGCACACTTCTACGTGCATTGAGTGGCTATATGCTGGGACTGCAAGGAGTAGCCATTCCTGTTGACCACAGATTGTTTATAGACAATCAAGGAGGAGCTGGGAATATACAAACAGTCAACAGTACTTATTATGTCTTGGCGAAAATATTCTATCTAATTATACACTATCTGATAAAAAAGCTCAAAGAAATGACAGAATAAAAGTAGACCCCAAGCTGTGTGAGAGGACAAAGTACACAAGAAGTGTAGGGTTAATCATTCAGAATGAAATATTAACTTTTGAAAGATCATACAACTGAATTCTCACAGAACAACTTTAAATATGTTTTTATAGGAAAATGCAGCATGTAACAAATTTTGCAAAGCAGTCTTGACCTCTTTGTTTCTAACACTATAGATGAATGGATTCGATATGGGAGGAATTATGGTGTATATTATGGCCAAAACAGTGTCCAAATTAGAAGAGTCAGCAGTTGACCTTGCGTAGGCTAGGATCCCAAAGGCTATAAACATTGTGACAACTGTGAGGTGGGGAACACAAGTGGAGAGGGCTTTTTTCTGACCTTGTGAAGAAGGAATTCTAAGCACAGCTGCAAAAACCTGTACATATGAACTGATTATGAAGATAAGGCACCCTAATGCTATACTAAATGACAGGATAAGAACCCTTCTTTCTATTATAGAAAGGCCTGAGCAGGACAGCTTTATTAATTGTGGAATTTCACAGAAGAACTGATGGACAATACTGGAACAGAAAGTATTAGCAAAGGTACCACCAGTGTGTAATATGGCATAAATAAGACTAGCAATCAGCCCAATGGCTACCATCTGTAGGCAGGCTCCTTTGTGCATGATTCTCTCATAATGGAGTGGGTGGCAGATTGCAACATAGCGATAATGAGCCATTATAGTTAGGACATTATAACCTGAGGTTGCAAAGAAAATATAAAAGAAAACTTGAGCAACACAGCCAGCATAAGTAATTAACCAATCATTCTTAAGGGACATAGCCATAGCCTTGGGCACCACAACAGAAATTGATCCAATGTCCAACATGGCCAAATTAAATAGGAAGTAGTAAATGGGAGTGTGAAGATGGGAATCAACTGCAACTACAGTGACAATGAGAAGGTTACCTATTAATGCAGTCAGGTAGAGTGCTAGGAAGAGAAAAAAGCATAAGATTTGTAGTTCTCTCATATCTGAGAATTCCAGCAACAGAAAAGAGGATGTGGAAGTAAGGTTATTCATGCTGTTTTCAATATATTAGTATTTTCTGTAGGATAAGGAATAAAAGAATAGTTAAACTACTACTTTGGAATATTAGCTATTTTGATTTTAATAAACACTCTTTTCTTGGACAGTGAAGTTTTTGCAACATGAATTTTTCTTGTTTTCATGTTTCATGCATGGGGTGGAATTTATGCATCCACTCAACGTCTGTATTTACAATAGAATAATAGAAGGGGTTACTTATGCTTTGATCTTCATTATTAAAGGGAAAAGGCAATATTGGTCTATTTGTAAAAAAATGTTTTCCCTTTCTCCAAGATATGAACTCTCAGTAATTAAATCAGTTTTTTATAATATGATTTAGGATTTAGGATTGTCTGTGCATCTAGCATCTGTCTGTCTACTTATTCCAAATTACAAATCATAAATGCATCATACAAACCAACCACCACCTTTCATAGATTAACATTGATTTTCTCATATGCATTGATATAATATAAATCACAAATCAAAAAATGGTATGAGTCATTGTACTCACTCATCAAATCTGGAGTTTTACCACTTGTGCTAATAAACTAGCTATTTTTTAAAAAAACACAATACTCATTCTCTTCTTTCTAAATAATTGCATATGTGTTTAGATATCTGTTTCTTTTGGCTTTTTGAATAATACAAAGAACTAGTGTTTTTGTTCCTGAAGATGATAATCCTGAATTGTATGTCTATGAAACTAGTACTCACTGCTAATTTTGTGGATAACATTGGGTTTTCTTGGGCCAATCTCTTCCACCGCAATCTAGGATTACATAAGTTTAATACTACAGGAGGGGACTCACTGAGCATTTTGAGTTGGAATGATTTCATGCTGTCAACCAACTTTCAACAGTACATGAGTGATAATAATCTAACATGTATTTGTACTGTTTGTAGATCAACAGATAGCTAGTGCCAATATAAAAAGTGGATGAATAACCCTCTAGTTTCTTCTTCAGTAGGCTACCAGAAGAATTTGCCCAAAGGTACTGCTTTGTTTTGGTAGTGAAGAAAACTTTATAATTATACAAAATTAAGGAGATGTCACAATATGATTTATTCTCATTCTTCCATTTTCAGACAATATATACATTTCCCTGCTAACTTGACATTTATTTATATGGAAATTTATTAGTTACAATGATACTATATATTGGTTTAGAAAATACGATATGACCACTAAACATTTAAACCACATAACAAATAGATGATATCTCTCTCCACATTTTAATGTTCTAAGCATATAAGAGTGCATGTGAAAATACTTTAACAAACAGACCAGCACTATCCTAGTGTTATTCTACTTGTGCCACTGCAGGAGGGTTTTAGAAAAAGAATCTTTTATTTCCTTGTTATAGATAAGGATGGCTGGATGAATAGAAAAATAATCAGACAGACAAGCAGAAGATAGCAAAGAACAGAACATTCTAGAATTCAACAAAATCAAACTTACCCAAACACATTTAAACAATTTTAAGCAAGTAATTGTAACTGTCAAATTCAGCATCTCCTCCAGCATCCATTGAGGCATTGGTAGGTGAGGTTATTCATCTTCTCCTTGAAACATTTTGAGCCACATGAAATGTGAACAATCTATTCATTGCTTTGGTCAACATTACTATTAGAGGTACTTTATGTATAAAGATAGCACTGACTCATATTTGCCACAAAAATGATAGCAAGGTGCCAAGAACGAGCATCATTTAAGGTTGTCTTGGCTTCTTGAGATTTCACTCCCATGGGTCCAGCGCACCTGATCACAAGTCATTGCTTCTATTCCCCCTCCCATCTCACGTGTTTTCTCCATGTTTAGAACAAATATTAACAGTGAATAAGCAAGTCAAATATTTCTGATTAAAACAATAAGACAATGATGATTTTTTGAGGAAAGAACATTAAAAAGACTAAAAAAGCATATCATTGAAAACATATTCTTTATTATCCCAAAGCATTCCAAATTAATGGTACAATGAAAAGACCAATGAACTAACCAAGCAATTTCACTCAGGGGTTCCAATGAGAAAAAAGCCAGAATAAATTATCAGTGTCTATAGAGAATATAGGTACTGTCCAGATTTGTGATGGTGGTGTAAACCAGAATGCATTCACAGATGCCAGCTGAGTGATTTGTCAGTTGCACATTGACTGAACGCAGATAAAGGCTGCACTGGCCTAGCTGAAGAGCATGGCTGTTGTACAAGTAGCAAATAATGGAAGGGATATCAGTTCACAAATGAAATGTATGTGATTATTTCCAAGAATATATGAATGTTACAACTTCCATTCAATGGAGTCTAATTATGAAATGGTGCAAGGCAAAGGAGCCCATGGTGACCCAGGATGAGTGAGAGGAAGAGAGAGAAAAGGAGAGACACAGAAAGATAGACAAAGAGAGTGGCTCAAATACACGGAAAAGGGAGTAAGGGAGGAAGATAAATGAAATGGATAAGAGATAGATTTCCATGTGGTTGTGTGAAATTCCAACATTTTTTTCTATCAGGCCATGCAGATGATCTTGAAAGCTGTATGGTCTCTACTAATGTAGGGAAATATGAGTGAGAATGTGCAAAAGAATGAATACTACAAAGAAAATCTGTTTGTGTTCCTGAAGATGACAATCCTGGATTGTATATCTATGAGACTTGCACTCGCCACTAGATTTGTGGATATCATTGAGTTTTCTTGGACAGAAAAGATGCAGCTGTTGTTTGCTAATACCTTCCACCACAATATAGGATTACGTAACTGTAATACCAGAGGAGGGGACTCACTAAGCATTGTGGTGCTCTGAGTTGGAATGTTTTCATGCTGCTGACCTACCTTCAACAGTGCATGAGTGATACTAATATAGCGCGTATTTGTGTTGTTTGGAGATCAACAGATAACTAGGGCCAATGTTACAGAACTGAATAGCCCTCTGATTTATTGTTTAGTAGGCTGCCAGAAGAATTTGCCCAAAGGTATTGCTTTGTTTATATAGTAAAGAATAATTAGCCATTATAGAAAAGTAAGGAGAGATGAGCCACAATCTGCAGCTGGGGTTTTTTTTTTTTGTCACAATATAGGATTACATAAGTTTAAAACTATAGGAGGGGACTCATAAAGCATTTTGATTCTTTGAGTTGGAATGATTTCATGCTGTCAACCAAGTTTCAACAGTGTATGAGTGATACTAATCGAATGTGTATTTATACTGTTTGTTGATCAACAGATAGCTACTAGTGGCAATGTTAGAACTGGTTAACTATCTAGGTCATTTTTTGGTAGGCTGCTAGAAGAATTTGCCCAAAGTTACTGTTTTGTTTTGCTAGTAAAGAAAACTTTACACACAATTACACAAAAGTAAGGAGAGATGATTCACAATATGACTTATTCTCATTCTTCCATTATCAGACAATATATATTTCCCCACTAAATGGACAGTTATTTATATGGAAATTGACCGGTTTTAATGATATCTATATATTGGTTTAGAAAATACCAAATGGCAACGGAATATTTAAACTACATAGCATCTTAATATTTCAAGTATATAAGAGTGCATGGGAAAATATTTTAACAAATAGAAAAAATCCTAGTGTTATTCTACTTGTACCACTGCAGGAGGAATTTAGAAAAGTTATCTATTATTTCCTTATAATAGATAAAGATGGCTGGATGAAGAGAAAGACAAACAGAAGGTAGCAAAGAACAGAACACTCTAGAATACAACAAAATCAAACTTACCCAAACACATTTAAACGATTTTAAGCCAGGGATTGTAATTGTTAAATTCAGCATCCCCTCCAGCATCCATTGAGGCATTGGTGGGTGAAGTTATTCATCTTCCCATTGGAATATTTTGAGCCACACGACAATGAGCAATCTATTCATTGCTTTGGTCTACATTACTATCATGTATACAGATAGCACAGATACATATTTGCCACAAAAATGATAGCAAGGTGCCAAGAAAGAACTTCATTTAAGGCGTTTTAGGCTTCTTGAGATTTTACTCCTATGAGTCGGGCACACCTGATCACAAGTCATTGCTTCCATTCCCACTCCCATCTAAGGTGTTTTCTTCAATGTTTAAAACAATATTTAACAGTGAATAAGCAAGTCAAATATTTCTGATTTAAATAATAAGACAATGATAAAAAGAACATTAAAAAACTAAGAGGGCATATAATTGAAAACATATTCTTTATTATCCCAAAGCATTCCAAATTAATGGAACAATGAAAAGATCAATGAAATAACAAAGCAATTTCTATCAGAGATTCCAATGAGAAAAAAGCCAGAATAAATCATCAGTGTCTATAGATAACATAGGTACTGTCCAGATTGGTATAAAGCGGTATGCATTCACGAATGCCGGCTGAATAATTTCTTTGTCAGTTGCACATTGATTGCACACAGATTAAGGCTGCACAGGCCTAACTGAAGAGCATAGCCACTGTACAAGTAACAATTAGTGTTAGGGCTATCACAGAGTATTTTGCAGTTCACAAATGAAATGTATGTGATAATCTCCAAGAATACATTAATGTTACAACTTCCAATCAATGGGAGCCTAATTGTGAAATGGTGGAAGGCAAAGGAGCCCATGGAGACCCAGGAGAGGTGAGAGGAAGGAGAAACAGAGAAAGATAGACAAAATACAGTGGCTCAAATTAATGGAAAAAGGAATAAGGGGGAAACATAATGATTCAAATAGATAAGAGATAGATTTCTGTGTGGTTGTGTGAAATCAGGTGATGTACTTGGCTGCATGGTATCTACTAGTGTAGGTAAATATGAGTGAGAATATGTAAAAAAAAAAATGAAATGAGTGGAGAAAAAGAAACCCCTAAGACAGAATGAATTTTCATGTTTAAATGCACATTTTATATTTTAGAGTTACTCCCTAAGAGAAAAACATTAACACGTGAAAGATCATGCGAACCAATTGTCACATAATGACCTTAAAGATGGTTTTGGAGGAATGAACTGCAATAACACTTTCTTCAAAGCATTCTTGATCTCTTTGTTTCTTATACTATAAATGAATGGATTTGACATGGGAGGAATTATGGAATACATCACAGCAAAACCCAAATCGAGACTAGAAGATATATCACTAGGAGGTCTTGCATAAGAAAATGCTCCAGTGATTACTAGTATAGAGACAACAGTGAGGTGGGGAACACAAGTGGAAAGGGCTTTTTTCTGGCCATATACAGAGGGGATTCTGAGCACCGCAGCAATGATCTGAACATATGTGATGACGATAAAGATAAAACATCCTGATGCAACAATGCAGCTTAGTACAAGAAGCCCAACTTCAACTAGATATATGTCAGAACAGGAGAGTTTCAATAATTGTGGAATTTCACAGAAGAACTGGTTGACAGAATTAGAACAGAAGGTATTCACAAAGGTGCCACTGGTATGCAGTATAGCATAAATCAGACTTATAATCAACCCAACAACTAACATCTTAACACAGGCTGCCTTATTCATGATTCTCTCATAATGGAGTGGGTTGCAGATTGCAACGTGGCGATCACGTGCCATTATATTGAGGAGAACAAAATCTGATGCTATGAAGAAAAGGACAAAGAAAACTTGAGCCACACATCCAGAATAAGATATTGACCTGTCATTCATGAGGGACATAGCCATAGATTTGGGTACTGTGACAGAAACCGAACCAAGGTCCATCACAGCCAAACAGAAGAGAAAAAGGTACATGGGGGAGTGCAGCTGGTAGTCTGTCAGAATTGCAATGATGATGAGAAGATTCCCTATCAATGCAATGAAGTACATTACTAGAAAGACAAAAAAGTGTAATATTTGCAGTCCTCTGATATTTGAGAATTCCAGCAGAAGAAAACTGGGTGTAGAAGAGTGATTGTACATGTTGTTTTCAGTTCATATATAACACCTATAGATAGAAGAAAACATGAATTTTTAAGCTGTTGGTAGAGCTGAAATTTGACCAAGCACTCTAATAAAACCTAAAAATATACAAGATTTATTTTGCCACATCAGTAGTGAAACAATTGTGCTTGTTTGTTGCCCCAGAGATGTTAAGAGAGTTA
The DNA here is from genome assembly GCF_025583915.1 of Anolis sagrei ordinatus. Classification (NCBI taxonomy): domain Eukaryota; kingdom Metazoa; phylum Chordata; class Lepidosauria; order Squamata; family Anolidae; genus Anolis; species Anolis sagrei. The sequence continues at coordinate 25,553,467 of NW_026847660.1, read as the reverse complement.
CACTAGACATTTTAAGCAGAGGGCCAGTTGACGGACCCTCAGACAATTGGGGGATTGAACTATAGTTTGAAAAAAACACAAATGAATTAATATGCACACTGAAATATCTTATTTGTAGAACCAAAAAACTGTGAAGGAGCAATACAATATTTAAAAGGAAGAAGTATTTTAACCAACATAAATGTACCAGTATTTTAATGGGGAGCATGAGCCTGATTTTGGCTGATGAAATAGTTAAGTTATTTAGGCTTGTTGTTCTTGTGTGCCTTCAAGTTGTTTCAGACTTAGAGCAACCTTAAGTCTAATGTTTAGAGTGAGGGCCATGTAAATAACCTTGGAGGGCCACATCTGGCCCATGGGCCTTAGTTTGAGGATCCCTTCACTAGAATATATCTTCTACATTGGCCTTAGCAATGAGAACACTCTCGGGGCAACAGAAATCATAGCCTGAATAGAACATTTCCCCAATTCCTGGATCAAAAAAACCTTTAGCCATTACACAGCCTACCTAGATCTTATCCTTGTACAATATTTTGTGCTTCAGAAGATATGGGGAAAAGACAGCCAAGGATATTATGCTTCATCATATCACTCAACCCTTCTCCCAATATTTATGTTAAATTTAAAACATAAATTAATTTATGCCTATCCTTCAAGATTTTCTTGTAGTAGAAGAAAATTGCTAAAAATTTCTTATAGTTAATACATAAAACAATGCGGAGAGAACTATGTCCAAATTATGCTTCTGTCCCTGACTGTACTAAAATATGATACATCAAGTCTGTGAAGGTTAACAATTGATGGTGAACAATGTGGTTCATTCTACTTTTCCTATTTCAAAGACTATTGAAAACTATGTTGTGATGGATAGATAAGACAGGCAGACAGGCAGAGGAGGAAAAGTGTTGGCAGCAGTTCTGGCAAACAAACTGTGACACTTATCCAAACACTTTAAGTAGCTTCACTGCAAACTTATAGACTCTATACATTGGAACTGTTCAATTTCTCATATTCTAATTTTCCTGCTTCAATAACTATTTATCAACAAGTTGTTACAATAGATAGGCAGATAGAAAAATAGAAAGATTAGCTAGATGGGTGGATGAGAAAACTGGCAAACAGCTATGGTAAGCAAACAGGTATCAATAACACACATACAACTTTAGTAGCTTCTCTGTACACCTTCAGGGCTCTGTAAGATGCAACTTCTCAGCCACCTTTCATAACAGTATTTGAAATAATTTAATAACTAGTACAAAATTTGCTGCATTTTATCTTATGCTATAGATGCATTAGAAACGTCTGATTTGTAAAGATAGCAGGAACAAAATGTATGTAAAACATTATTTGCAGCATATTGCAGCATGCCTAGCAGGGAACCTCTTTAAAGGCTGATAGATAGATAGATAGATAGATAGATAGATAGATAGATAGATAGATAGATAGATAGATAGATAGATAGATAGATAGATAGATGATAGATGATAGATGATAGATGATAGATGATAGATGATAGATGATAGATGATAGATGATAGATGATAGATGATAGATGATAGATGATAGATGATAGATGATAGATGATAGATGATAGATGATAGATGATAGATGATAGATGATAGATGATAGATGATAGATGATAGATGATAGATGATAGATGATAGATGATAGATGATAGATAGATAGATAGATAGATAGATAGATAGATAGATAGATAGATAGATAGATAGATAGATGAGAAAACTAGCAAACAGCTATGGTAAGCAAACAGGTATCAATAACACTTACACAAACACCTTTAGTAGCTTCTCTGCACAACTTCAAGGCTCTGTAAGATGTGACTTCTCAGCCACCTTTCATAACAATATGATGTAGTAGTGTGTGTCCATTAGTCCCAGTATTTGCAATTATTCAATAACTAATACAAATTTATAGCATTTTATTGATTACATTATTTCATGCTATAGATGCTATAGATTAGAAACATCTGATGTATAAAGACAGCAGGAACAAAATGTGTGTACAAGCATTAGTTGCAATGTACTGCAACATGCCTGGCAGGGAACCTCTTTAAAGGCTGTGTTTGTTACTGGGGATTTGAATCCCATGCGCCGAGCACAGCTGATCAGAAATCGCAGCCCATTCCCCATGGAATATTGTTTCACCCACTTCTATCACAAGACAGATCATACAATGTACACATCTCAATTATATCTAATTTCTGAAATAAGCTCATTTACAAAGTAAATTCTTGTCTGGGAGTCTCTCAGAGATTATGTCTATCTATCTATCTATCTGGCCAATATATCACAATGAAACAAGCAAAGATTGAACACATAACCATCATGTGGGATGAGGTAGTTATTTCCACAGACCACATTTATCCACCAAGGTTATTTTATTACCCCAAGGTCTCCAAGACCTCCTTTATCTGTGTCCCTCAATCTGCAGAAGCAATTTGCTCTTCCTTTTTCCTTTTTGCCCACTGTACCCAGAAAGAGCCAATTTAATGGCCTAGCAGTTTTCAAGGTGTGGTTTCTTACTGCCTGTAAACTGCTATGCCATTAAATGCTAATCAAGGTGTCCAGTTTGAAACATTCACCTACCTCCAACAGACATTCTATAGATATATAAACCCCACTTGCCTAGTTCCCAACAGACCTCACAACTTTGGAGGATGCCTGCCATAGATGCAGGCAAAACGTCAGGAGAAAATGCTTCTGGAACATGGCCATACAGCCCGAAAAACTTACAACAACTCAGTGATTCCAGCCATGAAAGCCTTCCTTCAACAATACATCCTCTCCCTCTTCCTCTCACTGAACCATATGACATGAAATCGTCACACCAATTTTTTTTTCACATTACAAAATTCTAACTCAACATTTTCATTTGAAATACTATGACAATCTCCTGAGAAATCTTGGGGTATGTTTGGTGAGGCACTAGAGCTTTCTGACTTAGGCCCTATCTACACTGCCATATAATGCAATTTCATTATATGAGTCTACACTGCTATATAATGCAGTTAAACTGCATTATGAAACTATAATATATGGCAATGTAATTGGGGTCTGAGAAGAGTGAGCCTATGGACTTCAGCTCACATAATCCATGGTCATTGGCCAAAGCAAATAAGTAAAGAGCTAAGTATGAGACACATATGACACATCAAGTCATCACTATTTTTTTAAATTTGCGTACAAAACCATGTTATAATTCTATCAGAGTGAAAATGTTTGTATTTCAAAATCTCTTATTTGAAAATGTATGTCAATAATTCTAATTCTAATAATTCATGGCTGTTTCCAGTAAGTAAATACTCTTTTTCTCATCCTACTAAAGGTAAAGAAAGTATGGCTCTTTAATGAATAAAAATGATATATGTGTAGTAAAATGACTTGACAGTAATATATTTCATCCCAATGGTTTGTGACTTTTGGGTTTGAAAATTAGAAGGATTTCACAGTTATACAAAAATCATAGAGGTTTAGAAAGTTTTGGTATAATGATTCATTGATATACTGAGAATGTACAAACATTTTTCAATATTACTGTGAACAAACTATCTAGTATAGGTCTCCTTTAAAAAATATGGGGTTGCTGGCAACAGCCATCTTTGTACCTTGCTTTTTCGTGCATTTGATGTAATGTGTAGACCCTTTGTTGCAGTAGAGTGTGCTGGTCAAGCTACAACTGGTAGTAGAAGGGATAAGAGGGCTGCTCAGGTGTTGGAGCAAGAGTAGCAAAGGAAACGAATTAGGGAGATATTCATGACACCTACAGATACTGATTCATTTGAAGGTTTCTCAGATTCTGAAATGGAGGAGGAGGGAGATGGGGGCAGAGGTTTGAAGCGGATTACTCGGGAGCAAGAGTCAGATGAAGAACGGGAAAGGAAACGTATCCATGAAATACTTAATGTTTCAACTGAGGAGGAAGACTTTATGGGGTTTACGGGGAGCGATGGGACTGGGAGTGATAACGAAGAAGAGGATGGGCTGGATTGGACCCGTGTGCAAGAGATCAGGGACATATGTACACAACCAACATCTAGTGGTGAGTTTGAAGGGTTTTCTGGAGATTGGCAACCTGGTAATACATGGGGTGATCTAAGTCTTGATAGACGCTGAAAAAGTTGGATTGATGGGCGGTGGCAATCAGCTGTGGAAGCTAAGGCAGCTGAGAGTGATGAAGACAGGGTGGAGAGCAGTTCATCATCCGATAATGAGTTAGAGGATATAAGTAGGTATCAAACATTGGGGATTTTGCAGTAGGCAAAGTGTTGTATTCATGCTTGGGACTTTGTTGCTGCCATTACTCTTGAGCTTGGGTCCTGGGACTGCAGATTGCTGTGCTTCCGTGCTTCTACAGACTGGAATCTCATAAGTGCTGACTTCTACTCCCGTTTTGACTTTGGATTGTTTTTGGACGACGACATTGCTTCCTGGACTTTATCATCTGCTTCTGGACGTGCTTTGACTTGGGACTGTTTTTTGGATGATGTTTTTGCTTGCTTCCACCTTGTTTCCTTATGCTTATTGAATTCTGTGATTTTGAAGCAGTTTGCTAGAACCTTTTGTTATCCTGGATTATATTCCAGTATAATCCGGATTATCTGCTAAATTACGTTTTTTACACAACAGTTGCTGCAGACTTTTAGTTATTGCTAAGAACACTGAGTTAAGTGTTTCTTTTTAAAAAATATTTTTATTATTTTATCATAGTTAATACATTTGTTATACATTTGTTTTACAGCAGATGCATATTATTCAATACACTTAACATACTTTGGCATCTAGTATTATTATTCTGCTTCTAAACTATTTTTGTTGTGTTAATAAACTTTGTTTGGACCTTTACTTTGTGTCTGGCTCCTTTAAGACATCTAGTTCATGACACCCTTTGCCTCAAGACAGAGTGACAGGCCACTTGATATTTAAATATATTTTATAATTCCCCCTTTTCTTTCTGAAAAGTGGAAAGTAAGTTGTTGAATTCTTCTTCTCTTAGAAAAAAATGATATCTTTCTAATAACTGCTATTGTTTTTTGGGGGGGGTTGTGAATTTGGAAGAATTTTTGGAATGTTCCACATGTACAATCTTATATCCACTTTCTGAAATTTTAATTACTTTTTCTGCAGTTATCAGAAAGTCTTAAACTGTACGCAGAGGTGTTGGATATGCTTTTCTTTTATTGTTAGAGATATAAAATATTTAAAATTTTAAGTGCTATTTATTAGCTTTAACATATGCAAATTAATTCACATTGAGGTAAACAGCAATCAACAAGAAGAAAAGAAGGGCTATAGATAAATAACATACAGTATGTGGATATCTTTTTTAAAAAGTACACTACACTTAACCCTAATCCTAAACTAACCCTTAACTCAAACCCTAAACTAACATAATGCTACATTACTAAGACACTAATCTATGGTATTGTACTACCTACAACCAATTAAACACTACATTACAAAGCTACAAAATAAATCTGCCCCAATGAACTCTAATAAAGAGAAGAAAAGAACTAATTATCAAAAGATATGTTATTCAGCCATTAGAGATTTAATTAAATTCCATTACTAACTACAATATGCCATAATAGCAATCTTTTTGCTTGAAAAAATCAATAAGCAGTTTCCAATATTTCATAAAAATTCAATTGATTTTTCTTTCAGAATCTACATCAGTTTGGCAACTTCTGCGAATTCTGCAAATTTAGCAAATTGTTCTTCCATTCATCAGTGCTTCAATTTCTTTCCAAGGTTGAGCATACAGTTTTCTTCCATCTGTTATTATATGTACATATGGATCTCTGCTTGTGTGCTTGGGATCCAATTTCTCAAAAAAAAAAAAACTAAAAAAAAAATTCTGATTATATTCCACAATCCACCTGTAATTTTATTTTACTTTATTTGCATTAAGGTATGGATCTTTTCACCTTCTTGCAGGTCCACCACATGTCAGAAAAAGATCCTTTCTTATCTTGACAACAAGCGCAACGTAAATTTGAAGCATTTGTGGACATTTTTGACAACCTACTTAAAGTTAACTACTATCTATACATCATTTTCTGTATATTTTCTTACAAAATTACTGGAAAAGATACATTTTATGTTATGCTACATCTTACTTTTCAAATGTTCATTTGTTCCTGAACAATCTGCCTTATTGACCAGCCTATTCCCTAACTCGTTTGCACACCACCACCTCCCTCCCACAAATGAGACTTGAAGTATTTCTAGTTATTGCTTATGATGCTTGTTTTATTATTGTTTATGGCAATGTTTTAATATTTTATTTGCCTTGTTTTAACTGTATGTTGTTTTGGGCTTGGCCCCATGTAAGCCTCCCCGAGTCCCTTCAGGTAAATGGAGGTGGGGTATAAAAATAAAGTTCTTCTTCTTCTTCTTCTTCTTCTTCTTCTTCTTCTTCTTCTTCATTATGCCCACAATTCTTGATCCACCTTATTGTTTTACAGGTTCAATTTCTGTCTCTAATTTCAAAGGGCATTTGTACACTTATAAAAATTATATGACCACCATAGAATCATAGAGTTGGAAGAGACCTCATGGGCCATCCAGTCCAACCCCCTGCCAAGAAGCAGGAATATTGCATTCAAAGCACCCCCGACAGATGGCCATCTTTATACAATTCCAAATAAAAATAATTTTCTCCATCTTTTGCACAAGTTCTTTTTTATCCTGTTCTCTTTTTAACTTATAAATAATGAAAATATCTTTATAAGTTATGAATAAGCAAACCAGTTGAGATCTGACCCCTGGCAAAATTAATAGAATGGAAACAATTGAAAACATTAGAGAGCAGGATTAATTGGTTAAAACTAAGAGAAATTTGGGAACAAATTAAAAAGGAAGAAAGTAGTAAGGGAGACAATATAATAGACAAAATATTAAAAGACAGATTTAGTGACAAAAAAGGATTTAATAAAATATATGGAAGAATAATAAAATATAAGGAATCTATGCATAGAATAATAGAAAACAGGTGGGAAAAGGAAGGGGGCCTAGGAAAGAAAGAAAAAACAGAAAAGATAATCAATGATTTAAATAAAATAAAATTAGAAAAATATAAGGAATTAGAATTGAAAATAATAACGAAATTGTACAGAACACCTATTCAACTGGCACATATGATCCAGGGATTAAATCCCAAATGTTGGCATTGTGGGAGTTGGGAAGCATAGTATTCACATGTATGGTGGGAGTGTGAAGAGATACAAAAATTCTGGAATCAAATTCTAAACCAGGTTGAATTACATACTAAAATAAAATTTGATATAAATATGCAAATTTTCTTAATAAATTCTCATGGTGGTTCGCGAAAAGGCCTTACTGGTGCATTATTTAAAATGTTATGTTTATTCATATCATGATCTGATCACCATACTCAATATATCCCATATGCATGGGGGTATTGGGGTAATGATACAAAAGGTTTGCTAGGTAGACCCTCTTTCACTCAGACTCAGCCCCCCCCCCCCCGAAACTCAGCCCCCCCTGAACCCCCCTGAAAAATATTCAGCCCCCCCCCTCCCCCCCGAAACGAAATCCTGGCTACGGGCCTGTTACATAGTAAAATAAAATTTGATATAAATATGCAAATTTTGTTAATAGTAATATATGGTGGTAGAAGAATTAAGGACCAAGACAAAGAATGAATGATGATGATGATGTTGAGAGCAGCACACGCAGTAATAGCTTGGGGGTGGAAAGATACAAAGAAACGGACACTTGAAAAATGGTATGAATATGTGTGGGACCATATACAACTGAATAGTATGGACATTATAAGAAGCAAAAAAAACCATGGTCAGACAAACAGAAGAAAATTAAAGAAATGTGGACTCCATTTAGCAGATGGTTGCAGGCTGTTAAACCAGATGATGAAAGGTGGAAGAAAAAATTGGATAGAATGGAAAGAAGCTTCATGTAATGTGAAACAAAAGGATTAAGTTGTCAACAGGGAAGAGGGAGAGGTGGGTGTGGGGAGGGAGAAGGGAATGAAAAAAGGAAAAAAAGTATGGTAATTATGGTTATGTATATTTTTAAAAAACACCAAAGAAACCCAATTGTTTCAAATCTCTCATGTGCTCGAAGATTCTTAAACATTCTTCAGGTTGTATTTTTTAGAGGATTTTATTGCTATACTGTTTTGTTTTGTTTTAACCTGTACAATAATCATCTTTAAAACACATCTCAGGTTTCTTGTAGGTCCGTAGGGTGCTTCCCAGTTACAACATCCTATATATGTATATTGAACATTATTTATTTATTTATTTATTTACTTTTTATCCCATTTTTCTCACACAGATGGGATTCAAAGCACCAGACAAAATAGAAAAGAACAAAAACTACATAATACAGAAACCATCATCCCCCAACCCAGCATAAGAAATAAATCAAAATATTGCATAAAACACAAATTACAAATTACATAAGCATAAAAATAATCACATATCATCATCATTAAAATTGGTATGCCTCTGGCTACTGAGGTTGTGCTAAAACATTAAAACATTAAACAAAACATCTCAGGGCTCCAAGTCTTTGGCTTTGTGAGCATTGTACATTGAGGAAATCTGCTGAAAGAAGTACCTTTTCCAGCAACATTGATTTCCCCAGCAATAAAACTGGGAAGATGGAGTAGTCTCAAACTAAATAGACCTGGGCACTCTTCTACAAGCATTGAGTAGCCTGCAGGGAGTGACCCCAAAATGTTTATAGAAAATCAAGGAGGACCTGGGAATATACAAACAGCCAACAATACTTATTATCTCTCGGTGAAGATAAATAAAGCTCAAAGAAATGATACAAAAGAAAAATGTAGATCCCAACTTGTGTGATAGGACAAAGTACACAAGAAGTATGGGTTAAACATTCAGAGGGAAATATTGACATTTGAAAGGTCATATAACTCAATTCTCACATAACAACTTTTAATAGTAAAAAGCAACATGTAACAGATTTCGCAAAGCAGTCTTGACCTCTTTGTTCCTAACACTGTAGATGAATGGATTTGACATGGGAGGAATTATGGTATATATCACAGCCAAAACTGTATCCAAATTAGAAGAATCAGCCGTAGACCTTGCATAGGCGAGGAGCCCACATACTACCAACATTGTGACAACTGTGAGGTGGGGAACACAAGTAGACAGGGCTTTTTTCTGACCTTGTGAAGAAGGAATTCTATGCACAGCTGCAAAAACCTGTACATATGATCTGATGATGACGATAAGGCACCCAAATACTATACTAAATGAAAATGTAAGAACCCCAATTTCCATTAAAGAAAGCCCTGAGCAGGACAGCTTTATTAATTGTGGAATTTCACAGAAGAACTGATTGACAATATTGGAACAGAAAGTATTTGCAAAGGCACCACTAGTGTGTAATATGGCATAAATAAGACTAGCAATCAGCCCAATGGCTACCATATGTAGGCAGGCTCCTTTGTGCATGATGCTCTCATAATGGAGTGGGTAGCATATTGCAATATAGCGATCGTGAGCCATTATAGTTAGGACACTATAACCTGAGGCTGCAAAGAAAATGTAAAAGAAAACCTGAGCAACACAACCAGCATAAGAAATTGACCTGTCATTCTTGAGGGACATAGCCATAGCCTTAGGCACCATAACAGAAATTGATCCAATGTCCAACGTAGCCAAATCCAATAGGAAGTAGTACATGGGAGTGTGAAGGTGGGAATCAACTGCAACTACAGTGATAATGAGAAGGTTACCTATTAATGCAGTCAAGTAGAGTGCTAGGAAGACAAAAAAGTATAAGATTTGTAGTTCTCTCATATCTGAGAATTCCAGCAACAGAAAAGAGGATGTGGTAGAGTGCTAGGAAGAGAAAAAAGCATAAGATTTGTAGTTCTCTCATATCTGAGAATTCCAGCAACAGAAAAGAGGAGGTGGAAGTAAGGTTATTCATGCTGTTTTCAATATCTTGATGTTTCCTGTAGGATGAGGATTAAAAGAATAGTTATACTACTATTTCAGAATATTAGCCATTTTAATTTTAACAAACTCTTTTCTTCTTGAACAGTGATATTTTTGCTACTTCATTTGGGTAATAATTTTACATGTTTGATTTCTGAGAAATGTTATGGCAATAGTCCTGTGTAATATTACCTAGAGCAAAAACATACAATATGAATCAAGATTACAAGTGGACTGCAGCCACACTCAGAACATCTAACCTTACATCTAAGAAATCTCTAGCTGGGATTCTATGGCTATCTGACTTAAAATCACCTCTCAATTTATGGATATTCTCTGGTTTTCTTGGGCATGAAAGCTACAGCTGTTGCTTGCCGATAACTTCAGCCACAATATTGGATTACATGAGTTTAATATTATGGGAGGGGATTCCTAGAGCATTTTCGTACTTTCAGTTGGAATGGTTTCATGCTGTCAACCTAACTTCAGTAGTTCATGGGTGATAATATTCCAGTGTGTATTTGAATTGTTTGGAGCTAAACAGATAGTGAATGCCATTGTTAGAACTGAATAACTCTCTATGTCATTGTTTAGTAGGCTGCTAGAAGCATTTGCCCAAACTTACTGGTTTGTTTTGATATTAGGGAAGATGAGTCATAATCTGATTTTTCCTTAATCTTCCATTATCAGACAGTATATACATTTCCTCACTAAATGGACAATTATGTGGAAATTGACTGGTTACAATGATATCTATATCTTGGTTTAAAAAATCTCAAATGGTAATGGAATATTTAAGCCACATAACAAAAAGATGATAAGAGTCTATGATATTTTTATATGTATTATTTAGATAGTAGACTGTGACCCCTTAACTGAAATATATTATCAGATAAATTATTATGGAACATTAATAGGTAGAAAGTATTGCACTGTATGCCACAAACAGTTGCAAGTGTATGTCTACTTTAAAAAATAATATTTAAAAAGATGGTTTCTCTCCTCCTTTTAATGTTTCAGGCATACAAGAGTACATGTGAAAATACTTAATAAACAGAGAAACAAAATCCGTTATTCTACTTGTGTCACTGAGGGGGAGGGGGTGGTAAAAATAAACAATCTATTATTTCCTTATAATAGATAAGAATGAGTGGATGGATGGATGGATGGAAAATTATCAAGCAGACAAAAAGAAGGTAGCAAATAACACATCAAAATCTAACTTACCCAAACACATTGGTAGGTGAGGTTATTCATCTTCTTCTTGAAACATTTTGAGACACATGTGAACAACCTCTTATTTGCTTTCCTTTGCAAGGTGCCAAGAAAGAGCATCATTTAAGACTGATTTGGCTTCTTGAGATTTTACTCCCACGAGTCCAGCTCACCTGATCATAAGTCATTGCTTCCATTCCCTCTCCCATCTAAGCTGTTTTCTTCCACGTTGAGAACAAAATTGAACAACAAATAAGCATGTCAAATATTTCTGATTACAACAGCAAACAAGCATGTCAAATATTTCCTCATAAATATTGCTTTATGAGGAAATAATATTCCAAAGACTAAAAAAGCGTATCATTGGAAACGTATTCTTTATAATACCAAAACTTTCAGAATTAATAAAACAATGAAAAGAACAATGAACTAACCAGATAATTTCAATCTGGGGTTCCAATGAGAAAAAAGCCATAATAAGTAATTGTCATCAGTGTCTATAAAGAACATAATATAGGTACTGTCCACATTTGTGTCAGTGGTGTAAACCAGTATGCATTCACAAATGCCAGCTGAGTGATTTTTTTGTTAGTTGCACTTTGGTTGCATGTAGATCAAGGCTGCACAGCCCTAGCAGAAGAGAATGGTCATTGTTATCCAATCCCCAAAATAATGAGACCACAAAACAGGTATGGGTTAAAATATGAGCAACTTTTATTAATGTTACCAAACTAAACTTTATTACTTGCAGATAATACTAAAGGGTGGCATGAATTTGGTGTGGATCCCCATCTGAAATAATCCTGAATGATCACCTAACTCCATAGATGGTGATTATGCTTATGCAGTCAAGTTGTAGGATCTTGGACCTTGCCTTTACCATATCAGTTCCATGTTTTTTTACTAACAACCTTCAGAAAAGTTTACACTAAATTGAGGCTTTCTGGATTACCTGCTGGACTTCAGTTTATTACATATGCAGGCATAAATTCCATTTGCGGCATCATATATTGTTTTGAGATTATTATGGAATGAGATTGATTCCCAGAACTTTCATAAGCAAGTCACACAAAATCAAGGATGGCACAAGTGGGGTAACACTTGGAATTTCCTATCACTGCTGACCCATGATGACTGATTAGATGTGGGATATGCACTCTAGTGCCTTCAAGCTGAGATTGTGCAGCCAGTAAAGTATAAACCTAATAGAAATTCTCTTGCTGAGGTTTATGCTCTATCAGCATCAGAACAAGAATTTTGTTTAGATGCATACACAGATCAACTTCTTTTGGATACCCAGAAAATGTGTAGAGCTAGAGTAACACTTTCTATCAACCAACCTGCTGCATATAGTTAAGAGGTCTCCCTCATTTAGGGTTGTCCCACACCGGACTTTAACCAGAGCACAACCCGGTTTCTTAAATGCGATTGGGCCTGGGTTGAAGTCCAGATACCTCCCCCTAACATTTGTGTTTTCCGGCAGGGCACCCATTCACAAAACAAACCCCCCCCCCCCAGAAAAGCCTTTTAAAAAGAAAATAACTTACCCAGCCACCCTTCCTCCTTCTCCAGAGCTCGTCTGGTGCATAGAAATGACAAGCCAGGAGGAAGAGGGGCCAGAAGCAATTTTCCTCCTCCCCCCTTCTCCTGGTGTGTCATTTTTATGAACCAGGAGAGTTTCAGAGAAGGGGGAATGGTGGCCAGGTGAATTATTTTCTTTCTAAGGCTATTCTGGAGGTTTTGTTTTGTGAATGGGTGCCCTGCTGGAAAGTCCCAGGAAAACAAGAAAGTTAGGGAGAGGTGTCTGGACTTTAACCCAGGCCCAATCTCATTTAAGAAACCCGGTTGTGCCTTGCCTTGCCTTTAAAAAATCCCAAATGGTAACAGAATATTTAAGCCTTTCCTTTCCTTTTGCCTTTTGCCTTGCCTTTTGCCTTGCCCTCTTTCTCTTCTGCTCTGGATTGTGTTTTTACGGTAGTCACTCTTTGTCTTTTGCACTTGAAGCAGTTTTCTACTATTGACTTCCCTCAATGTTGGTTCTTGACTGCCTTTCACATAATCTGCCAGTGCATGTTTCTCTTCTTCTACCATTTGTTTCACTTGCAGAAGCCCTCTGCCTCCTGATTTTCTGGGCAGGTGTATGTATAAGTACTGTCCATATTTCTGTGGTATAAACCAGTATGCATTCACAAATGCCAGCTAGTAGTTGTGGGATATGCACTCTAGTGCCTTCAAGCTGAGATTGTGCAGCCAGTGAAGTGTAAGCCTAATAGAAGTTCTCTGGGTGATGTTTATGTTCTATCAGCATCAGAACAAGAATATCTATTTAGATGCGTAAATGGTTCAGCTTCTCCTGAATACCTAGAAATTGTGTAGAGCTAGAGTAATACTTTCCATCAACCAAGCTGCTGCATACAGTTAAGAGGTCTCTCTCGTTTACCATTTACTACACAGGGCTTTAACCTGAGCACAATCAAAATGACACACCAGGAGAAGCCCTGTGTGGAACCACCCTAAATGAGAGAGACCTCTTCACTGTATGCAACAGATTGGTTGGTTGATGGGAAATGTTACTCTAGCTCTACACAATATCTGGGTACTCAAAAGAAATTGATCAGTATATGCATCTTAAACAAAATTCTTGTTCTAATCCTGCAAGGCTATTCTAGGGGGTATGGGTGGGGGGCACGATGCAATCCCCGGTCCCCTTTACACAGCACCTGCAGCTGGAAAAACCTGGATCTTCTGAAAGGTCCAGTTTTTTCCAACTGTCAAATTATTTCAGCACAAAGCCGGGTTTTCCTGCTTTGTGCCAAAGGATTCGTTTTCCCCTGCGGCAGAGAGAAAAGGAGAGACACAGAGAAATAGACAAAAGACAGTAGCTCAAATAAATGGACAAGTGAGTAAGGAAAGAACATAATGATTCAAATAGATAAGAGATGGATTTTTTTGTGTGGTTGTGTGAAATTCCAACAATTCAATGATTTAGCAGGTCTTGATGGCTGTATGGTCTCTACTAGGTAATGTGGGGAAATATGAGTGAAAATAAGTAAAAGAATGAAGAAGTACAGGGAACAAAGAGAAACTCCTAAGGCAGAATTAATTTTCATATTTAAATGCACATTTTATGTTGTACAGTTATTCACTAACAGAGAAACATTAATATGTGAAAGATCATGCAAACCAATGATCACAGAACAGTCTTAAAGATGATTTTGCAGGAATGAATTGCATGTAACACTTTCTTCAAAGCATTCTTGATCTCTTTGTTTCTTATACTATAAATGAATGGATTTGACATGGGAGGAATTATGGAATACATCACAGCAAAACCTATATCCAGACTAGAAGATATAGCACTAGGAGGCCTTGCATAAGAAAATGCTCCAGTGATTAATAGTAAAGAGAAAACAGTGAGGTGGGGAATACAAGTGGAAAGGGCTTTTTTCTGGCCATGTACAGAAGGGATTTTGAGCACTGCAGCAACAATCTGAACATATGTAATGACAATAAAGACATCCTGATGCTACCGTGACGCTTAGAATAAGAAGTCCAACTAGATATATGTCAGAACAGGTGAGTTTTAACAACTGCGGAACTTCACAGAAGAACTGGCTGACATTATTAGAACAGAAGGTATTCACAAAGGTGCTTTTGGTGTGCAATGTGGCATTAATCAGACTTATAATCAACCCAATAGCTAACATCTTAACATAGGCTGCCTTGTTCATGATTCTCTCATAATGGAGTGGGTTACAGATTGCAACATGGCGATCGCGTGCCATTATATTGAGGAGAGCAAAATCTGATGTTAAAAAGAAGAAATAAAAGAAAACTTGAGCTATACATCCAGAATATGATATTGACCTGTCATTCATAAGGGACATAGCCATAGATTTGGGTATTGTGACAGAAACCGAACCAAGGTCCATCACAGCCAAACAGAAGAGAAAAAAGTACATGGGGGAGTGCAGCTGGTAATCTGTCAGAATTGCAATGATGATGAGAAGATTCCCTGTCAGTGCAATGAAGTACATTGCTAGAAAGACAAAAAAGTGTAATATTTGCAGTCCTCTGATATTTGAGAATTCCAGCAGAAGAAAGCTGGATGTAGAAGAGTGATTGTACATGTTTTAATTCATATATAACACCTATGGAGAGAAAGAAATATGAACTTTTAAACTGTTGGTATAGTTGAAATTTAACCAAGCACTCTAATAAAACATAAAAATATACAATGCTTATTTTGCCACAACAGTAGTGAAACAATTGTGCTTGTTTGTTGCCCCAGAGATGCTAAGAGAGTTAAACTAGAATATCTCTTCTAAATTGACCTTAGCAATAAGAACTCTCTCAGGGCAACAAAAATCATAACCTGAATAGAACATTTCCCCGATTCCTGGATCAAAATACCCTTTAGCCATTACACTGCCTATCTAGATATTGGTCTTCCGCAATTTTTCGTGCTTCAGAAAATATGGAAAAAAGAATATTTATATATTCATCAGTACATCAGAAAAATAAAGTTCAATTTCAAACATAAATTGAATTCTCTCTACAACAATACATCTGAAATTCAACAATGCATCTGAAGATATCAAAAAAGTTCAATTTAAAACATAAATTAATTTATGTCTGTCTCTATCTCTCTATCTATTCTTCAAGGTTTTCTTCAAATGGGAAGAAAATTCCTAAAATTTCTTATTGTTTTACTGGGAAAAAAATGCTTAGAGAAAAACTATGTCCAAATTATACTGTTATCCATGGCTGAAATAAAATATGATGCATCAAAACTGCGAAGGCTAACAATTGAAGATGAAGAGTGTGTTTCATTCTACTTTTCCTATTTCAAAGACTATTGAAAAATAAGTTCTTGTGGGTTTTTTCGGGCTATATGGCCATGTTCTAGAGGCATTTCTCCTGACGTTTCGCCTGCATC
This sequence comes from Anolis sagrei ordinatus, assembly GCF_025583915.1. Classification (NCBI taxonomy): domain Eukaryota; kingdom Metazoa; phylum Chordata; class Lepidosauria; order Squamata; family Anolidae; genus Anolis; species Anolis sagrei. Next base: position 25,537,338 of record NW_026847660.1, on the reverse strand, counting down.
TATGGCAAGCATCCTCAGAGGTGAGGTCTGAGGATATTGAATAATATATTGAAAAATATATTGTGAAGGACAGATGAGACAGACAGGCAGACAGAGGGGGAGAGGTGTTGGCAACAGTTCAGGCAAACAAACAGTGACATCCAAACACTTTTGATAGCTTCACTGCAAACTTATAGACTCTATATCACTGGAATTTCTCACCTTCTAAATTTCCTGCCTTGGGAACTTTTTATCACAATGATGTTACAATAGATAGGCAGATGATTGATAGATAGATAGATAGATAGATAGATAGATAGATAGATAGATAGATAGATGGTAGAGAAAACTGGCAAACAGCTATGTTAAGCGAACAGGTATAAATAACACTTACACAAACTCCTTTAACTTCACTGCACACCTTCAAGGCTCTGTAAGTTTGATTTCTCAGCCACCTTTCATAAAAATATGATACGGTAGTATGTAAGAGTCTATCTGTCCATTGGTCCCATCCAATAACTAGTACAAAATTTGTGGCATTTAATTGATTACATTTTCTTATGCTATAGATGCGTTGGAAACATCTGATCTGTACAGATAGCAGGAAGAAAATGTGTGTACAAGCATTAGTTACAGAGTATTGCAACAGGGAACCTCTTTAAAGGCTGTTGGTTACTGGGGATTTTAATCCTATGTGCCAAGCACAGCTGATTAGAAATTGCACTCACATTCCCCATGGAATATTGTTTCACTCACTTCTACCAAAAGCCAAATCACATCTCAATTATATCTAATTTTTGAAAAATAGCTCATTTACAAAGTCATTTCTTGTCTGGGATTCTCTAAGACAGAGCTTCTCAGACTGGGAGTCGCGGCCCCTAAAAACTTGCAAAACTGGATTGAAAAAATACACGAATTTGGAAAGGTGGCAGGTTTTAAAATGAATAAAAGGAAAACCAAAATATTAACTAAGAATGTAGAAAAGAATAAACAAGATAGAATTGTAAATAATACAGGTAGAAATGGTAAAGAAATTAAGATATCTGGGGATTTGGCTGTCAGCGAGAAATGGTCAACTCCTGAAGAATAACTATGAAATGTCTTGGAATAATATACAGAAAGACCTTAAGAAATTGAAATTACTGAACTTATCCTTATTAGGAAGGATTGCTCTTATAAAAATGAATGTTTTACCAAAGCTATTATTTTTATTTCAAAATATACCTATAATTAGAAACCAAACATCTTTTTAAAAAATGGAATAAAGAACTAATGAAATTTGTTTGGAATGGGAAAAGACCGAGAATTAAGTACTTGAACTTGATTGATAAAAAGACGAGAGGTGGACTAGGTTTCCCTGATTTTAAAACATATCACCAAGCATGTCCTCTCTTGTGGGTCCGAGATTGGATGGCTCTGGATAAAGAGAAATGTTTGAATTTGGAAGGACACGATCTACGCATAGGATGGCACGCCTATGTGTGGTATGATCAAGAAACAAAGGAAAAAACCTTTGGAAACCATTTTGTAAGAGCATCTCTATAAAGAGTTTGGCTGAAATATAAGAATTATTTTTATAATAAGACACCGTTATGGGTATCCTCAATGGAGGCCCATCAAAGAAGATTATTAGGCTGAAGAGTGTGGCCAACAAATAGAGACATTTTAAGAAGGAACACTACTGAGATTAAGGCTTACCAAGGCCTCGCACTATGTGGGCAGTATCAAGCTCCCTTCCTTCCACAATGGCAAGGAGATGCACCCAGGGAGGAATGGAGTGGGGCTGAGGGGGTGGGTGAAAGGCAGCCTGCAGGGTCCACCAGGGGAGGGGAAGGGCGTCCCTCTCAAAGGAGGGCGGAGGGGATGGGTAAGGCAGGGAGATCAGGGCTTAGGCTCAGGGGGCACTCTCTGCTGTGGAAAAAAAAAAAAAAAAAATCCTAAAAAAAAACAAGGAAAAAAAAAAAAAAAAAAAAAAAAAAAAAAAAAAAAAAAAAAAAAAAAAAAAAAAAAAAAAAAAAAAAAAAAAAAAAAAAAAAAAAAAAAAAAGAAAAAAAAAAAAAAAAAAAAAAAAAAAAAAAAAAAGAAAAAAAAAAAATGCTTGTGCAACCTCCCCTGCCATGGCATGCAACCTGAAGCTCCTCTTCGACTCACTGGACCACTTTGGCAGAGGAAGGAGTCCCCTCTTCCCCCTTCAAGGACATACTGGGAGGAGGCTGGTAGCCATGCAGTGGGTGGCTTTCGCAGTGGTCAACCTTATTTCTCTCACATTATCAGCAACTTCCCATCACACATCAGGCTTGTAGAGTTTATCAACAGGTGTCCACAACTGATCAGAGGGTCACTATCCAGGTGTCTCAGCAATTGCCAGGCTCTTCGGCTGCTCTTAGACATGTCAAGCTTGTCAAGTGGTTGTATCCAGTGGTCTTTTTTAGCTTTAGCTATGGCTGTAGATAATTTTTGGCCTGCTGCTGTAGTCTTGTTGCTGTATGGATTCTCTTGGAAAAGTCTGAGATATTCTGTCAGTTATGGGAGTTCTGTGTGCCAAGTTTGGTTCAATTCCATTGTTGGTGGAGTTCAGAATGCTCTTTGATTGTAGGTGAACTACAGAATAACTACAACTCCCAAATGTCAAGGTTTATTTTCCCCAAACTCCAAATGTTCAAATTTGGGCATATTAAGTATTCATGCCAAGTTTTGTCCAGATCCATAGCTGTTTAGGTTCACAGTGCTCTCCGGATGTAGGTGAACTACAACTCCAAAACTCAAAGTCAATGCCCACCAGACACTCCAGTATTTTCTGTTGGTCATGGGTGTTCTGTGTGCCAAGTTTGGTCCAGGTCTGTAATTTGGGGGGGGCTCAGTGGTCTGTGGAAGTCAGAGCTGAATCAGTTGAAGGTACTGCAAATCCCATTCCATTGTCCATACTCCCCCAAACATATTATTTTTGTGATAAATCGCTATGCTTTAATTATGTTCAATTTGTAACAATGAAAATACATCCTGTATATTAGATATTTACATTGTGATTCATAACTGTAGCAAAATTAGCAACTAAAATAATTTTATGGTTGGGGGCTGCTGGTAACGGCCATCTTCGTACCTTGCTTTTTCATGCATTTGATGCAAGTTGGAGACCCACGCCACATGAGATCTAAATAAATTTTATTATTATCCTTTTATTTTCGTCTATTGCAATTTCCCTCCAAAAAATGTGAAGAAAATTATTGAATTTTCCTTCTTTTAGAAAAAAATGGTATGTTTCTAGTAATTATTCTTGTTGGTTTTTGTGAATTTGGAGGTATTTTTGGAATGTTCTGCATGGATAATCTTATATTTACTTTCTGAAATTTTAAGTACTTTTTCCTGGAATTATCAAAAAATCTTAAACTGTACACAGAGATGTTGGATGTGCTTTTCTTTTATTGTTAAAGATATAAAATATTTAATTCTTTAAGTGCTATTTATTAGCTTTAAAAATGATACATTTCTAGTAACTGCTCTTGTTGGTTTTTTTGTGAATTTGGAGGTTTTTTTAAATTTTATGCATGGACAATCTTATATTCCCTTTCTGAAATTTTACTTTTTGCTGGAGTTAAAAAGTCTTAAACTATACACAGAGATGTTAGATATGCTTTTATTTTATTGTTAGAGATATAAAATATTTAAATTTTAAGTGCTATGTATTAGCTTTAACGTATACAAACGTATACAAACTAATTAACATTGAGGTAAACAGCATTCAAGAAAAAACCAGAAGAAAAGAAGGACTATACATAAATAACATACAATATATGAATAACTAAAATAAAAGTACACTACACTTAACCCTAATCCTAAACTAACACTTAACTCAAACCGTAAACTACCATAATGCTGCATTACTAAGTCACTAATCTATGGTATTGTAATACCTACAACCAAGTAAACACTACATTACAAAGTTACAAAATAACTCTGCTTCCTAATAAACTCTAATAAAGAGAAGAAAATAACTAATTAGCAAAAAATATGTTATTCAACCATTACAGATTTAACTAAATTCTAGTTATTAACTATTAGATGCCATAATCACAATCTTTTTGCTCAAAAAAAATCCATAAACAGTTTCCAATATTTCCTTAGAATGTCCGTTGATTAATCTTTCAGAACTTTGCCCCAATGAACTATAATAAAGAGAAGATAAGAACAAATTAACAAAAGATATGTTATTCGATCATTACAAATTTAAGGTTTAGGGTTAGGGTTAGGTTTAATTGATTCATCTTTCAGAATCCACATCAGCTTGGAAACTTGGGCAAATTCTGCAAATTTAGCAACCCATTCTTCCATTCATCGGTGCTTCAATTTGTTTCCAAGTTTGATCATACAGTTTTCTTCCATCTGTTATTGTGTGTGTGTGTGTCTGTGTGTGGATCTCTGTTTGAAATTCAATTTCTTCGCAAAATTCTCCAATAACACAATTTCTGATTAAATTCCACAATCTACCTTTAATTTAATTTAATATAATTTCCATTACAACAACAACAACAACAACAACAAACTTTATTTATATTACCTGGAGGGACTCAGGGAGGATTACAGTATACATATAAGCCAAACATTCAATGTCTTTTACACAAAACAATAAAATAAAATACACAGATAAGATATGGATCTTTTCACCTTCTTGCAGGTCCACCACATGTCAGAAAAAGATCCATCCTTATCCTGACAAGCATGACATAAATTTGAAACATTTGTGGACATTTTGGCAAGTATCTTTTTATGTATATTTTGTTACAAAAGCACTGGACAAGATTAATTTTATATCATGCCACATTTTTAAAAAAAAATGTTCATTTGTTCATAGTGCCCATAATTCTTGACCCACCTTATTGTTTTCAACTTCTCTCTAATATCAAAGGGCATTTGTACCCTTTTTAAAATTATATAACCACCATCTTTATACAATTACAAATAAAACTAGTTTTCTCCATGCTTTTCTCTAGGCCTGGTTGATCAAGAAAAAATTTGGTTCTAAAATCGATTTGTAATTGGGGTGTTTTTTTGTTTCGATATTTAAAATAATTACAAAATTTTCCCAAAAAAAGTTTCGGTATTTACGAAATTTCGTAAATATTTACAAAACATTTTGTAAAGATGGCGGACCCCCGCGCATGCGTAAAAACACTTCCGAAGCTTCGTTATTGGCGCGGGGTCGATCCGTTAAGGGAATTTCACTAATTCCGAGCTCCAGCACTCGGAAGGGCTCCATTCCTTGCTTCCTCCTCCTCCTCCTTCCTCCAAAGAGCAGCTACAACCGGCAGCCATCGGGCAATTCCTGCCGGCAGATGCAAAAGGCAAACCTTTCTTTGTTCCGGTGCTTTCCGGTTCCTACTTGCCGAGCAAAGAGGCATCTGGCTGCGAGAAAGAAAGCTCATTTGCAGGCAAACACGAGCCCCTTCCCAGGCAAAGCCCAGCCCCTGCCATGCCCAAATACTCATCTCAGGCGGGCCACGGAGGCAGAGCCGGCGCTGCAGGAATCCCCTCCCCGGCTCCTGCGCTCCGGCTCCGGCTCCTGCGCCCTCCTCCTCCTCCTCCTCCTCCTGGCACTTCCTGCAACACAGCTGGGAGAGAGAGGCGCCTTAAAGAGACAACCGGCCTCCGCGCGCCGGCCAATCGGGAGCCGCGCTCGCGCCCAACAGGCAGGCGCGGGGCTTGGCTCACTGGGTGCGCGCTCGCGCCGCCCCTTCGCCCCGCCCGCCCCATTTACGAAACGGGCGAAAGCTCGTTAAAACTGTGGGGGTTGCCGTTTCGATATTTAAAAACCCTTCCGGGTTTGAAAATATGGTTTGTTATCGTTTCGTAAATGCAAAAATTAACGAATGTTTAACGAATTACGAAATTAACGAACGAAACCGCACAGGCCTACTTTTCTCCTGTTGAAATCTCTTTTTAAGTTATGAATAAGCAAACTGGATGAGAACTGACCCTTGGCAAAACATTTACTTTTATTAGTGCAACTGTCCCAATAAGGGACACATTCAATTTTCCCATTTGTTTTAAATCTCTCACGTGCCTGAAGATGCTTAAAGAATTATCAAGTTGTGTTTTAGAGTGGGGGGGGTGCTATGTTTGTTTTACATTTTTAACCTGTAAAATAATTATATTTCAAACACATTTCAGGTTGCTTTGTATGCTAGAGTTCATAGGGTGCTTCCCAGTTGCAACATCCTATATGTGCACATTGTACATTATTATTTTTATTTATTTATTTACATTTTATCATGCTTTTCTTCCATGGAGGGAACTCAAAGTGGCAAACAAAATAGAAAAAACAAAAAATACAAAATACAGGAACCACCATCCCTCCAACCCAATATAAAAATAAATCAAAATATTGCAAACAACACAAATTACATTGAAATAAGCCTAAAATAATCACATGTATCATCATAGTTAAAATCCCTATGCTTCAGGCCACTGAGATTGTCCTCAAACATTAAACTAAACATCTCAGAGCTCCAAGTATTTGGCCTTCTGAGCATTGTACATTGAGGAAATCTGCTGAAATAAGTACCTTTTCAAGCAACATTGGTTTCCCCAGTAATGAAACTGGGAAGATGAAGTAGCCTTAAACTGAATTAACCTGGTCACATTTCTACAAGCATTGAGTAACCATATGCTGGCACTACAAGGAGGAGGCATTCCTGTTGACCTAAAGCTGGATCTGGGATTATACAAACAGCCAACAGTACTTATTACCTCTGGTTGAAGATGTTCTATCAAATTATATTCTATCTGATAAAGAAGAAAACTCAAGGAAATAACACAAAAGAAAAAGAGTAGATTTCAACCTGTGTGAGTGGACAAAGTACATGGGAAGTGTGGCGTTGAGTTATATGATCTTTCAAATGTTAATATTTCCTTCTTAATGTCTAAGGAAATTGTGGGATTTCGCAGAAGAACTGATTGACAATATTGGAACAGAAAGTATTTGCAAAGGTACCAACAGTGTGTAATATGGCATAAATAAGACTAGCAATCAGCCCAATGGCTACCATCTGTAGGCAGACTCCTTTGTGCATGATTCTCTCATAATGGAGTGGATGGCAGATTGCTACATAGCGATCATGAGCCATTATAGTTAGGACATTATAACCTGAGGCTACGAAGAAAATATAAAAGAAAACCTGAGCAACACAGCCAGCATAAGAAATTGACCTATCATTCTTGAGGGACATAGCCATAGCCTTAGGCACCATAACAGAAATTGACCCAATGTCCACCGTGGCCAAATCAAATAGGAAGTAGTACATGGGAGTGTGAAGGTGGGAATCAACTGCAACTACAGTGATAATGAGAAGGTTACCTATTAATGCAGTCAAGTAGAGTGCTAGGAAGACAAAAAAGTATAAGATTTGAAGTTCTCTCATATCTGAGAATTCCAGCAACAGAAAAGAGGATATGGAAGTAAGGTTATCCATGCTGCTTTCAGTATCTTGATATTTCCTGTAGGATGAGAATTAAAAGAATAGTTAAATTTCTACTTTGGAATATTTGAATAGCCATTTAAATTTTGCTCTTTTTTTCTTGGACAGTGATATTTTTGCTACTTCATTTGTGTAATAATTTTTCATGTTTGTTTTCTGAGAAATCTTATAGCAATAGTCCTGTGTGTAGTAATTCCTACAGCAATCGCATACAATATGAAATGAGATTTCAGGTGGACTGCAGCCTTAAAGAAAACAGGCATAACTCTAACGTTTAAAAAATCACATCTAGATTTATCGATATCCTCTGGTTTTCTTGGGGACAAAAGGTGCAGCTGTTGCTTGCCAATATATTCAGCCACAATATAGGATTACATAAATTTAATATTGCAGGAGGGGATTCATAGAGTATTTGGGCGCTTTGAGTTGGAATGATATCATGCTGTCAACCTACCATCAATAGTTCCTGGTTGATACTAATCTAGTGTATATTTGTATTGTTTGGAGATCAACAGATAGTGAATGCCATTCTTAGAACTGGATAACCCTCTCGGTCATTGTTTAGTGGGCTGCTAGAAGAATTTGCCCAAAGCTACTGCTTTGTTTTGATAGTGAAGAAAAATTCTATATTAGGAAAGATGAGTCATTTATTCTCATTATTCTGTTATCAGACAATATATACATTTCCCCACTAAATGGACAATTATGTGGAAATTGACTGGTATGTTATCATTAGGCCTGGGTAACAACGGAAAAATTTGTTTCTAAAATCGATTTGTATTTGGGTTTTTTTTTTGTTTCGATATTTAAAATAATTACAAATTTTTCCTTTTAAAAAGTTCGATATTTACGAAATTTCGTAAATGGTAAAAAATTAACGAATCGATTTCCGAAACAATAACGAATCGATTCGTTAATGGCGGACGCGACCGCGAAATACGCTAAAAAACCTCCAAAACCTTCTGAAGCTTCCCTCTCCCTCTGTTGTTGACTGTTGGTGTGATATTATATTTTTTTTTCACTAATTAACCATAAAACTGGCCCAGACATGCGGAAATAATAACGAAACGACCTCAAAACAATAACGAAACGAATACAATAACGAAATACGAAGCATTTGCAAAACTATTTAAAAATTTGTTTTTTTTTAAATTGCTCCAGAATGGTTCGTTATCGTTTTGTAATTGAAAAAATTAACGAATTATTAACGAATTACGAATTAACGAAACGAAACCGCCCAGCCCTAATATCTATATCTAGAAAATCCTAAATGGTAACGGAATATTTAAACCACATAGCAAAAAGATGATATGTCTCTCCTCATTTTAATATTTCAAGCATACAAGAGTGCATATGAAAATACTTAACAAACTGGAAAAACAAAATTCTAGTGTTATTCTACTAGTGTTATTCTACTTGCAGGGGGAGGGGGTTAAAAAGTAATCTATTATTTCCTTATAATAGATAAGAATGGGTGGATGGATGGATGGAAAACTGTCAGGCAGACAAACAGATGGTAGCAAAGAATACATCAAAATCAAACTTACCCAAACACATTGGTGGGTGAGGTTATTCATCTTCTCCTTGAAACATTTTGAGTCACATAACGTGTGAACAATCTCGTCTTTGCTTTGCTTTGCAAGGTGCCAAGAAAGAGCATCATTTAAGACCGATTTGGCTTCTTGAGATATTACTCCCATGAGTCCAGCTCACCTGAGAACAAAACTGAACAGCAAATAAGCATGTCAATTATTTCTCATTAAAACAATAAAACGGCTAACCAACAGGCCCGTAGCCAGGATTTCGTTTCGGGGGGGTGGGGGTAAAAAATGTTCAAGGGGGTTTCAGGGGGGCTGAGTTTTGGGGGGGGGCTGAGTCTGAGTGAAAGAGGGTCTAGCCTAGCAAACCTTTTGTATCATTACCCCAATACCCCCATGCATATGGGATATATTGAGTATGGTGATCAGATCATGATATGAATAAACATAACAGTTTAAATAATGCACCAGTAAGGCCTTTTTGCGAACCACCATGAGAATTTTGGGGGGGGGGGCTGAAGCCCCTCAAGCCCCCCCCCCCCCCCCCCCCCCCCCTGCTAACAATATTACAAATATTGCCTCATAAATATTAATTTATGAGGCAAGAATATTCCAAATACAAAAAAGACATGTCATTGAAAATTTATCTTTTATTACACCAAAGCATTCCGAATTAATAAATCAATGAAAAGAACACAGAACTAACCAAGCAATTTCAATCTGGGATTCCAATGGGGGAAAAAATACATAATAAGTAATTGTCATCAGTGACAATAAAGAACATAGATATAGGTATTGTTTGCATTTGTGACAGTGATGTAAACCAGAAAGCATTCACAAATGCCAACTGAATGATTTATTTGTTGATTGCACTTTGATTGCATGCAGATCAAGGCTGCACAGCCCTAGCTGAAGTGCATGGCCATTGTACAAGTAGCAATTTGTGTTAGGGCTATCACAAAGTATTTTTCAGTGCACAAATAAAATATATGCATTTATATCTAAGAATTCATGAAGTTATAACTTCTATTCAGTGGGAGCACAACCTCAGCCTAACTCTATATATGGTGATTATGCTATGCAGTCATGTTGTGGTATCTTGACCCTTGCATTTACCATCTCAGTTCCATGTTTTTCACTAACAACCTTTTAAAAATTTACACTAAATTAATCTTCTCCTGATTAGCAACCGGACTTCTGTTGATCATATGCAAGCATAAATTCCATTTGTGCCATTATATATTACTTTGCGATTTTTATGGAATGAGATGCCTAGAACTTTCAGAAGTAAGTCACACAAAATCAAGGATGGCAGAGGAAGTGCACAGATTCTATGACACATGGAACTTCCGATTCCTGCTGACCCATGACGACTTATTAGTTGTGGAGTTTGCACTCTGGTGCCTTCAAGCTGAGATTGTGCAGCCAGTGAAGTATGAGGGTTATCTGAAAAGTAAGGTAACAAGTTACATAGCTCTCACAGGGAATTTTCGCGGGGGAAGTTGGTACCACTGCCATGTAGTGGGAAGCCATCGGAAGCGAATGAGCAGTGCCAGTCGTCAGTAACTCATCGACTGGTGTTGTTGTGAAGGTTAGAGATGATCATCCTCATTCCATTTCCCTCCAAGTTGGCTATCTAAATGCTAAGGTCATGAACGCCACTGCAATTCATTGTGAAATCATTACAGTTTATGAAGGGGACATAATGTCAAGACAACATGTGACATAATGGGTATGGAATATATTGTGGGACCATGAATAAACTTTGCATCCAAAACAAACATCATGGGATGCTGACAGCAGGAGTATGTCTCCTTCATGACAATGTGCATCCGCACACTGCTCATGCAACACAAGAGTTGTTTAATTCATTTGGTTGCGATGTTTGAAGCCACCCCTCTCACAGCTCCAATCTCGCATCCAGTGACTATCATCTGTTCACTAAACTGAAGGGACGCCTTGATGGAAAACACTTTTCCGATGATAATGAGGTGAAAATCAAAATGACAAACTTGCAGGAAAAGGTGGAGGGAAACTTCTATGACACAGGCATTAAAAACTCATCCCACGGTGGACAAAATGTATTGAACTGAATGGTGATTATGTGGAAAAATAATGTAATACCTATGCTACAATCCATGTCATTTTTATTAAAACATATTAATTCTTTGTATTTTAAAATTTTCTTGTAATCTTACTTTCCAGATAACCCTTGTATAAGCCCAATAGAAGTTCTCTGGGTGAGGTTTATGCTCCGCTTTTAGAATATCTATTTAGATGCATACATGGATGAGCTTATCCTGAATACCCGGAAATTGTGTAGAGCTAGAGTAACACTCTCCATCAGCCAATCTGCTGCATACAGTTAAGAGGTCTCTCTCATTGAGATTCATAGAGGAACAGTGAAGGGAAACATCTGTAGTTCAAAGAACATATTAATCAAGGTATGATGAAAAAGTGATATTTAGTATATGTTTTAGCATGGATCAAAGATAGTAATTAACAGTTAAGGCCTTGAAGGTTAAGCAACTGAATAAACATGGAAGAATGGCATAAAACACAGTGTGAAGACATGGGTAGTAGTTTATTCAAGGGATTTAACTTTTATGTAATGACAAAATGTTTTGAATGGTGTGAGAGTCCGGTATGATCAGTGCTCCAGCATCAGGAACTACCCAAAATACCAAACCATATCATTAAAAGTATAGGATTGCCAGAGGTACAGTAAGTAAAAAATGACCAGGGTCGCTTTTTAATTTCTCTCATTATTGTAAAAAAAAAAATGATGTCACATTTCAGTGAAAACTTTGAAATAAGTTATTCAGACCCATCACAGAAAAAACACCTTATTGATTTTGTAAAATTCTGAGTTCTGAATTCATTAAAGATTTTCTGACTCATTGTGATGCAAGAAAAATAAGTGCTTTCGAACTCGACTCATCTCTTTTATTTGAATCTGTAAGTTTTTACACACCCTCATGTTATCATTGTAAATTAACAAAAGATTATAACTTTTTTCCTATTTGAGTTTGATGTAATTACAAAACCTAGTAATTGATTAGGCGGGGATTCTGTTTACTAAATTACAACAGATATGTATTATTATTATTATTATTATTATTATTATTATTATTATTATTTTGTTAGACATACACATACACAACATTTCCTATTGCCAACACCCCCAGGAAGATTGTTTTCTTTTACATATTAATTGTTTTTGAGACAATACTTATAGATTTACATACTATAACATTTGTTTTCTATTTCTTATGGCCTGATCTCTAGACTTATTCATAACATATTTCTTGATCCGGTTCCATTTTTCTTCAATTTCTCGCATTCTATTTTCATTACCTTTTAAATTTCTAATGCCATTTGATGCACCCTATACTGACACCATTTATTTACTGTCCACTTTGATTTGTCTTTCCATTCCAATGCTATCACCACTTGTATGCACTCAATTATTGCTTCTTTTACTTCCCTGTAATTTTTTATTCTCTCTCTTTTGACTAAGACCACCATGTCTTTTGTTATAACTCAATTAGTTTCTAATATTTAGTTTGACACATTTTGTATAGTCTGCCAGAAGGATTGTGCCTGTTCACATTTCCACATCATGTGCATAAACCGCCCTTTCTGTTGACATCCAACACTGACATAAATTACAACACATATGCTAAGATATTTATGCTGTGCATCTCTAAGTTGAGAGAATGCATGTGATCGATGTTGATATTGATTGCATAATTCAGATATGCCCAGCAGTTCTCCAGTTCTCTGGCAATGGAGAGGGAGTATAACAATTGTCTTCCAAAGCAGCCATGTTGAATGGGACTTGATGAGGTTGATCAAGCTGAAGAGCAAGGCAAGGCAAAGGAGCCCATGGTGACCAAGGAGGGGTGAAAGGGAGAGAGAGAGAAGGAGAGATAAAGAGAGATAGACAAAATACAGTGACTCAAGTAAATGGGAAAGGGAGTAAGGCGGGGAGGCATAAAGACTCAAATAGATAAGAGATAGATTTCTGTGTGTGTGTGTGAAACTCCAACTTTTTTCCTATCAGGTGATTTAGCTGGTCTTGGAGTCTGTATGGTCTCTGCTAGGTAGTGCGGAGAAATATTAGTGAGAATAAGTTAAAAAAAAGTAGAGGGAGCAAAGAGAAACACCTAAGACAGAATGCATTTCTATGCTTAAATGAAAATTTTATATTGAAGAGTTACTCATTAAGAGAGAAACATTAACATGTGAAAGATCATGCAAACCGATCGCCACAGAATGGTCTTTAAGATGATTTTGCAGGAATAAGCTTCATATAGAGCACTTTCTTCAAAGCATTCTTGATCTCTTTGTTTCTTATACTATAAATGAATGGATTTGACATGGGAGGAATTATGGAATATATCACAGCAAAACTCAAATCCAGACTAGAAGATATATCACTAGGAGGCCTTGCATAAGAAAATGATCCAGTGATTAATAGTAAAGAAACAACAGTGAGATGGGGAATACAAGTGGAAAGGGCTTTTTTCTGGCCATGTACAGAGGGGATTTTGCGCACTGCAGCAACAATCTGAACATATGTGATGATTATAAAGATAAAACATCCTAATGCGGAAATGCTGCTTAGTACAAGAAGCCCAACTTCAACTAGATATATGTCAGAACAGGAGAGTTTCAATAATTGTGGAATTTCACAGAAGAACTGGTTGACAGAATTTGAACGGAAGGTAATCACAAAGGTGCCACTGGTGTGCAAAGTGGCATAAATCAGACTTATAATCAACCCAATAGCTAACATCTTAACACAGGCTTCCTTATTCATGATTCTCTCATAATGGAGTGGGTTGCAGATTGCAACATGGCGATCATGTGCCATTATGTTGAGGACAACAAAATCTGATGCTATGAAGAAAAAGAAAAAGAAAACTTGAGCTACACATCCAGAAAAAGATATTGACCTGTCATTCATGAGGGATATAGCCATAGATTTGGGTATTGTGACAGAAACCGAACCAAGGTCCACCACAGCCAAACAGAAGAGGAAAAGGTACATGGGGGAGTGTAGCTGGTAATCTGTCAGAATTGCAATGATGATGAGAAGATTTCCTATTATTGTGATTAGGAACAGCACTAGGAACCCAAAGAAGTGTAAGATCTGCAGTCCTCTGATATTTGAGAAGTCCAGCAGCAGAAAACCAGATATGGAAGTGAGATTGTACATGTTGCCTTCAATCCATATATAATACCTGTAGACAGAAAAAGACAATAATTTTTAATCTGCTGGTAGACATATAGTTTAAGTTTAACCAATCTTGTCTAATAAAACTGAAAAATATACAACTCTTATTTTTCCACATCAGCAGAGGAACATTTGTGTTTGTTTCCTCAGAGATGTCAAGGGAATAGACTTATTACATCTTTTCTACAATAGCATTACCGAGAGGAACACCCTGAGAGCAATTGCAATGACAGCCTGTACAGAACATATCCACAATTCTTTGACCTCTTAATCCTCTTCTTAAGATTTGTGAGCTGTTTGTTTTAGCCATTACAGAACTATCCACAATATTAGACCTAGATGTAGACCTGCATTATCCTTTGCAGAACTGCTCTATATCTCATAATTGAATTTTCCCATATAAAACAGAAATTATAGCATTATTCTGAGATTATGCATCTAGCTATCTCCATTTCTCTGCCTATCTGAACTTTGGTAACTGCATTTATCTCATTTACAAAATACTCAAAGCTCTGTGTGGTCTAACAGAGATTTGAGGATTTCTGGCATTTTACATATTTATAATACACTTTATAATCTAACACTATTATGACAACTATTTTTTTAAAAAAACTTAGCTTTAATATCATGTCATCAGTGATATTCTGTATCCAAATCTCCTAGAAGAACTTGGTCCAAAAATGGTTACACAATGATAACTGGATATAGAAGCTCAGAAAGACATTGCTACCCCTCAGTAAAACTGGCTCATTGAAATGGCTGTCATTTTAAACATACTTTTCAAACAGCCCAATATCTAAAGACAGAAATGCTTAAACACATCAGGAGGCTATTTACCAGAACTAGATTTGAACAATTAGATACAATGGTCAAACATGGAAGGTTTAACTAAGTTCCGTACAATGAATGATTTTGTATCTGTGGAGCATCAGAGGTAAAAGATACCATACATACACTGTTTAGTTGTAACTTGTACGAGAAAGAGAGAAAACAATACCATGGGCCATACATTTTACAAAAGACACACTGGGATCCTTATATTAAAACTATATCGTTATTGGCCGGCCAGAATGCTAAAATAGTATACAAAACAGCCCTTTTTCTATTTAAAGCAACACAGCTGAGAACTGCATATTTGGAGTCGATTGGGGTAAACTGTAGAGGTGATGCAGATACTTGATCCGGATTGGGACCTTGTGAACAGCTTGTTTATTTTAACTGATGTTGTACTGTGGGTTGTATATGTGTATGTGTTAAATGTGTTTCTTAAATGTTTTGGTACAGCCAATGGGCTAATCAATAAAATGTAGTAATAATATCATCAGTGCATTTGAAAAAAGGAACTGACACAAGAAAAACGCATTTTAAAATATAACTGTGTTTGTCTCAAAGGTGCAGCTAGTTACATTGCTTTTTCCCCTTTCCTTTTCTTTTTGTCTATCTCTTTATAGATCCTTCAAAACTTTCCTAAAGTGGGAAGAAAACTGATAAAACTTCTGATAGCTGGGACTCTATGCTGGTTGTGCACCATGAGTCAGAATTCATGAAGGGACAACGTGGGTGAGACAGCACGGTGAGTGAGAGATGCAGCTGCAAGAGAGAGAGGAGGGGTCTACGGCTCACAAGTCCTACCCTCCCAGAACCCTGGCTCCTCCGCTGTTAGAAAGCGGGCGGCAGAAAGCAGAAGAGGGTTCCTGCTGCTCTGTTCACACTAGGGTATTGTAAAAACCCTCCCTGGCCACCTGCACACTTTCCACCCTTTGAAGAAAGCAGCCCCAGCAGCTGGGAGCAGTCCAAGTGGACTTCCCTTCATCAATTCTGACACGCGTTGTGCAACTAGCGTAGGGTTCATAGAGTCCTGGCTATCATACTTTTGCCGTAAGTTTTTCGGGCTGTATGGCCATGTTCCAGAAGTATGGGACATGGCCATACAGCCCGAAAAATTTACAGCAACCCAGTGATTTTGGCCATGAAAGCCTTCGACAACACTATGTCCAAACTGCACTGTTATCCTTGACTGTGAGAGTTAACTCTATATAAAACAAAGTGAATTTGATTCATTCTACTTTTCCTATTCCAGGGACTACTGAAAAAAATATTGTGATGGAAAATTAGGCAGGCAGACAGGCAGGCAGCTGACAAACTAACACATATGCGCAGAAATATTGGCAACAATTCCAGCAAACAAACAAGAAGTCAATGACACTGATTTCCAAAGTTGTAACAGGTTTGCTGCATACTTCACAGGTTCTATACAAAACCAATTGGATGTACACAATTTTTTACATTCCAATTTCTCACTTCAAAACTATCAAAAAGATAGTAGAATATGTAGGTAGTAAGGTAGGAAGATAGGTAGGTAGATGACAGAGAAAACTGGAATACAGTTCTTGCAAAAATGCAGGCATCAATTACACTTACCCAAAGCTTCATTTCATGCCTTCCAGGCACTGTAAAATGCAGATTCTTGGCCACTTTTCATATCAGAACAAATTTTGTGGTGCTTTGTTGATTTTATTACCCTTTGCTATAGATTCATTTGAAACACCTGATAAAGATAACAGGAACAAAGTGTGGAAAAGACCATTACTTGCTACGTATAATTGCAGTATGCCTGGCAGGAACCTCTTATAAGGCTTTCCAGGGGATTTTGATCCCATGAGTCTAGAACATCTGATTAGAAATCAGTGTTGTGTTTTGCCTCACTCCCCATGGGATATTGTTTCATCCACCTCTCCAGAGTAAATCAGACAATAAATACATCTCATTTCCAAGAGTTAAAAAAAATCTCATTTGCAAATTTTTATCTAGGATTTTCCTCAGAGATTATGTCTTTCATCAACCCACCTATGTACCTATGTCTGGACAATATATCATAATGCAAAAAGTTAAGATTAATAATACATTACCTCCCTGTGAGATAAGGCAAGTGTTAATATGGGTCATTAAAATACCAGGGTTATTTTATGATCCCAGTGTCCCTAGGAAATTTCTAATTTGTCCCGTAAATCTGTAGAAGTAATTTCTCCTTGCTTTTGTGGACACTTGGTTAAGAAAGACTCAAAAACATGGGGGGGGGGGTCTTTCCTGGCTTCCAGTGCTTTTAGGAATCTTTCCTGGCGATTCAATTTTTCAGAGTTCTTTTGTTGTTGTTCATTCGTTCAGTCGTCTCCAACTCTTTGTGACCTCATGGACCAGCCCACGCCAGAGCTCCCTGTCGGCCGTCACCACCCCCAGCTCCTTCAAGGTCAGTCCAGTCACTTCAAGGATGCCATCCATCCATCTTGCCCTTGGTCGGCCCCTCTTCCTTTTGCCTTCCACTTTCCCCAGCATAATTGTCTTCTGCATACGGCAAGGCTGCATACTCTCACCCAACCTTTTTAACTTGTATGCAGAACACATCATGCGATGTGCGGGGCTTGATGAATGCAAAGCTGGGGTGAAAATTGCTGGAAGAAACATTAACAACCTCAGATATGCAGATGACAACACTCTGATGGCCGAAGCAAGGAGGAACTGAGGAGCCTTCTAATCAAGGTGAAAGAAGAAAGCGCAAAAGCTGGGTTGCAGCTAAACATAAAAAACCAAGATTATGGCAACAAGAATGATTGACAACTGGGAAATAGAGGGAGAAAATGTGGAGGCCGTGACAGACTTTGTATTTCTAGGTGCAAGATTACTGCAGATGCAGACTGTAGCCAGGAAATCAGAAGACGCTTACTTCTTGGGAGGAGAGCAATGTCCAGTCTCGATAAAATAGTAAAGAGTAGAGACATCAGACTGGCAACAAAGATCCGCCTAGTCAAAGCCATGTTATTCCCTGTAGAAACCTACGGATGTGAGAGCTGGACCTTAGGGAAGGCTGAGCGAAGGAAGATCGATGCTTTTGAGCTGTGGTGTTGGAGGAAAGTTCTGAGAGTGCCTTGGACTGCGAGAAGATCCAACCAGTCCATCCTCCAGGAAATAAAGCCCGACTGCTCATTGGAGGGAAGAAGATACTAGAGACAAAGTTGAAGTACTTTGGCCACATCATGAGGAGACAGGAAAGCCTAGAGAAGACAATTATGCTGGGGAAAGTGGAAGGCAAAAGGAAGAGGGGCCGACCAAGGGCAAGATGGATGGATGGCATCCTTGAAGTGACTGGACTGACCTTGAGGGAGCTGGGGGTGGTAACGGCCGACAGGGAACTCTGGCGTAGGCTGGTCCATGAGGTCACGAAGAGTCGGAGACGACTGAACGAATGAACAACAACAGGCTTTGCTGTCTCCTCATGATGTGGCCAAAGTACTTCAACTTTGTCTCTAGTATCCTTCCCTCCAGTGAGCAGCCGGGCTTTATTTCCTGGAAGATGGACTGGTTGGATCTTTTCGCAGTCCAAGGCACTCTCAGAACTTTCCTCCAACACCACAACTCACAACTCAGAGTTCTTTTACATTCAGATAAAGTCCCAATTTTAATCAATGTCTAAGGCAGACCCCATACCATCCACCAGTTACTCATCCCTTAGGTGTAGTATGTGATGTGAGCTTTAGTTCCTATGAACACCTGACTAAAATGACAAGGGAGCCATTACATTGTTCAGAAAGCACTATGAAACATATGCTATATCAGAGACATTTTGCTATTCCAAAATTGTGGTAGACTGGAGGAGTCTAGTCTACACACCACTCTTCTCCAAGGCACACAGAGAGATGGTGTACTGCAGAATGGCAGATTTGTTGGGAACACAATCAGGCCTTCTTTGAGGTCTGTTTTCCAGGAGAAGGAAGAAAAGATGGTAATGTATGCATCACGGACAGTGAATATGTCTATGTGTGTGAATGTTTGTGGACCCAATATAGCTAGAGTCTGTATGTCTCTTTCTCAATATTCCTCTGTGTTATACGTTGTCTCATTGATAACTAAATAAAAGGAACCCTTTTAATGCTTTTTAAAGTTTGAAAACTATTTATGACAGTAATGCATCTGCTGAGTGATGGCTTGAAGGCCTAATGTGGGGAGGTGGTGAAGTTTGGATGAAAACTGTCCAGTTGGTCCAAACCTTAAGATATTTATTTATTTATCATGTCAGAAGCAGTACAATTATAATGTATTTAAAAAGACACAAACAAAGTTTAGAACTTGGCATTATGCTACATTTCCTTTGTCCAGAAGCTGACCACTTGGAGTGCCTCTGATGTTGCTGTAAGAAGGTCCTCTATTGCGCACGTGGTAGGGCTCAGGCCGCATTATAGTAGATGGTCTGTGATTTGCTCATCTCCACACTCGCATGTCATGGACTACACTTTGTAGGCCAATTTCTTAACATTGGCACTGCATTTCATGGTCTCAGAGCTCAGTCTGTTCAGAGTCTTCCAAGTCACCCAGTCTTCTGTGTGCCCAGGAGGGGGTTTCTCATCCAGTATCAGCCACTGATTGAGCTTCTGGGTTTTAGCCTTTCACTTTTGGACTCTCACGTGCTGAGGTGTTCCTGCAAGTATCTCTGTAGATCTTAGGAAGCTGTTTCTTGATTTAAGACATGAAATCGAGAATGAAAGAAGCCTCCCCATAGAATTGTAACACATCCGGGCATCCCCCGGGCAACGTCTTTGTAGATGGCAGATTCTCCCACATCAGAAGCGACTTGCAGTATGCAACCAACCAAGCATTAAGGTCTTTTCTAATTTTAAGTGAAAAACAGGATAGAAGATGGGTGCAGTTTCCCAAGTACATGGACAGTTGGACACAAAGTGTTGTCAAAGGCTTTCAGATTTGTTCCAGTAGCATTCTCCCCTGAAGTTTCACCTGCATCTGTGGCCGGCATCTTCAGAGTATTCATCTTCCAGCCATGTCATGTGTTTGTTCAAGAGAAATAAAACATAGTAAACAAACAAAACTGTACCAAATCACTCAAAGTATATTTCAGAAACTTTTTCAGAACTGTAATAAGGACACAGTAACAATATTAATCTTGATTTCCTCCCCAGATAATTCCATAATGCTTATGTATCATTCATGTTCCAAGTTGGAAGAGATGTAAAATGAAACCTAGTCAACATGTTTTCTTCAGTTGTTCCATTGAATACTTTGGGGAGGTCACTCTAAGGCCTGTCATTAACTAAAATTACTATGAGCATCTATCTCATCAAAGAGTAGAATGGATTGTCAATTACTAATCTCAAAATAAGTCACCCAAACAAACATGAAGAATATATGCACTTCTGCCTTTCAAAGCTCAGAAGGATAGGCTGTAGATAAGGTCAAGCTGAGAGTTTGTTTTAGGTTTTACCCACCATGTTGTGCTAGCATTGCCTAGCAGGGCCAGGAGAGGCTAGAACTGGGCTATTCTAAACAAATTGCCACTAGATGATAGTACATCAGTTTGGAACAGAGGGCTTTACTTTGAGAGCAAAGGATTCACTCCTACGGTTGCAATGATATTTCTCTTCCTATTGCTATTGCTATTATGCTTTGTGCTTCTTCCCCAAACTGAATGCCAGGCATTTCCTATTACTTGCCAATTTCAAGAACTTCTCCAGATACCACATGAATACTACCAGCAAGGTGATCTCATCATTGGTAGCATCTCATCTCAGTTCTTCTCCTTCTTTGATACAATGATCTTTAATGAACACCCTGATGCAATGTTTATTAAAGATCCCATGTAAGGAATGTTTTATTTCCATGAAAGGTTGATGAACAGCTTACTGAAATTCTTAAAAAAAGAAAACAGGGTTAAACAATACATTGTAATATTTTAATATTAGTATTATCTAAATGTGTTCAATCTGTTACAGAACATGCAATATGCATACCATGGAGTGTTTATATCTTGTTGGATTATTGGTTTCCCATTCTTCTTTAGGATTTATTGAAATATTTATATCCCACCCTATATCAAGAGAGCTTGTCAGATTTACAAATTTGCATATTGTATTACTTACTGCTGTGGTGCTTATAACTTTCCCTTATTAGTTTTTCTGAATTTTGTGATCTATGTGTTTCATTTCTGTTGCACCATAGATTGCAATTAAATATAAATCTCAATTATTGCTATTTCTCATTTCTGCTATATTCTGTTAGTTGCTTTTTTACCACTCCTTTTATTAATGTGTAGGTATTTTCTCATAGTTGCTTTTGTTCTTTCTTGCATCTTTGAATGACCAACTTAATGAGGTTTGATTATTAGTAACCCAATATCTAAGCTTCACTTGTCTAAAAAAATACCTGTACCACCCCTGCCAAAAAGAAAAAGTTTTAACCATTATAAGATGTTTACTCTGTGTAGTTTTAGCTCTGGAATTATGAAAAAAAATCTGTAAAAATACAGCCAAATGAAACCATCTTGTTGGTTCATAACCCACAGTTGCAGCATTTTCTTTCATCATAGAAGCAAAACAGATCACAGTATTCAAATATACTGAAAGCCAAATAATATAGTTTTGTTTATAAATTCAGGAGGTCTTCCTTAAGCAGTTTTTTCTCAATGTTATTTTATTTCTTACCTAATTGGGTTTTTTTTAATAAACTGAATTAGAAAAGAAAATAAATTTGACCCTCCTGTTCAGTTGATGTCCTAGCTATGCTAATCTGCTTATTAATGGGTTGTTAATGAGTTTAAAAGAAGTTTTGAAAACATAGCTGTCCTTGTCGAAGGCTTTCATGGCCGGAATCACTGGGTTGTTGTAGGTTTTTTCGGGCTATATGGCCATGGTCTAGAGGCATTCTCTCCTGATGTTTCACCTGCATATGAAGAATATAAATTTGTTAAAAGCAAAAACAATGATGGTGGTATCTTTGAGAAACAAAGAGGACAAACCCCACAGATCGTCCATTCTTACATTGTTGAGGATGTGGACACATCTGCTTGAGACACAAAATTACTTGTTTTTCCCCATGCCATTTGTTTCATTTCAGCATTCTAATACAGGCAGTCCCCAAGTTGTAAACAAGGTATGTTATGTAGGTTTATTTTTAAGTTGAATTTGTGTGTAAGTTGTGTGTATATATATTAGTTTTGGATAGCATAGGGAAGGGTGAACACCTCTGTGGTGTTTGTTTGTGGTCTGTGCCCCTGTTCAGAAGATTTCACATCACTTTCTGTCTCTGTGATCATTGGATTTGAAAAATGTGGCTTGTTGTGGAAACAAGGAATGAGAATAAAGCTTCAGTGAAGACACCTTTTTCCCCATGATAACTGTTTCCGGAGTGACTTTCCCTTTCTAGGAGTAGAATTCTCTCACAACCTGTTTTTTCACCCTATTCTTAGCTATGAGTCGTATGTAAGTTGGGGACTGGCTGTATAAGATAAACTCGGGCTTTGAAATCACTAGATATTGAAAACTATATTGTAAATCACTGAAGTCTACCAGAACAACCTAATTTTACTGGGATACAATATCCATAAAATGCAACCTCTATTTTCATTTCAGAGTAGTGGTAAAGAATTACCAGCATGTCTTAGCCTTCATGTTTGCAGTCAAAGAGCTCAACAAAAATCTTAGGATTTTACCCAATATCACTTTGGGATTCCACATCCATGACAGTTATTTTAATGTCAAGATGACTTATCGGACCACCCTGAATCTTCTTTTTTGTCTGAAAAGGATTGTACCAAACTTCAAGTGTGACACAGAGAAGAATTTGATAGCTGTCATTGGAGGACTTGATTCAGAAACTTCACTCTATATGGCTACTCTCTTAGGCATCTATAAGATTCCACAGGTAAGACATGTATATGATGAATACGGCTTTTATAACACTGCTACATCTTACTTTGCGGCATTCTGATTATTGGTGTGTGAGAAGCATAGGGTATTACATCTCCCAGTAAGAATCTTGCCCCACCAAATGAACCCTCTCCCCTTGGCTTGGTCTCTAGATAATTCATTCATATCTAGAACCCTTCAATGCCTATGTTCAGTTTCTTTTGGTCCCTTTTCCCATCCCTTTTCTTCATATGCCCAGGTTCTGTTTTTAAATGCTATACTGAAGTACTAAATTAGGGTAATTGTAGAAATGTGAACTCTTTTTGAGGGAAAAGAATTCTTATTTGAAGACAGTGCCCTCATTTGGCCTCCCCACAGTTGTATATGTGAAGCAGAAGGAAAAGGAAGACCAGCATGGTGTAACAGTTTGAGTTTTGGACTATGACTCTGGAAGACCAGGGTTTGAATCCCTACTTAAATGTGGAAACCCTCTGGATTCTCTCAGCCTCAGAAGAAGGCAAAGGCAAACACCTTCTGAACAAATATCACTGAGAAACTTCCATTATATAGGTTTGTCTTATGGTTAATAAAAGTCAGAAAAAAATTGAAAACACACAAGAAATGTACAAATGCAGTTCCTGATACGTTTGGGAAAGAAAACCAGACACAATCAAAAAGAGGAAAGGAGAAGAAAAGAGAAGCCAAAAAATATAGAACATTACTAACATGTGCGTTATCTGTAACAATATTTAACTTCAATTCCATTTTAACAATATATTTTCTTTTACTTAGGTCTCGCATTATTTATTTGGTCCTGTGCTGGATGTTAAAGCATACTTTCCTTTTATCCATCGAGTAGTCCCCAATGAACAACATCAATACTGGGGAATTGTTGAACTCCTTAAGCATTTCCAATGGACATGGGTTGGGATCGTCACACTGGATGATGATAAGGGAGAGAATTTTGTGCAGACCTTGATACCAATGCTTTCTCTGAACAGAATCTGTGTTGCTTTCACTGACAGAATGCCTCCTCCAACAGACTTTTCTCAATTACACGATGTGTATTTACAGACAGAAAAAAGACTTCATCTTTTCACAAATAACAATGTAAAAGCACTTGTTGTTTATGCAGAGACACACTCCATTTTAGGTCTGAAATATCTACTGGTGCAAACAGGAGATGTGACAGTTACTCTAGACAGAGTCTGGATTATGACAGCCCAATGGGACTTCCCCGCATTACAGTTTCACAGGCATTGGGATATCCAAGTCTTTCAAGGAGCCCTGTCTTTTGCAGTTCACTCCAATGAGGTGCAGGGATTCCAAAATTTCCTCCTGGGTATTCATCCGCACTCACAAAGCAGGGACAAT
The DNA here is from genome assembly GCF_025583915.1 of Anolis sagrei ordinatus. Lineage (NCBI taxonomy): Eukaryota > Metazoa > Chordata > Lepidosauria > Squamata > Anolidae > Anolis > Anolis sagrei. Next base: position 25,513,046 of record NW_026847660.1, on the reverse strand, counting down.
TTCATCAGGCCCTTTTGGGAGCAAGCTTTTGACTGTTTATTTTCAGAATCCAATGAATACAGAGAAAGCGATGGAACTTGTACTGGGAAAGAAAAACTGCAAAGTCTTTCCGGGCCCTTTTTTGAAATTAGTATGACTCCTCAAAGCTACAGTATATACAATGCTGTCTATATTGTGGCACATGCTTTGCAGGCCATGTACAAATTAAATTCCAAACATAGGCTGGCAAAACCAACTCTGGCTCCACAACCTTGGCAGGTATGATTTCACAACTAAAGCTATTCTCCTGCCATGTGATATGAAGTCCAGTAAGGCAGTCCCCAAGTTACAAATATTCCACTTACAAATGACCCATATTGCTAAGAACAGGGGTGAGACAACAGGAAGTGAGAGGAATCTACCCCTAGAAAGGGAAATTCACTCCTGAAAGAGTGATCATGGGGAAAAGGCGCCTCCACTGAAGCTTTCTCACCAATCCTTGTTTCCACAAGTCAAATTTTTCAAAATCCAATTATCACAGGCACAGAAAGTGAGATGAAATCTTCTGAAATGGTACAGATAGC
>NW_026847660.1:25462978-25511576 GCF_025583915.1 Anolis sagrei ordinatus | reverse complement strand
TGACCTAAAATAAATAATTTTTCAGCAAATATTCAGACTAACAATAATGATTTATTGCTCTTGGCAATTGACATGGGACACTTGTAGTTTAGACTGATGTTTATACTGCTATTATTAAGTTATCTGATGGGTGTTTGTATTTTATATAACATAGTTGATGAATAAACCTCAATGTGAAATAATACAGATATTTCTATATCTCTTCCTTCCCATGCTTTCAAATGGCTATTTCTATCCTTTATCCTGTAGCTTCATTCCTCCCTGAAGAGAATTTCATTTAACAATAGTGCTGGAGATCAGATGTCTTTGGATGATAAAGGTGAATTGCAAAGTGGATTTGATATTATAAATTGGGTGACTTTCCCAAACAAATCTTTCTCAAGGGTGAAAGTAGGAAGGATAGATCCATGGGCCCCACAAGACAAAAAAATCTCCATTAATGATGAGATCATCACATGGTACCACACATTCAACCAGGTAGGTTATGGATATTGATCTGAGAGAGAAAGCTGAGTGATGACTATTCCAGTTTCAATTTCATAGTGAAAGCTCTTTTACCATATACAGAACATATTGGTTCAAGTGCATAAAACCCTCTATAACTGACTATACATAAAAATATTTTGTAAGCTTTCAATCCTCTTTTAAATTATCATTTTATTTTCCATTTCTACTTTCTATCCTCCCTGTGTAATATTAAACCAAGATTTGCTTGCATTCCAGTTTGTTTTCTGTGTCTTATTTGCAAACATTTAGAACCATAGCCTAAATTATCCCCACAATCTTCATGCTTTTATCACCAAAGACACAATTGCTTTATTTTCCTAACACTAAAAGTGGAAGGATCACAGAACCAATAAGATTTGACTTTGTCCGCCTTGGAACCTTTATGTCAAAATGAGAAGCTTTTTGTCATTGCAATTTGAGAAGGCATGGGTACACTTAGGGATTGTTGTCATTGCTATTCGTCTTCAAGTCAATTCTGAGTTATGACAATATACTATAGGGTTCACTTGGCAAATTTTATTCAGAAGTTTGCTATTACCTTCTTTTTAGGTTGAGAAGATACCATTTGCCTAAGGTTACTAGCTGACTTTTCATGGCCAAATAGGGATTAGAACCCTAGCCTTTTGGAGTAAACTCCTACATCTGATTCCTTTCTCTTATATCTAATGCTTTCTGAAGTAACTGCATTTACCAAGCATTTATAAATCCTTGTTTATATGGGCAGATGGCACCCTCTTCAGTATGTAATGATAACTGCCATCCAGGTTCAGTTAAGAAGAAAAAGGAAGAACAGCCATTCTGTTGCTATGATTGCAATCGATGTCCAGAAGGGAAGATTTCTGATAAAAACGGTAAGGAACAAAGCACAACATCATAAAATTAAAGCCACCAATAGTGCACTCCTATGGATGCCTACTCATAAAAATAACCTCTGATGTGTTAGGTTCTTTACTCTCAGTAAAGAAATTATATGATAATATCCTAGGTACATATACAATAGTTTAGTTCAGGTTACACAATCTCTTGTAAAGTAATCTAAATTAAGGAAAAGGGTTATTTAGATGAAACCAGCAAAATCAACAACATGCTTTGAAACACATAATATTTACACATTCATTTTTCCTTACAGAATATTGGTTAATAAATGCAAATTTAGTAAAAGCCAATCTATTTCAGGTAATCTACTTTTAAAAAAAACTAATGTTGGAGACTAGACTGAGTTAACATAACAGTCATAAACACAGAGTTTGTGATATGTTATAGATAGGAGATGTTTGTTTCATTTTTTTTCCCATTGTGTGTGCCTTCTGATAAAATATTTTAAGCTTTTCCCTTACATGGTTTCATATTTCCTAGAACATACCTGTTCTTGAGCCCATTTTAGCACATGGATACTGGATGAGCTAAAGCAAATGAGCTTTCCACTCAATGCCAAATGGATTTCTGAAAACTGCGAGGTTTTATCCCATAATTCTTGCTTCTGTAGAAAAGTAAAATTTTGCATAAAAACCCATTGTTGCCAAAAACAAACCAATTTTGCGTTGTTTTTTACATAAATACATAATTTCCACACAAAATATTATTTCTAAAAACATACTTTTAATACAAAATTGTAGAAAATCCCACAAATTTGCAAAAAAAACCCACATGCATTTTTGAAAATGTATTTTAGCAGAAATTTGTTTTGCACAAAAAAGCATATTTTTGAACAGAATACACTCTTGCTTGAGATTAAACATAAAGTCATTCTTTTGTTTCTTCTTTCCTTTCTTCTTTCCCTGTAGACATGGACATATGTATCCAGTGTCCAGAAGATCAATATCCAAGTAGCAATCAAGACCAATGCATTCCCAAAGTTTTTAACTTTTTGCTTTATGCAGAAAATTTGAGCATCGTTATCATTTTTATGACTTTTTCATTTTCCACAATCACGGCTTTGGTATTAGGAATATTCATTAAATACCGAAACACTCCTATCGTTAAAGCCAACAACCAAGATCTCACCTACACTCTTCTCGTCTCTCTCTTCCTCTGCTTTCTCTGCCCATTGCTTTTCATTGGTCAGCCCCAGAAAATAAAATGCCTCCTAAGGCAAACCACATTTGGCATCATCTTCTCAGTTGCTATTTCTTCTGTGTTGGCAAAAACCATTACAGTGGTGTTAGCATTCATGGCTACACAACCAGGATCCAAGAAAAGGAAATGGATGGGGAAATGCATGGCGGTTTATATTGTACTCTCCTGTTCCCTCATTCAAACAGTGATTTGTAGTGTGTGGATCAGTATCGCCCCTCCATTTCCGGATTTTGATAAGTACTCCTTACCTAAAGAAATAGTGATACAATGCAATGAAGGATCTGCATTTATGTTTTATTGTGTTCTAGGTTACTTGGGACTCCTGGCTATTGTCAGTTTTGTGGTAGCTTTTTTTGCTAGGAAGTTGCCTGATGCTTTTAATGAAGCCAAATTCATCACTTTCAGTATGTTGGTATTTTGCAGTGTGTGGCTGTCCTTTGTGCCAACCTATCTGAGCACCAAGGGGAAATACATGGTGGCTGTGGAGATCTTCTCTATATTATTCTCTAGTGTTGGTTTACTAGGCTGTATCTTTTTCCCCAAATGTTTTATAATTGCTCTGAAGCCTGAGTTAAACAGCAAAGGATATTTAGCAAGGAGAAATAGAGCTCAGTTTTTTGAGTGACATTATTTATAGTCCCATTCCTGGAATTTTGCAGAAGCAAGGGTTTCCTGACATGAGAACAAGGGATAGCTCAGCATTTATAGACATATAGATAGATAATGGATTGGCTTATGCCATTGTTGCATTGCCTCCAATATCAGAAAGGAGAAAAGGGCAAGAATCACTGCAGGTATTGATGTCTGCATCAGTCCTTCATGCAGTACAGCTGTGTTAATCTTTTGAAAACATTTGGTATTTTAAACCATTTCTATATTAAACCATTTCTATATTTCCAGCCATTTTAATGGGCACTACAAACACCAATTTTGCTTGTCAAAGCAGAAGGATTGGCTTTTTTAGTGAACAAATAATTGCTGCTTCTAAAATACAGTTACTGCTGTTGTGTGGGATGACATCTTCCCTATTATGAGCATGGAGAAATCAGTTAAATAAATAGATAAACTGTCTCTTAAGTAAATAGTAAAACGTCACTTGCACCTAGTGTCCATCCTGAGCATGAATGGAAACAGAATACTTCCCATTATTGTTTCCAAATAAGAAAGAGGAGAACTCTCTCCTACCATGAAAGATGTACAAATACAGTATTTGAAAAGTCTGTAATTGTAATTTGTAGTTGTGATGTAAATTTCAGAGAAAATCTCAGAAGTCATATTTTCTTCTGATCTCCTGGTCCACTTATTGTTTTGAACAGAATCTTAAGCATACAACCCCCCTGCTGCATCAGCTCCATTGACAGCCAGTCTGCTACCGAGCACAATTCAGAGTGCTAGCTTTAGCCTATAAATCCCTAAATGGTTCCAGTCTAGCTTACCTGACCAAACCTATCTACTTTCATAAACCAGTTCAATTGTTAAGATCAGCCGGGGAGCTCCTGCTCTCAATCCAGCCACCATCACAGGTGTGACTGGTGGGGACAAGAGACCAAGCCTTCTCAGTGGTGGCCCCTCAGCTGTGGAGTTCCCACCCCAGCAAGATTAGATCAGCCCCCTCCTTCCTGGTGTTCAGAAAACAACTCAAAACCTGGCTATGCAAGCAAGCATTCGACAAGTGATAGCACTACTGAAGCAGCTAAATGCCAACCACAGAACTAGTGCAATATGTCTAATATGTTTTATATCCATGTTTGAAGTTTTTTGTATAGTTTTAATGGTTTTAATTCATAGTTTTATGCCACTGATTTAGATATGTTATGTATTGCTTTTATACTTATATGTTTGACATTGAATTTTTGCCAGTTATTATGTTGTACACCACTTTGAGTCCCCCCAGGGGTGAGAAACGCAGTATAGAAATGCGATAAATAAACAAATAAATAAATACTTGCATTTCTAATAATCAATGCAACTTGCCTTTCTTGTAACCAATTATTCACTCCAAAAGCCACACAGAAATGGGAGAAGTGCAATAATACACCAAGAAAAAAATTATTTATTTGCAAAACAAATGCAGGTTAAGATGGGTAAGCATTTTTTGGCCTGAAATGAGATGCCAAAGAGGGGAAAAATAGAAGAAAAACATTGTGTGAAAAGCCTAATTGTGCAACAGAATTCTGAAAGGCGGCATTTAGAAGACTGTAAATCAAGATCTCATGAAAAAGGAGAACAAACAAAGGGAATTTTCCCTCCATCTTTGCCTAATTTGGGGGAAATGAATTCTAACCTCAACATAATTATTTCTCAACTGAGTATGCAAGAATGATAGGCAAGTGTTTTAAAACACCATATATCAAAATTTTCCTTACAATTTGTGGGATCTAAGATGGATAGAGATAAAGTCCTTCTGTGATCACTGGATAAACCAAGTTCCTTCTTATCCTTCTCAATTTCAAATGTAGTACTCAGTAATTTGTGAGATTAATAGCATAGCATACAGCTCTATCTTCAGAAAACAAATACAGAATGGAATAGCTGAAAGTCAGAGCAACAAGGAGCATTACGACATCTTAAAGATGTCATAAAGTTTTGAACATGTAAGGTTTTGTGAACCTGTATCATAATAAAAATCTTAGTTTCTAAGATACAACAAGTCCCACTTTTTGATGGTTGCTATAATAAACAATGTAGCTGTGCCGTGTACTTATTAGAAATCAGAAGCCTTCCACATAATGATGGGAATAATTATGAAAAAGTACATGTTGCTCGGTGACAAAAATAAAATGTTACATCTCACTCTTCTGCTCTTCAATGGGTGGTAGAAGAGAGGCTGAAAATTTCATCTCTGTTTCTGATTGACCTTTCTTTCATTGAGAGTATGCATTTGTTTTGGAAGACAACTTTGTCAAAAGAAGCATTAATCAGAAAAGCTACCAAGAACACATAACTCTTGTACTACAGAATCAGTACTGACAGTCTTCAAAGCACTAAAAAGTTTGAGACAAGATTATTTTAAGACTATCTGGCAAGACACTTGATTGGCCACAGAGATTCAATTTACATACCAACCAATAAGTTCAATTAGTTGAGCTGGAAAAAGAAATATTCTTTGTTTGTTAGTTAGTTTACTTGTTTATTTGTTTGTTTATTTGCTTTTTTGTTTTGTGATGGCCCCATTTTAAGAAATGTTCTACTATGAGATGCAAATATTTTTTTCAAAGGCAACAGAAGTTAAGAAACTGAAAATTCCATAATATTCTTAAATGAATAGAAGCCCATTTTCATTTTGTAAATGTGCATTTCTAGAATTTGGGTTTGGCTTATGTTCATTTTAGTTTCAATGTTGTTATTTGTTTGTTTGTTTACTTTGCGGCTGCCTTTAGGATGCCTTTTTTCAGAAGCCAGTAATAAAATCATTTAAATAAATCCGTAGTTAGATCCTATGAAGGAATGGCCAACAGTTTCATACCCATGATGGGTTCTTTGAAGGCAATTTCCCCATGCTAATTCTGCTGTAGGCTACCCTATTCTCTCATTATCTAACAAAATGAAGTTCAGGAATGTACCAAAACGATGGATACTTCATAACATCATTCTGTTTCCCATTGGGATTTATAGCAGACATAATATTGAGAGCACTGGTGTGCTTGCTAATACAGAAATACTGGTCCTGTTGCCCAAGACAGATAGATGCTGCATTCTTGTGGTTATATTGAAAAATTACTCATCTGGAAGCTATAGAGAAAATCCAAGCTGGGAACTGAGTTAATCTAAAGGTATTGAAAAAAAATCAGAGTTTACAAAAAATAAGTAATCCCCACTGTGAAAAAAAATAATCATATGAGTCAAGACGCCATGTAGCATGCAATCCCCTTGAGCATGTTTCACTGGAATATTTATCTAGCCTGAAATACTAGTGGTGTGGGGTTAAAGAAGGCAGAAAGACAAGATGTACTGAAGTTGGTATGAAGAATTTTACATCATTCAAGATCTTCTCCAGGATGGAAACAATTGATCATGGCTTGCAATGAACAAAAAGTGCAAGACTTCTGAAAAGGTAAAATATAATGAATGGATTATTACACAGTTAATATTGTTTCATAATTCTTTTGAAGCTTGTGTAATTAGGGCTGCCAATTTACTATAGAAAGAGACAGAAGCAAATTCAAGGCCATTGATCTCAATAAATAGTAATGTGTCAACATGGCTATTTTTCACCTGCAAAATCAGAGGCATTATGCCTGCATATATCAGCAGATCAGTTGATATAATTCAGAAATATATCATGGATGGAATCCTGTTGAGTCTGTTCTGCCTGCTGCACACTTGTGATTGTTTTAATTTCATAATCCCTACAAAGCCCTTAGTTTAGGGGATTTATAGGAAACATTAAAGTCTTTCAATAAGCCTTATAAGATATCAGCCATTGCAATCAATTGGGGGGCTGTTCTCCTGTTGATCAGGAAGTGGCCAGCTGATGGTCTCACCCAACTACTAATTTCCCCAACATAAAGGGAAATTGCAACAGGGGTCCTGCTTTTTCTTGTCACACCAAAATATTGCTCATAGGATGAGGTAGAACATCAGTTAGCTGCTACCCAATTGAGAGGATTGTGGCAGAATTAACTGTGTAGCACTGTAACTATGGTGCACTGCTTATGCATTTGTAACTACCCAAAAGATTCCAGCCAATATTATTTAACATTTTTCATTCATTCTCAAAAAGACTCTATGATTCTCATTCCAAATGAGGTTGAGAGGTTGAGAAAGGAAGGATTCCCCACACCTTGTACTAACACATAATAGTTGTGGACTATCTAAGGTTATAGTCCAACACACCTAGGAAAGAAGCACATTGAGGAAGCCTTTTTTAAGTCAAAGTACATATTGCTCTAGGAGATGTTTACAATACTACTAGAATGTGAAATAATGGCTCTGAGCCACTATGTACCACTGTATAGAACCAAATGAACAGAGATGGGATAATATGTTTTTAAAAATGAAAAATTGATCCTTTGAATAATAGGAAACTCAAACAAGGAGAATATTTGACTGTTTATATTCTATGTGGTGGATGGCTTATTCTGCACAAACTCTACAAGATGGCTAAATGTATGTTAACAATATCCTCTTACAGATGGAGTCACAACATGAGATGGTGAATGAAACGACTGTCACTGAATTTATACTCCTGGGACTCTCCAGCTGTCCAGCAGTGCAATTCTCTCTCTTTGGTCTCTTTCTCATCATTTATTTAGTAACCTTGATTGGGAACATTTTTATCCTACTCGTGATCAGCATGGACAAAAGACTTCACAATCCCATGTATTTTTTCCTTTTCAATCTCTCCGTGGTGGATATTGGATACACAACTTCTACTGTCCCCAAGATGCTCCTGAATTATCTTTCCCAAGACAAGACAATTTCCCTAGCAGGCTGCTTCACCCAAATGTATTTCTTCATCTCCTTTGGTGGGGTTGAATGCCTCCTATTAGGTTTCATGGCATATGACCGGTATGCAGCTATTTGTCACCCACTGCACTATAATGTGCTGATGTGCCCAAAAGTGTGTGTTTGTCTTGCAGCAACAGCTTGGATTCTTGGCTTGTCTAACTCAGGAGTACATGCTGGCTTGATGTCTCATCTGTCTTTCTGTCGGAATAATGTCATTCAGCACTTTTTCTGTGACATCCCACCTCTGTTCCAACTCTCCTGCTCTAACACTCAGGTCAACCAAATTGTTACTTTTGTAGTGGGTGGAAGTGTTATCATGGGTCCATTTCTGGTTATCCTGGTGTCTTACGTCTATATAGTCATAGCTATCCTTATGATCCGCACAAAAGAAGGGCGTCTGAAAGCATTCTCTACCTGTGCTTCTCACCTGACTGTCGTGAACATATATTATGGGACTATCATCTTCACATACATACGACCAAATTCCAGCTATTCCCAGGAACAGGACCAGATCTTGCCTGTGTTCTATGGCATCCTAACACCTATGCTCAATCCAATCATATATAGCCTGAGGAACAAGGATGTGCAAAGAGTATTCTGGAAAGTAATGCAGGGAAAATAGCAGGAAAAAGCATTCAATTTCCAAGGTTGAAATGACTATCGAATGAGTACGGTCCAGCAATAATTAACCATATTTATGTCCCTTTTCATTTCAGGATAATAATGGACAATGTGTTGTGATGTCTCCAATTAATATCAGTGAGGATTTAATGTGATTAACTTCATTATGCATTTAATAAACTTTGGATACACTTTCAAAATGTCAATATTCTAAAAAAATATTTAGATGTCAGTTGACAGCTATTGTATTGTTCCTGTATATTCCTCATCATTGCAATGGCTCAGAATTTCCTGATAAGTATCAGAAGCAGTTCCCTGTTTTTTTAAAAAAAATGGTACAAGACATTTCTAACAAATATAAACAGGCTATAATGCATAAGCAGGTGACACTACATTAATTGCCATGACTCAATACTCTGGAATAATTGGTATTTCAGTTGTATAAGGTCTGCCAAAGAATGCTGGTGGATCATCAAACTACAAATCCCAAGATCCCATAGCATCGAACCATGGCAGTTGAAGTAATGCCAAAGAACATTAATTCTACAGTGTGGATGCCACCCTTGGTGACTAAGGAACAATAGAACCTGACTTCAGCAGTCTCTCCAGCAACATAGAACTCAGCTGCACAAAAATCTCTCAAAAGGCAGCAAATTTCACAGTTGTTACTGATGCTGATGCTATAAAGTAAAGAAACAAATGGCTGTAACCAGTAAATAAATTACCAAGAAGTGTGGATAACATGGAAAGCTTAATTCATTTCCAGTTTTACCTGAGATTCAATGGGTAAGGCAAAAAACTTCCAACCATCTCTAATTGTTTAACTACACTGTTAGAATTAATGATTTTGGTGCTGTTTTTAACTCCCATGGCTTAATGTTATTGTTATCTGGCTCTTGTATCCCAAAAATAGAGTATTAGGTAAATGACCTGTGGTTACCCCCCACTAAGCAGCTCTGCCACATTTTCTTTTTTTCCCATCTCCACATAATAGTCACAAGACTCCAGAATTTCCTCTTCAGTCTAGCCACTCAGAACTGAGATCAGAATGCAGATAATCAATCAGATGACAAGTTGGTCATACAAGAGCACCATTAATCCCACTTAAAGTTTAGTCCAGGCTCATCACCACAGTTCTGCTCTCCATTGTTTTACCAAGGGAGCTAGGAAACGCGATCAACTAAGGGGCTTTTCACTCTGATAGTAATCAGTGCCTCCATTTCATACCTGGGAGGCCCCCTCCAGGCTAACACTCAGGTTTTCCTCCAATTGAAATGTTATTAAAATCTTGTCATGCACACACTGCCATTCACAAGCTGTAAAACATGACAACAATGAAGGTACTTTGAATCAATAAGACAGTGGTTTGTAATTTGTACCAATCAAGCCAGGGTGCCCCTATAGAGCTCAAGCTGAGGAGGAGGGGATGTGGTTGTAAATACCATCCTGTGGGAGGGGGGGAGGCACAGCAGAGTCCTTGTGACTCTGAACTGCTCCCCAATTTGAGACAAGCTGGATAGCCAAAATTACAGGTCCGCTGGACTTAAAGTCCTGCTGTTAAATACCAAGTCCATAAATGGTAAAACAGCAGCCATCCAGGATGTGATCCTAGATGAACATGCAAACCTGGCTTGCTTCACTGAAACTTGGTTGGATGAACTGGGGAGTCAACTTCACCCAGCTTTGTCTGCCAGGTTTCGAGGTACACCAGCTGGCTAGACCTCGGGGGTGGGGAGGCAGGGTTGTGGTGATCTATCATGATTTCATCTCCCTGATCAGGTGCCCCATACCACAATTGTCTAGGTTTGTGGTATGGGGCACTTGATCAGGGAGATGAAATCTTAAAGTGGGTAAACAGGACAGATTGGGGATTGTGCTTGTGTACCACCCACCCCGCTGCACAACAGTCTCCCTACTTGAGCTACCAGGGGTGGTCTAGGGCACAGCATTGGAGTCCCAATGGCTAATTGTGCTGGGGGGCTTCAATGTCCATGCCAAATCCACTCTATCTGGAGTGGCAATCATGACAACCATGGATCTGCCCCAATTGATATTATGGCCCACTCATGTAGCTGGACACACTTTGGACCTAGTCTTCAATGTGGATGGGGATGTAAATGTCGGTGTGGAGGAACTCTCTATTATTCTGTTGTCATGGACCAACGATCACCTGATCAGGTTTAGACTAACTACAGCCTCTAACCTCTGCAGAGATGGGGGACCCATTCAGATGGTCCACCCCAGGAGACCGGATAGATTCCTAATGTCTCTTGGGGATTTTCCTGTCATGGAAACAGACAATCCTGTAGAAGCCCAGGTCAATCTCTGGAACATGGAGATGGCCAGGGTGGTGGACACAATCACCCCTGAACATTCCCTCTTGCATAGCAGAGCCAATCAGCTCCTTAGTTTACCAGGGAGCTGGCAGTGATGAAGCAAGTGAGCAAGAGACTAGAATGCTACTGGTGAAGGACTCAGGACAAATCTGCTGGAGCATGGGCTAGAGCCTCACTTAGGGCTTACTCCATGGCAATGAAGGCAGCCAAGAAGTCTTTCTTGACTGCCCGCATTGCATCTGCAATGAATAGACCAGCAGAGCTTTTTCGGGTGGTCCAGGGATTCCTTCACCCTGATCTTCAGGGGGAGTTTCCTGACCATTTGACAATTTGATGTGGCGAGTTCACCCATCATTTTGCAGATAAAGTCATTCAAATATGCTCCAACTTGGAATCCAGCCTTAAGGGAATACCGATAATATACCTGAGGCACCTGTCTGTCCTATTTTAATGGATTTGTTTCAGCATGCTCAGCCTGATGATGTGGACAAGATTTTTGAAGCTGTTAAAGCAACCACATGTGCTCTAGACCCTTGCCCTTTCTGGCTTATAAAACCCGCTAGCGGGGGATTAGCCGAGTGGTTCACAAGGATTATAAATACCTCGTTGGAGCAGGGACAAATGCCATCTAGCCTAAAAAAGGCAATAGTAAAGCCAATTCTGAAGAAGTCATCCCTGGACTTCTCAGTACTAAATAACTAGCAGACCATTTCCAATCTTTCCTTTTTGGGCAAGGATCTAGAGCAAGTGGTGGCTTCTCAACTGCAGGGATTCTTGGATGAAACCAATTATCTTGATCCATCACAATCTGGTTTTAAGCTTGGTCATGGAACAGAGACAGCTTTGGTCCCCTTGGTGGATGACCTAGAGCTAGACAGGAGAAATATGTCCCTGTTGGTTCTCTTGGATCTCTCAGTGGCTTTTGATACCATCAACCATGGAATCCTTCTGGGCCAGCTCTTCGGAATGGGTCTTGGGGGCATTGCTTTGCAGTGGCTCTGCTCCTTCCTGGGGCATCATACCCAGATGGAGATGCTGGGTGATACTTGCTTGGACTATAATCTATTGTTGTGTTTTATTGGTTACTTCTTACTTTAATAGAGTTATTTTTGTTAATTTTGTTAGTCATTCTTTTATGTTAATTGGTCTGGTTATTGATATATATTTTTGCAAATTTTGTTATATTTTATGTGTTCTGTTCTGCACTTTTGTTGTGCTATTTTATAAGCCACCTTTTGGGAGATGGTGGTGGGATAGAAATAAAATAATAATAATAATAATAATAATAATAATTATTATTATTATTATTATTATTATTATTATTATTAATTAATGTCTGTTATTCTCCAAGATCCATAAAATACTGCTGTCTGTAAATGGAAAGCATGTCAAATCCAGAAAATTCCCATGCCATTCTTCCTTGGCTAACTGTAGCAATTAACCTCTGATTCTACCCTTATCATTGTGTGTCTTGATTGGGAAACATTGGAACTGGCACACCGGAACAAATCCTGATATTTCAGATAAGAAAATGGAGACCAACACTATGGAATCCAGAGAGCTGCAGTTTTACATAAAAGCTCTATTAACCCACTTAGGAGATTTTGGAGAGCAGTGCCAAAAAAACATTTTCCTTTGCCACCAAATGCCCCCAAAACATTCTAGAGAGAGGAAGCATTTCCACCAAAGTTTTAGCTCCCTGAGGTATTTTTAACAATATGAAATGATAGGCAAAAGTGACAGGAAAAAATAGTCCCTGTGGGTGCCTTGGGGGCCATGTAGCCCATGCTCTGTACATTTGCACATGGGCTACATGGCCCCCAAGCAGGAGTGCATTAGCAGATATAGATGTTGCACTCTTGCATTTATGTTCAAAAGTCACATCTGAAATCTATAGAGAAAATCCAAACTGGGAATTGAGTCCATGGAAAGTTTGTACTTAAAGGCATTAAAGGGAAAATCAAGAGTTTACAAAAAGAAATCCCCACCGTAAAAAGTAATTGTATGAGTCATGTAATTCCCCTGAGCATGTTTCACAGCAATATATCTAGCCAGAAATACTAGTGATGTGGGAAACAGAGATCCAACAGGTTGGTATGGATGATTTAAAAACATTCTAGGGTATCAAGATTTTTTCCAGAATGAGAAGAATGGATCGTTGCCTGAAGTGAAACAAAAAGCGCACGACTACTAGACAGGTAAGAAAGATATTATGAAATGGTTATTGTATAGTTATAATTGTTTCCTAATTTTTCACAAGTACATTGTTAATGCTATAGAATTCAATTCCACTGAATGTAATTATCTGTAGAAAGGAACTAAAGCAAATTCATGGAGATGGATCTTCATCAATGGTTCTCTGTCGAAATGGCTATCTCTCCCCTGTAATATCAGAGGCAATATGCCTAAATATAGCAGTAGATCGGTTAATGATATAATTCAGTAATATATAATAACTGGAATCTGATTGGGCAGTTCTGAACGCTTCACATGTGTGATTCTTTCAATTTCATATCCCCGCAAAACCTCTAGTTTAGGAAATTTATGTTGTTCATTCGTTCAGTCATTTTCAACTCTTCGTGACTTCATGGACCAGTCCACGCCAGACCTCCCTGTCGGTCATCACCATCCCCAGCTCCTTCAAGGTCAATCCAGTCACTTCAAGGATACCATTCATCCATCTTGCCCCTTGTCGGCCCCTCTTCCTTTTCCCTTCCTTTTTCTCCAGCGTCATACTCTTCTCTAAGCTTTCCTTTCTTCTCATGATGTGGCCAAAGTACTTCATCTTGGCCTCTACTATTCTTCCCTCCAGTGAGCAGTCAGGCTTTATTTCTGGACTGGTTGGATCTTCTTGCGGTCCAAGGCACTCTCAGAACTTTCCTCCAACACCACAGTACAAAAGCATCTATCTTCCTTCGCTCAGCCTTCCCTATCATCCAGCTCTCACATCCGTAGGTGACTACGGGGAATGCCATTGCTTTAACTATGCGGATCTTTGTTGCGAGTGTGATGTCTCTACTCTTCACTATTTTATCAAGATTGGCCATTGCTCTCCTCCCAAGAAATTTATATGGACCATGAAAGTCCCCAATACTTTCTACTGGATAGCAGATACTGGAATCAATGGAGGACAGAATAGAGATTCTGCAGTGTAATTCTCATCCTAGTACCCAACAATCTGTCTTCCTGAGATAGCTAGGGCAATCTTTGGTATGATGCTTGTTTTGCTCAGAAACTTTACTATAAATCCTGCACTTTCAAAATAAGTAAAGGCAATCTCCAAGTTACAAACAATTACAAACATTTCACTTACAAATGATTCCTAGTTAAGAATAGAGGTGAGATAACAGAAAGTGAGAGAAATCTACTCCTAGGGAGGGAAATTCACTCCTGAAAGAGTTATCATGGGGAAAAGGTGTCTCCACTGAAGCTTTCTCACCAATCCTTGTTTCCAAAACAAGTCATTTTTTTTTCAAAATCCAATGATCACAAGGACAGAAAGTGAGGTAAAATCTTCTGAACAGGGGACTGGCAGCAAAACCAATGCCACAGTATGTGTGTCTGTGTGGCATTACACTTGTAAAATGTACCTGTTCTGACTTACATACAAATTCAACTTAATAACAAACCTACAGAACCTATATTGTTTATAACTTGGGGCTGCCTATACAGGATTTTATAGACTCCATAGTAACAGTGTTTGTTTCCCATTTGATACGTGGCTTCACTACTGCTACTACCTCTTCACATTTACTTTTTTTGGTAGCAGCAACAGTTTTTTTTTAGTTCAGCCATGAAGCCCAATGGCTCCCATCACACCCCAGAGAAATACTTCCGAGGTGGCTCTGGCTGAACTGGAGCAAATACCTTTCCATCACCGAAAAAATCCCCATATCCATTGGGAAAGAAGGGTCGAGCCAGCTTAAAGGGGCTTCTGCCTATCTGATGAGGTAGAGGGGAAGGCAGGGCATGGGACGACATGTGATTTTCCTGCTTCTTGGCAGGGGACTGGACTGGATGACCCACAAGGTCTCTTCCAACTCTATGATTCTATGACAGGTCCCCATGCCCCCTAGGTGGATTTTGCCAAGATTGATGCTATCCACGGTGATCCAGGGCAATTCCAACAGCACATGTGACAAGGCTGTATGTTCCTATGGTCCATTCAGCAGGTCACATTTCAACTCTGATTTTCTATGATAGATAGTATGTTGATCTGCATATAGAAGAATTTTCTGCATTTACTTTATCATAATGTACCTTACTTTATCATAATGTACCTCTGCATTTACTTTATCATAATATACCTTCTGGGTCTCAAATCCACTGAATTGGTTGGAGAACTATTAAGATGGTCTAACCTAGGCTAGGCTAATTCATGTATTACCATGACGTATTAAACAGCCTATCGTCCTTCCCCACTAACATCACAATTCCCTGACTCATGGAGAGCAAGCAGGATCATAAAAGCATTTGACCACATGCCCAAAACTGAATGTAAAATTATTACAGCAGAGGAAAGACCCCTGAGAGACACTGAAAGAAATCTTTGCTGGTATGATCATTTTGAATCTGGCTACTGCAAAATGCTTCTCTGATTCTACCTGCTCTGTCCAAAAGCAGTAAATTGCCATGCAAGAATGTTGTTCAGCATGATAAGGATATCTTAGGAATTATGAAGGGAGGAAGGGAATATCAACCTACTCAGCACCCCTAAAAATATACATATGTACATGAGAAGCACTGCTTTGGTTGCTTGCCTTAAAGTCATTTCAGATTTACAATGACCCTAAGGAAAAGATGTCACAAGATTTTCTTGACAAGATTTCTTCAGAGGAGGTTTACCATTCTCTTCCTATGTGCACGTGACTTCCTACAAAATACCCTTCCATGGCCTACTCCAACACCCAAGCCATGCTCAAAGTCCCTAATAGAATGCAAAACCATATCAACAGCTGTGGTACCCTTCTAAAGTGTCTACTTTATATGAGACTTAGTGGTAATTGTGATACTGTATCTTCATTTGGTGGGGGAGGGGGATGTTTCAGACGCCATTGGGTTCTTGTTTAATGTCATGGCCTGTTATGTTTCTCAGGGTTTTAATTTGTTCTGCATTATAGTCAACTATTTAAAAAAAAGATTGCTAAAAATTAATAACATTTCCTTACAGGTAGAGCCCCAACATGAGATGGTGAATGTCAATGAAACAACTGTCACTGAATTTATACTCCTAGGACTCTCCAGCAGCCCAGTAGCACAATTCTTTCTCTTTGGTCTCTTTCTTGTCATTTATTTAGCAGTCTTGATTGGGAATATTCTTATCCTGCTAATGATCAGCTTTGACAAAAGGTTTCACAATCCCATGTATTTTTTCCTTTTCAATCTCTCCGTGGTGGATATTGGTTACACAACTTCTACTGTTCCCAAGATGCTCCTGAGTTACCTTTCCCAAGACAAGACAATTTCCCTAGCAGGCTGCTTCACCCAAATGTATTTCTTCATCTCCTTTGGTGGGATTGAGTGCCTCCTACTAGGTTTCATGGCATATGACCGATATGCAGCTATTTGTCACCCACTGCACTATAATGTGCTGATGCGCCCAAAAGTGTGTGTTTGTCTTGCAGCAACTGCTTGGATTCTTGGCTTGTCTAACTCAGGAGTGCATACTGGCTTGATGTCTCATCTGTCTTTTTGTCGGGATAATGTCATTCAGCACTTTTTCTGTGACGTCCCACCTCTGTTCCAACTCTCCTGTTCTAACACACTGTTCAACCAAATTGTTACTTTTGTAGTGGGTGGAAGTGTGATCATGGGTCCATTTCTGGCTATCCTGGTGTCTTATGTCTACATAGTTGTAGCTATCCTTATGATCCGCACAAAAGAAGGGCGTCTGAAAGCATTCTCCACTTGTGCTTCTCACCTTATTGTTGTGAGCATTTATTATGGGACCATCATCTTCACATACATACGTCCAAACTCCAGTTACTCTCAGGCACAAGACCAAATCTCGTCTGTGTTCTATGCAATACTAACACCTATGCTTAATCCAATCATATATAGCTTGAGGAACAAGGATGTACAAAGAGTATTCCTGAAAGTAATGCAAGGAAAATAACAATTTCCAAGGTTGAAATGACTATTGGATTCCCAACTCCCGCCCCACAAGAAGGATAAGTAAAACTGGAAAACCTGGTTTGCTGTATTATTTATTATTTATTTATTTACTTTATTTGTATATCGCTGGTCTCAGCCCTTAGGCGACTCACAGAGGTTAACAACACTAGCAGCAATGCAACAACAGCAAGATATTTAAAAACAATTAACACAATAACAGACTAATCAATTAATGACAATAACCACTCACTGGCGTCTCATAACTAAAAACATGATCCAAACTTGTCATCCGTTGTTCCGTTCCTATATTCATTGCACTGCCTATTCAAACGCCTGTTCAAATAACCAGGTTTTCACTTTTCTCCAAAATACCATTAGCGATGGAGCCGATCTAATGTCCGTGGGAAGGGCATTCCACACTAAATGCTAGTAAGAAACACTTTTATGCTTGAATCCTGTGTAATCATTATTGATCAAACCAAAGAAATTTGTAGGCAATTTTTATTCTTAAACACATATATAGAAGATGCATGCTAGCCTCCCATTCCAAGAAATGCCCCAGTATCTAAAAAACATCTATGTTCTCCTATGCTTTAAAGTCCAGTGAAGGATGAAAAGTGAGAGAAGGGAGTTCTTTCAGGTTCATAGTCAATCCACAATAACAGACTCAATTGTGCCTTCAGGAGGATGGATGATGCCTATCATGTGGCTAAAATTTCCAAAAGTACAGAGATATGCCATGGACTTGTACCTGGTGTGTTCAAGACACCTCCATGCTCTGAGCTCACAGCCAAAATTGAGTGTTGAAAACAGAATGAAAACATCTGTGACCTGGTGCAGAAAAGAGCCTGATAAGAAGAGCTGGCTTAGACTGGAAGACTTGGGGGCTGTACAGAGAATTTTTGGGGAGTTGAAGAGATTGAGATTTGGGGTATTGGCCTGAGAACATGCCCATGTTTTCTTCATTTATAGTTTTGCTGTATAGTAGTAAGCTACCATTAAAGAAATTTCCAAAACTTAGTTGTGAGTGAATTTAATTGCTAACAAGGTTCTGCAATCATCACAAATTCTGAGATGAAGTCCTATCATGAATAAGACAAATAGTGGGGTAAGCAATACACTTCAGGGGAGCACTAGTAATAATTTCAGTATTTGAAAGTGAGAATAAGGATCTGAGCTCCTGTTATGTGCTGCAAGATTCAAAATAGTGAAAACCTAGAAAAGACTAAAGCAGTGGTTCTCAACCTGTGGGTCCTCAGGTGTTTTGGCCTACAACACCCAGAAATCCCAGCCAGTTTACCAGCTGTTAGGATTTCTGGG
Source organism: Anolis sagrei ordinatus (assembly GCF_025583915.1). Taxonomy (NCBI): domain Eukaryota; kingdom Metazoa; phylum Chordata; class Lepidosauria; order Squamata; family Anolidae; genus Anolis; species Anolis sagrei. The sequence continues at coordinate 25,493,151 of NW_026847660.1, read as the reverse complement.
AGCTGAAGGCCAAAACATCTGGGGACCCACAGTTTGAGAACCACTGGACTAGAGGATCTGACAATAAATAATTGGTTAAAAAGGATATAGGTGATTGGAAAAGTTAACCTATAAATTAAGATTAGCAAAAGGTGAATTGAAGGAAGATATATAGGCAATCTCTGAGTTACAAACATCCGACTTACTAACAATTCACCATTAAGAAATGCAAAAAAGCAACAGGAAATAAAGAAATCTACTCTTAGGAAAATTCACTCCTGAAAAAGTTATCAAGGAGAAAAGGTGTCTGAACTAAAGCTTTATCACCATCCTTGTTTCCACAACAAAACTTTTTTTTTTCAAAATCCAGTTCTCACAGGGACAGAAAATGAAGTGAAATCTTCTGAACAGGGCACAAACAGCAAAATAAACTCCACAGGGGTGTGTTAACCTAAAAACAAACCTACAGAACTTAACTTGTTTGTAATGCAGAAACTGCCTGTATTAGTTTCATGTGTAAAAGCAGTGGTGAATTTAAACCACCAAGCACCCAAGAAAGAATAATGTAGAATTAGAATAATGTAGAAGTAATAGAATTGACAGCCCTGTATTTTTATGATGCTATGTAAGTAAGGGTTGTAGATGTATATGTCTGGGAATAGATGCTGAGATAAGACATCCATGTTATGTTTCAAATGTTTAAATAATAGTATTTAATTTTAAAAGTATTTTGCTATTAGTAGTTTTTGCTCCAGCCATAATTAATCATATTTATGTCCCTTTGCTTTCAGGATAGTAGTAAACAATGTGTTGTGCTGTCTCCCATTAATATTGGTGAGGATTTACTGTCATTAATTTCGTCATGCATGTAATATACTTTGAATACTCTCCAAAATGTCAATATTCTAAAATAAAATAAAAAATAAAAGAAATTTGAGAGCTTTTTGTATTATCCCTGTATTTCCTTTATCATTGTAATGGCTCAGAATTGTCTGATACCTATCAGAGACAGCTTCCATGATTTTAAAAAAACGAACAAGACATTTCTAACAAATATTCTGTAGGAAATAGGCTTCAGTCCAATGCCAGGTCAAAGTCAGTATGGTGTAGTATTTGAGTGATGAATTAGGGGCCCTTCCAGGTAGGCCCTATATTCCAGGATCTGATCCCAGGTTTTCTACATTAAACTTGATAATATGAGTCCCCACTTCCAGGATGAAGGCTTTCTCCACCTGTGGTGAGCATCTTCTTTGTCACTGTCATTTACACTTACATTTACACTTACATACGCCCATCTTCTGTTCATTCTATAGAAGAGGACCACCAAGTTTCTGTGTTTTATGCCATCATTACTCCAATGCAAAATCCCCTGATCTATAGCTTCAGGAACAAAAAAGTCCAGGGGGCACTTAAGAGAGTTCTGAAGACGAACAGATAATTATGAAATTTGGATTTGATATGACTTATAAAATTTATCAATTTAATGGAAAATACATTTTTCTGTTGTTTCTCTGATCCTTGCTTCAAGTACTAAATTGTTTGAAACATAGAATAACAGAAGTTGATTCTATTTATCTTGTTCTCCATAGCCATTGTGCTTAAATATAGATAATGATCATCCACTGAAATTATGAGTATATAAACAGGGTTGCAGAAGAACAGTCATGGATGAATGTGAAGAATTCACAAGAAAGATTTAATTCAGAAATAGCTGAATGTGTTGAAAGGCTGAGTCAGGACAATGAGCTTACATGAGAGTGGTGAGAGAAGGGGGATTATTCAGTAGTATGCCATCTTCTTTGTCCACCTCGGATAACTGGTAATATGGATTTTATGGTACTTTTGCTGGTTGATGGGATCAACTGACTCTGGAAAAGTTATTGTCTGGAAACGTTGGTCCTACAATCTGAGGGCCCTTCCACACAGCCCTATATCCCAGAATATCAAGGAAGAAAATCTCACAATATCTGCTTTGAACTGGGTTATCTGAGTCCACACTGCCATATATTCCAGTTCAAAGCAGAAAGTGTGGGGCTTTATTCAGCTGTGTGGAAGGGGCCTGACATGGAAGGATTTTGCTATCTACTCAATGAATCTGTATGCAATTAAAATGATTTCTTAAACTAGTTTGCACAAATAGTAATATGCTTCCTACAACTTAAGCCATGTTGGTGTTTTTGTTCTTGTCATCATTGTTAATGAGTACACTAGATTCATTCCTCAAAGGCCTAATTCTGAAGATCCCAAAGGGAAACAGATTTGAAAGAATCTTAATATCTCGGTAGCACCTTGCTATATAGTTTTTCAACCAGAAAAAAACGAGAGGCGATCAAATAAGGAGGCACCAAAAATTATTAAAAAATCTTACAACCAGAGTGGCTTTTGGTGTTGCTTTGAAAGGAAGGCATCTCTGTAGGAGAAATCTTAAACATTTGGACTTGATGTTTGATAAGAGAAGGAGTCTTCCAGACAACAAAGGACCTTTTTACCAGTGAAGAAGACAGCAGACATCAAGATCTCCAGCATTTGAAATCTGCCTTCTATTGCTGCTGTGGATTCAATCCATGCAATGTGTGTCTGTAAGCACTCCGGCATGAAATATTCATTTTATCTATTTGTTTTTTTAAAAGTGACATTCTTGCATTTGTGATTAGCTGCACATTTTTTCAATTGAATTTGTTTTGATTAATGTTATGTTTAACATTGCCTTTTGCACTGAGGTGACATATGTTTTGAATGGCATAAATAAATAGCCTAAAGGCACCCAATCCCATCTCATCATAGAAGCTAGGCTTCCGCGTGTTTTGATAATAAAAAACTGGCAAAACCACCTCTAAGTATTCCTTGCCTAAGAAAAATCTACAAAATTCATGGGGTCACCATACGTCAATAGGAACATGCTAAAAGGGACAGTTGATGCCATATCTAGTTAGTTCAAAAAGAAGTTTTGGCTAGTATTCAAACAGTTTCTTCGTGCTTGTCTAAATTCATAGCTGTTTCAAATTACTGCTGATTTATTAATTTGTTCTTTTTTATACTGCAGTTCTCTATGTATGGCACACAATACAAAACTGAATGATTTTTGGAAAAATCTTTATAGGGAGGAAGATGCTTGAAGGAACAAATGTATCTGTGCTGACCTTTATCAAGGTATCATTAACAGATTTTTTTTTTCCCCTTTACAATGGCATTTTTCTGAAGCACAAATCTGTGACAGTCATCACTATATGATTACTTATATCAGAGATAAGGAGCTCATCCTTGAGGAGGGAAGAATTGAAAGCTTCTGGGGTTTTTTAAATTTTTATTTTACCTGCATTTGGATGCAGACCTAGGAACCTAGGAGCCCTTCCACACAGCCCAATATCCAGAATATCAAGGCAGAAAATCCCACAATATCTGCTTTGAACTGGGTTATCTGAGTCCACACTCAGATAATGTGGGATTTTCTGCCTTGATATTCTGGGATACAGGGCTGTGTGGAAGGGCCCTAAGTCTGCATCCAACCTCTCTCTTTAAGATCCCATGTTTCCTTCACTTTCCCTTTCTAATATACCCTATCTTTCTCTGCTCATGTGTCATATCTGAACTCATGAAACATTTCAGAAACAATCTCTGTATTTATTTATGACAACCATTTTAGGGTATGGAAGGGAAACTTCTTGGAAACTTCTCAAAACTATTTTATTGATCAGCCAATTGGTCTTATCAAAACAGACAACATAAAAACAACATACAGTATACATCTAGTCCAAATAAAACTATATGTGTGCAAGGGGATTTAGCCTTCTCCAAAATAATACAAACAGACGACCAAGAAAAGATAAATGTCAAGTCAGAAAATACTGGGTTGATTGAAACTGACTAGGGAAGTAGGAATGAAAAAATATTGATAATGTCTGGAGTTCCCAGGAAATATTTCCAGATAGATAAACCCTCATGTGGCTCTCCAAATTAAAACTGGAACAAGAACAAAATCTGGGACTTTCAGAGATGTTTTCCTTTGTTGGAGGGGTTTTTAGTTTTCACATAATTGTTGCCAAAACAGTATTTGTTATAGTCTTTGTTTTGTTTTTTTTTTAAACATACAGCAATCCGTGCAACAATAAGAAGTCCTGGTTCCTTCAGAAGTAAAATAAACAGCAGTATGGAAAGAAAGAATCAAACAACTCTGAAAGAATTCATCCTGATGGGACTGTCAGATGATCCTACAGTCAAGATCTTGCTCTTTGTTATTGGTTTGTTGATCTACTTATTCACAGTAGCAGGGAACCTAGCTATCATTCTTTTGATCCAAATTGACCAGCATCTCCACACTCCCATGTACTTCTTGTTGAACAATCTCTCCTTTGCTGAAATCTGTTATATCACCACCACCATGCCAAAGATGTTATGGGATCTCTCATCGGGGGATAAGACCATCTCCTTTGCTGGCTGTATGGTCCAAATGTATTCCTTTCTAACCACTGCTGCCACAGAAGGCGCCCTACTCTCTGCCATGGCATATGATCGCTATGCTGCCATTTGCCATCCATTGCACTATACTATGCTTATGAGCCAACCTACATGCAAGTGGCTTCTAGCAGCTTCATGGATTATTGGAAATCTCAATGCCATGGTCAATACAGCCTTTGTCTTCTCCCAGAACTTCTGCAGTTCCAATAAAATTGCACACTTCTTTTGTGACATCCCACCTGTCCTGCATCTTTCATGCTCTGATACTTTCCTTGCTGAAATGGGGACCTTCATTATCTCTGGAAGCATCATGATAACAACTCTCATCTTGATTGTCCTCTCTTATTTCCTCATTGTCTCAGCTGTGCTCAGAATCCATTCAGTTCAGACTAGAATCAAAACATTCTCCACGTGCGCCTCCCACCTGACTGTAGTTAGCATCTTCTACAGTACTGCCATCTTTACATACATGCGTCCCTCCTCCAGTCACTCCACGGGAAAGGATCGCCTGATCTCTATATTGTACACCATCATCACTCCTTTCCTGAACCCTCTAATCTACAGCTTCAGGAACAAGGAAATACGAACAGCATTACTGGACATTCTTGGAAGAAAAAAACATTGCGTACTCTGAAGCTGACAAATAAGGAACTTTATTAAAGTGTGAAACACCAGAACTGCAAATTAAAAGGGAGTTGTGTTGTTGAAGGCTTTCATGGCTGGAATCATTGTATTGCTGTGAATTTTCTGGGCTGTATGGCCATGTTCCAGAAGCATTCTCTACTGATGTTTTGCCCACATCTATGGCAGGCATCCTCAGAGGTTGTGACTACACGACCTCTGAGGATGCCTACCATAGATATGGGTGAAATGTCAGGGGAGAATGCTTCTGGAACATGGCCATACAGCCCAGAAAACTTACAGCAACCCAGTAAAAGGGAGCTGTTTTATGTATTACTTTGTTAATGAATCATATATTTAGTGCTGCATTAACTTGGATGTAGCGATTGAAAATGTTTCCACTAAAATCCATCTGGTGCTTGGTAGATACTCTGAGTGATGCAATATGAACAAACTTTTGCCAGTTATCAATTTACTGAAAAGAACCTGACAAACATGTATTTCATTTTGCACAGAAAATCTATAATCAGAAAGAGTAATGCATTTATCTACCCTGTCATTATGGAAATCACTCTTATTAGCGTCAGCAATAACAACAACAATATCCAGATTTCAACCATCACCAACTTAAATTCTGAGCTCACTCACAATATGAAAGAATTCAGCTTGTGCTGCTTAGAAATTCAACCATTCCTATTCACTTTGGTTTACCAGCATTCTATGTATACCGTCCCCAAATCTGTTTGTTTTTGGAGCACACAGAGGGTGGCTAGGAATGCAGGTGTTCAAACGTGAACATGTATTCATAGTCATGTGGATGTTAATTTTTTTACTTTCTTTTCCTCCTCTTGTGTCTCAAGATATGAATGAAAAATATACTTTTAACAGTAAAATCCAAGACAATGTATATAGGCCAGGAGGAGCTATCTTTGGTGGGATCTTTTCTTTAATACATCCTTCAACTTTCTGGACCAATTTTGAAGTCGTTCCAAATAGGAAACATGGTGTTTATAGGTATGTTCTTTGTTTTTAATAGAAGTAAAGTTATTTGGTAGGTGATGATATGAATTTTGCACATCATATCTCGGGGGTTCCACTTAGATTTCTATGTCAGTGCCTAAGCCAAACATCACTTCCAGCTTTACAAGGTTGCATGTCCCTTTTGTAGGTATACACATGGTCCATTTCTATTCATTTGCTAGGATGAAGGAATGGATTACCTTATGAAGTGATGACCCATGTCTTTCCATGTCATGCTACTTCAAAAAAGGCTAAAGGATACCACCTATTTCTATATAAGTCCCCATGGGGAGAAAGGCGAGATATAAATAAAGCAATAATAATAATAATAATAATAACAATAATAATAATAATAATTTGTCTCCTTGCCTACTTGAACTGTGTTAAAATCTTGTAGAACAAATCATTGCTTCTTTGTGCTTCCTTTTGTTATCTCATAAGTAGCTGCAAAAGAATCTTAAACATGGTATATTTAAGGGGCATTTGGGGGGGATATTTTGTAGGAGTGGTCCAAGCATGGTTAGTCTGAAAAATATATTCACGTTTCTTGAGGGTGGTTATCATATCTTGCTTTCTTCCAAGACTTCAAAAGACATTTTGAACCAGTTGTATATGAAAGAGATAGTTTTCTAAGATCTACAGAGACACTCGCTGGAACACCTCAGCAAGCGAGAGTCCAAAAGTGGCAGGCTCAAACCCAGAACCTCAACCAATGGCTGATACCAAATGAGAGACTCCCCCTGGGCACACAGAGGACTGGGCGACTTGGAAGGCGCTGAACAGACTGCGCTCTGGCACCACGAGATGCAGAGCCAACCTTCAGAAATGGGGCTACAAAGTGGAATCCACGACATGCGAGTGCGGAGAAGAGCAAACCACTGACCACCTGCTGCAATGCACCCTGAGCCCTGCCACATGCACAATGGAGGACCTTCTTGCAGCAACACCAGAGGCACTCCAAATGGCCAGATACTGGTCAAAGGACATTTAATCAACTACCAAACTCACACATTTTGTATTTTGTCTGTTTGTTTGCTTTGTTCTGTTAGAAATGTAATATATTTGACTGGCTGCCCTGACATGAGAAATAAATATGAAAGAGATAATACTATCTGTAATATAATTTTCTAACAACCATTGTCACTCTTGTTGCAGTGTAGCGCTGAAAAATTATCAACATGTCTTCTCCTTGATGTTTGCTATCCATGAGATCAACAAAAACCCTAAACTTTTGCCCAATCTCACTCTGGGGCTGCATATCTACGATAATCTTTTTGATTTAGGGAGCACATTTGAGACAATTCTGGATCTGTTATTCACGCAACAAATACGTGCCCCTAACTACATGTGTGAGTGGGGAAAGGATGTGTTATCTGTCATTGGTGGGCTCTCTGTAGAAACCTCCACACACATGGCCACCCTCTTGAGCACCTACAAGATTCCTCAGGTATGTGTGCATATATTGAAGCATTTTCAAGGTAATCTGAGCTAATCTTTCCTAATTAATTTCAGATAAATTATGTTAAAGATGCCCAAACTAAAGTCCATTTGATGACAGCCATTTCCAAACTACTTTTTTGCTGTTGGCATCTAAAAAAACTAAAACTAAAATGGAATAAATATTGCAACATTTAGACTGATATTTATAGTGTTGGATATTCCCTCCCCGCCTCCTCCCGTGTCATCCCCACTACCTCCCTTTAGACTGCCTTTGGATGATCTTGTGGGTTGAGTTGGGTTTTAATAACTACTTGTATGTGGCTTTTAGCCTAGATTTTAAAATTTGTTGAAGTTTGAAGCATATAACCCCTTGGGTTTGACATAGATGTGCAGGACTGGGTCCCCCTGTTATGATCTGGTCTTCGACTGCAATAAAGTTTACTGACTTACCTACTTGCAACATTTAGATAAGGCACCAACTAGAAAAAAAATTGTCATGGTCTCTAATCTGCTGGGTCTTCCCTCTTAGCTCACTTATACAGCACATCAAAGTGAGAAAACTCATTCCACTTCTTTGTACTGGATGGCACCAAGAGAAATTATCTATTACATGGGGATCATCCATTTACTCCGACATTTCAGGTGGACGTGGATTGGCTTCATAGTTTCAGATGATGATGAGGGGGAAAATTTTGTTAAAACCATGACACCTCGGCTGGCCCAGAATGGCATTTGTGTTGCTTTCACAGAAAGTGTTCAGGCAATGAACTATCGTCACTCATGGCTTCTCCCTAAAAATGTATTTTTCAAGTTGGATTCCTTACTTTACTCAGTTGAAACCAATGTGATTATTGTCAGTGGGACTTCTCAATCGCTGCATGTTTTAACAATAATCTTAGAAATTTATGAATTTAGGAGAAACGCTCATATAGGAAAAGTGTGGGTCATGCCACCACAGTGGGATTTTTCCAATACAGCTAGTAGCAATGGATGTCCTACAAAAACGTTCCACGGTTCCTTCTCTTTCTTTGTCCATACCAAAGCAGTACCAGCATTCCAGGATTTTATCCAGACCATGAAACCTGACAAATCAATGATGACTTTTCTTTCTGTCTTCTGGCAAGATGCATTCCATTGCCGTATACCTAATGAATACTACCAATACTGTAAAAACTGTAAAACATGTACAGGTGAAGAAAATCTGGGAAGGCTCCCTGGATATATTCTGGAAAAAGACCTTACAGGGGAGAGCTATAGCATCTACAATGCTGTGTATACTATAGCACACGCTTTACAGTTGGCAAAGAAGAGAGAAATGCTGAATAGGGACACATTTATGAATCTGAAGGTTCAACCATGGAAGGTAAAATCATCACAGTTCTGAGTTTCTATATTAATTTAGTAATTAACAGTATTGGAAGACATATAATTTACATAAAATCCTGTATGGTTATATGTTATGTATTGCCTTCATGATCACAACGTGCAGGCTGAAGTGTTATTACTTTGCTTTTTAACCCTGTAATTGCAAAATAGTGGGTTGCTGTGAGTTTTCCGGGCTGGATGGCCATGTTCCAAAAGCATTTTCTCCGGATGTTTTGCCCACATCTATGGCAGGCATCCTCAGAGGTTGTGAGGTCTGTTGGAAACTAGGCAAGTGGAATTTATATATCTGGAATGTCCAGGGTGGGAGAAAGAACTCTTGTCTGTTGGAGGCAAGTGTGAATGTTGCAATTGGCCATCTTGATTAGCATTGAATAGACTTGTAGCTTCAAAACCTGGCTGCTTCCTGCCTGGTGAAATCCTTTGTTGGAAAGTGTTACATGGCCCTGATTGTTTCCTCTCTGGACTTCCCCTGTTTTCATGGTGAGCCAACACCTCCCAACAAAGGATTCCTCCAGGCAGGAAGCAGCCAGGCTTTGAAGCTGGAAGACTATTCAGTGCTAATAAAGGTGGCCAACATTTACACCTGCCACGAACAGACAAGAATTCTTTCTCCCACTCTGGACATTCCACAGATATATAAACTCCACTAGCCTAGTTTCCAACAGACCTCACAACATCTGAGGATGCCTGCCATAGATGCAGGTGAAACATCAGGAGAGAATGCTTCTGGAACATGGTCATACAGCTCAGAAAACTCAGGAGAGGATGCCCATACAGCTCAGAAATTCATAGCAACCCAGTGATTCCAGCCATGAAAGCCTTCGACAACACAAAAACATAGTGGTTTTTAATTCATGTTATTTCCACTTTCTCAGGAGCCCTGCTCCCTTAATTCCAGCAAATGTGGAGGAACAACTTTACATCATAGATTTCACATTTTCCTCCTCTTTAACTTGTATGGCGATGACACCACTATCCTAACTTATCTGACTTAGCTCAGAATTGAAAGATAGAATTATAGTAGTTTTACTTAGCTTCCACCCAGAACCACTCCCATTCTCCACTGTTTTCCTCTTCAGAAACTACAGATGTTTAGACCATTAGGAAGTTGGAGGAGATGCCAACCACTAGTTACCGCCAAGCCACATGACTTCTATACAGTTAGGGCAGCTGCCAGTACTGAGAATACATGAGCCTCTACCATATTTTATTTGGCATAAGCACAGTGACCACACTTAGAAACCGGGCTTCATTTTATAATGCTCTGTTATTCCCTCTGAATTTAGCTCCATGCCTTCCTTAGGAACATTCACTTTAATAATGGCGCTGGGCACGAGGTCCTCTTTGAGAATGGGAAATTGTCCCCAGAAGGGTATGACATCATCAACTGGATGATTTTTCCCAATAAATCCTTCATTAAAAACAAAGTGGGGAAAATTTCTCCAATTCAAGGCTTCTCTATCAGAGAGGATGGTATACAATGGAACAGTAAATTTGAAAAGGTAAGAATGAATGGATAAAGTGAAATCTTACTGGGAAAATAGATATTCAGGGTTTGTGTCATAACTGATCAACAATGTTTGAGTATCTACTGCAGTCCTTATTTGGGTTACATAAATAAAAATAAATCTTTACCAAGACAAATCTAGACAGATTTATTTTTTTATCAGAAGTAAACTGAGGGTATAGTTGTAATATATTTAGAAAAAAACCCACAAAGTTTTTAAATTTGGCATTACACTTAATGTCCTTTGACCAGTAGTTGGCCACTTGGTGTGCCTCTGGTGTTGCTATAAGAAGGTCTTCCATTGTGCACGTGGCAGGGCTCAGGCTTCATTGTAATAGATGGTCTGTGGTTTGCTCTTCTCCACACTCGCATGTTGTGGAGTCCACTTTGTGGCTCCCTATCTTAAGGTTGGCTCTGCATCTCATGGTGCCAGAGCAGTCTGTTCAGTGCCTTCCAAGTCGCCCAGTCTTCTGTGTGCCCAAGGGGGAGTCTCTCATCTGGTATCAGCCATGGCTTGAGGTTCTGGGTTTTAGCCTGCCACTTTTAGACTCTCACATGCTGAGGCGTTCCTGCAAGTATCTCTGTAGATCTTAGAAACGATTTCTTTATTTAAGGCGTTGGCTTGCTGGATGATATCCGAACAGGGGATGGGCCGGAGATGTCACTGCCTTGGCCCTTTCATTATTGCAGCATGCAACCAAGACAGATTTTAAAATGAGATAAAGGTTTTCGGGGGGGGGGGGGAATAAAACAGATGAAGAAGTAAAAATAGCCATTGTGATGAATTTGCTTCTAAGTGCTTTTCAGATATTGTGCTTTACAAACACCATAAGGAACCAGCTGAGGAAAAGATTGGGAAAAACATAGAAAGAGATCTGAAATTAAATCTAAAATTTGGCAACTATTCCAAATCTTCAGTAATTTCAAATATTTTTTGAAATGCATATACATGTGGCTTGGATCTCCACATTAACAGTGAGTCCATGCTCACATAATAATTCTTTAGGAAAGTTCTAGATTTTCTTATTCATGCAATGAGCTCTTTCCTAAAGTTGTGTTGCCCTCATGCTGACAAAGGGACAGCAAAGAGATGGAGGTCCCATCTACACTGCCATATAGTACAGTTTCCAGTAGATTATCTGATTATTTGTATTATATGGCAATGTTGACTCATATAAACCAATTCAAAGCAGATAATCTGGATTCAGAAACTGGATTATATGGCAGTGTAGATCCAGATAGAGAGTGGAGAAAGAAGAAAGTAATGTGAGAGATCAGCCTTTCTCTTCCCTCCTTCCTGGGTGTTATCAGAGCAAGAGATGCTGTGAACGGGGATATTAGGCAGGCCCCCACGCTGGCAATCTTCAGGAGGAATCTGAAAACCTGGTTATTCCAAAGTGCCTTCAATGATTGAATGTAAGATACTCCCTGACCAACTTTGCACAAATTGACCTCAGAAGCACTTTATTTTATGGTTCGTGCAATTAAATCCTTCCTTATCCCTGGATCCTCCTCCCCAGTTAGTTACATTGTCCTATCTCCCAGCATTTAAAAAAAATATCTTTGAATTTGGCACTGCCCAGTGAAAATCTTTTGTGTTTTAATAGTTGATTTTATATTGTTGTGTCATTTATTATATTGGTTTTCTATTTTATGTATTTTATTTTCTGGTTTAGTTATGTTTTTGTGTTATATTGTGTGCATTGTACTGATGGGCATGGCCTCATGTAAGCAGCACCGAGTCCCTTTGGGGGAGATGGAGCGGGGTATAAATAAAGTATTATTATTATTATTATTATTATTATTATTATTATTATTATTATTAAGAAAGGCCAGGCCCTTTCCCATTACAATCTAATATCCTCCTCATTTTTACAACAAACTTGAGTAACTAATATTCATAGATCACAGCATGAAGTAATGAAACTCAGGCTGCAAGATCAAGTATTTAATGTACTTGAGAGGCAGTGTTACTTAATTCGTTGAGATTTAGGTAAACCTGTAGAGGACTCTACTATCAGAGATATCTCTCCATGCTTTTTATTTTCTATAGATTTCAGTGTACATTTATAGCTGTCACATATAACTGGCTTTATTGAATGGAATCAAAAGGTGAATGCTACATATTTCCTTTATAAATAGCTACCACCCCATTCCATGTGCACCAAGAGTTGCCAACTTGGATACAGCAAGGCAGTTCAGGAGGGAAAATCATTCTGTTGCTATGATTGCATTCTATGCCCAAAAGACATGATTTCTAACCAGACAGGTATGTGTCTCTGCTAACAAAAGACTTCATTCCAATTGTCAATGCATTTGCATGTAAGTATAGAGTATAGGTTAGTGGAATAACTAAGTGGCATTTATTATTGTGGTCTGGTTTAGAAGTTATGAAATCATGAATTATGGAGGCAACATCTCAATCCACTGAAATAATGCAAAGTTGGTACAAGAGGTAATGCCATATGTAAGGGAGTTCTCACCAAATCCATTTGTACTTGTTTTCCATTATAGGTGTATTTTTATAAATAAATCTATTTCAAATACTTAGAGGCATCATGGAGTCTGCATGGCTTACTGAAGTTTGAAGAAGAGCAAAAATTATTCTTGGACCCAATGAAGTTACCCACAATTGTTCCCACCCAAATTTTAAGTGATAGGGTCATAGGGAAGGTAATAGGGACACTCAAATGCTAAAAATTCTGTTTATGCAAACATGAAATACTAGACATTTTAATCCTCTCCTCCTTTTGCTCCTTAGTTCTGTCATAAAGCTAAGATCCCAATACGATTGATCAGAAATAATGTTAGTGCTTTATATGTTTCAGACGCAAATGAATGTGTCAAATGCCTTGAAGATCAATATTCAAACAAAAAAAGACATCAGTGTATCCCAAAGGTTATAGTTTTCCTATCTTTTCAAGAGCCCTTGGGAATTATTTTGCTTTTCCTGAGTATTTTCCTTTTTGTGATTACATGCTTAGTGGTACAAACTTTTCTGAAGAGCTGGAATACTTCCATAGTCAAAGCCAACAACAGGAGCCTCACCTGCGTTCTGCTCATCTCCATCCTCCTCTGCTACCTTTCTGCCATCCTCTTCATAGGCAAACCAGGCAAGGTCACCTGTCTTCTTCAGCAAATGACATTTGGCATCATCTTCACTGTTGCGGTTTCTTGTGTGTTGGCAAAAACCATCATTGTGGTCTTGGCTTTCCTAGCCACACAACCAGGCAATAGGGTGAGAAAATGGCTAGGGCAAAAAGTGGCCATTGCCATTGTGGTTTCCTGCTCCCTCACTCAAGTGTGTATCTGTGCAGCATGGCTCTCAACCTCTCCTCCATTCCCAAATGCTGACATGCACTCAGAATCGGGGAAAATTGTCATTCAATGCAATGAAGGGTCTCTCACCATGTTCTATTGCCTTCTAGGCTACATGGGGCTCCTAGCCATCATTAGCTTCACTGTGGCTTTTTTGGCCAGAAAATTGCCTGATACTTTCAATGAATCCAAGCTGATCACCTTCAGCATGCTGGTTTTTTGCAGTGTTTGGATCCTGTTTATTCCAAGTTACATGAGCACCAAGGGAAAATACATAGTTGCTGTGGAGGTTTTTGCCATATTGGCCTCCAATACTGGTCTCTTGGCTTGCATCTTTTTTCCCAAATGTTATATTATTATTATAAGAGCTGACATGAATTCAAAGAAATTGCTGACAGAGAAAAGACATTAATTTTAAGGATAATATGCAAAGGTGATCACTTTCCTCTGTCCTGAACTTTTCCTTTATTTATTTCAAAAGATCAGCAAAAGAAATTATAGTCAGTGATTTGAACTTTACACCTACATGTTTTGACTTTTACTCTCTATTGTCTAAAAGCATCCTTCCACTCCTGCCAGCTGTAGGATCATTAAGTTAATGGCCACTAGAGCTCCGACAGCAAAGTCAGCTGTCAGAATTTAAGACACAAGTGAATAATAATAATAATAATAATAATAATAATAATAATAATAATATACTGACACAAAAGCACAGTATGTCACAGCAAACGAGATCTATATGCTGGATTTCGTGTAAAAAAATCACAAGTCGAACACTTCCCAAGCATCTAGGACTGTGTGATGTATTTTCAAATGATGCGTGCAGATCCAAGTAAGGTGGCCTTTTGCAGTTGACAGATCGTGATTTTGTCGATGTTTATTGTTTCCAAATGCCAGCTGAGATCTTTTGGCACGGCACCTAGTGTGCCAATGACCACTGGGACCACCTGTACTGGTTTATGCCAGAGCCTTTGCAGTTCGATTTTGAGGTCTTGATAGCGGCTGAGTTTTTCCTGTTTTTTTTCCTCAATATGGCTGTCACCTGGCATGGCATCATCTGTCTGGTGGTTGACTCACTATTCACCTATTCGGTTTGTTTCCCCCAACTGGGACTAATAGTGCAAAAGCCTACATATTTCACTTTTGCTTCTAGACCTAAATGTGGAATAGCTTTTTGTTTTGAGAGAGCATGAATTTGCATAATTTGTAGGAAATGAGAATAAAGTATTGAAATATTGACATGTGAACATTTTGTTTTATTGCCTCAATTAATTTTCCTTGGATGTTTAAGGGACAGGAAACAAACATTTTTTTCTGTGACATCTTAGCAAATGACTAAAGCAGTGGTTCCCAACCTTTTTTTTTTTTTTACAAGGACCACTTTGACCAGGGACCACTCTCCAACATTAGTACCAAAAGGTTAAGACGAATCAGTTTTTGGTCAACTTTATATTGTTTGGTTATTTGGGGTGCTGATTCATAAAATTGCATTGGATAGACTACATAAGCTCTAGTTTCTGATACAGAACATATGTCATTCAGTAGCCGCCACCTGCTCGCCCACAGAAAGCCATAAACATCTAGAGCTGATGTGGTCTATCTGACAGAGCTGGATACCAAATATGGGAGGCACAAAGTCAGAGCCATTGCAACGGACACATTTAATAATGCAATATAATCAAATCAGTGCACAATTTCAGAACAAAATATGCCTTAGAAAGACTACATAAGTTAACAAGGGCATAGCAAGGAAAGAATGAGTTCTAGCATGCAGAGAGTTGATGTCTTTCTGCAATGCCTTGTGTTTATTTATAAGGAAATTCTTAAATCTGTTTCCACATTATGTTGCACACTTTTAATGTGAATCCAAAGAAATCTGAAAAGCAAGTAAGTTCTTAGTTCACATTTTGAGCATATTAATTTAGGCTAAAATAGGTGGAAACAAACTACATGTCTTAGTGCATTGTCTGTGAGTAAGCATGGTCAGGAACTGAGTATATGCAAAATTAGGAGACATACTTGAAACACAGTATAATTGAATGACCAAACATCCTGAGCTTATTGTGTTTACAAAGAGGATCATCAATCTAGATACACTCACAAAGATTCTGATAGTTATCTGGCTTGGGAATTAGCTGGAGGGACCCTGGCCGTCATCTTCATTCCCAAGGGACAAACTTCAAAGACTCCCTGACACTATAACTATCTAAGACCATGATTCAAATAAGAAAAAACACCTTTTATTAAAAGGGCAGATTGCACACATCCGTAAAGATTCACTGTTATTTCAGCTTGTATCTGGTTCTGCCATACTCTGTTAATACTGAAATTGAACATGCTTCAGGTAGCATTGGCCATCACTGAACTTGGGTAGATCCAGATGATTTCTGCCATCTCTCTAGTGTTCTGCAAGACCGAATGGATTTTTCTTCTAGATTCCTGACTCATCTGTCTCTAAGAGCACATCAATCTATACTGGGTAGATTTGTCCAATCGACCCTTAGGACCCGCCAGAGAATTGCTGGACTGTCATTTACTCCATGTTGCCTCCACCATCGCTCCTAGCTGGTCACAGAGTTCCATGAAAGCTCCTGGGCACCACTGTTGATGTTAGAATGGAGCAACAAGGATGATAGGGACACGGGCAAGAGAAGTGCAGAGAAAAGGTGGTAGCAGCAATGTTCATCTGGACAGTGGATTGGCCCAAATCAGACTCAATTCCACTGTCCAGACTGACCTGAAGTCTTGGGATACTCCAGAGTTTCCACCAAACTTATATTTGTAAGCTATTTCAGGACAATGAATGGAAATCTGGATGAAGGAAATATGAAACAAGAATGTGCTTGACCACCAAACAATTTTCACAAAACAGAGAACCATGTAACAGAAAGAAAAACAAAAAGCAAAGTCATCCATAAAAGACCGGTCATTTATTATAATTTATTTTGCACTATATACAAATATATCTGTAATTAATTAAAAAAATGATAAATGTGATAAAACAATTAGAAGTTAGCATATTAAAAACGTTCCATCATCATTTACCAATCATAACCAAAATGCAGGTGGAAGGCAAAGACTGATGGTAATAAAAACAAAAATTACTAGAAAGTTGCCAAGGCCTGGATGGCCCCCACAAGATGTAGCTGTTTGATGTATACCTCTGGCACTGATGGAAATCTATTAGTAAAGCGTGGAAGTGGATTTCCCCTTTCCATGTAGTCCCTGTGAATCCTCAATATGTATGATGTAAGTTTGGAAAACCCATCAAAGTACAGAGCATTGAGGCATTATAATGTCCTGTTGTGGATGTACAGGAATCTCAGGATATGGTTATAAATACCTCCTCTGAGATCTATTGACAAGGTTCTTCTGCCAGTGAAAGAACCAATTGGGAAATGATCATGGAGTAACCATTCAAACTACTCTCATCCCTAAGTCTGATGGAGTTGTTTTCCCATTAAATGATACCTATCCATACACAAAAACCTCAGCTGTTATATGTTCCACATCATCATTCCCACAGCAATGGGATTCCCTGAAAATTATTTAATTAAGATACACCCAGGGCAATTCATATATATATATTCTTTTCAAAAAGCTTATTTTTCAAAGCTCCACCATAAATGAAAAATTACCTTTCTGACCATAGTTTTATCAGTGTCCTTTGGAAAAATGAACGTAAGGCTACCCACATATCCAACAAATAAAGGGAAATAAGTAAATAGAAAAGAATGTGCTACTTTCAACTACAGGTGAGGAATGGACTTTCATTTCTAGAAGCTGGGGAAACATATCTCCTCCAGTAGTATTACAACTATGATGCTTACCACAACCACCATCATCTTGCACCGACCACACTGACTAAGTGAAGTTGGGAGGAACTACCTGTCCAAAGATCTTAGTGAACTTCATAGGCAAATGGAGATTTAAAGATGAGTCTCTCCCTTCCTGATCTGACACTCTGCAAACAAAACACCATACCGATCACTATTTAAACATGTGGGAAACACCTCTCTATGAATCTAGAAGTCATCCAAGTACAACTCTATAGTCTGATGGACTCCTAGAAAGCTGTTCTGTCTAGGAATCTTTAAGTCCTTCATCATGACTCTGTGGTCAACTTTTGGCAGTCAAGGGCAAACCTCAGACCTCCAGGCACCCTGGACCAAAACTCCCATAATCCTCAACAGCGGAACTGTGGAAGCAATGTTAAGTACATTCATAATCCACTTTTCTTCTGATATTACCTAACGTGGTGTGTATGGATTTCCTCAAGCACACATTTTTCTCACAGTTGGACCAAGGTCACTTAGTGCCTTTCAAGTGGAAACAAAATACTTTTTATCCCAAATTCCAGTTCAAAATTCCCACCATTATACTGCATTACTATCATGAGGTTACAGAAGCCAACGATGCAGTGTCTACTAAATGGACTGAAATATCCAAGAACAAGCAGACACCACACACCTCACCTAGCACATCCCAGAATTGGATGGAGACAATCTTAGAAATTCTGAATGCACTCATCCAGCATTACATCATCCCAGAAAATGCCTATCTCCTTAATGTTTGCTATTACAGGATAACACACCTATCAGGTTTTTTTAGAGGGCTATTTGGGGGAGAATAAGAGGTCTGAGTTTTTGGCAAAGAAAAATGATGATGGTCATCATGTTTGGAAAATGAAACCACAGGGTTAGCTTGGGCAGGAGGCTCATTATCTGTACAAACACTTAAAGGTGTAATGGAGAGTTGGCGGGATGATCTGATGGGGAGGTCTTGAGGGCAAGGCAATGAATCTGCTTGTTTTCTACTGGAGGTGATTACAGAGGTGTTCAGTTTAGCATATTGTTGCTGATTAATGGAAGCCCGAGGCTCTGAAGGTTGAGCAGCAGAATTTTTGCTACTGTTGGAGAGAGACAAGTGGTTGTTATATGGGCTTACAGTTGCATCTACAAGTGAAGGTGGTGAATGCGATGAGGTTGTTATGGTAGCACTTGCACTAACAGATTGTTGCTGATCCTTGAAAACTGGAGGTTCAAAAAGCAGAGCACTAGGATTGCTTTTGCTACTAGAGGAAGTTTCCAAAGTCTGAAAGGACTGGCTAGTGGACCAACAACCATGTGAAATGAACGGCGCTGTGTCTGTAGTAGATACCAGAGGATTCCAATCAATGTATTGTCTCTGATTAGGAGATGCTGAAGGCTTAGGCTCTGTGCCCAGAGATGTTACTGTGAAGCTTTTCTTCGTTACCACAACCGAACTGCGCTGCAGACCATCCTGCTGTGTATGTTTATAACATTCTAGCTGCTGGACACTCTGGGGCATGTTTCTAGAAGATGGAGATACAGGATATATCCCTGTTGGAACTGTAGGGTTTGGGGCAATCTGAAGAACATTGGATGATGTCTGCACTCGAGAATAGGCAGCCACTTGTGGGAGAGTGTGAATGTTGGTCCACTGTTCTGCGCTTTGGGTGAGAAACATTGTCGGATGACAATTAATGGGGAGCACATGGGGTGGCTGACCAAAAGGTGAGCTTTGCACTGTAGGGTTTTGAAACTGGATCCTGGAAGGATATCCAGAAACTTGGGTGTAGGCAGGCTTGACTGGGGAAATCCCTGGCATCTGGGGAACAAATGGCATCTGGGGAACAAATGGCACCGGCTGTGCCCATGTTCCAAAATTGTAAGAGGCTGGATGAGAGGTGAAAGGAACTGAGGAACTGTTGGCAGAAATACAAGGATCATTTGGATGTAAAGGCACTGAGGCCCTATTGGGGGAAATACAAGAATTATTTGGATGGGAAGGCACTGAGGCCCTATTGGAAGAAATAAAAGGATCATTTGGATGGGAAGATACTGAGACACTACTGGCAGAAAAACAAGGATCATTTGGATGTGAAGGCACTGAGGCCCTACTGGAAGAAATACAAGGATCATTTGGATGGGAAGATACTGAGACACTACTGGCAGAAAAACAAGGATCATTTGGATGTAAAGGCGCTGAGGCCCTATTGGAAGAATTACAAGGATCATTTGGATGGGAAGATACTGAGACACTACTGGCAGAAAAACAAGCATCATTGGGATGCGAAGGCACTAAGGTACTATTGGCAGAAAAACAAGGATCACTTGGGTGTGAAGGCACTGAGGCATTACTGGCAGAAACACAAGGGCTATTCAGATGCATCGGCTTGGAGTGAAGACTATTTGGTTTCAAAGGTTTACATGAAGCTGTGACTTGGGCGTATGTATGACAGACTACAGGGGACTGAAGAATGACCGGAGTTCTCATTGGCTTGGGGTTCTTCTTCACTTCCTCTTGCACAGGAGCTCTTGGTTTAGCTACTTGTTGAAGCAAAGGAGTAAGGAATGGGTAGTCCTCCTTGTTGTCATCTCCAAGTTCTTCAGAATTCTAGAAAAGAGAGAGAGAGAACTGAAGTATGAGCAGTACAGAAGCTTTGGGAAATAGAGGCTTAAGGCAAGATTCGGAAGCTGTTGTAGAGCCAGCTTTATGCAGGGCACGGCCAAAAATGAGTCACTTCTTCAATTTTAGATAAATCAACTTGACCTGAAAGATCCACCAAGTTAGCTTTGGCTTTCTTGTGCTCTTGCAAACGATTTGCAGGGGGTTTTGTGTATTCCTGATGGTTGTGCTTTGAGAACACCATTATCCGTGTTTCTTGAGAATGGCCTGAATTTGGGAGGCAAACGGGGTAAGGCAGTGGTTCTCAACCTTCCTAATGCTGTGACCCCTTAATACAGTTCCTCATGTTTTGGTGACCCCCAACCATAACATTATTTTCGTTACTACTTAATAACTGTGATTTTGCTACTGTTATGAATTGTAATATAAATATCTGATATGCAGGATGTATTTTCATTCACTGGACCAAATTAGGCACAAATACCCAATATGTCCGAATTTTAATCCTGGTGAGGTTGATTTTGTCATTTGGGAGTTGTGGCTGCTGGGATTTATAGTTAACCTACAATCAAAGAGCATTCTGAACTCCACCAAGGATAGAGTTGAACTAAACTTGGCACACAGAACTCCCACAACCAACAGAAAATACTGGGTTTGGTGGGCATTGACCTTGAGTTTTGGAGTTGTAGTTCACCTGTTTCCAGAGAACACTGTGAGTTCAAACAATGATGGCTACGGACCAAACTTGCACAGATATTCAATATGCCCAATTGTGAACACTGGTGGAGTCTGGGGAAAATAGACCTTGACATTTGGGAATTGTAGTTACTGGGATTTATAGCTCACCAACAATCAAAAAACATTCAGAACCCCAACAATGATACAATTGGGCCAAACTTCCCACACAGGACCCCCATGACCAAAAGAAAATACTATGTTTTCTGATGGTCTTTGGCAACTCCTCTGACACCCCCTCATGACCCCCTCCAGGGGTCCCAACCCCCAGGTTAAGAAACGTAGGGGATGCCACAGGAGCCTAAGGAAGAGGGAGAAAGCTTGAAAATGGTTACCTCTTGAGTCAGTGAAACTGTTCTGTGCTGTGAGAGACCAGGGACAACAGAAGCTTTTTTCATTGTGGAAGAGACAGGCTGACCTGCAAAGACAGAAAATTAGGCTCAGAAGACAGAGAACTGGAAATGTTTTTGATACTTGAGGAGACATAACATTGAAACAAGTTGCACAGAATTCAAAGACATAACTGTGTTAGTCTGGAATACCAATATGCAAAGGGATTTTGTAGCACCTTAGAAACTAATTGAGAGAAGTTGGTAGCATAAGCTTTCACAGACTAAGTCTCCAATGGATCACCCCACTGAGCAATAACCCCTCACGCTCAGGTTATGCCACCTTGACACTACTTTTGTAACATTTGAGTACACTGTCTAACTCCTGCCCTTTTAAAAACATGTGGATTACATGGCTATTGATTTTCTTATTGAAAAATAGATGAAACTAGAAAGGTAAACATTTAGATGAGGAGAAGTTATCTTTGTCTTGGGTTATGTACCCCTTTTACTTTTCCCTGTTCATAGGAAATAAGCTGGTTCTTTTGAAAATTGGGAAAACATTCCAAGATATAAACAGAACAAAAGACTATATACCACCTAACCTACCAGATTTAGGAGGTGACATTGCACTGGATACAGGTACAAGTCTTGTTTGGGCGCCAAAGCTTTTCATACAAACAACATCCGGCATTTCCTGCAAACGTTGTTTGGCAGAAGCAGCGTTGCCCATTGGGAAGTGCCGCTGATAGGCGGCACTATAGGCTGCACGGAACTGGAAGAGTGACATGCCCTCTGGATGCATGGCCAGGATGTGGGCTACTTGCTGCTTCAAGTCATCCTGGTCCTTTGAAGGTTCTTCTTTAGTCATGTTGGATTTGCTAGATAGCTGCCTATTCAACTGACAAGGCACTTCTTCCGGCGGTGGTGGTCCATCAACCTGGCATACATTTAGTTTCTGGCGTGGACCATTGGAAACAGACTGGCAGGGATTCTTAGGCTTGGCTGGTGAAGCACTACGGACCTCATGAAAGGATGGAAGTTGGATATGCGTGCTGGAATGGATCATGTCCTTGATTTCCTGTGGTACGGAAGAATCTAGGAAAGACAGGTTCTGGGACTGCGATTTGCTTGCGGAAAAATCATGGGGTGTAACAGAAGGCTTAGGGACATTTCCAGTGCCTAGGGAAAGAGAGCACACCATTACTGTAAAGTCAGCCGCTAGGGGACATTTACGAATTGGTCCATCTTCTGGCCAAAACCCCCAAGAAAAGAGACAATGAGTATATATATATATTTATACTAGCTGTCCCCTGCCATGCGTTGCTGTGGCCCAGTTTGTGTATATGTGTTTTGTGTGTGTATGTGTATATATATTTGTGTACATGTGTATATATGTGGTTTTGTGCATGTGTTGTAATGTATTTTTTATTTTTTGGGCTTTTTAAGTCCCTTTTGTTGTTTTTTTCAGTGTTTTTATGAGTGATGGTCACTCGTTGGCCTGATAGGTGTATTGTGTCCAAATTTGATGTCAATTCATCCTGTGGTTTTTGAGTTATGTTAATCCCACAAATGAACATTACATTTAGAGAGAAATAGAGAGAGTCAGGAGCAACATGAGAAACTGCAAGTCACTTTCGGTGTGAGAGAACTGGCCATCTGCAAGGATGTTGCCTAGAGGACATCTGGATGTTTGATATTATTTACTATCCTTATGGGAGGCTTCTCTCATGTCCCCACATGGGGAGCTGTTGCTGACAGAGGGAGCTCAACCTGTTCTCCCTGGATTCGAACCACTGACCTCTCGATCAGCAATCCTGCCGGCACAAGGATTTAACCCATTGCTGGATTTAACCAACAATCCCATCTATGAGATGGTTTGTACTACATAAATAGACAATTCTTTATTACAGTCCAGAGATCGCACAAGTTCAAATTCACAACAGAGAACACAACATATTAGAAAGATTAAGAACACAAGGAACAATTGGTGAAATCATACAGGCAAAGTTTATTTCAGACACTTTCCCCCATATAGAAGTTGAATTGTTCTCTAATCATGAACGCCTCGAACAAAAACTTGGCAGCGACCAAATTCACACAGGGATTTTTGGCCTCCAATTGAAAACAATGCTGATATCCCTCATACCAAAAGGTCATTTCCCTCCAATAACCTGAAAGTAAAAGGTAAAGGTTTCCCCTGACATTAAGTCTAGTAGTGTCTGACTCCAGGGGGCGGTGTTTATCTCAATTTCTAAGCCGAAGAGCCGGCATTGTCCACAGACACCTCCAAGGTCATATGGCTGGCATGACTGCATGGATTACTGTTACCATCCCACCGAAGCAGTGCCTATTGATCTACTCACATCTGAATGTTTTCGAACTGCTGGGTTGGAAGAAGCTGGGGCTAACAGCAGGAGCTCACCCCACCTCCCCGGATTCAAACCGCCAACCTTTCGGTCAGCAAGTTCAGCAGCTCAGTGGTTTAACCTGCTGTGCCACCAGCAAGGCCTAACCTGAAAGCCTAAACCATGAAACTCAGTTTTCTCTTGGGTTTCTACAATCAGGGCTGACAACATTAAATTAATCCAACCATAGGCAAACTTTGGCCCTCCAGGTGTTTTGGACTTCAACAAACACAATTCCAGTACAAAACTCCAACCATTATGCTTCATAATCCATTAATGGCATAAATACAGATAAATCAAAGACACGCTATAGCTGATTGCCACTAACCTTAACCAGAGCTGTAGCACTAAACCAGACCTGATGAAAGTTCACGAGGCTATTTTTCTTTTTCTATTCCTCCTCTTTTTCCTTTTGCTCCTGACTTTTTATACCATAAGTCAAAGGGCAGAACTATCTTTCATTGACATATTGTTTTTACAAAGGACTCTATGCACCTTTTTGCAGAGCAACAAGATAAAACATGCTTAATAATTAACTCCCAGAATCTACCTGGAAAGTTCAGAGAATTGGCCTCCAAAGAAATTGACATTTCTAAACTCTGGCCATGCAATAAATCAACAATTGGCCATATAATTTGAAAGCAGAAATTTCTACATTCATGCATGGGACTAGAAGTATTTTGGATTCTTTGGGTTCTTTGGGGTACCTGTATATAATGAGATATCTTGGAAATGGGACCCAATTCAAAGCATGAACATCAAATGCACCTTACACACTTAGCCTGGAGGTAATTTTATACACAATTTTTAAAATAATTTTGTCCATGAAACAAGGTTTGTGTATATTGAACTATCAAAAAACAAAGGCACCACTAACTCAGCCACCCATGTGAATAATTTTGCGTTTTGAAGTATTTAGGTATTGTATTTAGAATCTGGATAAGGGATGTTCAACCTATATTCCACTTCTCCAAGAACTTGAATGTAAAAAAAATGAAGGGTTGACCTCAGAATCTGAAGCAACAGCAAAAGCTGCTCTTAACCCATGGAAAGTTCTTTTGGAGTTAGCAAAGCTGTTGGCTGCCTTGATGAGAAAGAAAAAGAGGCAGCAGAATAGAAGCACATATCACTGGCACACTTAAATTGCCATCTTTGGTGCACCAAAGTTTATTTATCTATTTACTTATTTGTTTATAGCATTTATATTCCACCCTTCTCACCCCGAAGGGGACTCAGGGCAGATCACAATGCATATATACATGGCAAACATTCAATGCCACAGACACACAACATATATAGACAAGACACACAGAGGCTATTGAACTTTCCAGCTTAATGAGGGTATGCTTCGAATTTCGGTCACTGGGGGAGCTGTTGCTTCACCGTCTACTTGTGATAATGATGGAGTACTTCCTCATTCTTTTGCATGCTGCTGGAGATTTTTATGGCGTTGTAAATTAGTTAAATTAGCCTGCCCGTGTAAGCGGTACCTAAATTTCCTACTTGACAGATGCAACTGTATTTTGGGCTGCAAAGGTCGACAGCAAGCTAGACAAATTGTTGGGAGCTTACTCTGACCCGGGCTGGTTCCGAACTCATGACCTTTCGGTCAGTAGTAATTTTAATGCAGCTGACACCCAACCGGCTGCGCCACAACCCGGTTTAGAGTTCTTTCTGAAAATCTGCAGACACACTATGTGTGTAGACAGACGCTACTGCGCTACTGCTATACCTAGGGCCTGGTTTGTAGGTTCTTTCACATGGTTCGGCACACTCACACTGGTAGAAGGCAAAGAGACAATGGGAAAAATGAAAAAAAAGGATTCCTGCAAAAATGGTCACCAATCTCACATAAAAGTATCAGAATCAGTGAGCTTTCTCTAGTGAAGAATAAAAGGATCCCAACATAATGAGTGAAAGGTAGACCCTTATTCAGAGCTACATAGGACACTCATGAAATGAGGCTTATGATTACTCTTTGGACGATCTTTTCCAGAAGCCCAAAACATAGGGGGGGGGGGGGGCAAATTCCCCTATTTCAGCAAAGCTCTTTCTTTCTTCTGAAGGTGGAAAGTCACAAGAAAGTTTGGTGCTCTTCTGACTTAGCAAGAAGTACATGTAATAATAATAATAATAATAATAATAATAATAATAATAATAATAATAATAATAACCACAACAACAACACTTTATTTGTATTCCGCCCTATCTCCCCGAGGGGACTCAGACGGATTCCAACATAAAAGGCAAACATTCAATGCCCGAATACAACAACAATACATCCATACTAACAAAATTTATACAACCCAACATATAAATACAAATTATAACTTAACAAACTAAAATTAAATAAAAAGCACAGCCTGTCATAACAGACATAAGACAAAACATCAAACATCAAATAGAAACAATAATTTCCCATTTCTGTGGGGCAAATCGATCAATCATTGCTCAAGATATCTATTGAGCTGGTGGGGTGAGCAGGGTACAGATACGGATGACAACTATTAATCAGAGGTATAATGGTAGTATTACCAACTACTATTCCTCCTTCTTACAGGCCAGTGAGCAAAGGTATGCCTTCAGCTGTTTTCTGAAAGCGGGGAGGAAGGGGGCCATCTTTAACTCCTTAGGAGGGGAATTCCAGAGGTGGGGGGCAGCCATGGAGAAGGCCCTTTCTCTCATTCCCACCAGCCGTGCTTGGGATGGAGTGGGACCGAGAGGAGGGCCTCCTCCGATGACCGCAGTATCCAAGTTGGTCTGTCAAATAGCCTGGACCGAAGCCATAAACTGAGTACAGTATATTAATGTGTTAACAACAACAACAACAACCTTACCTGATTTTGTTGCTGTCGGTTTCTCAGGCTGAGCATTTGTGTGGCCAGCAGAAAAACTAGTGTCAAGCGAAGTAGTAGAGCTGGAGGTACTTTCCGCAGACAGGACTGAAATAGAGCCAATGCAGAATGGTTCAGAGAAAGCCAATGTTGTGGTGAGTCTTGGAAGATGTACTAATAGAGGAAAGTGGCCTGACATCCCCAAAGATATGATAAGTACATTCACTCTCCATCAGTGGGAAGATTTTATGTTGTGACAAGCAGGATGTCAATTCTCAGAAAATATCAGCCATAGTTCATTTCCCATTGTAATTGCAGTACACGTCATCATTCTTCTTTCTTGTTAGACCCAATTGAAAGAGATAACTCTTTCTCCACTGAACAAGAACTCCCATCGGCAACAGAGAAATCTATTTGCATCCATGTCATCTATCTTGATTTGAGCCTCCTGCTCCATATGTGGCAGGAAAAGCTTCAACCACAAGAGTTGGTAGTTCTCATCACATACACAGCAAATTATGGGCTACTGTGGCTAGTGCACTGGGCCTTCCTGCATTATTTCTTCTAATAGCATTTAAGGATAATCAGTGTTATTTGACAGATAATGAGGTGGCCTTTATTTATTCTACCAAAGCTTGCACAGACTAAAACAATCTGCTCTCAATCCACACAAAGTTCTTCTGGAGTTAGCAAAGCTCTTGGCTGCCTTGATGAGGAAGAAAAAGAAGCAGCAGAATGGAAGCACATATCGTT
Source organism: Anolis sagrei ordinatus (assembly GCF_025583915.1). Classification (NCBI taxonomy): domain Eukaryota; kingdom Metazoa; phylum Chordata; class Lepidosauria; order Squamata; family Anolidae; genus Anolis; species Anolis sagrei. The sequence continues at coordinate 25,465,934 of NW_026847660.1, read as the reverse complement.
GCCACACTTAAATTGCCATCTTTGGTGCTCCAGAGAGGGTTTAGTGCTCTTTCTGAAAATCTACAGAAAAACTTTCAGAGTTTGTAGGTGAACGACTACTACGCGAGTCAGACAAGTGAGCAAAATACTTCCCTATGCAATTTTTAACAAACAGAGCTAAATAAAGAAATATTCATAAACTACCACATCTTTTTTTTAGATCCTGTAATTATTTTTGAGTTTGTCCAGCATTTCCTCTTTCATTTCCTAGTGAACTGACATGTTCTTAGGTGAGCTAACATTCTACAAAGAACAATTTGACCCTAAAAGAATCAATGAAGAACAAAAAAAAAACGCTATTTGTTTTGTCCAAACAAACAGGCACTGCCTAAGGTAGAAATGGACTTTAGGTCAACATGCCATAGAACAAATCCATCTATTCAAGTATCTGGGAAATGTTTTTAGTGAATCTCTTTCCTGTGTCAAAGGGAAGCAGTGAGAAAAAAATATGAGTTCTGATGAAATTTTACTACATTCAGGGTGGTTAGCTGATTGAACCTGCTCTAAAAGTGTTGGCGCAGATGCTTTATGGTGCAGAAATCTGCATCTTAAGATACTAACACTTATAAAGCCTTGGAAATATTGCAGAACAAGCTCCTCCAAAAACTTTATTCTCTCCCCACTGGAACTCCCACAGCAATTCTGTGTACCAAATCTGGATGACCGCCAGTCAAAACAAAAGTAGATTGTGCCCAGTTAAGGTAACTGAAACAGATTGCCACTCTACCAAACAACCATCTTCTAGCACTGTGTCACTTGGAAATACAGTAAGTAACCATCAACATCAGAAATGAAGCCTAGAAAATCTCCTACACAGCTACAACCTCTCCGAGTTGAATTCTGCCTACGCTATGGGACCAATTAAAAGACTGGCTATTTTGGATTAACTCAAAAAGGAATCTGCAATCAACCAGAAACTTAAAATTCTCCCCATGATTTCCCTTTTTGAAAACTGAACATTTAGAGCAAGATATCTGATTAAATGTACGTGATTTTAGGCTAATCCCACTTGTATTAGATGGCTGCCAAGATATACGAGATCTTGAATATCTTAATATTTAATATCTTAATATATCTTACATGAAGAATAGCTTTCTTTGGAAAATAGTGGATCAAGACTCTTTAGTATGATGCTTACATTTTGGAAAACTTCTGAGAGAGGCGCTAGCCAGTGTTCTTAATTCCTTTTATTGTATATGTTGCAATGCTTACTCATGTTTTAGTCTACTATGTCTTATTGGATTGTTCTTTTATATATATTTTTATTTCGAAGGTTAATTCTTCGTTGTGAGTTCCCTGTTATTACTGTGCTTTACCATGGATTATTTTTTGACGTGCTAGTATTCATCTGAGGCATTAAATGTTTGCCTTTTTTGCGTGTGTAAACCGCCCTGAGTCACTTAGGAAGAGAGGATGGTCTAGAAATAAAGTTGTTGTTGTTGTTTTACTGACACAAAACACAGTATGTCACAGCAAACGAGATCTATATGCTGGATTTTGTATCACAAAATCACAAGTTGAACACTTCCCAAGCGTCTAAGACTGTGTGATGTATTTTCGAATGATGTGCGCAGATCCAAGTAAGGTGGCCTTTTGCAGTTGACAGATCGTGATTTTGTCAATGTTTATTGTTTCCAATGCCGGCTAAGATCTGTTGGCACGGCACCAAGAGTGCCGATGACCACTGGGAACACCTGTACTCATTATTATTATCTTCCTAAAGCATTGCCTTTACTGAACTACAATTCCAAGTAATGCCCACCGCAGTGTTAGATGGTTGCTATCATAATGCGCCATTGGAAAACTATGCATCTGTAGCCAATGTCAGGTGGAAGACACTGTGCACTGTATGTTAAACTGCCCTTTGCATAGTGATGCTATACACTATAAAAAGTATAGTGACTTTGTATAGTGTATACAAAGATATTTGAAACGCTTGCTGATAAACAAAAATGTGATCTCTTTTGTAGAACGGTTCGGTTTTTTGCTGAACGACTTTATATGTAACATATCAAGTGGCCCTTTTTGCTTTGGCTGCAAGGAAAGATCAGAAAGGGAAATATAGATAAAATTGCCATCAACTGTCATGGAGACTCAAAGTGCTAATTTGACACTCCTCAAAATAATGTATCTCTAATTATCGAGAATTTACATTGTTTTTGGTCTTTGTGTGAGCAGGATGATGGCCTTTGTTTGGCATCTTTTGTTTCCTGTTCACTCCGAGGGTAGTATTTGCCACATTTTGTGCCTTGGCTTATACAATAAAACTATTTAAATAACATCTAGAGGACACAGGATCCCTGGTTATGGTATCACATTACCCACATCTACAGCAATTTTGATCAGTAACTGGATGGAAGTGCAGCAATAATAATAAGGGATCTCTAGACAGGTTTAAGAAAGAATCCAATCAGAAACTGTGAAGAGCAACTCCCAGACAAAGGTTGTCCTGTCCTGACTTAGAATATGACAATTTTGCATTTGCATGACCTTTTGAAGATCTCCGTAAGAATTAAGAGAAACTACAAGGCTTCCTTGCTAGCAAGAAGAGCAACTGGCTGATTTACCAGCTATGTTAACTAGTGAATCTTTACAAACCAACTCAAAAGGGTTCATTTGTCTTATCTATCACTTTCCTTTGCTGCTCCCTCTACATGTATAACAATTAGAAAGGAATTTACCTGATTCTGAATAAGCTGGCTCCAGTGGTTTTGTTGATGGTGGCATAGGGGCATTCATCACAGGCGGAACAGAAGCATCTAACAAGGAGAGAGGAACAGGGAAAAAAGCCCCATTAGCTGGGATCAACATTTGGTTGATCTAATTATACAAAACAGTCAACAGTGGAAATATCTGTACATTAACAAGAACACTAAGCAAACCTGATGGAAAATGAGGAAGGTATTTTTATTTATTT
>NW_026847660.1:25437889-25462708 GCF_025583915.1 Anolis sagrei ordinatus | reverse complement strand
AGATAGGGTAAACATGGAGAGGGAATCAATCAATACAGTCAAGGATAGGCACAGAACAGGAGTGGGGAACACATTGTCTTTCAAATGCAGGTGTTCTCCAACTCCCAAGTGGTTTTAGCACAGCCAATGATGGAGGATTATGGAAAATGTAATCTAATAGCATGGAGAGGAGGAGCGTATGCTGTAGAGAAAAATTGGACTGACACAGAAAATTCTAGAAAACTGAGACTGTGAGGAAATAAATTTATTTATTTATTTACTATATTTATGTCCTACCTTTCTCCACCCTAAGGGAATGCAAGGCAGATTACAGATAGGCAACAATTCAATGCCTTACCAATCATGTACAATTAAAATAAACACTTAAATTACATTAAGAACAAAACTGAAATACATTAAAACATGTTAAAAATGTAACAGTCATTATAAAACCATGCTATCCACAAATATAATCCAGGTCATTCCGGTAGACAATGCACACAATTCCAGTTCGTTTATTGCACTATAGGTCTTCTCTGAAGGCTTGATCCCAGAGCTGTTTTCAAGTTTTCACTATCTTTCTGAAGGCCAGGAGGGAGAGGGCTCATCTAATATCACTGGGGAGGGAATTCCACAGCCGAGAGGCCACCACCGAGAAGGCCCCTTCTCTCATTCCCACCAGTTGCACCTAAGAAAGAGGTGGGACCGAGAGCAGGGCCTCCCCGGATGATCTTAATCTCCGAGATGGTTCATAGGGAAAGATACGTTCGGGCACGTAAGCTGGGCTGGAACCATTTAGGGCTTTATAGGCTACATCCAGCACCTTGAATTGTGCTCGGTAGCAAACTAATGATAGATGTTGCAAGAATGAAGAAATGGGTGGATAGTAGTTACCGAACAGACTGGTGTCCTGAGCCTTAGATGGAAATTCCACCAACGCTGGAAGGCATACAAAAACCACGACAGAACAAATTCTACTGTAGCAGACATTTCTGACAGACAACTTACTCTTTTCGGCTGTTCCATTTTGAGGATGTGTTTGAGACTGCTTCTTTTTTGCCTTTATTGTCTTTTTACCTGAGTTATACCAAAAGAAAAGTCATTACTGATTCTGAAACTTGAGTAATCGTTTCAAGCCAGGATCACTCACATGCAACACCATCCAAATAGAATTTTGCCCATTGCAAATAAGTTAAAAACACTGTTGATTATTGGGTCTAACTCTTAAGAGTACAGCAAACCCTTGATGTCCACTAGGGTTGTTTCTAGGATCTCTGAGAGATATCAAAATGAGTGGATCCTCAGGTGGCACAGTAAAATAATGTCATTTTATAAAATGGTAAAATAAAAGTTTGATTTTTTGATTTGGGAGGGATATTTTTTTCCTTTAAAAATATTTTCAGCTTCGTATGTAGAATCCACGGATGTGGAAGGCCAACAATATATCACATATATAGCCAAATTTTCCCTATGTAAATGAAATAAACAGTATCTGTGAAAAGAAATAAGCCACAGTGAATTGGAAGAGATGCTGAGTGAGATTCATATTTGAGCATATAGTCCAACCATTCTTTTCGTGGTCACCCAGATTTTTTTTCTTCAGCTTGTTGTCAACTGGGCTTTCTGGCATGTCGCTCCAAAATAAGCCACGATTCACAACAAACACAAAAACCAGACATTCCCTTATGCCAATTCTGTACTTGTGTTTTAGACAGACAGGAATTACAGGAATAGCAGAGTGATGGACCAAATATAATTGCTTTTTAAACCAAAGGTCTCAGGTTATAATAAAAAAAGCTGGAAGACACTGGGTGCTGTGACTTGATCGGTTTCCTCTCTAGTGGACACTTGAAACCTGAACTGAAATTCATTCTGTTTGATAGCCTGCATATCAACACAATGGGACCCAGCAGTTGACAATCTGAACATTACCAAGTTTAATAACACAGTTGCGTCTTTCCTTTCGTTTAAAGTAGGATACATGATTCATTTGGCGCTGCAAAAATTCCAGTGAGTCTTTGTAGCCTTGGCTAATGCTGAATTTCTCAAGGTCAAAGCTGTTTGTGGTCATCAGGATTTCTTGAAGTTTGTGAATTCTCAGACCGGACACGTACATGGTGAGGATGTTATTGACTAATGCCAAAACTTCTGGTAATGCTATCAGAGCAAAGGGAAAAAACATACAGATGTAAATTTCAGAAAAGCAATCAAAGATAATCCTGTGAAACAAACAACCCAGATATGGCCACAACAGTTCAGTTCATGGGTAACAAAAGGGAAGAATCTCATATTTTAAAATCCTCAATATGATAGATATCACTTCATGCAAGTGTATTTTTAAAAACATTAATAAACTTTATTTATATCCCACCATTATCTCCCCGAAGGGACTCGGAGCGGGCCACAAGGCACATATAACAAACAGGTAAAAATGGTACAAAAGCATAAAACAAGTCACATAAAATTATAACAACAACCCCCATCAACACATGTAGCATAAAATCAAAATAATACAAATTTAAAATAACTGTAGATAAAACTAACTGCCATCAATTCACAAGATGCCAAGTGTCAGCTTCATATGGGCCCATTCAGCCTACTAAAAGTCAAAGGCCTGTCTGAACATCCATTTTTTGAGGTTGAAACAGAAGGATTAAAGGGTGGGGGCTAACCTAATCTCTTTTGGAGGGGGGGTATTCCAGAGCCAGAGGGCCACCATCAAGAAGGCCTTCTCTCTTGTCCCCACCAACCGCACTTGAGTCAGAGGTGGGACCGAGAGAAAGGCCTCCCCTGCACCTCCTCAGAGCCTGCGCCAGAATGTAGAAAGAGATGTGGTCATGATGATAAGCTGGATCTCAATCATATAAGGCTTTATAGGTAATCACCTGCACCTGAATAGAGGCCGGAAACTTGTCAGAAGCCAGTGTAGTTGCTCCAGCAGGGAGGTGGTATGTTCCCTGTAGCTAGATCCAGTTAGTAATCTGGCAGCCGACCTTTGAACTAGCTTCAGTTTCCGAACCATTTTCAAAGGCAGCCCCATGTAGAGTGCATTACAGTAGTCCATTCTGTATGTAACTAAGGTATGGACAACTGTAGCCAAGTCAGGCTTTTCAAAGTATGTGCGCAGCTGGCACAAGTTTTAACTGTGCAAAGGCCCTCCCGGCCACCGCTGACACCTGAGCCTCAAGTGTTGGTGGTCAGTCCAGGAGGATCCTGAGACTATAGACCTGAGTCCTCAGGGGGATTGTAACCACATGGAGCACAGGTTGCCACCATATATCTGATCGGCTTCACGACTGACCAGGAGGATCTCTGTCTTGTCTGAATTAAGCCTCAGCTTGTTGGCCCTCATCCAGTCCATCAGAGCTGTCAGGCTGTGTAATCGAAATGATTTAAATGCTTATATACTATAAGACTACATAAAATTTAAAAAATGCCCGGTGCAATAACTCCAGTTTAAGGTTTAGGCATGTTTAGACTTTATACAGTAAGTGGTCTGTTGGACAAGGAAAAGGCTAAAATGTTGGGATTTTGTATAATGTTTGGTTGAGTGGCCAAAAGAGGCAATTTACAATTGAGTTTTGAGCACCTGTGTATCCCCAGGTGTTGTTGCCTACAACTCCCAGAAATCCCAGTCAGTTTACTAGCTGTTAGAATTTCTGGGAGTTGAAGGCCAAAACATCCAGAGACCCGCAGGTTGAGAAACAGTGACCTAAAACTTCTCTTTCACCTGGAAAGTGAAGTAGACATTATGAATCCATCTATGATTTCCATAAAACCAGCCAGGACCAAATTGCTCAGCTTAAAGCAATTTAATCTTGCTATTTCATGTGGCCTTATTTGATTTATAGTATCTGTTAATTCCGTAATAAAACAGCAGCTGATAGAGTTGTAATTAAAAAAAAACATTGAACTTCAGTACTCATATCTACAGCTTCAAGCAATACACTTAAGATTACTGCAGGAAAAGCAACTAGAAACGTTTGTTGAAAAAGGAACCATTGAGCCTGGAACACCAGGTTTCAGCGGTGACCAGGGGAGCATTCGCACAGTTAAAACTTCTGCGCCAGCTGCGCCCGTACCTTGGGAAGTCTGACTTGGCCACAGTAGTCCATGCTATGGTTACATCCCGTATAGACTACTGCAACGCTCTCTACATGGGGTTGCCTTTGAAGACTGCTCGGAAGCTTCAAATGCTCCAGCGTTCGGCAGCCAGGCTGCTAACAGGAGTGGCATTCAGGGCGCATACTACTCCTCTGTTGCGCCAGCTCCACTGGCTGCCTGCTTGCTACCGGGCACAATTCAAAGTGCTGGTGTTAGCCTATAAAGCCCTAAACGGTTCTGGCCCTACTTACCTGTCCGAATGCATCTCCTCCTATGAACTGACTAGGACACTAAGATCATCTGGGGAGGCCCTGCTCTCTGTCCCGCCTGCATCACAGGCGCACTTGGCGGGGACAAGAGACAGGGCCTTCTCAATGGTGGCCCCTTGGCAGCTCCCTGCTGGCATTTTGGAGGAAAGTGAAGACCTGTCTGTTCGAACAAGCATTTGATTAAACAGTGTAATTGAACATAGCAATACGGAATAATGGATGATGAGACTGGATTCTGATTATACTGTTGAGGCGCTATTGATTGCTATACTGATGTTTAATGATTTATGTTACAATTGTTTTTAATTGCCCTATACTTGTCTCGTGATGTTTTTTATCGATGTTGTTCACCGCTTCAAGTCGCCTGAGGGCTGAGAAAAGCGGTATATAAATAAAGTAAATAAATAAATAATAGATACACCTTCAAGCACTACAAGTTTGACAAAAATACTGAAACATTTGAAATATAACTATAGACTCTTGCTGGGAGTTTTCTAAAACAAGTACTAAAAGCAATGAACAATTCCCATCCCGTACACAAACCATAACACCATAAATGAGAGCATCACACTGCTATACCTAGGGCCTGGTTTGTAGGTTCTTTCACATGATTTGGCACACTCACACTGGTAGAAGGCAAAGAGACAGCTGTAAGAAACAAAAAAGGATTCCTGTAAAAACTGTCACTAATCTTATTTTTCAAAATAACTCAATTACACTTGAATATAACTGGAAATGGAGGTATGAGAATCAGTGAGCTTTTTTCTAGTAGAGAATGAAAGGATCTCAACAAAATGGGTGAAAGGTAGACTTTTATTCAAAGCTACATATGACAGTCATGAAATGAGGCTTATGGTTACCCTTGGACAATCTCATCCAGAAGTCCAAAACATAGAGGGGAACTCAACTTCTCCTTTTTCAGCAAAACTCTTCCTTCCTTCTGAGGAAAGGTGGCAAGACACAAGAAAGTTTGATGCTCTTCTGACTTAGCAAGAACAACATGTGAACTAATGTGTTATAGAAAAATATCTCAGACCACCTTACCTGATTTTGTTGCTGTCGGTTTCTCAGGCTGAGCATTTATGTGGCCAACAGAGAAACTAGTATCAAGAGGAGTAAAGCTGGAGGTACCTTCCAGAGACCGGACTGAAACAGAGCCAATACAGCATGGTTCAGATAAAGCCATTGTTGTGGTGAGTCTTGGAAGATAAGAGGAAAGTGGCCTGGCATCCCCTAAGATATAATAAGTATGTTCACTCTCCCATTAGTGGAGAGATTTTATGTTGCGGCAAACAAGATGTCAGTTCTGAGAAAATACCAGCCATAGGTCATCTCCCATTGTAACTGCAGTACACGTCATCATTGTGTTGCTGCGAGTTTTCTGGACTGTATGGCCATGTTCCAGAAACATTCTCTCCTGACGTTTTGCCCACATCTGTGGCAGGCCTCCTCAAGGGTTGTGAGCATGTCTGCCATAGATGTGGGCAAAATGTCAGAAGAGAATGCTTCTGGAACATGGCCATACAGTCCAGAAAACCCGCAGCAACCCAGTGATTCTGGTCATGAAAGCCTTCGACAACACATGTCATCTGTCTTCTTTCTTGTTGAACCCCACTGAAAGAGAGAACTCCTTCTCCAAACAAGAACTCCCATCCGCAACAGAGAAATCTATTTGCACCCATGTCATCTATCTTGATTTGAGCCTCCTGCTCCATATGTAGCATGCACTGAATGGGTCAACTGCATGACATATTTACTATGTGACCCAGAAACTCAAAGGCAATCTTACCAGGATGTGTTGTTGTTTGACCATGGGGTTCAGACTGAGAACTGCATCCAGAGAAATCAGAGTCCAGAGACAGATCTGAGCCAAAGGGACCTAACAAAAATACCAAATTACATACTGTGAAACACACCTTACTGCTTACACAGAGCACATTAAAATGTTTTTCAGGAGGCATTATAGCTGGCTTATTTCATCTGTAGTATCTGTTGATTCCTTAATGAAATCTCTTCAGTGGCTTACATCATAACCTTTATGAAACAGTGGGTTGCTGTGTGTTTTTCGGCCTGTATCGTCATGTTCCAGCAGCATTCTCTCCTGACATTTCACCTGCATTTGTGGCCGGCATCTTCAGAGGTCTGTTGTAAGTGAGGCAAATGATAGTTTGTTTTTATATATATATCTGTCTATCTGTCTGTGGAATGTCCAGGGTGAAAGAAAGAAAGAAAGAAAGAAAGAAAGAAAGAAAGAAAGAAAGCTCTTGTCTGTTTGAAGCAAGTGTGAATGTTGCAATTAGCCAAGCTTGATTAGCACTGAGTAGCCTTGCAGCTACAAAGTCAATCAGTGAGGATATCTGCATGGAGCTAGCCTGGCTGTTGTTGCCTAGAGGAATCCTTCGTTTGGGAGGTGTTAACTGGCACTTGATTGTTTACTGTCTGGAGTTCCCTTGTTTGAGAGTGATGTTCTTTATTGATTGTGGTGTTTTTTAATACTGGTAACCAGATTTTGTTCATTTTCACGGTTACCAGTATTTAAAAACACCAGAATCAAGACAGTAAATAAAGAACAGCACTCTCAAACAGGGGAGCTCCAGGCATCAAACAATCAAGTGCCAGTTAACACCTCCCAAACAAAGGATGCCTCCCGACAACAAAGCCCACTCTATGCAAATACCCTCACTAATTGATTTTGCAACTTCATGGTTACTCAATTGCAAATCAAGCTTGCTAATTGCAACATTAACATTTGCTTTAAACAGACAAGGATTCTTTTTTCCCACCCTGGACATTCTATAGATATATGTACAGTCCACTTGCCTCACTTCCAACAGACCTCTGAAAATGACAGCCACAGATGCAAGCAAAACAACAGGAAAGGATGCTGCTGAAACATGATCATACAGCCCAAAAAACTCACAGCAACCCAGTGACTCCAGATATGTAAGCCTTCGACAACCTATTATGAAAAATTTGAAACAATGAAGGAAGATATATTTCAAAACAACACAGAAAACATAACAGCTAACAGATAGAAAATGTCTGCATAACATATATATATTCAAATGAAACAGTATCTGCTTTTCAATAGAGTACTTAACAGAGAGTACTACAGAGGGGGAGTGCCAACATTAAAGTGGCCAATCCTCTCAAGATAATATTGTGACTTTCCACTAATTGTGTAGCAATCAATAAGATGGTCACTCATAATCTCAGGAAACTACTCGACACTACTTATAGCAATCATATGAAGCAAATTATTTCAAAAACAACACCTTTGACAAGTTTTGGTAAACATAGATTATAATTAGATACAGATGGCATGCTACCTCCAAGTCAAGGTTAAAAAAAGGGAAATACTATAAGAAAAACCAGCCATATGGGATTGTGTATTACCACATTGAGTACCAAAATCCCACCCACTCATGGCAAAATCTCACTTAACTTATTAGTGCTCATCTGCTAACCAGGAAGATAAAGTCTATACAGCCTTGACCACGCTCACAATGAAGCTTGGTAATCCATAAACACAAAGGGATTGGGGGACACAGAAACAATATGACAGTCTTTGCCCTACGTGGCTGAAGGCGGACGACACAATTCCGAAGCTTGTTTGTGTTCAGGAGGAGCAGCTCAGGGATATCCTTCAGGCAGGACAACACATCTGGGTATCCTTGCTGTGTGCGAAATGTCGCGAAGTCAAACTTGCATCTCTTTTTGAGGATACTTTTTAGCTTAGTTACTTTGATACCACAAGGGAACTGTTTGAGCACACCCTGAATTAGCTTTGAAGCAGCCAGAAAATCTGTAACAAAAAGCATTGAACTTCAGTACTCACATCTAGAGTATCTATCAAGAAAAAAGTACACTCAAGATTATGAGGGAAGTGGGTGGGTAGAAAATCTTGGCTATAATGAAACCAATAATGGATACACCTTAAACTGTATTGCAAAATTCAAAACATGCTTACAGCCTCATCTTGATAGCTGTCTCTGAAAAAAGCAACTCTAACAACTCCTGCTCTATAAATACACAAGTCACAACAGCACAACTCAGAGCATCAAACTGTTTCACCTAGGAGATGTTTTGTAGGTTCTTTCACATGGTTTGGATCACTTTTCCAGGTGGAATACAAAGAGCTAGCTGTAAGAAAGAAAGAAAAAAGAATCCCATCAAAGTTGTAACTAACTCTATATTCAGAACAACTCAGTTATGCTAATGTACAAACAATGTTATTTATTTGTCACATTTATATTCCGCCCTTCTCACCCTGGAGACTCAGGACGGTTCACAACAAAGGCACAATCTATCTACCTACGAGGGTTGAATGAAAAGTAATGCCTCCACCTTCGTAACTCCTCAACAGATAGCAGTACTGGTATGCGGCAGGTAGTGGCTTGTATAGTAGACTCTCCTCTACAGTTCCATTTTGGCAGGAAGCCTTAGCATTGAATGGTTGTGTTGTTAAAGTGTGAAGTATGGAACCCTGTGCAGATGGTCAGTCAATGTGACTTAAGCAACATGCAGTCATTGAATTCTTGACAGCAGAAGGTGTCACCCCAAAGGAGATTCATTGGAGAATGCAAGCTCTTTATGGTGATTGTGTTGATGTGAGTACTGTGCGTCATTGGGTGAGCAAGTTTAAAGATGCTGAGGTGACACTTTCTGCTGTCAAGGATTCAAAGTCGCATTGACTGACCACCTGCACAGGGTTGCATACTTTGCACTTTTAACAACACAACCGTTCAATGCTAAGGCTTCCTGCCAAAATGGAACTGCAGAGGAGAGTCTACTGAACAAGCCAGTATCTGCTGCATACCAGTACTGCCATCCGTTGAGGAGTTAAGAAGGTGGATGTATAATTTTTCATTCAACTCTTGTATCTATCTATACATAATATGAGTGAAAAATGTGTATGTGGCAGAGGTGTCCACTTTTACAGCCTCCCACCTTCACAAACTGGCTTTGGTTCCAAGTGCTGAGAAGCCTCCAAAGGCACTCCCTCAACTGACATTGCAGGTTATAGCAAGCGCCATGAACATGGAGGCCAAATGCTGCCAATGTCCTCCCCAAATACTACGGCCCACCACCCAAGGAATGCTTTCATTTGGTGACAATTTCATCCTTGATTTGATGCATTTCCTCCACCACAGGCAGGCATCCCAGGGTCCCTTGTGTGAAATTTGCATGATCCCTCCCACTGCCTCTCTCTTAACCCTTTCCTACCCATTCCTATGGCACACAGCAAACACAGAGGAATTGATCAGCAACTGAACAGACTGGAGGAGTTTGGGGGACTGACTCAACATGAAAGAAGTTGTAATTCACCTTGCATCAAGGCAAAGCACTGTGATCCCTTTGATAATGGACCTGGATCATATTTGGCACACAGAACCCCCATGACCAGGTTTGGGGAAATTGACCTTGATTTATAGGAGTTGTAGTTCACCTACATTCAGAGAAAACTGAATCCAAACTTGGCACACAGATGCAACATGGCCAACTGTGCATACAGGCCTGGTTTAGGGAGGATTAACCCATTTTGGAAATTGTAGTTCACCCACATCCTTATGCATTGTCTAATAGGCGCATTTATAAAAAAACATTAAAAACTGGCTTTTTTCTAATACATAGTTTTACTAATTAACTTGCCAGAGGAAACACGAGCTCTCCGAGACTTACTATCTTTTCATAGAGCTTGTAAAACATGTTTATTTAGGCTGGCATTTGAATCTTGCAAATCGAAATTTTTCTTTGATTTTAAATGTAATGTATCACATATGTATATTGTAAACCGCTCCGAGCCTTTGGGGGGTGGCGGTATATAAAATTGATTAATAACTAAATAATAAATAAATATAAATGATATTACCTAACACCCCAAAACAAGCAATTCCTTTTTCAAATAACCCGGGCATCACCGAGTACCCAAGGCAATATAAAATAAAACAACATACACTTTAAAATCACATAATTAAAACTATCACTTAAAAACATTACTTAAAAATCACATAATCCAAAAACATATTCCAGAAGAGTAATCCAATGTAACTCTGACTTCACAGTGAGATTTAAATCCTCAAACCCTCCCAGAACTATCATTCCCCAAATGGGTCAACTGCAGGACATATGGTAGTAGTTACTATGTGACCCAGAATCTCAAAGGCAATCTTACCAGAGTTTGTTCTTGTTAGATTCTCGGTTGAGGATTCTAAGCTCCCTGTAGAAAAATCCGAGTCCAGAGACAGATCTGAGACAAAGAAACCTGACAAAAATTACAAACAGTTACATAGTGCAAAACAGACCTGTCTGCTTGCACAGAACACAATGAAATCTTGTTTGATTCATAGTATCTGTTGACTCCTTAATAAAATATCTTCACTCTCTTCATAAACATTATAAAATGGTTAAAATAATAAAGATATATTTTAGCCTGCATGGCAAACAAAGAAATTTGCAGCTGGGAAGTCTATACAAACCAATTCATTTTCAGCAAGTACAGTAGAGTTTCAATTATCCAGACTTTGCTCATCCAACGTTCTGTATTATCCAACGCAGTCTGCCTCCCACCTGGATCCACAGCTGTTTCAAAACATTGCAATGTTTTGGGGCTAAATTTGTAAATACAGTAATTACTACATAACATTACTGTGTACTGAACTGCTTTTTCTGTCGATTTGTTGTAAAACATGATGTTTTGGTGCTTGATTTGTAAACTCAAACCATAATTTGACATTTAATAGGCTTTTACTTAATCCCTCCTTATTATCCAACATTTTTACTTATCCAACGTTCTGCTGGCCCATTTATATTGGATAAGCGAGACTCTATTGTCTTTCAAATTGCTCAGTCTCTGCTTCTCAGTAGTCAATAGAAACGTTAAGGTGCACTTGACTGATTCTGTAGCAATTGATACAATATTAACTCAATCTCTGAGATCTACTGGAGATTTGCAATGCAACACTTTGTGTCCTGGTCAAAAGGAACAAACTATTTTTAGAGGTAAGTAAACAACAAAACCTTTGGCAAAACTTAGATTACAAAGATGATCCAGTTCTCATAACATCTATGAGTAAAAACTGAAGTAAAGAAATACTGTAAGAAAAGCTACCCAAATTGCATTGCTGATTACCACATCACCTACAAAAATCCCACTTCACTGCTGACAAGATCTAACAAAGTCATAACAAATTTAAAATTTTATGATCTCAATGCTATTGGAAAACTGTAACCAACCCCTCGCCTCCATAATTGTTGCTATGTGCCTTCAGGTTGATTCTGAATTGTGGTGAACCTATCATGGGGTTTTTTGGCAAGACACATCCAGATGTTTGCCATTCCCTTCCTTGGAATCTCAGAGGTTGTTGCCCAAGATCACCTAGAAGGTTTCTATGGCTGAATGGGGATTCAAACCATGGTCTCCTGGAGTCCTAGTCCAAAACTCTAATTGCTACATTGCACCAACTCCTCCTTTCCACATAATCCTCACAACCTCTGAGGATGCTTGCCATAGATGCAGGCGAAACGTGAGGAAAGAATGCTTCTAGAACATGGCCATATAGCCCGAAAAACCTACAACAACCCAATCCAATATTATTTTACCATCCTGTACCTTCAGGAATCTGTACAACATATTCACAGCTTTTCTCTTGATATCTGATTATTAGATCTGGCAGTTCATGTTCCAAGAATTCCACGATGTTCCTGTAGCCTCGGGCAATGCTGAACTTTTCCATGTTCACGTCATGCTTGGATAGCATGAATTTCTCAATGTAGCTCATTCTCAGTCCTGATTTATACTCCATTAGGATGCTGATGAGCCAATCCAAGACGTCTGTAAGAACTACAAAACAGAACAAATAATAAATCAAGATGCCTTCAAATATGGATCTCAACTCAATATTCCGCTTGTTATTATGGTTCATAATATGACACTTGTACCCACATGAGCTTTGCCAAGAATTTTGAATGAATTATTCCCTAGCTTAGATCACAACTGGAGTGCCCACAGACATTTTATATACCTTGCTGGAGCTCTTACTGATATATCACTCACCAATTAATCCACAAACAATATCCAAAAATCCCTTTCTTGGGGTGAATTTTCACTCTCATATCAATGCAGTTTGAAACCATTTTAACTGTCACAGCCCCTTGCTATGGAATCCTGTGAGTTTCAGTTTTATGAGGTGTTTAGCACTGGCTGCCAAAAAAGGCTAGTTCCACAGCAAGTTACAAATACCAGGAATGCATAGCATTGGGCCACAATAGTTAAAGTGGTGTCAAACTACATTAAATCTAGATGTACCCAGATGATGGTTGCATATACCATGCTGATGTATGCCCTCTCCTTCTTTCCTCTGTCAAACGTGAGACACTATGATGACAGTAATTTAGGCAATCAGGAGAACTATTCTGAAAACAAAGATGACAACCATCTGCATACAACTATGAATCCTGCCATGTTAAAACCATATTGCATACATACAATAGATAAAGAGACCTTATCTAACAATGCCTTTCCCTTAATGTACATGACCCATGAGTGACTGACAGAAATTATCTTTTTATTTTCCATTACAGCAATTTGTTCTGCCACTTGTCAGTAGCAAAACAAAATGCAGTATGTTTATGTTTCTCCAGTGATGGGAAAATAGGTATTGTGGACTACAATTATCAAATGTATAAGACAAACCAGTAAGAGCTTTGGGGAGCTGAAACACAGCAAAATCTGGAGGGTCAGAGTTTCCCTGTCCATTTATTGTATTATTGAGGAAAGAGAGAAAAGATGATAGGAAAAGATCAACTGTCAGTTGTTGTGGGTCTTTTATTTACATGAGCCCTGACAATCCTGTCTTGTAACAAGGGATCATGGGAGAAGCACTTTATTAATGTCTAGGTGCTCTGCAATTCGATTTTATGTGGTTTCGCCCTATATACTTGAGTATAAGTAGAGTTTTTCAGCCTTTTTTTAGGTTGAAAAACTCCCACTCAGCTTATACTCGAGTCACAGTTATTTATTATTTTACTGTGTTGTTGTTGTTGTTGTTGTTGTTGTTGTTATATTACACTTATTATTTTAATTTATTTGTTATTATTACATTTATTATTTTACTCTAATATTATTACTACATTTATTTTTACTCTGTTTTTATTATTATTATATTTATTATTATATTTATTATTTTACTCTATTATTATTGGAAGAATACATAAGTACATTTAAACTGAAGGTTAAAATAATGGTTTAATCAGAGTTGGACAGTCTTATCTTAAATTATAGTTTTATGTAAATATTCAAAAAATTGAACCTACTGATGCCTTAATTAATGTAATTTTATTGGTATCTATTTTTATTTTGAAATTTACCAGTAGCTGCTGCATTTCCCACTCTCGGCTTATACTCGAGTCAATACGTTTTCCCAGTTTTTTGTGGTAAAATTGGGTGCCTTGGCTTATATTTGGGTCGGCTTATACTCGAGTATATACGGTACTCTGGCAAAAATAATTCAAAATAGCCCGTTTGATTTAAACAGGAGTAGACAGCTATGGTCCTCCAAATATTTTGACTACATCTCCCATCATCACTCCTTGCTGGCTGTCGTGTCCAAAACTGATGGGAGTTTCATTCCAACAACAGCTGAGATTGCTCGCTATGAAATAGGGTCTGATAATATATCCTTCACCTTAAGTTTTAATCTTGCCCCTGTTCTTCCTATGAAGTTCTTCACCTAAGACTGAGCAATACTCTACACCGGTAAAACTCATTTGTTATTTGCCCCTATTTCATTTGATCCGTTTTGAGTGTCAAGCCATGGGACAGAATTTAGCTCAACCCTAACCTGGAACAATGTGCAATATCTAACATGGAAAACTATTACAGGGTGCATCCACACTGTAGAATTAATACAGTTTGACACCGCTCTTAACTGCAATGGAATCATTGAAGTTATAGTTTAATGAGAGCTTTGGCTTTCTCTGCCAAAGATTACTGGTGCCTCTCCAAACTACAACTTCCAGGATTCTATAGCATTAAATCATGACAGTTAAAGAGGTGTCAAACTGTATTGTTCTACAGTGTAGATACACCATCTGAAAAACATGTACAATATCATTGTAAGAGCCAATTTTTGTCATGACCAACTAAATTAAGCTGCCAGAATCCAAATTTGGCTGCATTTACTTCTTTCGTCTCGAACTTGGTCTTCACCGCTCTTCAGGTTCTCCACTTCTCCTTTCGACGTTTGCAATTCTTTCTCTTTTTCTCCTTTCAACCAACGTTCAAGACGGAAGCCTTTTGCAATCTTCATAACTTGTTGATGTGAATTCCTTTGCACAAGCACCGCATTCTCCATATCGGCCGCTAACTTTTTTAGTGTATTATATCCATGAAGAGCGATACGGGGGTGGTAGCCATGCAACTGATGGAAGGCCCCAGAGAAATCCTCAAACCGAATGCCTTGGGGGTTCTGAAGCAGTAGTTCCACTACACGGCGTTTTAAGGTATTGGCATCTCCTTCCTCCGAGGCCATTAGCCCTGAAACAAGATGAATATATCAAAGACCATATGCATGTGCAGTGACTAGAAGATGCCCATTCTGCCTCATGTTGCCTCACATGCCCTATCTCTGAGGCTTGGGAATAAATAAGTTCATCACAATGGAACAAAAGTAGAACTCGGAGAACTAAGAGCCTGTCTTTAGACAGGTCCCTAGTCCAGAGTGACTTTTGACACTCACAGAAAATAGAATATCTTTGCTATAGCATTTTATATTCAGTGGGTGTTTCAACCCCTTGTTGCTACCTACTCTGACTTCTCCAGATGGAGGAGACTAGGAGTCCATGGGTGCATCTACACAGCAAAATTAATGTAGTTTCATACCACTGACATGACATGGTGTTATGGAATTATAGAGTGCAGTTTGTACAATGTATTCTCAAAGGCTTTCATGGCTGGAATCACTGGGTTGTTGTGTGTTTTCCAGGCTGCATGGCCATGTTCTAGAAGCATTCTCTCCTGACGTTTCGCCTGCCAAAGATGCAGGCGAAACGTCAGGAGAGAATGCTTCCAGAACATGGCCATGCAGCCTGGAAAACACAACAACAACCCAGTTTTTACAATGTTTTCCAAAGACTGCTGGTGTCTCACAAAACTACAACTCTCAGAATTTCATAGCATGGAACCTTGGTGGTTAAAATGGTGTCAAACTGCATTGATCCTTAATTAATGCAGCTTCTCCAACCCCGACCGGGACCGCCTTCCACCTGGAAACCAGTGCCCTCACTGCGGGAGAACAAGCGGGTCAAGAATAGGGTTCCACAGTCATCTACATACCCACTGCCAGTACTCCGCACTTGGAGGACAATCTTACTCAGACAAGGGATCTCCTAACTAAGTAAAGTCTCTCTCAAAAGCAAGGTTGAGATCTTAATGTCAGAGGAAAACCTTGACCTTTTTATCTAGCCTTCCTGAAAGAAATTCCAGCAGCCAAAACAACATCTGGAGTTGATTCAGTTTAACCGCTTGGCTGTTTAATTGTTGACTTCAGATAAATCTGATTTCCTAATCAGTGTGCCAGCACAATCTCATGTTTTCACCACAATCTCTTCCCTAGCTGAATGAGGATTACTTTTGGAAATGAGGATTACTTTTGGAAAGCCAGAAGGTGGCATTTTGGTGTAAGGACTTTGTTGTTGTGTATCTTCAGCCCCTTTTCCACTGCCATATAACCCAGTTTATCAAAGTGGGTAAAAACACGTGATCTGCTTTGAACTGGGGTTATATCAGTCTACACTCCCATATAATCCAGTTCAAAGCAGATACTCTGGATTTATATGGCAATGTAGAAAGGGCCTTTGAGCCATTTCTGACTTGTCATGACCCCGTAAAGCGGTTCGCCTGGCAAGGAGTCATAGGGCCCTTCCACGCAGCTATATAACCCAGAACATCGAGGCAGATAATCCACAATATCTGCTTTGAACTGGGTTATCTGAGTCCACACTGCCACATAATCCAGTTCAATGTGGATTTTATACAGCTGTGTGGAAGGGGCCATAGTTTTAGCTTTCTCTGTGCTCATGCCCTCGCCAAATTACAAACCCCAGAACTGCAAAGCATTAACTGCTAGGGCTCAATGCCATAGAAGCATGTAACTTGTAGTTTTCCAAGGACTTTAGCTTTCTCTGCCAGAATGCTGGTGCCTCACCAAATTACAAATCCCAGGACTTGTAGAATTGTGGAGCTATTAGTTTTACAAAGTTTTTAGCTTTCCCTACCAAAGAGTGCTGGTGCCTCACCGAACTACAAATCCTAGGACTTCATAGCATTGACTGCCTGGGCTTAATGTCATAGAATTGTGGGGCTTTTAGTTTTACAAGGTCTTTAGCCTTCTCTCCCAAAGAGTGCTGGTGCCTCACCAAACTACAAATCCCAGGACTCCATAGCATTGACTGCCAGGGCTCAATGTTATAGAATTGTGGGGCTTTTAGTTTCACCAAGTCTTTAGATTTCTCTGCCAAAGAGTGCTGGTGCTTCATCAAACTACAAATCCCAGGACTCTACAACCTTGGCTGCCAGGGCTCAATGATATAGAATTGTGCTTTCCAGGGTCTTTAGCTTTCTCTGCCAAAGAGTGCTGGTGCCTCAGCAAACTACAAATCCCAGGACTCTATAGCATTGGCTACCAGGGCTCAATGTTACAGAATTGGGGGGCTTTCCAAGGTCTTTAGCTTTCTCTGCCAAAGAGTGCTGGTGCCTCATCAAACTATAAATCCCAGGACTCCATAACATTGGCTGCCAGGGCTCAATGTTATAGAATTGTGGGGCTTTTAGTTTTACCAAGTCTTTAGCCTTCTCTGCCTAAGAGTGCTGGTGCCTCATCAAACTACAACTCCCAGGATTCCACAGCACGGAGCCACAGCAAGCAAAGTGGTGCCAAGCTGCATTCATTCATTCCAGGAACCCTTAACGCCCATCCCGAGGAAGACAAACCAGGGAGACGTGATGCTCGTCCACTTCAAGCAATCTTCTCCTCTCAGCGAAGCAGCAATGCAGCAACTCGCTCTACACTTGGAGGCAGAGGAAGCTCCACGTTCGAATCTACTTGGTCTCCGTCACGTGACTTGCTGCGGAGAGTCACATGACTGGGCTTCCCCTTTGTTTGGGAAACGAAACTTTGCAAAGGAAGCGTGTGTTGCTCCAGCTGTGCTCATGCGTCCTAGCGCTGGCCTGTTTGGTTTGCTTCCCTTTTTTGAATTCAGGGGGTGCCTCCACGCTGTAGGATTCAAGCACTGTGCAGTACTTTAACTTCCAAGGGTTTTCCCCCTTCTCTGCCACAGAGTGCTGCTGTCTCAGCAATTTACCAATCCCAGGATACTATAGCCTTTGAACCATAGCAATTAAAGTGGGGTCAAATTGCACCAGTTCTACAGTGCAGATGCAGCCAAGGACGTGGCGAGAGCTTATCTTCCTTGGCCTGTTGATACCACTTTGATTAATTACACCAGGTGTCTTCAGACTTTTTAACCAAACTTTTGGAGGGCCAGATTATAATTTAAAAAAAAAAAAGAATGAATGAATTCCTATCCACACTGCACATATCTTAGTTGTAGTGCAAAAAAAAAAACATAAAAGCAATAAAATAATTAAAATGAAGAACAATTTTAACAAATATAAACTTATTAGTTTTTCAATGGGAAGTTTTTCAATTAGTTTTTCTATCTTTATTAATGACTTAAATGAAGGGCTAGAAGGCATGATCATCAAGTTTGCAGACGACACCAAATTGGGAGGGATAGCCAATACTCCAGAGGACAGGAGCAGGATTCAAAACGATCTTGACAGATTAGAGAGATGGGCCAAAACTAACAAAATGAAGTTCAACAGTGACAAATGCAAGATACTCCACTTTGGCAGGAAAAACAAAATGCAAAGATACAAAATGGGGGACGCCTGGCTCGAGAGCAGTACGTGTGAAAAAGATCTTGGAGTCCTCGTGGACAAGAAGTTTTTTTTTTTTTTTTATATAATTTTTATTAAAGTTTCACAAATCCACACAAGGAAAGAGGGGGAACAATAACAAGAAGACAGAACAGTAGGAAAGGGAAAGACCCACCAAAGAAAAACAATCAAAATACAACAAACACCTACTACAAACAAAATAACTACCTAAACTATTCTAAAATGACTTCCACTCCAGCCTCAGGATCTTCTCGAATTTTCTTCTTCTTAATAATCTATTCTCATCCTAATACTTTTTCCATTTTCTTTTCATAATCATATACAGGGGACCAGTCTGTCCTCCTCATAGTTTTTCCATTATTCCTTCTCAACAGGAATGTTAGTTCATCCATATCTCTAATTTCTTTAATTTTCTTCCACCATTCTTCTATTGTTGGGACATCCTCACTCTTCCAGAGTTTGGCAAAAATCATCCTAGCCGCCGTTGTACAATAAGTAAATAGTCTATCTTCATTTTCTTCCAATTTCAAATCGGAGTCTGAAAGTCCAAGAAGGTAATATTCCGGTTTCTTTTTGAATCTTTTCTTTAAGATTTTTTGCATCTCCTCATGGATAATCGACCAGAACTTAGACGTCTCTTTACATGTCCACCACATATGGTAAAAAGTACCTACTTGCTCACTGCATTTCCAACATTTATCTGATACATTTTGATACATATGACTTAATTTACTCGGGGTCAGATACCACCTATAAAACATTTTATACCAATTTTCTTTTAAATCCATAGCATATGTATATTTTAGTTTTTTATTCCAAATCGTTTCCCATTCCTCAAACTGAATGGGTCTTCTTATATTTTCAGCCCATTTAACCATACATGTTTTTACTTGTTCGGTTTCTGTCAGCCATTGAAGCAATTTATTATATAATATTGTAACAGTTTTCCTTTGTGTTTTTAGTATTTTATCCCATATATTCTCCTTCCAATCAAAACCAGTTTTTTGGTCCTGTTTAAAATATTCCTTTATTTGTAGGTAATTTAACCAAGTTATGTTACCGTATAAGCTCTTTAATTGTTCAAATGATTTAATCTCTGTCTTCCCTTTCACTAATATATCCTTGTATCTTGGCCAGTTCCTCCATCCTAATAATCTTCTTTGATGTGCCTCCATTGTTGAAATCCATAATGGTGTTGTTTTGTAGAAGAATTCTTTATATCTCAACCATGTCCGTAATAGGGAGGCACGCACAAAATGATTTCCAAAATTTTTCTCCTTTATTTCTCTGTTATACCAGACATATGCGTGCCATCCCACTCTTAAATCATGTCCTTCTAAATTTAGGCACTTTTCTTTGTCTAGAGTCATCCACTCCCTAATCCAGGATAATGCACAGGCCTCATGATAAGTCTTGAGATCAGGGAATCCCATTCCCCCTCTCGTTTTCTTGTCTATTAAGTTTGTGTAGTTAATTCTCGGTCTTTTTCCTTTCCATACAAATTTCAATAACTCTTTCTTCCATTTTTTAAAGAGAGTTTGATTTCTTATCACCGGTATGTTTTGGAATAAAAATATAAGTTTTGGTAAGACATTCATTTTTATCAAGGCTATTCTGCCTAAAAGAGATAATTTCAACCGGTCCCAGTTCTGAAGATCCTTTTGCACCGTCTTCCATACTGCTTCATAGTTATTCTTCAAAAGTTGTCCATTTCTGGCTGTAATCCAGACTCCTAAATATCTAATTTTCTTCACCCCTTCTATTCCAACCTGTTGTTGGATCTTTATTTGTTTCTCCTTGTTCACATTCTTAAATAGAAGTTTAGTTTTCTTCATATTTATTTTAAAACCTGCCACCTTTCCAAAATCCTCTACTTTATTTATCCAATTCCGTAAATTTTTCTCTGGATTTTCAATTGTACCTATTAAATCATCAGCAAACGCTCGTATTTTATATTCAAATTTACCAATTTTTGCTCCTTTGATGTTCTCATCTTCTCTGATTTTCTTCATCAGGATCTCTACTGCCATAACAAAAATTAGCGGGGAGAGTGGACATCCTTGTCGCGTGCCTTTTGTGATTTCAAATTCTTGAGTCACTTGACCATTCACTTTCACTTTAGCCTTTTGAAATTCATAGATAGCATTAATTGCATTATTAAATTTCTCACCCATATCCAACTCTTGTATCAAAATCTTGAAGAAATCCCAATTCAAGTTATCAAATGCTTTCTCAGCATCTATTGACAGAAGGGCAAATTCTTTCTGATGATTTATCTCGTAATATTCCAGAAGATCTAACACATTACGTATATTTTCTTTCATATATCTGTTTGGGAGGAAACCTGTTTGTTCCTCTCCAATCCATTTACTTAAGAAGATTTTCAACCTTGTGGCCATAATATTTGCAAACATTTTATAATCCGTATTTAGCAAGGAGATCGGTCTGTAATTTCTAATATCAGTTTCCGGTGAGCCTTCTTTATGTATAACAGTAATTTCTGCCTCCTTCCAGGAGTCTGGTACTTTTCGGTATTTTAATGCTTCATTTGCTATAACCTTGAAGATAGGTATCAATTGCGGTTTAAATATTTTATAAAATCCTGCCGTAAATCCATCCGGACCCGGGGCTTTATCCGCGTTCATCTTATTTATAGCTTTCTCAATTTCCTCTTCTGTTATTTCCTTGTTCAGTTCTTCTCTGTCTTCATCTGTTATTTTATCTAGCTTCATTTGTCCAATATATTCCGTAATATCTTCCTTCTTTATATTCTCCTTTGTGTAAAGCTTTGTATAGAAAGACCTGAATTCTTCTAAAATTTCTTTGTCCATCTTCAAATCCTTTTCTTTAGTACTTATTTTAGCAATATGATTAATTTGCCTCTTTTTTCTAACCTGGTTTGCCAACCATTTACCCGGTTTATTAGCATTCTCAAAAGCTTGTTGTTTTAGGAATTTCCTCTGTCTTGCTTGTAGTTCCAACTCTACATAATTTTTTTCCTGTTTCAAAATTCCCAGTTGTTTCTCTATTCTTTTAGATGGATTTTTCTTTAATTCCAGCTCTTTAGCTGCTATTTCTGCTGACAGCTCGTTTATCCTTTTATTCCTTTCTCTGTTCCTTCTTGCTCCTTGTTGAATGAAATGCCCTCTCATAACTGCCTTAAAGGCATCCCATACCACTCGTGGCTCCATTGCATCCAATTTATTTATTTGTAAATAGTCCTGGATTAATTTCTTAAAATATTCTTTATCTTCTTCTGTCTTTATCAGATTTTCGTTTAACCTCCATTTTCTATAATAATTTTTTTGATTTATGATCATTTCCAAAGGGCAGTGATCCGACAAATCTCGTGGCATAATATTAATCTCTTTCAGTTTCGTAGAGAGGTTCCTAGTAATCCAAACCATATCAATCCTAGACCAGGACTGATGTCTATTCGAGAAGAAGGTATAATCTCTTTTATCTTGATTTTTACTTCTCCATACATCTTCCAGGTCAAACTCTTTTTGCAAATCCATAAATTTCTGAGGGAGTTTCCCTCCCTTAGGCTTCTTTTTCTTCCAACTTTTGTCCAATTGAGAATCAACGACCCCATTAAAATCTCCTACTAGGATCAACTCATCAAACTCCGATTCTTTTAGCTTAGTGTTTAAATATTCCACAAATTTTCTCTTTTGTCCATTTGGGGCATAGATATTACAAACCAATATTTTGGAGTCTCCAATTAACATCTTCACTGCAACACATCTTCCTTCTGTATCTCTAAATACCAATTCTGAGTCTATTGAGTCCTTCACATAAGTTACCACTCCTCTTTTCTTTTTCTCGTAAGCCGAATAATATTCTTTTCCTAGTTTTTTATTCCGGAGGTGTGCCACATGTTTGTCACAAATATGTGTTTCCTGTAGCGTTATTACATCAAAATTCTGTTTCTTCAAACTTCTCCATACTCTCTTTCGCTTCTGGGGGGAGTTCATACCGTTAATATTGTTTGAAAAGCATTTTATTTGTCTCTCCATCATTTTAATCATTCTTATCTAGTCCCAATCCTGTGTCGCCAAAAGCCGATTCCGATGTTGCGGTTGCCGATTGTTCCAAACTCTGACCTTCTTTTTCTTCCTTTTTCCGTGGTGTCCTTCTCTGAGGCTTCGGATCTTTTCCAAGAAAACCATAATCTTTTGGTGATTTATATCTTGCCTTTTTTGCCTTTACTCCCTTTCTTGGTGTAGATAGTCTTCTTTCTTCTCCTTCCTCCATCTCCACTTCTTGTTCTTCTTCTTCTTCTCCTTGTTCTTCTTCTTCTTCCTCATCTCCTTGCTCTTCTCCTTTCTTCTGTTTCATAAGATTTTCATAGAAGACCTTGGCCTTGTGTTCAGTTGTCAACCAATATCTTTCTTCATTATATGTCACCATTATCCCTTCTTTTCTTTCCCATCTAAATCTTATCATTCTTTTCTTCAATTCGTCTGTTAGGAAAAAATATTTTCTTCTTCTTGCTAAGGTCGCCTGAGGGAATTCCTTCAGTACCGCAATTTTCTTTCCTTTAAAAAAGATTGGTTTCTTATTGTTATTGTAGAGCACATCATCTCGAACCTTCTTTCTTGTGAATTTAACTATCACGTCTCTATCTGTCTTGTTTCTCCTAGAGTAAAATGATGTAATCCTATAAACTTGATCCACCTCCTGCTCTAATTCATCCTCCTCACACTCCAAACAATCTGCCAGAATTTTGATTATCAATAATCTTATATCTTCTTTGTCATCTTCCATTATATTTCTAAATCTTAATTGGAAATCCATTTGCATTTGCAGTAATCTTTCTTGTTCTATTT
The DNA here is from genome assembly GCF_025583915.1 of Anolis sagrei ordinatus. Taxonomy (NCBI): domain Eukaryota; kingdom Metazoa; phylum Chordata; class Lepidosauria; order Squamata; family Anolidae; genus Anolis; species Anolis sagrei. Next base: position 25,439,564 of record NW_026847660.1, on the reverse strand, counting down.
CAATTTTTTCTCTTTGTTTATCCAATCCTTTTATTTTCTGTGACATCTCTGTTTGCGTTCCCTCAATTTTCTCTTTAGAAACTTTCAATTCTTTTACTTCTCCATCTAGCTGTGTTATTTCTTTTCTTATCTGTCCAAATTCCTCTTTTATTTCTGTTTTCATTGCTTTAAATTCTTCTGTCATTTTTTTTATTATTTCTTCTTGTTTTTTATAGTATTCTTCATGTTTAGTCTTCACTTCCTCCTTTAGTTCTACTTTCAGTGCATCTTGTTTTTCTGATATCTTTTTAATCTCCTTTAAAAGGTTATCCATTTTTGGGTTTATGTCTAAAGATCCTCTTCTTGACTCTGGTTTACTTGGGGTTGTCATTTCCAATTCACTTCTTGTTTCCAGAAAGAAAATTTACTTCTCATTCCCCAAGTTCTCTTCTCTGAGGATAGTTTTCTCCAATTATCCAAAATTTAATGTATAATACTTAAAATATTTGTTACATACAATTCAAATACTATTATTAATTAATTTGTTATATTTAAGTTTGAATTTAATTTTCTCCCTTTATTTAATAAAAGAGGATAAAGGAATATTTATTTAATGGAGTGACACTATTTTATATAAAATCAATTTCTAATAATTATATGTTCTTCACTTCAATTCATCAATTTACCAAAAGGAATCTGTATTCGCTACTATATGAAAAGATAATCTTCTTTTACTCCACTTGGGGGCACCCAAAAACCCAATTAGTCTTTTAGTCTTTACTTATCCAAATCTATACTCCTCCAATGTTCTCCTCTACTTCTTCTCCTCCTCGTTATAGTGGTTTTCGTCTACTTCTCTTCCTAGTCTGATGTCGTCTTCTTCTCTTCCTGGTCCGTCGTCGTCTTCTTCTCTTCCTGGTCCGTCGTCGTCTTCTTCTCTTCCTGGTCCGTTGTCGTCTACTTCTCGTCCTTGTATCTCCTCTCAATTGCTTCTATTTATAATTTTTGTCTTGCTCCTCTGCTCCTCCGGATCTCAGTATCTCCCCAAATGTAAATTTCTTCTCTGCCAATCTGTAACGTTTTTTCTCTATGGTCCAAAATGGCACCTTCTTTTCTTCCGCTCCGTCACTTCCTCCTGACGCTCCTTTCCGACCCCCTCTTGATTTCCTCTTGTTTCTTAGTCCTCCACTATCTCCAGCCCTCCAATTATGTCACTTCCTTTGGATCCATTCAAACTAGATTGTTTATAAAGAAGGCTGCGATAGACTCAACAATCATGGCGCCAAGGTCGGTGTTGTTTATCTTAATTTCTTTCACTTAAAATGAGGTTACGTGGGGATCTCTTCGTCCTCTTTCCTTCTTTTATATCAAATTAAATGTATATATCAAAATAATTCCATTAAATCAGTTTTTTTTTTTTTTTTTTTTTTTTTTCAATTAAATTAACCGGATTTCGCCAAATTGCCTCTTACTCAGTTCATTCCAATTTAACCAATAACTGCAATTTATTGATCCACTTGAGTATATTTTATACTTCTTTGAGTCTCTTTAATCTCTTTTTCTTTGCTTCTTATTCTTATTTATTTATTTCTCCAACCTTCCTTGCCTTTCTCTTCCCTCCGTGTCTCCTTTCTATCAATTATTTTCAATCTGGGAACTCTCTCCCGTTACCTGGGGGTGAAGTCTTTCTTTTTCT
>NW_026847660.1:25359798-25437330 GCF_025583915.1 Anolis sagrei ordinatus | reverse complement strand
GAGGAGCGGCTTAAGGAGCTGGGCATGTTTAGCCTGAAGAAGAGAGGGCTGAGAGGAGATATGATAGCCATGCATAAATATGTGCGAGGAAGCCACAGGGAGGAGGGAGCAAGCTTGTTTTCTGCTTCCATGGAGACTAGGATGCGGAACAATGGCTTAAACTACAAGAGAGGAGATTCCATCTGAACACGAGGAAGAACTTCCTGACTGTGAGAACTGTTCAGCAGTGGAACTCTCTGCCCCAGAGTGTGGTGGAGGCTCCTTCTTTGGAAGCTTTTAAACAGAGGCTGGATGGCCATCTGTCAGGGGTGATTTGAATGCAACATTCCTGCTTCTTGGCAGGGGGTTGGACTGGATGACCCAGGAGGTCTCTTCCAACTCTTTGATTCTATGATTCTATGAAGATCAATCCCGACAAGACAGAGGTCCTCCTGGTCAATCGTAAACCGGATCAGGGTATAGGATGGCAACCTGTGTTGGACGGGGTTACACCCCACCCCCTCCCCCCACCCCCCGAAGCCACAGGTCCGCAGTTTGGGAGTTCTCCTGGATTCATCACTTACGCTTGAGGCTCAGGCATCGGCGGTGTCCGGGAGGGCTTTTGCACAGCTAAGACTTGTGCGCCAGCTGCAACCGTACCTCACAAAGGTTGATTTGGCCGGGGTGGTCCAAGCCTTGGTCACCTCCATATTGGATTACTGTAATGCGCTCTATGTGCGGCTGCCCTTGAAAACGGCTCGGAAATTCCAAATGGTTCAACGGGCAGCGGCCAGGATGTTAACTGGCGCCCCTTACAGAGAGAGGTCAACCCTCCTGTTTAAGGAGCTCCATTGGCTGCTGTTTACCTACCGAACTCAATTCAAGGTGCAGGTGCTTACCTACAAAGCCCTAAACGGTTTGGGACCTGCATACCTGCGTGACCACATCTCCGTTTATGAACCCACGCACTCCCTTCGTTCATCCGGAGAGACCCTGCTCACGATCCCACCTGCGTTGCAGGCACGTTTGGTGGGGACGAGGGACAGGGCCTTCTCTGTGGTTGCTCCCCGACTCTGGAACACCCTCCCCAAAGACATTAGACTAGCACTATAACAATGATGGTGTCACCTGCTGCGGTTTGCACACACGCACACACCCGATGCCAGTGTTCTCATTACAACACACCACTGAGCTTGATTTCAGCTTCAGAGCACTCACCTCACTGGAATGAACTACTTTTCCAAACTGCTCCATGTTGTAGAGAGTAACAAGTTTTAATTCGGGACTACTTCATCGCAAGATGGTAGGATGGCTTCCTCTCCTAAGCCTGTGCTGGCAAAATCCAGCTGAAATATACCTGCTTCTTGTGATAGGGCAATCTTCTGTTTCACAAGTGCAGGGGATGTTGAATAGAGGAACTTGGAGCTTTGAGTTTTGTTTTCCTTGAAGCACAATTATGAAATGGACTGTCCACAGGCCCCTCCCGGTGGCACAGTGGGTTAAACCCCTGTGCTGGCAGGACTGAAGACCAACAGGTTGCAGGTTCAAATCCGGAGAGAGTGTGAATGAGCTCCCTCTATCAGCTCTAGCTCCCCATTATGGGGACATGAGAGAAGCCTCCCACAAGGATGGTAAAACATCAAAGCATCCGGGTGTCCCCTGGGCAACGTCCTTGCAGATGGCCAATTCTCTCACACCAGAAGTGGCTTGCTGTTTCTCAAGTCGCTCCTGAAACGACAAAAAAAAAAAAAAAAGGCCCCTTTCCATACAGCACTATATCCCAGAATATCAAGGCAGAAAATCCCACAGTATCTGCTTTGAACTGGGTTAACTGAGTCCACACTGCCATATATCCCAGTTCAAAGCAGATAATGTGGGATTTCATTGAGCTGTGTGGAAGGGGCCCACACCAGTGAAAATCAAATGCAAAGAAATTGAACAGCCCGAGTACCCCAAGGAGTTTTGTGTCTCATCTACACTGATATGTCATGCAGTTTGATGGGGCCATGGTCAATGGTGTAGTGGAGCTGGAGATCACAGTGAGTGCATCGACATTGCATAATTAACTGGCAAGACTCAATGCTGTAGAATCCTGGTGCTTGTACAGGCAGTTTCCACGTTATGAACAAGATAGGTTCTATAGGTTTGTTCTAATAATAATAATAATAATAATAATAATAATAATAATAATAATAATAATACAACAACACTTTATTTATATTCCGCCCTTGAGGGGACTCAGAGCGGATTACAACATATATACAAACACAAACACAGGCAAACATTCAATGCCTTGATGTAATGATACAGAGATTCACAGGTGAAACAAAGGCAAAGGCTTCCCCTTTCATTTCCAGCTTCTGGAGGTGATGCTCAATTCCAGCTCTGGGGGAGGAGGAGCCTGCATTGTCCATAGTCACCTCCTGGTCATGCGGCCAGCATGATTGCTTGGAGTGCCTGTTTGCCTTCCCGCTGAGACGGTACCTATTAATCTACTCACATTTGCATGTTTTCAAACTGCCAGGTTGGCAGGAGCTGGTGCTAACAGTAGGAGCTCACCTTGTCCTGTGGATTCAAGCTTATAAACTAAGAGTTATCATAAGTTGATATTGATGTTGTTTCATTCATTGGTTAGATTTGGGTTTTGTTTTCATTATGGCATTGAATATTTTGTTTGAAACCGCCCTGAGTACCCTCAGGGAGATAGGGCAGGTTATAAATAAAGTGCTGCTGCTGCTGTTGTTGTTGTTATATTAACACCTCTGTGGTGTTTGTTATGCTATCTGTGCCCATGAATCATATTGTATCTCTTTTGAGATGAGGAAATCGGGGCCATCAGGTCCCTGATGATTGAGGGATTGTCCTTTGTATTATAAGTGACCTATCAAGGCAGGTTGGGCCTTTAGATCCTAGGTGCATCTACACTGTAGAACTAAGCCAGTTTGACACCGCTTCAACTGCCATGGCTCAAAAGGGATGTTGACCTTATCTGCACACACACCCCTCGAGCTGCCTTTTTTTCTCTGAACATGGCTGAAAACTTCACAATGAGGGAAAGGTGAAACTGGGGCCCATCCACATAGCCATATAACCCAGAATATCAAGGCAGATAATCCATAATACCTGCTTTGGATTATCTGAGTCCACACTGCCATATAATTCAGTTCAATGTGGATTTTCTACAGTGGTGTGGAAGAGGCCTAGATTGCCCCAGTTAATGATATAGAGTCGATTCTCCATATCTAGAGATTCTGTATGCTTAGGGATAGCTCATAACACTACAGTTGCTGTCGAGCACCGACCCCCACCTCCCCGGGTCAAATTAATAAAACTATAACATTGAATCTGTGGCAGAGAAACCTGGGTAGAGTGGGAACCTGGAGCCCAGTTGATTGGACATGCGAAAGATTGGCAGAGCAGATGAATCCAGCAGCAGCTACCAGCATCCTGGATACTTTCTTTTCCCCTTTATTACAAAGTAACCCATTTAATAAATGTGCACTGCAGTGCGTTATCCTTATATTTGATTCTTTGTATCCTCGTTATCCTTATATTTGATTCCTTGTGTCCTCTTTGCCTTCTGTATCTTTCTCCTTTTCACTCCCTGCAGCCAACCCTGGTAACTGCTTCTCCCCATAGTCCTCACAACCCTCAGAGTGTGTCTTCTTTCCTTCTTGCCCCCTAAGCATAACCTCCCTTCACCCAAACAAAAACCCCGAGTTGCCCCAAGCCCCCGTGAGTACCTCGATTCCCGCGATCAGGTCTCCCTGGTATCCACAGACCCCTTTTGTGTGTAATATAATAATTTAAGTTTTATATAAAACTTTTGGAGACCTGAAGCCACTTTGACATTTCACCCGGAACCTCATGACCCTGGAATTCCCTCCAGCAGTTTTCCTAGTCATTACCTAACTACAATGGACTCACGCACCCAACATCTCCTGGGCCAATCCCGTTGGAGCATGTAAGAAATCAGTTAGTGTGTGTGTGTGTGTGTATCAACTGTAAAGTAAGTTGCACAAAGCTAATTGGTCAGTCTACGCTTGGGGAGCTGGCTGAGCCTGGGACTTTTGGATACTGTTACATTTTGCAGGTATGAGTTGTGCAGGTGCTTACAGAGAATCAGCGAGAGACACAGTTTGGAGTGTACTCTTGCTTTATAAGCTGCTGGAAGGAGTTTCTCCACATGGACAAAGAAAGAGCATTTTAAATCTGTCATAAAAGGACATTATGTCAGTCAATGTAACTGATTACATGATTGTAAATATGTTGTTCTGAATTACTAAGAGTAAACTACTCTTAGTTCTTTATTCATCTGTGTGGCATATTTTCTTTCTCATGCAAGGCAGTGTGTGGGCTGATCAAATGTGAATTGAATGTGGTTTATTTTACATTATACCACAACTCCATTTCTTTCGGCCTCATAAACCCGGCTGTACAAGGGACAACAGGAACCTGATACCAAGCCGCCTGTTCTTTGTGCAGCCACCTGGACACAAGGAATATTAATCACCCAGCATTTCTTCCCTGATGCTGGGAGGTCATGCTTTCCAAGATGCCATTTCCCCTTTCCCAGAATTGGATTCCATAATCCTATCACTTTGAACAATAATCTTGTATGGACAACAATGGACATAGGTGCCATGGGTGTCCCACCTGCTTTGATAAGTCACTCACAATACAAAGGACAATCCCATAATCTTCAGGGATCTAATGGCCCTGCTTTGCTCATCTCAAAAGAGATACAATATGATACATTCATAAAATGATGTATTCTTTTGTCCAGCTGGTCATCCTGATCCCTGTCAGCCATTGGAGAGCGGGAATCTGCATTGAAAGCAGAGAATGTTCTTTGATTGGCTGCCACAGTCCTGCCTCACAGAGGGAATCCTCCCAGCTAGCTATGACGTCAACGCAGCTCTGCCAATCAGTGCAAAGCCAACTCCAGCTGGGCGTGCGCAGGAAAAATAAAAGACTAAACTGTATTAAAATGTCTGTTTTATTTGTACAAAACATGTCAGCTTCTCTGAGTGACTTACCACTAGCTGTCATCCTTTCTGGGTGGATCAAATAAACTCTTTGGTGGCTTCTTCTTCAACTGGTGAGATTTATTTGATTGGGGAACACTGGATTGTAGCTTTTCATCTCACCAAGCATGGACTCTCAGCAGCTTGCGGCTGGGTCTCGTTATCCGTTGATTGAATCTCAACATCCGCGGCTTGGGTTTCACTATCCGTGGTCCAGATCTGACTATCCACTACTGCTCTAAATTGCTCAATTTCACAGTGGTGACTTGATACCCATTGGGTTTTGGTTCCATAGATGCTCAAGCCCCTTTTATAAAGAATAGTATAATCAAATGGCATCCTTTATACAAATGGTAAATTTTCCTTTTTGAGTTTTTTAAAAATAGTTTCAAGCCATGGCTGATTGATACCTGAAGAAACTAATGGCACTCTGTATTCTAAAACCCATCTGCCTGGAGACAGAGATCCAGCGCTTTACATATGAATTGCAATTTCCATTCTATGAGAATGAACATGTGAGTGTTATGGTTATGCACATGTGTAGATACATGTATGCAGCCCTCAAACGTTTAGAAACTTTTTGGTGAGCCTTCTGCAATGGGTCCAGTGCAAAAGATTAAAGGAGTTGCTGGTTAGCAGGTTGGTCACTAGAGGGCAGCAGAGACTCAGGCATAGAAAACTTTTTGTCCCTTGACTATGGGCTCTTCCACACAGCCTTATAACCCAGAATATCAAGGCAGAAAATCTCAGGCAGAATATCTGCTTTGAATTGGGTTATCTGAGTCCACACTGCCATGTATTCCAGTTCGGAGCAGAAAATGTGGGATTTTATTAAGCTGTGTGGAAGGGGCCTCAGTTAAAACTGCAATTAAGTAATGTGTTAGCAGTGTCTCCTGAATTAGGCAAAAAGCTTTCTGGTTTAGAAAATGCATAGTAAGATATATAGCAAAGAGTATTGATATTTTGATTCATAGATCAGATAAAGGTTCATCCAGTGCATGAAATATTGTTCTCAATTGATGGAAGACTGGGGAGAAATGTGTGTATATAGGAATATAGTCATGTGTGAATTTGTGCAAACATCCCATAATAGGAAAAATGTGGGATATAAATTAAAAGTCCAGAAGAGAGCTTTGAAACAACCACAGACATCCCCACCCCGATAAATCCGAATGCAGCTGTGTAAAATTAATATGTATTATTATTAAGTATTAACTCCTAGCATGAAATTGTTCTACATTAATTACATATACAGGTATATCTCAGTTAGTGAAGCAGTTACCACTGGGACTCCTTCTACACAGCTGTATAAAATCCAGATTATCTGCTTTGAGCTGGATTATCTGGCAGTGTAGACCCAGATAATCCAGTTCAAAGCAGATAATGTGGATCATCTGCTTTGATATTCTGGATTATATGGCAGTGTAGAAGGACCTTGGGTTAAAAGCAATTAGGGGGCTGACTCTTAGGCCCCTTCCACACAACTGAATAAAATCCCACATTTTGTGCTTTGAACTGGAGTATATGGCAGTGTGGACTCAGATAACCCAGTTCAAAGCAGATATTGTGAGATTTATTTTTTTTTTGCATTGATGTTCTTTGTTATATGGCTGTGTGGAAGGGCCCCCAGGAACTTCATTACATTTGGAATGTCCTCCAGTTATAGCAGCATTTCTCAACCTAGGGGTTGGGACCCCTGGGGTGGTTGTGAGGGGGGTGTCAGAGGAGTCACCAACGACCATTTAGTTTTCTGTTGGTCATAGGGACTCTTTGTGGGAAGTTTGGCCCAATTCTATCGTTGGTAGAGTTAGAATGCTCTTTGATTATGGGTTAACTATAAATCCCATCAACTAAATGTCAAGATCTCTTTTCCCCAAACTCCACCAGTGTTCAAATTTGGGCATATTGAGGATTTGTGCCAAGTTTGCTCCAGATCCATCATTGTTTGAGTCCACAGTGCTTTCTGGATGAAGGTGAACTACAACTCCAAAACTCAAGGTCAATGGCCACCTAACCCTTCCAGCATTTTCAGTTGGTCATGGGCGTTCTGTGTACCAAGTTTAGTTCAATTCAATCATTGGTGGAGTCCAGAATGCTCTTTGATTGTATGTGAACTATAAATCCCAGCCACTACAACTCCCAAATGACAAAATAACCCCCCTCCCCAACCCCACCCGTATTCAAATTTGGGTGTATCAAGTATTTGTACCCAATTTGGTCCAGTGAATGAAAATACATCCTGCATATCAGAATTCATAACAGTAGCAAAAATATAGTTAAACAGCAACAAAAATAATTTTATGGTTGGGGTTCACCACAACATGAGGTACTGTATTAAGGGGTCACGGCATTTGGAAGGTTGAGAAACACTGAGCTATAGGATCATGGCCCAAAAAAGGCACGAAGAAGCAAAAACCTGCAAGGGATTCGTTGCCAGCTTGACTACTAGCTCCCTTGCTTTCAGTAACAGGTTGAAAGTAGCACATGATTATGTTAATGTTCATGATATATAACACTTCACTTACCAGTTTCTGCAGACCAATGCTGTTATTGAAAATATGGGAATGTGTTATTTTGCTGTGTGCCTTCAAGTCTCTCCTGAGTAGTGGTCATAGGGTTTTCTTAGGAAGATTCATTCAGGCAGGGCCTGCCTTTGCCATCCTTTGAGGCTGAGAGTATGTGTATCATGTGTATGGTCAACCAGGAATTTGGATGCGCAGGGATTTGAACCTCTCCAGAGTCCAGCACTCAAACCACTATACCATACTGGCACTATATAGGAATAGATTTGCATATTATATAATATAAAACGTTGGTGTGATTAAAAAGCAAATTGTAGCACTTCTCCCATCTTTGTGCTGGACCCCACAAAGTGTTTCATCTTCTGCCATCTTCAGCTGCGAGAGTTTAAATATTTTTAGGTGGGAAAGGTTGAAAAGTTAATGAGAAAGTAGATGGATGGGCCAGGATTAAAGCAACTCAGCCTGAGCCTTTCGTGATGCTAGAAATGAGGTAAGAAAGAGGAGACGGGTCGTGGCCTCTCTTCTCAAGTGTCAGTGCTTTCCTCAGGCTATGGACTTGCAATGTCCCCTGGAAGGCTTAGCGCTGGCCGAGCGAGTAACACGGCTGCAGGGCTATTTTGGATACTGGGACATGTCATGGTAATTATGAAGGCATCTTCTGTCACCACTTTGGGGTTTGCCAGCCCTTTCCATTAAGTTGTGTGCCCCCAGTCCACCCACACAGATGGGCCAGATCTTCTTGGCGCTATCTTAGTGTACTCCTCTTTTTTCTAGACATATCATGGCTAGAAAACTGTACACGAGAATGTTACTGCAAAGAAAATGTTTGAGCTAGAAAGATGCAAGAAAGGTCTAGTTCTCTATTGTTTTCTTAGATTTTTCAGAGATGTCTCTGAAATGTGATGTCTCTGAAGGAGCCATTCTTGGTTTTAGAATCCCTGACCATTTCTCCACTGCTTCCCAGTTGGGACTCACTTAGGGCCCTGCTACTCAGAATATCACATAACCCAAAATATCAAGGTGGAAAATCCCACAGTATCTGCTTTGAACTGGGTTATCTGAGTCCATATTGCAATATATTCCAGTTAAAAGAAAATAATGTGGGATTTTATTCAGCTGTGTAGAAGGGGCCGTAGATTCATGTTTTGATGGTATACTAGAAAGTGTGAAACTGAACCTATGTCAGTTCAAGCAATGATCAAAGCAGACTTCTATGTTGCATCAGCACTTCTCCTTGTTACCAAATCCAGCAAGCAAAAAGCTGGGCCAAAGAGAGTGAACCACTGCTTGGCAGCTGTGACGATCTGGATGAGGGCGAACAAATTGAAGTTGAATCCAGACAAGATGGAGGTACTCCTGATCAGTTGAAAGGTTGAACAGGGCATAGAATTACAGCTTGTACTAGACGGGGTTGCACTCCCCCTGAAGTCATAGGTTCGCAGATTATGAGTTCTTCTGGATTCCTCACTGAGCCTGGAACCCCAGGTTTTGACGACATTAAAATGTATGCACCAGTTGTGCCCGCACCTTGGGAAGTCAGACTTGGTCACGGTAGTCCACGCTCTCATATCTCGAATACACTACTACAATGCTCTCTATGTGAGACTGCTTTTGAAGACTGTTCGGAAGCTTCAAGTAGTCCAAGTAGTTCAAGTAGTCCAGTGGGTGGCAGCTAGGTTGCTACCGGAGCGCCATACAGGGAGCACACAACCCCCTGTTACGTCAGCTCCACTGACTGCCTGTCTGCTACCAAGCACAATTCAAAGTGATGGGTTTAGTCTATAAAACCCTAAACGGCTCCAGCCCAACTTACCTATCTGAATGTATCTCCCTCTATGAGCCAGTCCAAGCACTGAGATCTGCCCTGCTCTCAGTCCCACCCCCTTCAAATGTGTGAGTAGAAATTTAGTTGTGTGTATGTTTCTCAAATTTCCAACCTTTTTCCTGAAGGTTTCCGCTTCTGTCTCATCCTTCACATTTCAAACTTATAGGTAAGATGCTGTGAACAGGTAGCACAAGCCTGTTGTCACTGTCATCACTGAAAGGAGGAAGTCAAAATTGTTATTCGTGTTTTTTAAAAAAAATGAATGGCCTTGGGAACATATGACCTTAATAAGGGTGAGGGAGAAAGGACCACCATTTACTGCTTTTCCTGATGGTGTGAAATTTCTTCAATTGACAGTGGCAACTCTGCCCCACAACATTCCAGTGCTATAATGTCATAATGATTGGTTGAATAATGATCCTCAGGCTCTTTCTACACTGCTCTTATATCTCAGGATCTGATCCCAGATTATCTGCTTATCTCAGATTCTATGGCAGTGGAGACTTATATAATCCAGTTCAAAGCAGATAACCTGGGATCAGATCCTGGAATATAAGGACAGTATAGAAGGGGCCTTAGAGTTCGGTTTTATTTCCACCTCAAGAGGCCATTCTTATAATAGCCTCTTCCATGAAATGCCTACATCCTGTTCAGTTGCCTGTGTGCTGAGGAACAATCTGTTGGTCTGTTGGCAAGGAACAGGTACGCAGTGTGCACAAAGACAAGGGCAGAAACAAGATAATGGCAGGCAAGTACTAGCTGCAAACAAGGAGGCAGGCTAAAAGTCAGAGTCCAGTAATCTGAAAATCCTTAGTCTCTTGACATATAACAAGGGTGAACAATGTGTCATCAAAGCACCATATGTGACCCTCTTGGGCTCTTGGTGTAGCACCCAGATCACATGCTATTTAGGTGAAGGCTCTCCTAAAAGCCTCTAGGAGAGGTTATTTAATCTTTAAACTGATAACAGGATCTCCCTGCATGGTTTAACATTTTTCAAAAAACATCTAAAAGCACAAATGAACCTCCTGTGATTGTGAGATGTTTTCCCCAATTTTGGAAGATTGTTTACATTGTTAAAAAACCTCAACCCACCACAAATGAACCAAAGGCTGGCTTCTCGATGCACAGCAGGTTATGGTGAGTGTTCTAGATTTACTCAGACTTTTATCCCACTTTAAGCAAAGTTGAGGGATACTCCAGAATTTGCTGGGAATATTTTATAGTATCCTGGGGTTTTAGAACAATTTGAACAGCTGGTGTAGGTCCTTTGTGGCCTGATCTGCTATACAGGCAGATCTCCAGCAAGGACCCTTTCCCTATGCTTATCAGTGCAGGGAAAGGGGATGGATCATGCCTTTATTACCACCATTGCTGCTCCTAATCACCCACGGATCTCTAGTCCAGTTCTTAGCTGCTGAGGGTGCTTCTGTAAATGTCAATGGCTAACCTATCCAGTGTAGACACACCTCAGATGAGATCATACATACTTATGCCATGATCAGGTCTGTGCATTCTTTAAAATTTGTCTGCCAATGCAGAGAGTATTTTCCCATAAATAGGGCAAAGAATGGTTTCTCTGTATAGAGCCCTATAGAGAAATGTGCCACCACGCCTGGGGGCTATAACTCTTAGTGAAAGAGGCATGGACGTGACATCTTTCCCCCAGGGGATTGCTTCTTGCCCTCCTTTAGGAAAACTGGAACTCCCAAAAACCAAAACACTATAGAGAACTCAAAATAAGTTTAATTGTTCACAAAGAGTTATCCCTTTAAGGCAATAAGCTGGAAGTTTCAAAGGGAAAAGGAAAATATACATTACAGTGTCTGGTTGTCTTGGGTCCAAGGAGTTTTGCAGCTGAGAAGCTTTTCCAGGTCCCTCTTTCTCAATGGCTGTGAATATCAGAATAATCACAACCTCAGTTCCAATGGCCTATATTTTGAAGGCACAAAGCCTTCCTCTGGTGCCAAAGAACTGGTTTGAAGGCACTTGAGACTTCTCAACGTCATCCAGGTTGATCTGAACATGAAGCATAAGTCTCAAGGGTAAGAACCTCGGAATTGGTGCTGAGAGGTAACTTAATCAAGGGCTTCAGAGCCAAGTCTATCTCTCACGTCCATCTCGTAGAAAGTATGATGGTGGAATGGAAAAGGAAACATTGTCCTGCTCTCTATGAAGAGGTGGGGTCAAACACTTTGAGCAGGAGGAGCAATTCAGCTGGTGAAAACAACATTGATTGACAGCTATAAATAACCAATCAACCCAACTATACATTTACAGAGTAAAAGGGCAAAATCGGGCATGATACAACAATTCAAATCCTGCAACGTACAGTTCTACATATAGGTGGCGTCACTCACACCGTCACAAGAAAGCATGGGAAAACTTTGGCCCTCCACGTGTTTTGGACTTCAATTCTCACAATTCCTAACCAGTCGTTAGGAATTGTGGGAGTTGAAGCCCAAAACACATGGAGGACTGAACTCTGCCCATGCCTTCTATAGAATATGATTTTAAATGGAAAAACTGAAGTTATTCCATTCCCTCTTCTAGTAGCAAGTGAAGTAGGGATATTCCCCCAGTTTACGATTTGTTAAAAATGAATGTCAAACAGGAGATCTTATTAAAGAACCGATATCAGTTGACCAAGACAGTAAATAGGAATGCTATATCAGCCAGCAAAACTGTTTGGCCATATGTTATCACATTGTTTCCCAGTACAAGAGGATTATGAGTTTGGGATATGAATGTCCTGGCTCAAACAATTTGTAATCACCTTGTACACAAGCCAAGGAAGGAACAAACTGCCAGATCTCCATGCTTCTTTTTCTTACTTTTCTGGAGCAGGCATTGCATTCCACTGGTGCTTCTATCAAAGAGAAAGGAGACAGATGCTGAAAAGATGGCATTTTATTAACTAAAAACCCCAAAGCATTTCAGCCTGTGGATTCTTACGGTCTTTATTAATGATGTCGAGCATCGACAACCCCCCCCCCCAAGTGCTTATCAGAAAAGGGACCAGAGGCCCTACGTAATTTTCAACGGTAAGTAAACAGTATTTGGCTCCCAAACTCAATGCCCACCAAACCCTTCCAGTATTTTCTGTTGGTCATGGAAGTTCTGTGTGCCAAATTTAGTTCAATTCCATCGTTGGTGGAGTTCAGAATGCTCTTTGATTGTAGGTGAACTATACATCCCAGTAACTACAACTCGCATATGTCAAGGTCTATTTTCCCCCAAGAGTGCCTCAAGAGCGCCCCTGTGCAAAATCAACTATACTGCAAATGTTTACTTTGCGTAATGGGTTGAGCCGCCCCTGGTTGAAACATTCACACCTAGCTCCAGCAGACAAGAATCCTTTGTCCCAACCTGGTCATTCCACAGATATATAAACCCTTTTTTCCTATGCACCCCAACTAACCCCTCTACCAACCCTTGCCCCTGGGGGTACCCCAGTTGGGAACCTCTGGTATTATATGTATATAATCATGTTTTTTGTGTTTTATATAAAAATTCTTGAAGATCAAGCCACCGATCAAGCTCAGGTAAACTTTCACCTGCTCTCCTTTGACCTCAGAGTCCCCATCAATGCTTCCTGGTCATCATCCTAACAATGGATCCAAGCACCTAACCTCACTGAAGTCAGTCTATCTATATTGAGTCCCATAACCTCGACTGTACAGAGGATGACAGAATCCGTAAGCTGGGCCACCCGCCCTTTGTGCAGTCTCCTGGGCATAAAAGAAACATTTATCACCCAGCACTTCTCCAGTATGCCAGGAGGTCCTGCCCCGGTCATCCACAATGCCATTTCCCCTTTCCCAGGCATGGACCACATAATCCTCTTACCATGGACAATTTTCTGCTTTTCGACTCAATTGACACTAACACCTGAGGTGTTAGACTTATTTGCTGAGAATTCATGACCCATTTATCTTCATAATAGAACTCATGGAGCCAAATGACCCCTCTTTGTTTATCCCAAGGCTGGGACATGGTAATCCGCTCAAGACACTTTGCATTCCTCTGTCCAGCTGGACATCCTGTCTCCTTACAGCCATCGGAAAGTGGAAATCTGCATTGGAAGTGGGGAACGCTCTCTGATTGGCTGGTGGACTCCTTAGCCCCGCCTCATGAAGGGAGTCCTCCCAGCTGGCTGTGATGTCAAAGCTGGCTCCAGCTGGGATGTGAGAAGGAAATACAAAGGATTTGAATGTATAAAATGCATGTTTTATCTGTATGAAGTATCTCAGCATCCTTTAACGGCTTACCGCAAACTGTCATCCTTTCCAGGTGGATCAAAATAAAATACCTTGGTGGCTTTCTTCTTCAACTGCTGATTGGGAAATATTGGAAATATTGGGTTTATAGCTTCTTGGTTTCACCAAGGACAGATCAACAGGCGGCCCGCTGCCAGTACTGACCACTCACCTAATGGGACTTGGTATCCGTGCTCCAGGGTTTTGCTATCCGCAGTTTGGATCTCACTCTCTGTGACCCATTAAATTGCTTGATTTTATTAGGCGGATATTTCAGTTTAGGGACTGCAGACACTTCCAAACAAGAAACTCTAATGCTGTTAACTGGCAAAAAGTATATAAAGCCTTATCTCATGTAAGACTTTATTTCCTTTCTTGTAGATTTTACAGAATGGTTTTTTGCTCTTTTGGATTTTCCCTTCTGTATAAATTCCACAGTATAGATGCACCCCTTTACATCGCTTCCCTGTCATATGCCTCCCTGTTGTAAGTCTTCATTATACATAAGTAGAGGAAAATGTGGGGTATAAATAAAGAGAGCAGGAAACGCATAAGGTGAAAATGGTTGAATCCTAATTCCAGTCTAATTGGGGAAGTGTCTACATGCAAGGCCGTGGTGTTAACAGGACAGAGATTAGCTATCTGGCGCCTGGTTTCTTCTTTAGTATAAAAGCCCCAAATGCATATAGTGTAATTCTATAATCCAAAGACAAGACGGTATTCAAGTCTCAGGAGGTTGTTTTTGGAGAAGAAACAGCAGATTAGAGGCTGGAGACAAATTTGAGCAGATAGAGATGTAGGCCAAAAATTTGACCTCAGTTTACTCCAGTTGCTGCAAACTGAGTGCAAAACGCTGAGTAGTTTGCACCCAGTTGAGTCAGAAACAGAGAGAGGAAAAGAAGGATCAGATTCAAAGCATAATTCAAACTTCCTGAACTTAAGGGCAAAGAAAAGGGGCCTTAGTTTCTCCCAGTTCCTTCTGAAAAGCCTAGAACAGGGGAGGTCAACTTCTGGTGCATCTTTGTGTTAGAGAGCCATGATACCCACCCGCCCACCAAAAGATTATAGTTTATCAAGAGACTTAAAGAAAATATATGATTTTTTCCCCTTTTTATTAAAATCTTTTTTGGAGGTCCAGAATGGATTTAGCAGCAGCTGTAACTGGCAAACTCTACCAATTCTAATCCTTTAATTAATGGTTATGTTTAACTTGTATCTTTTGTATACTGTGTACTGTGTCAATTTCTACTACATGAAATGTGATGTGTATAACTGTTTCTAATAAGTGAAACCTTGAGTTAAGAGTTTAATTTGTTCTGTGACCAAACTCTTATCTCAAATTGCTCTTATTTCAAAGCAAATTTCCCACTGAAATGCTGTTAATCCGTTCTGGCCCCCTGAAAATCCTCTCCCATTTTTTGTCACCTGTTTTTACATAAGAAAATGTATTTTTAAAAATAACAAATAGCACATTTGAGGCAACAAAATGTGTGTTGGCCAGTGTAACAGCACGACAAAACCTACACATTCACATACAATAAACAAAAATCAACTTTAAAATGGTGGAAGCAAAAAATTGTGGCAAGGAAGCACAAAGCTGTACAGGATGTTTGTTTTTTCATCCTGTACAGTACTCATTCCAGCCTCCATCCCTCCCTTGCTCTCTCCCCCTCTCTTTCTTCATGAAGCCAAACATATGAAGAATAAAAACCACACAAAATCAAATAATCCAAAGTTCCTCAAAGTGGACAGCAATCTCCCAAAGAGGACAAGAGCATGATTTATGCAGACAGAAGCATGCAGGCACAAGGCACATAGGCTGCTCCTTTGAAGCCCTGTTCTCTTGTGCTTGCGCTCCCTCTGACACTAGCACAGCCTCTGACTTCTCGTATGTTACAATGCTGCTTGTATGTAAAAACTAAACCAGGGCCAAGCAATGGCTTGTAACTCAAAAAGCTTGTAAGTAGGGATGCTCATAAATTGAGGTTCCACTGTATGTGTATCAAAATGTAACTTGAAGGTGGCCACCTTTCCATGCCCAAGTTTGCATCATCCCTTGGGAAAGGGAACCATGACCAAGATCCCTCCAGCCATTTCCCAAGTCAGATAACAGTTAGAACCATTGTGTGTATATGTAGATAGATGGATTCCCCTGTTAACAAAAATAAGCTCAGGATATTGGCCATTCAGCTTAAGGCTGGAGCCCCCGGTGGCGCAGTGGGTTAAACCCCTGTGCCGGCAGGATTGAAGACCGACAAGTCGCAGGTTCGAATCCGGGGAGAGGCAGATGAACTCCGTCTATCAGCTCCAGCTCCTCATGCGGGGACATGAGAGAAGCCTCCCACAAGGATGATAAAACATCAAATCATCCGGGCGTCCCCTGGGCAATGTCCTTGCAAATGGCCAATTCTCTCACAACAGAAGCGACTTGAGCTTCTGACGCGACCAAAAAAAAAAAAGCTTAAGGCTGAGAGCCTGCCACTCTCACAAAAGAGAGAGCTTGGTAAATATTGATTTATGAAATCTTTATGCTGGTAGCCAAGCCCCTGATTGTCCACAATCACCACCATTGCCTTCTGGGTCTTGCACCTTTGTCTCACACAAAACCTGACACTTCAGTCAATCTAAGACTCATCAACATATCCAAACCAAGATTTCCTCATGGACTGTGCCCTCCCAGGGGGCATCTCTGCAACAGATCAGTTCTTTGAACTGGCCAACCAGCAGCCTTCATTCTTTATGCCACAGGAATCTCCTCCTGCTGGCTGTTATGTTAAGTGAACCACCAGGCAATCCAGGCATGGCATCCTAGTCTGCCTCTTTTCCAGCCAATCAGGGGGGAGGGAATAGGACGTTTGAATAATTGTCAGAACTGTATAAATTCATGTGAATTTATGCTTGTACCTTTTGAAGCAAATTGCTTGTATTTGCATCCTTTTTGGCTAAACTGTAATACATCTCTGTAGCTTGTCTTCAATCCGGAGAGCTTCTTTCTCTGTCCCGGCTGATGCGGTTGAGTGGATGGTCACCAGACCTCTCTGCCTCTGGTCCTATCTGAAATCACTACGTATACAGTAGAATTAATCAATTTCACACCAATTTAACTGCCATGGCTCAATGCTACAGAATCATGGGAGTTGTAGTTTAATGGAGTCTTTAACCTTCTCTGCCACAACAAATTACATCTTCCAGAATCCCATAGCACTGTTATTGTATGGCAGTTATAAAGTGGAATCAAACTACTATAATTGTAGAATGTATATGCATGCTCCATGAACCAATTCGAATCAGGAGTACTTTAGTAGATTTCAAAGCGTTATTCAAATTGAGGAATAGGGAATATGATATTCTCCAGATAATTTTTGGATTGTGCCATCTATCTCTATTAACTGTCCTGGCTTGGACTAATGGGAAATGTAGTCTGAAATCTGAAGACCCATAAGATCCCATCTCCCCACTAAGGGATTGAATTCTGCCTTCTGTTGTCAGGGGGAAAACCAATATGAAGTACTGCCTATAAAATGGCCTGTAAAACTCTGAAACAAGTGGCAATGAAGATGAATTTTACATCTTGATCTGATGTATAAGTCAAGTTTAGACTTTCAGGAAAGATCCCATGACTTCCAGGGCATGATATCAAGCGTCTTGATCATCCCAGCTGGTTGGATAGCTCTACTAAGTGAAACTGGAGTTGTCCACCACCCCTGGGATCTATTGCATTCAGAGAAATTATGCTAAGTATGTACAAAGAGAACATGGAAATAAGCTCGAGCAGCTGATGCTTTTCGCTGCAAGCCCTTCAACAAAGCAAACAAGTAATCTTGCTTCTAAGGTAGGACTATCTATACAGCTAACTTTAGCATCACTAGTTAGAATGTACGACCCTGGATATGTGACAACAGTGCCGTATTAGGTTGTTGTAAGTTTTTCAGGTTGTATGGCCATGTTCCAGAAGCATTGTCGCCTGACATTTTGCCTGCATCTATGTTAGGCATCCTCTGAGGATGCCTGCCATAGATGCAGGTGAAATGTCAGGAGAGAATGCTTCTAGAACATGGCCATACAGCCAAAAAAACCTACAACAACCCAATGATTCCAGCCATGGAAGTTTTCAACAATACACAGCACCATATTCTTACAAAGTGAGTCAGAGCACACCTAGAAGTTCTGACCATTGACCCAGAATGCCTCAATATAAGCTCTGATGAATAACAGTGCTCAGTAATCTTTATATCAGCTTTCATCTTTATAACGTGCCGTAATACTTTGAGTGTTGGACTATAACCCTAGAGACTATGGTTCAAATCCCCATTCAGCCATGAAAAACCACTAAGTAACCCTGGGCAAGTCACTCTCAGCCCCAGAAAACCTTTTGATAGGGTCACTTGAGGGTCACCATAAGTCAGAAATGACTTGAAGGCACTCAACAACAACTCTGAACTAATATCCTCATAATGGAATGTGAGATTTGAGCTTGTCGAAGACCACCTAGTGAGGCAGCAAGATGGTTGAAAAGAGATTTGAGAGGAGCAATTCTCAGGTTACGGAAAACAAGCAATAACCCTAATTTTATAATATGTCTAGACAACATAAATGGTAGTAGCTTTGGAGTTTAGGAAGATAAATCAGAACAACGGGCTAAATCCAATTTATAATCCCAACTAGAACAGTCCCTTATAGAACAGAACTTGGTAAATCAAAACTTAACATAAACGACACTGATTTAGTAGATCTTCTTCAGTTGGAACTTAGTTGGATTTATCTCTAAGAATTTTCCTAAGTATTGGGGATAGGATGAGTTACGGTAGCTCATGTTGCAGTGTTGTGGTTGCCACTTTCTTATTCCTAGCTGTGACAAATCCTATCTGTACTTATTATTTAAATTATTTCTGTATTACCTCCAAGATCACAAGGGTTCTTAACAAACAAGAAACAATATAAGAAACAATATAAACAGCACAAAAATAAAAACATTTTAAAAAGCCTTAAAACATTATTTAAAAACTCTTTAAAACAGTTAAAAAAACACCCAACTCTACTACAACTTTTTATCTAATTTCAAGGAAGCTTTTCCTTGCTGAAACCAGTATTTGGCATCTGAAATGGACCAGATGAGGGCAATCAAATTGGAGCTTTATGCAGACAAGACAGATATTCTCATCTGGGAAGAGAGATTCAGCCTGTGTTAGATGGGGTCACACTTCCCTTGAAAATGCAAGTTTGCAGTTTGTGGATACTCCTGGATTCGGCTCTGAACCTAGGGGCACAGATATCAGTAGTCACCAGGAATGCTTTTGCAAAATTAAAGCTCATGTGCCAACTGTGCCCATTCCTGAAGTAGTTGGATCTGGCAATCGTAGTACATGCCTTGGTCACATCCTGGTTAGACTACTGTAATTCAGTCTACATAGGGCTGCCTTTGAAATGTGTTCAGAAACTTCAGGTTTTCCAAAGAGCAGCAGCCAGACTGCTAACTGAGACTGGCTACAGAAAGCAGACAACTCCTCTGTTGCAACAGCTCCACTGGTTGCCATCGCATTTCCGGATACAATTCAAATTGCTTGTTTTGACCTGTGAAGCCCTATATGGTATAGGTCCAGATTATTTGATGGACTGCATCTCTCTCTATGAACTTGTCAGATACTTTTGGTCATTTGGGGAGGGTCCTTCTTCTGTTCTATCAACCACTTAAGCATGCTTGATGGGAACACAGGAGATGACCTTTTCCTTGACTGTTCACAGACTTTGGAGCTCTTTCCCAAGAGATAACAGGATTGTCCCATCTCTGCTTGCCTGTCACAAGCAGGTCAAAACATACCTCTGCCATCAGGCATTTAGGAAATGATGAGGAGCAATCCTCTAGGAATGCTGTGAGTGGGATTTTGGGGGCTCTCTGGTTTTAAAATGTTATTTTAATTGTATTTGAACTGAATTTTATTTATTACTGTTATTTTGTTTATTTTTGTTTATTTTGTTTATTACTGTTAAATTGTTTAATTTGTTTCTTTGTTAACTGTTTTTAAGTACCTTGTTGATGCCGCATTGAATTTTTGCCTTGATTGTTCGCCTTGTTTTTGCTTGTTGTAAACCACTATGAGTCGCCTTAGGGCTGAGAATGGCGGTATACAAATGAAGTAAATAAATAAATAAATAAATAAATTTTAGCTTTTACATTCATGATACAAATATTTACTTGTTTTTAATGTCATAACCACACATGTGTGCATGTGCGCGCGCGCGTGTGTGTGTGTGTATATATGTATGTGTGTGTGTGTGTGTGTGTGTGTGTGTGTGTGTGTGTGTGTGTGTGTATATATATATATATATATATATATATATATTTCTTGCTTTTAAATTCTATTGTATTGTGCCATGTCATTGTTAGCTGCCTTGAGTCACTATGGGAAGAAAGGCGGAATAATAATAAAATTAGTAGTAGTAGTAGTAGTAGTAGTAGTAGTAGTAATAATAATAGCAACAACAACAACATACTTAGGTTTACCTTGGAAGTTCCTCTTCCTCATGGAAACTCCATCTTCCCTATCACCTTGAAAGAATGTGCTGTGACTAAACACTCCAAATTCTTGTTTCGTGTTTTGGTTATGCAGTATGCTGCTATAATCAGATGATAGCGTATACGTGGAAAAAATAACATAAAGTAATATTAAACTAAACGGTCCCCACCTTCTTTCTGCTGCACCCTCCTTGTTATCTCTTTATTCCGTCCTCAAGAGGAACAAATTCTCAGCCCTTCCCTCCCCCTTGACAGCCACTCGATGCCTCTTTGGGGACGTTACTGAATCCGCCCTGCTGCATTAGCCGAAGTGTTGCCCTTTCATGGATCCAGGCACAAGGCCAGTGGCCTCCCACTCAACGGGTGGGCAAGGCTGCGAACAGGACGGTATATTTACAAACACCTCTGCTCCATGGCCCTAACAGCTGCTACAATGCTGGGGTGATGAGGGTGAAAAGATCCATTTCCAGAACCCTGACATCCAACCCATCCCAGGCTTCTCCCTCCCTCCTGTTCCCCTTCTTTGGTGAATGGATTCCAACAGGCTTCACTGAGTTGATTTAAGCAGCTCGGCCATCCCCGAGGAACACGGAAACCACCCGTCAGTGCTGACAGATGTGTTTCTCATCATTACTGCACCTGTGTACAAAAGCCTTAATTTCATCTTCACCTCAAAGAAAAGAATTTCTGGTAGGCATTTCCATATCAGAAATTGCCCTGCAGCATGGAAATAGAAGAAAAAGCTTGCAACAATTGCACACTTCGAAATACAATTGCAAATCGCAAACTGTCTACACTGCGGAATTATAATAGTTTGGCACTGATTTAAAAGACAATGCTCCATCCTCTGAGATCTTGAGATCTGTAGTTTTTGTGGCACCAGAACTCTATGATAGAAATGGGTAAATATATCATGAAACTACAAACCCCAGAATTCCATAGCAAGGCAGTTAATGTGGTGTCAAACTTTGAGAATTCTGCTTTGTGGTTTCAGCCTAAGACAGCACAATTCATGACATCGCTTATTGTGCATTATGACATATGGTGCATTGGGACACATGTAATGGAACCCTCGCATACAACAGAACATCTCACACTGTTGTAGATGGTTGCAATTCAGTAGCTTGACAGTGTATCATATCAATGATGTAGCTTCATCATTGTGCATTGTAGCCACTAATTCAAGATCTCAGCCTCTGTTCACTGTAGTAGAGTTGAGGAAGCATGAAAGACTACTTCTCATCTTGTACGTGATGCCTTTTGATAAAAGATAATGGGGTGGAGTATGGGGGGAGTACAGTCAGTCCTTCATATCCACAGATTCTCTATCTATAGTTTCAACTATCCATGGCTTAGAAGTATTTTTCTAATTTCAAAAAGCAAATTGGATCTTGCCATTTTATATAAGAAACAGCATTTTACTACCTCCCTGTATATAATGGGATTAGAGCATCCACAGATTTTGGTATGATTGGAGGTCCTGGAACCAAAACCTAGGAGATACCAATGGCCCACAGTAAGTCGTAACAGGATCAAGTATGTGTGTGTGTGTGTGTTAAAGAAAAGTTTATGCTGTTAATTATTATGTGTAGCTGCTAATGTAGGTCAACTAGTAAGTTTGGACCACACCCGGTAGGGTTCTAACTGTATTGTTTTTAGAATACAGTTCAGCTTTTGCTCTGAAGTGCCTTTGCTCAGACATTTTGCTCAATCATTTCTACTGCTCTCTCATTTGGATGAAGATGAAGAAGCCTTATTCTGTATTTCTTACAAGGACTACGTAAGTTTGTTGCACTGTTTGTTTTAGTTTGCAACATTACAAGTTTATGTTTTAACTCTGCTGATAAAAGTTTTTCTGTTCTTTTTCCTTATGCCTGGATGTGTTCTCTGCATTGGACCTGACTGGAACACGCAATGCGCAACATATATTACTTACTTGGATCATAGGATGGTGCTTGCAAAAAGTGCTTGGTGGACATACGGGTGGATGCATTTGAACAGTAAAAGAGAAATAGTCTGCCACTCTGAAATTTGAAATTGTATTATTTTCTTCTTTCTCAGAGTCCCTGAGAAAGGAGTTTAATCCCCTGAAAATATAAATCAACCCCCTAAACTCTAGAGTAGTGACTGTGTGCTGTGTCACTGTTATCATCTTATTGATGGCCATCTATTTTTTTTCAAAGCACCACTTAATGAAATCAGACACATAAATTGTGTAGTTTGAAAATTGGTATTATGAATTTGGAATGCTTCCACCAAATGATATAATGGGGTGCAACTACACTGTAAAAATAATTATTGGTGCTGCTTTATCTGCCATAATTTAGTGCTATGGATTCAGAAGAAATGTAGTTTTACAAGTTCTTTTGCCTTCTCCGCCAAATTACAAATCCCATAGCATTGAACCATGGCAGTAAAAGTGGCATCAAATGAATGAATCCTACAGTGTAGATGCACTCCATGATGATAAAATGTCTAAAAACCAAGTTTTGTGTTGAATGGTTGAAAGAACCGGGTATGTTTAGCCTGAATGTTTAGCCTAAGAGAAAACTGAGGTAGTAATAACTGTTTGACATTAGAAGCAATTGCCTAGAGAAGATGGCCAACTTGAGTATATAACAGGAAGGGAAAAGAAGCAGAGTGACCATTGGCTATGTAGCTGAAAATCATGTGGAAGAGTTGAAATGTGGACCATCCCCGAATAGTACAGTAATTTCACCAGAGAAAAAAATGAAACTGGTAATGGCAAACTCACCACACTGTATGTGATATGTGTGGTGTTAACTGAGGCCACATCTACACTGTCATATAATCCCGTTTGAACTGCATTATAATGGTCAGTACAGAGTAATATAACACAGATTGTAGCACATTGAGCTGAATTATATGATCTCCACTGCCGTATATCCAGTTCAATGCCATTAAACTGCATTCTGAAACTATATTATGGCAGTGTAGATAGGGCCAGAGTCACTTCAAAGCAAATGTGGACCAAGAAAATATGGTCCAACCAGGGTTTTTTGGTAGGGGGTGTTGCCAGTGTAAATGAGCCCCTGTGATTGTCTGGGAGCAGGTTGTTAGAGCATATAAGGAATCAGTGTCTCTCTGTGTGTATGTCAACTATAAAATAAGATGCATGCAGCTGATTGATCAGGCTATACCGGGGAGCAGGCTGAGCCTGGGACTTTTGGATCCGGTTACATTTTTGTTCAGGCTTCAGCTATGCAGGGGCTTGGAGCAGCAGAGTGAAAGAGAGAGAGGCAGAGTTTGGAGTATGCTCTTGCTTCATGAACTGCTGAAGGAGTTTATCTACATGGACAAAGAAAGACCATTTTGAATCCCCAAAACAGCTACCTTTACCAAAAAGGAAGATGCTTCCTTTTTAATTTAAGTCATGGAAGGTGAAAGGAAATACCCTACATATTAATGATAAGGATACATGTTGTACTCTGAAAGTTTAACCTTTCAAAGGGCTTTCAAAAAATCAGAGAAACATCCAGAAGTTTATGTTATATTAATTTTTAATTTTAAAAAAGAAAGATTTATTCATGAAACGTTGGAAAACAAAGAAATGTAATAAAACAATTGTGCATGCATTTTTGAACACGGCAGATACAGACACACAGCTGAATTCTTCTAATATCATGCCTTAAGCATTCTCTTGCCACATACTATGGGTAGGGGGAACTCCTTCACAATACAGTTAAGGGTTGTCCCAATTCATTTTATCAACTTTTTAAGATGCTTTTAAAAATTCCTTCTTTCATTTTCACTCATTGTTCTCAACTTACCCCAGTTGGTAAAAAAATAAATTCAAAATGCAAAAGTAGTTTGTACTCAAGTAATTCTATCTGGGAAAGTGGTAGCAGAATTTTGCACTTCCAATAGACTAAAAGGCAAACTGCTATAGCCTCTTCTAGCTTGTGTGTTCATGTTCAGATTTCAACTATCAAATGTTGGAAGGTATGTTTTCATCTCTTCAAAATGTATATCCCACAATACATCTGTTGCAAAATGTTTTGTAGAGATTCAAATTTCTGGACTTCTGGTTTGAATAATTGAAAAGCAGTTTACAGACTGATTCTCTCCCCACCCATGGAATTTCTGCCACCAACATTGCATTAGCATTAAGATTAAAAAATTCCTCTAGATAAAGTATAAAATTTGCCAAAGTTTGTAGCTTTAAAAGTTTGTAAATTAAAATTAAGACACTGCAGGTCTTTCAGTTTTTACATAGTACTCTTAATTTTAATTTCATTACCTTTTTGAGGTTTGCCTTGCTTTTATCCACTAGACTGTTGGAGGGGTTTTGAACGAACCTGGTAAACATGGTAAAATTGAGCATGGGGAACTTTTGAGTAAAACAAAAAACTTTTTCCCCATTTTTGAAGCGTTCTAGGGACCTTATCACATGGAAGTTTCCCTTCGTTTTCTCTTCGTTTTAGCACATTGGCAAAATAGAGTCCCCCTGAGGCCACACAGCTACTTCCAGTGGCCATCCATGGGAATCCATCTTGCCAGCATGCTAAAACGGAGAGAAGATTCAATTTTAATGTTACCCGATTCCTGACTCATGAAAGTGTGGGGGAAGCGGGAAGAAGGTTGTGAGTTGTTTGGCTATCGTCAAAGATGGACTTTGCCAGGAGAAAAAGGGATACGACGGATCTCCACTTTTCACAACACTTTTCCCTGCTTCTCTCCCAATGATCTGATGAAGTCTTAGGTTTCCTCTTGAGGGGCCCCAACAGCCTTACGTGCAGGCCATGAGCCAGTTTGCTCACTTTTGTTCCAGATGGGATTGGACTATGACTCCACTCTTCAGTGGCTATACTGGCCAGGTGAAATGGAAATTGCAGTTGAACATATTTCTCTTCCCACCCCACAATAGGGGGAGTTTAATGCTCTTCTCCCCCTGCCTATCAAATTGTTTCAGCTTTATTGCACTGTCACCAGGGGATCTTTGGGGCTCGCCTCTGCTCGCCATGGCCGATCAAGGTAGCTGAGCACCCGGCGGATTGGGCCACGCTTTGTGGGATCCAGAGCCAAGAGGTTCTGTAACATTGCGATGGCATCTTTTGAGAGCGGGCGCCAGTGATAAGGTAAATCTTCATCCAAGCCAGATTCCTGCCAGATCAAAAAGTCATCAAAGAATGAATCCTCAGGCACTGTCTTCTCCCAAGGGAAGTAGCCGGTGAGCAGGCAGAAGATCAACACCCCAAGAGCCCAGGCATCCAAGCTGGCATCAATGGGCAGGCCTGGGGTATCGCCAGTGCCACGGCTCAGCTCAGGGGCAGTGTAGGGGATGATGCCAGCTACAAGACGCAACAAGGTACCTTGGGGTCTTGTCAAGCCAAAATCGGTCAGTTTAATACAATGGCAATGGCGGTCAAAAAGCAGGATATTTTCGGGCTTCACATCTCGGTATACAAGGCCTCGGCTGTGGATGAAGTCCAGTGCACTCACCAACTGCTTGGCACAGAGCTTAGCTGCTGGCTCAGGGATCCCCGCCTGGTCACATAAGAGAAGATCATTTGTTTTTATATCAGGACTTCTTACCTGTCTATTACCTTTTAGCCCCCTATCATACTACACTGTTATAGCACTATACTCCACTTTAAATGCCATGACAGCATCCTCTGGAAATCTCAGGTTTGTGGTTTAGTGCACAAGCTCAGTGGAAGAAGTTTTAAATGCCTCTCTAAACCGATTCCATAGGATGAGACTATGGCAGTTAAAGGTAAGTATATTAATATAAAAACATAGTTGATGGAGACCTAAGTAACTGAAACTCAATATGGTACAACCCCTGGAACCAACCTGTAGAACCAATAGCCATAATTTCATTTATTCACTTCCAACAAAATATCCTCTTTAGGCATTTTCTAGATCCTCACTATGGTATTCCTGAGCCAGAAGTTGTTCAATTAAATAGAATTCACTATTTGTGCAGTTTCATATATCCATGCAAAATCCAAGAATGTTTCTCCCACAGGTACTGGAATCATACTCCTCTTTGCATTTGAAAGAAAATAATCCATCTCAATAGGTCTGGCTCTGTGTTATGTCAAAAGACCAACCTGCATCAGACAGGTAAACATGTCCTTTTTTAAGAACATGCCCATATTGGTTAAAAAGAAACAAAACATGGCTTTGTTAAGAATTGTGTTTTTATCTCTTTAATAAATTGTGGCTTCTAATATGGGATACTAAAGTTTAAATTATTACTTGGGCATATAAACCAACTGAATTATCTGGGCCAAGTCACCTCTCTCAGCCTCAAAGGAAACAACACTTTGAACACTTCTTGCTAAGAAAACTTCGTAATTTTATCACCATAAGTCAGAAATGATCTGAAGGCACCTAAAAACAAAGTCCTCATAATTTCAGAAACAAAGCAATATTAATCAATTTAATCAGAAGGCAACAAAGTATATATCCACTGGAAAGTATATATCCAATCGATTAGGGAACCCCTTTACTTGATATTACCCGCCCGCCCCCCATTCTTTAGACCCATACCTGTTTTTTAAACTATACGTTTAACTTGTTTTTTTAATCTGCTTTCTTTTATAACATGTTTTTAATCTGCTTCTATATCTGGCCAACTTGGGAACTGTGATTCCCTTTCCTTGGGCACCTGTGCCCCATTCTATGTTGTGCTGGTCATAGACCATAATAAATCATTGATTGATTGATAGAGTGACACTATGTCATTCTGCCTACCTCTGTTTGCTTTTTGTGAGACTTTATCATTCCTTCCTACCCAAAATGTAATTCCTTATTTTATATGAAGCATCTTTGGCAAAAAAAAAAATCTATAGATTCCTTACCTTGGGTTTGATGATGGATATCAGGTCTTTGTGCAGGGCTGCCTCATACAGAAAACCATAGTGTTGGCTGGATTCTATAGCAATGCCAAACATGCCAATGATGGCAGGGTGCACAGAGAGTGAAAGTGCCACACAATATTCATACAAGAAGTTCTGCAACTTGGTGCTTGCCTTAGGCAACAGCTTGAGAGCCATTGGAGTCCCTGCAAGGAAAAAGAAAATGAAAAATATGGGTGAGAGATGAGTGCTCCAAAATATCAGTAAATGTATTTTCCCTATGAATGGAAACTTATTCTAAGGCCTTACATTTAATTTTCTTTCTTTTTTTTAAAAAAAGAAGAAGAATACATTATATCTTATTGCATTCCATACCTACAACTAGGGATTGTAAAAAATAATTATTACTTTATATATATTCTGTTGGAAATAGCAACCTTCTCAAGCCTCCACTAGTTGTTTGTTATGTCTATAATTGCTTACTGTTTTGCATGTGTGTATTGATTTGCAATTTTACCTAAGCTCTTTCTTGTAGAAAGGGCTGCAGACTATATGATCAGGTCTGGAAATGTTCAGGACTGAAACTCAATTTTAGAGAGAGTAGAAACTATTAGATTCCTAGAAGGGGGAGAAGCCGTTAGATTCTTAAAGAGAGTAGAAATCATCTATATGCTTTGAGATCAGACAGGGGGATGCTTTGGACTATGGAAGATTTTAAGGAAGATGCCCTGTGTTACCTACACAGAGAAACTACTCAAAATCCAAATGTAACTGGATTCATCAGCAAAGTGCCAGTATGCTGTATACATGAAGTTTTACGAGTAAACAAATTCTGTTACTTTTCAAGAAGACTGTTTATTTTGTCTTTGAGAGCATAAAAGGCAAATATATTTTAAAGGAGAGTAGATGTTTTGGAGCAGCTAAAGGAACACTTCTGAAACTGCTGTATGTGTGTGTGTGTGTGTGTGTGTGCGCGCGCGCGCATTGGCATGTCTTTGTTCCAGACAGTTCAAAGACATACCTAGGTACATCAGTTTAACAGCTGAGAGACCTAGTTGCGTTGCATGAATGTTGATGAATATCACTTTTCAAAACATTGTGACTTCTAACAAGATAATGCCTTTCTAGTGACCAGTGGTTTTTCACAAAGGTTATGAATCCCATTTCCCAAATGATTATGGAGATTCACATTTTCCAAAATATTCACGTATACATTTATAAGAGGGAGGCAGTTGACAAAAATGATCCCAAAAGCCTGGGTAACCTTATACATGGGTCAATGCTGGGTTGGGGATCCAGTTTGAAGGCAATGACAAGAAGCAGAAAAAGAAGCTCCCACCCCATTATCCCTCTCTCAGCCAAACCAAAGAAAGCAAGCATTCCCTTCTTTCTCTCCTATTTTTCAGCCAAAGAAGCATTCTGCAGGAATGTGGGGAAGCTTGAAGAATGTGCTCCACCTGCTATTTTGGGCACTTGAGCTAAAGTGGAATTGTGGTGACCATTTTTAATAAGTGTTAATTGCATAAGCCTCTGCAAAGAAACTGCAGCAACTATTTTTAATAGAAGCAGTCAGGCTTTTACAGTAAGCCTAGGAGAAAGGTAGAAAGTGAAAAGAGGATAAAGCAACTGGAACAATTCAAAAGCAGCTAGTAAAGTGGGATGGCAGAAAGTTATGGGCAATCTTTACTGAATCAGGAAAGCTAGAGTGTGTGTTATAGATTTCCAACCATATGGCCACATAGGTTTCTTATTGACTGTGTGTATGTGTGCATTGAAATCACACATTGACCTATGACAACCCCATGAATTCCATATGGCTTTCTTATGCAAGAAATATTCAGAGATGGTTTTGTCAGTTTGAAATATAGCCTCCAATAGTCAGTATTTGTTGGTGGTGTCCCATCCAAGTACCATCTGGATCTGACTCAGTTTAGTTTACAGAATCAGACAGGATCTGGTGCCTTTGGAGTATTTAGGGTTTCCAGAACAGATAGCACAATGTAGTTTTACCTCTCTTTCTGTGCGTCACCAGTACCACTTGGCCATATTTCCCCTTTCCCAGCTCCTTGATGACTTGGTAATGCTCTGTCACTTCCATAGGTACAAGACTCTGGGCAGTGATCTCCAACATGTCTTCTAGGAGAGCCTGGGCTTCCATACCCAAAGTCAGGTCCATGGCCAAAGTCTACAAAGAATACAAAAAAAAGGTTGCTAAGTACAGCTGAAACAAATTATTTTGAGCAGAGGGAAGAATGGGCAGAATTCAAGCTAAATAAATGTGTCGAGAAGGGTGATGGATAATATATATATAATGTGTGGAACAAACAAAAGGAGCCCCATGAGGAATTCTTATGGATTATGAACTATGACCCAATCGGCCTCTTCAAATGTTCCCTAATTAAAAAATATGCCAGAAATATTCAAGCTGAATATGTTTTTTTTCCACTATGTGCCTTTAAGTCACTTCCAACTTATGAGAAGCCTAAGACAAGAAAGGGGTCAATGCTTAATTTAGATTCATTACATATTCATGACATATTTATGAATCATATCAAAATCTATTATCTGGACCCCAAAACCAGCCTCCAATTTATGCACGAGGTTGACCTATTCATCAGCATATAGAGTACCTGTTTCTTGTAGGATTTTTTTTAAAAAAAATGATAATCTCTGACAGAAGAAAAAATACCATTCCATGTTCTGGCAGTTTTTGTTTGGATTATGTTGGAACCCAGTGAAAGGAAGGGGCCATAAAAACTTTGTGGAGGGAAGGGGACCTATGTCATTCCAGGGAAATCCAGAGAAGCTTTGTGGAATATCTAGTTCTCTCATTAAAAGGAATTATGATTTAAAATTAACATCCTGAACCCTCTTTTATGTGTACAATACATGGGGAATGGAGCTGTTCTCTACCTGTGGCTGAAGTAAAAATGCATGAACACAGAGGCACTCTTTTCTCCAGGCATTTTACAAATGTAGGGGTAATGGTGTTACCATATTAAGGTGGAAGGCTCAGGAATTAGGTCTGTAAGAAAGCCAGCCCAACAAGCGCAAGAAAATAATCAGTTTCAGATCCTAATTACTGTGGCAACTTTAGAAATGCTGAGGATAGAGAAATAAGATAACTAAAAAGAATCCACATTCCTTTGGCCAACTGTTTGAAGCCTTCCTTGGTTGCCCTTGGGTTGCTCACTAACTAGGAAAAAATGGACTGGGTGGTGTGTTTGCAGACTGAAATATCTCATTTTTGAAAGCCACATATAAGACATTATCCATTATGTAAGTATCCTGACAAGTTAAACATACCACACTGATATAACTTGCTCTGTAATGCAGAGGAAAGGGGCAGATCAGGGCTATGATGTTTCTGGAACCACAGCACCCAGTTGGAGAGCTCCAGAGAGCTCCTGACCATCTCCATCACCTGGTAAGAGACAAAGGTTCTCAGAGCTCTCTGGACTACTGCTGCAGCAACAAGAACAATTGCCCAGGTAAGGGTGACTGTGTAGTGGAGCTGAACCAGTTTTGCCCAACTGAACGGAATTCAGATCACGTTACTGCTGTGAATTGAGAGTGGAATGGAATCTGGGGCTGGTCTGGAGCAGAAATGCTTTGGATGAACCCAGTTTTGGTGAACATGTAGATGAGACTTTTGTGTGCTATAGTTTTTGAACAACCCATTCTACACATACACACATTCAACTATAATTTCTCCCATGAGTTGTGAATCTTGCTTGTTACTTCTTTTTCTCAGCTAGATTTGAAAACCAGAGGAATTGAGGTTTTGTTTCTGTCCCAGACCCCTTTAAACCATCAAGGGTGTTAAGATCTTCTGGAGAGGTCCTGCTCTCAGTCCCACCACCTTCGCAGTTGCACTTGGTGGGAATGAGAGACAGGGCCTTCTCTGTGGTGCCCCCCCCCCGGGCTATGGAACTCTCTCCCCAATGAGGTTAAGTCTGCCCCCTCCCTCCTGACCTTCAGGAAGCAATTGAAATCCTGGCTGTGGAATCAGGCATTTGCAGATTGACGACTGAGACCGGTAAAGACTAGAATTATTGGATCACAATGTGCAGATTGAGCTGGACGATGTTTTTAACTTGGCGAATGGTTTTATATGTATTTTAACTTATATATATATATATATATATATATATATATATATATATAAATCTATTGTATTATTTATGTTGTTTAAAATGTTTTTATTGTTTAGCATTGATTTTTTTGCTGTTAGCCGTTCTGAGTCCCTCCACGGAGGTAGAGAAGAACGGGATAGAAAAGTTTTAAATAAATAAATACCCAGATTAAGCTGTTCAGAACAGATTAAGCATCCTTGGTTATTACTGTGTCTCCACGACAGAGGAAGACCCCATTTTGCTCCCACAGAAATAAATAGCCTGTCAGTTTTGTTCATTTCCCTGGGAGTGCTGAAAGCTTTTATTGGACATGGAGAGAAGCAGTGAAAATGTGAAACAGAAGGGAAATGATCTGGAACCAATCCATTCCATACCCTGGCTTCCCCTCCTGGCTGGGAATGCCCTCACCCTTCACCCTTTCCATCTCATACTTGGATGCCGATACAGGAGCCACTAAACAGAGCCGGATTTTCCAAAGTGAAATGCCTGGCTCAAGTAGCACATTTTGGGGGTCGTGAAAAGAGTATTTTTCCTTTTGTTTAACTGACAGGAATGGGCACAGGTGTTTGAAGTTTTTTCTATATAATGCATCAAATGACTTGGGGCGGGGTTCAGTACTGTACACCTTGGAAGAGTGGGGGACTTACACCACTACTTCAAGCAATTTAAACATATGGTGCCAACTTTGCCAGTAAATTTAAAGTCTATTAGTATAGTCCTCCATCAGGCATCAGTGAAGCAGGACAGAAAATAGAGGAATTATTGCACCAAGACTTCCCTGGATTAACTTTGTTGCATTCTGTAGCTGTAGTCGGATCCTAGTATTGTTATGGTATAGAGACTAGCAATGACGAGCTTTCAGGGATCCTCTATAACACTTTTATTATTTATTTATTTACAGCAATTCTATGCTGCCTTTCTCAGCCCGGAGACGACTCAAGGCACAATTCGATGCCACAATAGTCATAAAATACAATTAAAAACGTTTAGCGCATGTTATAAAAGCCATGTAAATATAATTTAAAAAAACATATAACCACCAGTGACTTCCTATTAACTCATTTTCCAAAAACATTGTCTAAGCCGTTCTATGTTCATTCTTTCCTGGGTTCCATATTCATCCATTTCACTGTGTTTCCAAAGGCTTGTTCAAAGAGGTGGGTTTTTACTTTTTTTTGGAATGTCAGTAGGGAGGGAGCCCAACTAATATCCCTAGAGAAGGAGTTACATAGCCAAGGAGCCACCACTGAGAAGGCCCTGTCTCTCATCCCCGCCAGGCGTGCCTGCAACAAAGGGCCTCCCTAAAAGATCTTAAATTCCTATCTGGTTCATAAGGAGAGATACGTTCGGACAGGTAGGCTTGGCCAGAACCGTTTATGGCTTTATAGGCTAAAGCCAGCCCTTTGAATTGTGCCTGGTATCAAATTGGCAGCTAGTGGAGCTGGCGCAACAGAGGTAAATGGATAAAATGAACTTCTGTGACTATGTTAATGTTTGTATATATTTATGGTTTTATGTCCCGGCATTGAATGTTTGCCGTATATATGTTGTGCCCCTCCCTGAGTCCCCTACGGGGTGAGAAGGGCGGAATGTAAATGTTTTAAATAAATAAATAAATAAATAAATTTGTGGGCCCCAGCACTGCTTTTTTGACCCCCAAGCCTGGAGCCTCCCCTCAAAAATTGAATTGCCTCTCCTGGAGCTCCATATGGAGGATCAAATGCAGAAGAAATAATGGGTTAAATCCAGATTTAGATCAATTCAGCTAGCTGAAACAAGCTTTCCTCTTCCTTTGTTTCCATTGTAGCCATTTCAGCTAGCCCTGAAAATGTGATGATTTCTGAGAGGAATAGGCTGTAGTATGGTAACAATGAGTAATCCCTGGAATACAAGTGAAGGCACCTTGTCTAAATGTTGTGCCTTATACAATATTGGGATTGTTACTTACTACAGGACATCACTGCTTTATTAATCTCATGAATAGGGCTAGAGAACACAGAATAACAGAGTTGGAAGAGACATCCAGGGTCATCCAATGCCACCTCTTACTGTGCTGGAACACACAATTAAAAAGAAGACTTGACCATGTGCCAAGGCAGTGTTAAAAAGCTCTTACCTTCAGGTGGAATCTCTTTTCCTGAAGTTTGGATCCATTGCTCTGTCTTAGTCTCTAGAGCAGTAGAAAACAGGCTTGCTCCCTCCTCAATATGACATCCTCTCAAATATTTAAACATGGCTATCATGTCGCATTTTAACCTTCTCTTCTCCAGGCTAAAGATACCCAGCTCCCTAAGCTACTCCTCTCAGGGTTTCATTTCCAGAGGGTTTATTATTATTATTATTTGGGTCACCTTTCTCTGGACGCCTTCCAGCTTATTAATATCCAAGTGAGAGCTGACTAGGGCAGAATAGAGCAATATTATTTTGTACCTCAATATAAACACTATACTCCAATGGATGCAACCTGGAATCATATTGGCAAGGGTTTATCAAGAGGAGTATAGTGTCCACATTGAGGGAAGTAACAGTACTATTGATTCTGCTTTGATCAGACTTCACCTGGAATACTGTGTCCAGTTCTGTAACTATCATATTGATGAACTATGCATTTTCTTATCATCTGCCTTCAGCTTTGTTTATGGGAATGGACTACAATGGCATCTGGGTTGTCACAAAATTCCCGCCCATGCCTTGGGAGAAAATTGCAATTGATGAGCACACAACTTGGTAGATGAGCTTGCTGTCTGGACCAGAAATGGAAGGATGCAGGTTCTCTAATTCTGACAGGAATTCTCCACTCGCATGCCAATAGGCACAAATGATTTGCATGAGATGTATACCCACATAGCAGTTCTTTTGGGATACCCCCTTGGCATAGAGACAAAACTCTAGTACTCAGGAAGCATTTATTATGGTGCCATCTATACATGGACGAGAGCCAGTGTAGTACAGTGGTTTCAATATTGGGTAGGATTCTGGGAGACTGGAGTTCAAATCTCCACTAAACTAGGGAATCCCCTGGTTGATCCTGGGCAACTCCTACATTCTCACCCAGGGGCAGGTCAACCCATTACACAAAGTAAGCATTAGCAGTATAGTTGATTTTGCCCAGGGGCGCTCTTAAGGCGCTCTTGGGGGAAAAATAGACCTTGACATATTCGAGTTGTAGTTACTGGGATGTATAGTTCACCTACAATCAAAGAGCATTCTGAACTCCACCAATGATGGAATTGAACCAAATATTGCATACAGAACTCCCACAATGAACAGGGAATATATATCAGTGATTGGTTGGGGCGGGCACCAAAAGACTGTTTGCTTACCATTGAAAATTACCTAGGGCTGACTCTGTTCTCACCTTAGGATTTCATCACACACATACATGCACACACACCAATTCTGCACCCTTCTGAAACATTTCATAGACTAAGTTCCAGTGAGCCATTCACACAACATAAACTGACTGTTGTCTGTGGTATTTCATCAATGAACTGCATTAGAAGTATGGAGCGGGTGTAAGAGCTGAGGAAAAATAGTCTTCTGAGCTCCTGGTGAACTTAGAAATGGGAGAAAGCGCTTCCTTACATGTGAGACGGGATCTATCAGATTCACCCATGTTGATTCATTTCAGTGACATGGAGGAATGGGTGGTCTCCTCCTGAGCATTGATGCTTCACATCTTTTCCCAATTTCTTCTGCATGAGTCTGGAATGGCAATTTTTTACTTAATATTATACAAAAAATTGGTACAGTTGTAAAATATTACCACTTTGCTATTGCTGTATTTTCTCCTGTGATGTTTCGGGCTTCCACAATTTTGAAGTTTTCCTTGAGTAAAAAAAAATAAAAAATGTGCAGTGTACGGAGACTGAATTCACTTGCGTGATGGTTCAGAGTACAGAAAGGAATGGGAGAAAGAGGTAAGAGAAAGCATCTAATGGGATTTGTAAAACAGGATGATGAAATGGGAAGGTATGCTGCTCATAAGAAGATGACCCCCCCCCCCATGTGCACATTCCACAACTCATGGAATGAGGTCTTTAGAGATGAACTGTCAGTACAAAGTTGGCAACATAAGCTTTCATAAACTATAGCACTTGGCTCTACGTAGCCATAGCTCAGTTCTATAAAATGCTAGGTGTCTTGTATTTTTGTGATATTATCCTTCTTTAAAAGAGTGTTCTGGTGTCATACAACTTACAAATCTTAGGATTCTATAGGATGGAGCAAGGGAAGTAAAAGTGGTACCAAACTGCTAGAATTCTGCAGTGTGGATGGTCTCAGACAAAACCAATGATAAACTCCCTCTAAGGAAATTTTTCTAAGAAAACTCTACAATTGAGTGACCATAAGTTAGAAACAATTTGAAGGGACATGATGTGCATGTGCATGTGCAACATGAATGCACAGGTACATGAGCATACTCACCCAACATTTAATGAAAACCTTTGTTAGTACCATCACTTACATTGCCTCCATATACCTTCCCCCTCCCCCATATACCCACTCTCGGGGCCCTTCCACACAGCTCTATATCCCAGAATATCAACCCAGAAAATCCCACAATATCTGCTTTGAACTGCGTTATCTGAATCCTCACTCAAATAATGTGGGATTTTCTGCCTTGATATTCTAAGATATAGGACTGTGTGAAAAGGAGTTTTCAGTTTCTTCCAACTGCAGGTAGGAAACTTACCTCCCATAGAATTCACCTGTTCTCCTCAACCCTATATATACAGAAGCAAGAATCCATTACTTCTGCATTCACCGCTCCATTCGTACAGCATGTGTTAGTCAATTGGGCTAGGAGACACTTGCGAGTGAATCCCTATAAATCAGGCAGACACCACTTTCCACCAAGCATGGCTCCTATTTGCAGGGCAAAGGGAAAAGAGGGCGGGTGTATTCCGCCACCCCTCCTTCCCTTAACACATGGCAAAGAATGACGCATCCTCCTCACTATGTGGTGTCCCTTGGGCCAAAGCAATAAATAGAGCCATCCTATAGCTGTTGCAGAGGCAGTCTAGGATGAAGCCTTTCCCATGCCCTTTTTTGCCTCCCCTGCAACCGCTCCCCAGAGTGTCTAACTAGCCAGGAAACCTCTCTGTGACTTTGAAACAGAGGTGCGCATGCACTATTTCGCACTTTTCTCACACAAGCATCGGTCAAATGGTGAAGTCCAACGGTGTAATCACAAAGCAAAGAATCGGGCTTCTATTGTCATACTTCCTCCATTTTTTCATATTTTGAAACACATATTATTTAAAGTATATATTGTACACAGACAGACTTTCAGACCCAACACACCATGCCTTCTAAATAATGCCATACATTATCCTTAAATCTTAAAGACAGTTAGTTCTATGACACAGAGTTAATTTATACTTGTAGGAAAGACAGTCAGAGGAAGTAAAAACATACAAAGTAGACTATCATATGGGGTGAAAAAGGTAACAAACTATGGAAAGCATTTGGAGTATTCAACACCTTGATGTTTTGTATATTTATTTATCTGTTTCAATTCCAAGTTTTCTCAAGCACTTTTCCAATGCCACCCCATCTCCTATTTAATGATATCTTAAGTTTGAAATGAAATAATGTCCAGGACGAATTTAACTCCCTTTTATATTACACACCCTTAGCAATTTGTTACTACTACAGTCATGACTGCACCTTATGGAGCCTGGAATTTGTAGTTTCACAAGATTTTTTCTCAGAAAGTTCCTGTGCTTCACCAGATTACAAATCCCAGGATTCTGTAAAATGCACCTCCAGCTCTGAAAGTAGCCTCACAGTCCCACAACTGTTTTCTGTGAATGGGTGTATACAAGTCCATTCAAGTAGATACCAGGAGCTCCCGGTGGCACAATAGGTTAAACCTTTGTGCCATCAGGACTGCTAACCGAAAGGTTGGTGGTTCGAATCTGGGGAGCAGAGTGAGCTCCTGTCTCAGCTTCAGCCTCTCATGCAGGGACATGAGAGAAGCATCCCACAGAATGGTAAAACATCCGGGCATACTCTGGGCAACATTCTTGTAGACAGCCAATTCTCTCACACCAGAAGCAATTTGAAGTTTCTCAAGTCATTCCTGACACGAAACAAAAGGTAGATACAGTTGCTTTAGTAAAGGACTCTCATTGAAGCCCCTTCTACACTGCCATATAAAATCCATTTTATCTCTTGAACTGGATTATATGGCAGCGTAGATCCTTTAATCATGTGGTATTTAGTAGATGAATCCACCCACTTGGTTAGCTTGGGTTGGTCAATCTCAGCAAATTATGGGGAAAATATGTCTTTGGGACCATCCAGGGAGTGGACATACTTTCAAAATGTCCCCCAAGTTTTTTGTTTTACAATCCATGTTTGATTTTATGACTCTATTAGCAGAATAAAGTACAATCTGTCCACATCAATTATTATCAACATCTTTGCAGTAAATTTAGGGCCCTTCCACACAGCCCTATATCCCAGAATATCAAGGCAGAAAAAATTCCACAATATCTGCTTTGAACTGGGTTATCTGAGTCCACACTCAATAATGTGGGATTTTCTGCCTTGATATTCTAGGGTTTAGGGTTGTGTGAAAGGGCCCATAGTTTAAATCATATTTTTTCCCTGAGGTTGGAAGGTGTTTTCTTTTATCAACATTGTTGTTTATCACATTTATCAGAAGTAATCCTTGGATTTCCAACCAGTTAGACTTATTATGTCCCATCTGAAATTTCATCTACTTGGGCATTTGCCATAACAGGAACAGATAAAGACAGGGGGAAATGGAATTGGTTGTT
Source organism: Anolis sagrei ordinatus (assembly GCF_025583915.1). NCBI lineage: Eukaryota > Metazoa > Chordata > Lepidosauria > Squamata > Anolidae > Anolis > Anolis sagrei. The sequence continues at coordinate 25,399,450 of NW_026847660.1, read as the reverse complement.
TTCTTCCTACACATGGAGTAAATGGGATTGAATGTGACCCTCCATATAGGAGATGACCACTCTACTTTTTTACTCTGTAGTCTTTTATGGACTCAATGAATCACCACAGAGATTATTGCTAAGCTAGCCAGCCTGCTAACAAAGGCTATACAGCACATGTATTAACTGCCACACTTATTGCCAGGATGTTTTCTTTATTGCAATACTTTTGATCATGATCACTGCTAATAATAACATTTTTGCATCCAGTTTCAATTTGATCACACAAACCCAATTATGTATTTTGTGCATAGATGCCCAGACCTTGAAAATTCCTGAAGTATAAATATGCAAATTTCCATTCATCTCACAAAGTGGGTTGAAATCCATGAAGACTTATGATATGAGACATATGCTAGTCTTAAAGATACAGCACAGTGTTTATTCTTGTAGTACAGGCAGATTCACATGGCTATCTCTTTGAAAATTGCTGTATATACTCATATATAAGTCTAGAAATTTTAGTCAACTCCACCCTCCACCCCCACCAAAAAAACCCGGATAGACCTATCCATGGATCATTGTAAATACTGGAACCATCTCTCAATAGAGTGGCAAAAGGCAAGAGATCATCCCATCCTAGGAGACCGTTAAAAAAGGACCAATTTCCTCTATTCTCTCTGCTGTGACTTTGCTTCTGGCCTTTTTGGATACCTAAGTGGGAAAATGGCAGTGGAGGCAGCCAGGGGTGGTTGGTCCCTTAAGTCAGCATTGGCACTTTCTACTCTATGCAGAATGGCCCTTGGTTTATATCAAAATTCATAATTTTGGCCCCAAAACCTACCTTTGACTTATACATGAGGGTGACTTCTACAAAAGTATGTACTATAAGACTTTTTGTTATGGTTGTCTTATTTACTGCTTGTCTTGTTTAGTGAACTAATGCAGCATCTAGGATGAAAATCAGCTAAAGGCACTCTGCATACTCTCAGAGGCATCCTGAGCTATTGGTAGAAAGGACTTTGCTCATGCATACATGCCAGTTTCAGGGAGTTAGGCACACACATGGTGAATGGTTATTTCCATGAGTATTCTAGATGGGCACAGTACCAAATCCCTCAAACAGGTGAAGTGTATGGACTGTGGGATATACTGCATCAGAACTGTCTCTAGTATTCTTTGAGCCATAACTTTCCATGAATAGTCTCCCCCTCTCTCTCTGTCCCTTCCCACTTACCCACTTCATACACATCCATCCCATTCCAAATTTAGTAAGGCAGAACTAACCGTGTTAGCAAAAGTGTATCAATTGGCCCAGCTAGTTCCACTTACATAGCATCGTTGTGGTTGCAAAATCAATCGGGACTCTGGAATCCTGGAATGCAGAGTGGAAAAGGAGTATTTTCCAAGAACAGCAGCAACAATGTCGACTTTTGCAGAACTCTGCTGTCTGTCCAACTCTCAAGGGTAGGAGCATGGCTGATGGACTTGATGTCAAGTTCTCTATTACATTTCTGGTGCCCAACTGAAGGACATACTTGCCTGCAGCCCTCTCGCTTAGCTGCTGCCTCGGTGCCTGCCTTCTGATTCCTTGCCAGGCATCCTCTCTTACACGCTAGGAAAGTTCATGGGGATTTGGGCCTAAATGGGATTGATATGCCCCTAAAGCCACTAGAGATCCATTTCCAAACTTCTGGAGACAGAGAAAGGGCATGAGCTGAGTTCATTCACCCTCCTCTTCTTTCTTCATGCCAAAAAGGTCCTAGAGGTAGACCCCTCATATCAGTACAGAGGCAAATGCAGGAGATTGAAGATACTATTTCATTGTTGTTGCTGCTTCTGTTGTTGTTAAGGGATGAAAACTCAATCCTGTTTAGAAATTAGTTTAGGAATTCCTCAAACCTTAATCATAAGACTTAGTTTGTTTATTCGTTGGCATCTTTATGTGCTCAGAGACATGCGGAAAACTTTTTCTTCTTTTTTCAGTAAATAAAATGTTACCAAGCTCAATGAATAATTTTCTGGTTTGGGCAGGAGAGCTTCCACACAAATTTACTCCCTTGGTTTTGTGTCATTTAAGAAACACAGTTGCTGAATTGTGAAGATGAGTAATGGGACAATAGCAAGAGTGCCCAATGTGCATTGGTGCCTAATGTTCATCCAGATTGCTGCAAGGTACATCAAGGCTAATATGATGTGCATTGGTCTAATTGTGCACCATTTTGTTGATACATTGGACAGTAATGTGCATCAGTCACTTTGCCATCCCTGCTATATGGGAACACAACAGCAATCTGCTACTGAATACAGATGTTGCACAGCAATATGCTCAATAATATTTCCAAGATTTATCCTTTGTTGCTCTTAGAAAAGCTTTACAATGCTCCATTTACAAACAATATCATCAGCTCATGACAAGGAAAGGTACAAAGGGATACATTATATGCAACAATTATGTATTTATCACCCTGTGTTGGAAGACCAATTCAACATTTATTACACTGCCCATTATATAGTGAACTCAGGAGGCATTTCTTGGGAGACCTCTTGAGAGCAAGAGCAGGTTGGATGTTGTGTGATATCATTCAAAATACATTACACCCAGGCCCCTTCCACACAGCTGAATAAAATACCACCTCATTTTTTGCTTTTAACTGGAATATATGGCTGTGAGGGCTCAGATAACCCTATGCAAAGCAGATATTGTGGGATTTTCTGCTTTGATATTCTGGGTTATATTACTGTGTGGAAGGGCCCTCCGTATCAACCCAAAAAGTCAGCTACAAATTCCTAAAGACATCAGCAGTGGATTGCAAAGGAAACCAGTTGGTTAGCTACCATTTTTATTGTTGACTGTCGTTTTATCTAGTGAGATGCAGAGCTTTCCGAACTGTTAGTGTGCCGGCTGCAGTGAGTTATGTATGTCGCACAAACATAAAGGGAAATCATATATAAATCATATATTTTCAAAAATATAAATGAAAGGTTTTCATGAGATATATTTTGTCCTCATACATTTTATTATTACAATTTATGTATGTGTCTATATCTCTTATAAGGGCTTGGTTTAACCTTTGGTTTGCTAATAAAGCTGAATTACTGTGGTGCGAAATGCTGTATGTCTAAAATGTGTGTCACCAACATGAAATGCTTGGAAAGTTCTACAGTAATGTGTTTTTTCTGAATTTAAAAAAAGATCTTTGTGACTCCTTTGTTTAATGCAATTATATTAGTAGGACGCTGTGTGATCTCTGATCAGAATGCTTTAGAATTAATGTTGTGCCGCAGACAAGTAACCTCAATGATGAAGTTGTGTGGCTCCACAGTTCTAATTCTTACAGACCTGAATCCACTCACGAAGACCTAACAGTCCAATGGGATTCTGGTTATCATTTATACCTTTTATGACTCTGAATTTTTTTATCTTAGAAATAAAAAATGCAATATTATGGCCATAAAAATTCAATCTTACGATGTTTTTATTGCTGTCAGCTATCTGTTCCTTAATCATCAGTGCTAGTTAAAGGGATGTGTCCTTTTCCGTTAGTTCCATGGCTATTGAAAAAAACTACTACCAAAAGATTCAACCAAGATTTCACGGATTATCTTCCTGTCAAGGTCAAAAGCTTTCCCGCCTGCTGTTCCATGACACTTGGCTGTGATCGATCATCTGGGTCTGGACACCTGCAAGCAACCCAATCTGCCTCTCAGGACAATCCTTGCACGCAAAGCTGGGAAGGGGAGATGGTTGCTTTGGAAACTAAGCAAACCTCCGAGGTCTATTTCTTTCCCAACTTTACAAGCAAACTATCCTGTACTTTCTTATGAGAAAGAGAGGTGGGGGCACATGGATGCACCTGGAATGGCCGGGCCAGGCCTACCTTTGGGCAGAACAAAGTTGATACCTCTTGAACCAAATGTGGGGTATCAAAACAGAGAAACAAACTATTATTTGCTTTTTATTAGAATAGTCCCTCAACTTTCACAGGGATTAGGTAAACAATCCATGAAAACGTGGAAAAATGGAAAAGAGAAATAAAAATGGCAAATGCTATTTTTTAAAAACCTGAGAAATCACTCCTTTAAGTAGGTCCCCCAACTTGATTTTATTGTCAACATCCACCAAAAGTTAACCTTAGAACCACACCGGACAACCTGGAAATGCTTAGGGAGAATATAGTATAGTTCTTCCCAACTAAAAAGGGTCTTTTTCTCATGGGTGTCCCACCAACTGCCCACATGGAAATGTTTATGTGGAGATTTCTATATATTTGCAGATTTCACAAGTACAATTATGCTTCGAACCTTATAAAATTACTGTTCTGCTGTTCCAATATCCCAGTAAACCAGATGCAGGTTCAATGGGTGAACCCATTTTAAACAGGAGTTATATAGATTTTAGTCTCATTGCCTTCCCTCCTACTTTGAAATCTGACCCAACTGAAGATCTCCATTCCCATTAGTTCCACTTTCAGGCTAAGGAAATCGGCAAATAAGGAAATGTTATTTAGGAGCAGAATCTGTGTGATGAAAGTGATCCACTGAGCATCACCTCTCAAACATGTTGCAATAACACCCTTGAAAGGTCTGGGTTTTTTATTTAAGCTCCTTAAGAGTAAACAAGAACAACAAAAACCCGCTCACTTTGCTTTTCTGGATTTAAAAGGGCAAAGGCGTTCTCTCATTTTTGAAGGTGTGGACTGAGATTTTGGTAACACCAGGGACTATAGGGTGCATCTATACTGTAGAATGTATGCAGTTTGACACCACTTTAACTACCATGAGTCAATGCTATGGAGTCATGGGTTTTCTAATTAAGCCCGGTGAAGAGAAGATTAAGAGGGGACATAACAACCATATTTAAATGTCATATTGAAGATGGAGCAAGGTTGCTTGCTGCTTCAGAGACTAGGGTTGCATCTACACTGTAAAAGTAATGCTATCTGATACCATATTAACTGCCATACCTCAGTGTTATACAATCTAGGGAGTTCTAGTCTTACAAAGCCATTAGCCTTCTTGCCAAAGAGTTCTGGTGCCTCACCAAACTACAAATCTCATGATTCCATAACATGAACCATGGCTGTTAATGTGGTGTCAAACTGCATTAATTCTACAATATAGAGGTCCTCTAAAGAGGAGAAGTGAAGGAATGCCAAATGCAAATCTTTTTCTTTTCTTATGCCCCTGAAATGAAAATCCTTTTAATTAAAAAATTATCCAAATCATTATGATATACAATGGCAAACCCATGATAAATCTTCTCTTCCTGGCTGTAGCAGTGCTGCCAATAATGCTACTAATAGTGATGGGAAGGAACTGATAAAATAAAATTGACATCAGAATTAAATTGAAAGTTGCAAACAAATAGGGCAAACCTTTTAAAAAATAAATACAATTGCTGAAATTTAGAATTTCAGTGCTAATATTTCTCCAGAATTATTCAATTATTAATGAATGAAATGAGACATTGTGCCAAAGAAAACATTATTTAGTTTAAATGATCCATTACATTATACAGTTAGTTCTTTACCCAACGCCTAATTTTCTTGATGTTTTGCAAAAGGATTTGTGTGGCTTTTTTGTTATCATCATCCAACAGGATTTAGGAATTATTAGCCTTAGTTCACAAGTAATGAAGGCATTTTGGGAAAGGGGTTCTTTACATTCATAGGATCTTTCTGAAATCTGTGCTAAGCACAACATTGGACATTACGGGTCATGGAAACTCTGCTTCTCTCCAGGAAATTGCATTTTTCAAGCTCTTAAACACAAAATTAAACATGGCTTCACATAAAAATTGAACATTAAAGAGCATGGGAGAGAAAAGAGATGAGATTGTAAAGGAAGAAGAAAAGCAAAGAGTTTTGGAGGACAAAAGGGGGGGTTTTCAAAAATGTGTGCCACTTTTTCCTTCTCTCCAAAGTTCAAAACAGAGGTTGTGGCTGAAGAGTAAAAAGATTAAAGGAATCCCCCCCCCCCCACCCTTTTGATGTAGTAATGCAACACCAATTCAGAGCTAACTTGGTTATTACAAATGTTCCCTTTTTAATAATCATTTAGTTCGATTATTGTTTTCAGTTTGTAAATTATTAACACACTTTTTAAATAATTGCTAAGAGTTCTTAGCAGAAGCAGAAGCTGATTTTTCTTCCTCTCTCTTGCTCACTATTTTCTAATCTAATCACCTTTTCTTTCTCTTTTTTTCCCACTCAGAGAAGAAAAAAAATCATTTGTTTATTTAATTAAAGTGGAGGAATGGGTTGGGACATTATTCCCATTGCAGAAAAAAATAAAGCACAGAGACAGAAAAAGCCTCCCTGCTTCCCTCTTTCACTGATTGAATTTACATTTTTGTACAAGTTCAACAGCATCTAGAAACAAAAAACACACCTATGGTTGCCAAATTGAAAAGTAGAGATGACTCCTGTATCTTTATGAATTATGTTCATTCCTGATTTGTGCCAGGGTTGCCAGAATGAAAACTTGAGAGGGTTCCTGTTTCTTTCATCAATTTCACCAAACATGGCTGGTTATTTGGTTGTCTGGTGAGCAGCAACTACTACAATTCCTACTTCTGCACAACCTTTCAATGGATGGGCACCTTCTCCAGTTTTCACTCAGGCAACCCTACTTAGCTCCCACATGACTACAAATTGGTCTTCATCTGAAGCAAATTTTGGGGATGGGTGTCCTATTATTATTCTAAAAGTGAAAATAGTGCTTCCGGGTGACTGTTCTCTGGGAGCCTTCATAGTGCAATCATCTGAGCATTGGACTAAGACTGTATACAATCCCTACTCAGCCATGGAAACCTCTTGGGCAACCTTGGGCAAGTCATACTCTCTTCATCTTAGAGTAAGGGAAGAGCCAATTCCCTCTGACAGCATTGCCTTAAAGTTGTCATAAGTCAAAAATGACACAAAGGCACACAATCACAATGAAAAGTAATTAGTTTGTATGTCAACAGAAATAACTTCTGTGTGGGATTGCGGGAAGGGCATTCAAATTGTTTCCATTTTGCTTCAAACAAATAAATTATATGAACTTACTTGAACCATCAGAATTTTTAGTAAGCAGACAACTGAATTGATAAAGACACTCCAGAGATCAATGAGCATGGAAAGATCATTTCGTTGTTGACACTAGAGGAGGAAAAGGGCACTAAGGGATTCCCAGCTGTGAGTGAAAAGTAAGGCACGGAAAGAGTTCAAATTCTCTTTGCTAATGAAAATGACCCCCTTTTAACAAGAATTCCCAGAACTTTCTTGACAAGGAACAAGACCTTAGGTTACATGGGGTCATGGTTAACAAGCAAAAGCTTTCCTTTTCTCTGTATCATGGCTTTCAGATACTCTACTGAAGACATCCTACAGCATTGACATCTTATTTACTACTACATAGTTAGCTCATTTTTCTCAGACTCAAATGTGTGGCAAACATACCATTTAAATCCCTCCCCCGTGTGATTGCCATAATGATAATCTATGTCGGGAAGGAAATTGCATGAATAGCTCATATTGCAAACGAGTTTAGCTGCAGTAATTGAACTCCGCATGTTTGCCGGGTATGAGATTTAAGCACTGTTGGGATAATTTATTGTCACTGAATTATTTACAAGACTTGAGTTTATCACATGAGGCAGGCAAATTACAATTATAGCAGGATAACAGTGGGACTTCTCACATAGAGTTGTCCTCTTCTGTTGTTCTCTGTGAACAGGAGACCACTGGAAGGTGTTTCTTTTACAAAAGGAGGTCCTTAATGAATTGTTTCTGTTTGTAAATAAACGCTTTCCAACTTTCGCCTCTGGAGAACAGCAAGAGAGGAGTGACATCAAGTGATGAGTCCCAGTCAAAAAGATACTGCTGTAATTGTGATTTGCCAGCCTTGTGATAAATTCTTTATTGCCAAAAAATTAAAACGAGGAGAAAGCTCTTAAGCATTGGAAGAAACCCTCAATAGATCTAGTGTTCAATTTAATTTTACCTTTCCTGACTCCTCATGTCCCACCCTCTTATATGATTTCTATGTAGTGTGATTGCTACTGGATCTAGTGGTAATAATTAAACTTGTGCTCCTCAGTATTTTCCAGCAAAGAAAGAAACAGTTGTAGTCAATGCTTGCAGGTAGGGTACTAGTAAACTGACACATTAGGAAAAAATTATTAGTCCTCCATATCAAGATCAGTGCTATAAACTTTCTGCTCCCATGGAAACATGCTTTGATTGAGTCACTCAGAAAGATCCCATTTGTCTTCTGCTATTTGATAATACGGTAAATTCTCGCTTAGCCAACATAAACGGACCAGCAGAATGTTGAATAAGTGAAAATGTTGGATAAGAAGAAGTGATTAAGGAAAGGCCTATTAAATGTTAAATTATGTTATGATTTTACAAATTAAGCACCAAAACATCATGTTTTACAATAAAGCAACAGAAAAAGCAGTTCAATGCACAGTAAGGTTATGTATTAATTACTGTATTTACGAATTTAGCGCCAAAACATCGCAATGTATTGAAACAGCTGAAGATCCGGGCAGGAGGCAGACTGCGTTGGATAATACAGAACGTTGGATTGGCAAAGGTTGGATAAGCAAGACTCTACTGTGTTAATACTTGGACCTCACTTTGTCAAATTTCATGGGGTCTGGAGTTCTGTAGAATGAAGCAGCCAGTCAGAACTCCCATTAAATTTGCTGCATGAGTAAAACGATTACTATTTGAAGTATAAACCTAGAGTAAAGTTGAATTTACCAGTTGCAGAAAAAAAATGCATTCACGTTTATTAGTAAGCATGCATCACTATATCACTCACTCTGGGCACTATATCAGACAGCTTCAAATCAACCCACTTTTTTGAGGGGAAAACTACCTGAGGTCCAGATGGGTAGTTTCTCCAATAAATTTAAAGTGGGACAGTCCAAGAAAGACTGATCGACATCTCCAGTGGATTTATGAGTGAAATGGTAAAAGCTATGTAAGTCATACCCCATGAAGAGCAGCTTAGGGAGCTGGGTATGTTTAGCCTGGAGAATAAAAGTTTAAGAGGTGACATGATAGCCATATTTAAATATTTGAAAGGATGTCATATGGATGATGGAGTAAACTTGTTTTCTGCTGCTTTAGAGACTAGGACATGGAGCAATTCTTCATGTTAGAAGAAAAGAGCTTCAACCTATTCAAAGAAGAATTTCCTGACATTAAAAACTATTCAACAGTGGCATATGCTGCCTCAGAATGTGGCGGAGTCTTCTCCTCTGGAAGTTTTTAAACAGAGGCTGGATGGCCATCTGTTAGGTGTTCTTTGATTATGGAATCCTGCATGGTAAAACGCAGTTGAGTTGGATGGCCCTTGTGGTCTCTTCCCATTCTATGATTCTATGATATGTACTATAAAATAATGCATGATATGACATCATAGCACTACCCTTTTTATTATTGCAGTGACTGTCAACCAATTGTGTGTGGTGCAAGAGGGAAAATAAACAACTCAGTCACAAAACAATGAACAGAACCAGTGTGAAGTGAAAGAAAGAGTGGTATATCTGTCTTGCTGGAATGCCGCCATTCCTCCACACCTGCACATTTTTGCCACTGTAGTATATCAGATATCAAATGCCTGGAAAACAATCAGATAAGGTTTGTAGAATGTCCAAAATCTGCCAAACGTTCAGCATAGACAGTATTTATAGCATAGAGTTCTGTCATTGACACCTGTAATCGTTCCCATATCTACTAACTTTAGCAGCCTATACTGATATGCTGTACCTTGAGGCTGCAATAAACGTATAGTTGTCTAATCTAAACTCACCTCTAAGAATTATTTAGGGAGAGCGCTATGGTGTTCAAACAACAGAACTGACACTACCGAATTCCTGATCTTCATTGCTGCGGCAAGCGCAGCAACTACACCAGGTACTTACCCACCTCCTGTTGTGCTGATGGACTTCTAAGGTGCCCAATCACTCCTTCCTGCTTCTGCTGGCTGTCTAGTGAGTCCGTGTGGAGTGCAGCTGGGGTATCTGCCAGGCATTACTGGTTGAAGCGTGACGCTCCACCCCTTCTCCTGTGCCACACACCCTACAGAGCTGAAGCAGAGGAGCACAAGGGTGGGTGTCATCTATCTCTCTAGGACAGATGAAAGAGTGAGCACACCAGGCAAACTGTTCTGTCCGACAGCATTCATTACTGGTCGGTGGCATCTGCCAGGATATCAAACCCTCAGCAAGACTTTGGGCTCCTGTTTCTGGGGGCTTTGGTGGCCTTTTACCTCTTTCCCATGGTACTCTGCCTTGACCCATAATACTTCATGTGGTAGCTGTGACACAGTGACATCCTGCGTCCGTGTCTCTTCACTGCATGGGGAGGAGGGGCAGATAAATAGGGTCCCTTTTTCAGCAACATGCATCCACCTCTTCTCCATGATAAGTACTGCGCAAGCTCCAGCTACAACATAAGACTGTTCCCTCTGTTGGGCTTGCCAACAGCTGGCCACCTCGCAAAGGTGCTTCTAATGGAAACATGAGAAACAGAGACTGTTGTGGTTTACGTCACATCTGGGATAAAAGCAGAGTACATGTAAGAAAGTCTAGACATCAAGAAAGTGAACACTTCTTTTAGTGAAATAGATCTCTTTTCTTTTAGAAGGAGGGAGGGATGAGTATTTGGGGTGGATTGGCATCCAAGGCAAGTAAGATGGGCACACATGAAAGAGATCTTTACAATAACAAACTATGCAAATAGAATGATCAAAGAGAAACGAACCACTCTCCATCTCTGAAAGCATTAGAATTGGGTTATTTTGCAAAGCCATCTGGCAGGAGGTTTATATGGGATAATACCTCACATTGATATGAGAAATGGTGAAAATGTGCGGCTTAAAAGCAACTCGGTAAATTAGTTCGGTTAACAGAGTCAACCCTCTATACTTTCTAAAATGAAAGGTGCTGTATTCAATCCAACTTCTGCATTAGAAATCCTTCTTATTAGTGCAAGATTTATCACACCAATCTATAAAATATACTCTGCACATACCACAAGGCTCCCTCTCTCTCTCTCTCTCTCTCTCTCTCTCTCTCTCTATGATACTGTATTTCCAGAGTCCTGCTATACAAAACTTCTGGAAGTGAACAGTTTAGCTTGGATTAAGCCCTGTCGCCAAGCGAAATGAGGATTTCAACCACGTGCTCCTGTCCGTCTGGCAGTAATAGGATGAGCTTTGAAAACAGCATCTGTTGAATTCCAAAATTTCAGCAAATGTCATATGCATTACTGAGCGTGATTCTGGCAAATCAAGGGAACACAGCATTGATGAAGATCTTCACATATTTGTAAAGGGTGTTATATCACTGCTGTCATAGCCAATAGAGTTGCCACATGGAAATCAGCTCACAACATTAACGGCTGCCTACTTCATTGTGATTTAAGTGCTTTCATTTAACAGTCAGAAAGCCTAGTCAGTTACTGAAGCCACCATAGCAAAACATTGCAGTCAGATTTGCTGTCAGCTTTATTGTCAAATCATATCTTTGCAATAATTCTTTATAAGGTAGTGGATAAAGTTTGACTTAAAGATTCATTATCCCCAGCCTGCTGTTTTGCCACAATCGTGGTAGTGCAAGGAGCCGAAACAACGGTTTTGGAGCATTCAGTATCACTTTTAAAGAAATGGATGTGCCACAACATTTGTCCTACTGCATAACTCATACTAAGGACAAGAGGCCATATTAGGATTGACTATGGAGAGCAAAATGGTTTTCAATTGGCAAAGGGGTCAATCCAAACTGCAAAATGTTATCACTCCTTTTATTAACTTGTATGCTGCATGTTTCAAAATTGGGTTAGACTCTGGGGGGAAAAGGTATGTAAACTGAAGGTAAGAACATCAAAAATTTAAGAAATGCATATTACTAGCAGAAAATAATTACTGAAAATCCAAGGAAGAAAGTTAAAATATGTATTTACAGTTGAATATAAAGAAAACAAAAATAACAAGCACATATGGTTTATATAATGTTAAAGCAGGCAATAAAGAAATTGAGGTAGTCAAATATTTTTGATACCTTGCCTCAGCCATCAGTCATAATACAGACTGCAATCAAGGCATCAGAAGAAGACTAGGACTTGGCAGGACAGTTATGAAGAAACTAGATAAGACCCTCACGTATAAAGATATATCACTTTTGAAAACAAAAGTCAGGATTATTCTGTCATCATATTTCTGATTTCTATGCATGGCTGTGAAAGCTGGACAGAGAAGAAAGCTGATAGAAAAAGATTTAACTCATTTAAGATGTAGTGCTGGAGAAGAGTGGATAGCTTGGCATGCCAAAAGAACAAATAAATAAGTGCCAGAACAAATCAGGCCTGAGTTGTTGATAGAAGCCAAGATAATTTACTGTGTTGTTGTGAGTTCAACAATACAAGATAATTTAACTGAAGCTGTAGTATTTTGGACATATTATCAGAAGACATAACTCACTAGAAAAGACAATAATCCTTGGCATGGTAGAAAGCAGAAGGAAAAGAAGACCATACTGAAAATTGATAAACTCAGTCATGGAAGTCACATCTGTGAGTCTGCAAAACTTGAATTGATGACAGGATGACCTAGAAATCTTTCGTTCATAGAGTTACCTAAAGTTGAAGTTTGTTTGTTTGTTTGTTTGTTTTTGTCGTGTCAGGAGCGACCTGAGAAACTGCAAGTCGCTTCTGGTGTGAGAGAATTGGCCGTCTGCAAGGACGTTGCCCAGGGGACACCCGGATGATTTTGATGTTTTATCATCCTTGTGGGAGGCTTCTCTCATGTCCCTGCATGAGGAGCTGGAGCTGATAGAGGGAGCTCATCCGCCTCTCCCCAGATTCGAACCTGCAACCTTCAGTCCTGCCAGCACAGGGGTTTAACCCACTGTGCCACCGGGGGCTCCAGAAGTTGAAGTTGAGTTGACCACAGTTAAAAACAATAATAAGAGATGCATATCTCATGTCCTGTGCGTCTGAGTATGTCCTTCAAGTTTTCCTGTCCCATCTTGCCCTACCAGCCCCAGCCCAAGACATTTATCTGCCTGAGATCTAAGAGCAATGGTGCTTCACACCATGACCAATACCAAAACCAACCCAATTATTTTGGAAAACGAGACTGAATAATTAACAATCGGATGTCTTTTCCTTCAATCCAATGTCTGAATCATTCTTCCAAATGGTAAAGCTGCCCTTTCTCAGTTTTCACTCCCAATTATCCTCCTTCTATTTTTCTTGTGGGGCAGATATTGGCCCAAAGAGAGAAGCAGTGGGAACACAACAGTCTGAAATCATACATGTTGTCCTGCCAACCCTCTTTGTATCTGCCAAGATGGCCTGAGGTAGATAGAACTTGAAGATGAAACTTCATAGCTACAGACAGCCAGAAAACAATTGACACAAGATTCCCTTTCTATATATTATCAGTTTATACATTTAAAGCCACCTGGAATCATCTAAAGATAAGACGTGCCCCTAGAGCATTAGGGAGGTGTTCAAAGATAAGTGACCCTTCTAGAAGACATTAGCATTTCACAGGCAGATTGCTCCTCATTAACTGGAACCAGCTGTGTATCTGTTTTAATCCAAGCCTTTCTATCTTCCAGTTCTGAGAGTCCAGGCAGACTCTCAGAACTGGCAGTCTTGTTGGTCCACCTTGGCTTCTGTCCCTCACATTAGATCTCTTTCCGCCTGGCTATAAAGGATCTCATACTTTTTCCCAGCAAGTGCTAATCTCATCATTCATCTGGTTAGCACAGCAGCAGGTGGATGGAAATGTTCCCAAGGTGCAGAGTGCGAAGAGTCCTTCCATCAAGGCTGTGGCACGAGACCTCGAAGAGCTAGGAATTACCTTTAAGGAATACGTGATCTGGCAAAAAGAAAGATAGAAATAAAAATCCATGGGTGAAATTTCATTGAGTTAGCACAGCCTATAGTTGTTGCTTTAATTATTGCTATTATGCGTAGGAGTGCAGTTAGTTTTTCATCCATATATGTCAATACTGGGAGAGCATGAAGGTTCATCAGGACATAGGATTTATGATCAGGTGAGTGACAGCATAAGGAAACTCACTTGGTGACTTCACAGCAAATCAATGGCAATTTGGCTTAGAACAGGGGTCCTCAAATATTTTAAATTGAGGGCAGGCTCCCTCAAACTGTTGAGGAGTCAAACTAGTTAAAAAAAAACATAAATGAATTTCTATTCACCCTACACATATCTTATATAAATTATTTGCAGAACAAAAAGGTATGAATGTTTAAAAGTAAGAACAATTTTAACTAACATAAAGTTACCAGTATTCAGTTGAATGAATGGGCTTACTTTTGGCTGATGAGATAGTCAAGCTAATTAGATTGTTGTTGTTGTTGTTGTGCCTTTGTTTCAGATTTAGGGGAACTCTAAGTATAAAGTATAGGGTTGGATGAAGATAAATAACCTTGGAGGGCTACATCCAGCCTGCAGGCCTTAGTTTGGGGACCCCTGAGCTAGAGCTTTCTGTAGTGCCCAGAATTCATGGTAAGCTATGGAGACAGTGTCGGAACTCAGATGCCTTTAAAGAGCCAGACACAGTATTGTAAACAATCAACAGTTTATTAAATCAAAGAAAACAGAGCTCAGAGACACTTCCCTCAGTGCCTCTGGCTAAAACTCAAAGTTTGGAGCAGTTTGCAGCTTAAAAACCAAAACAAGCAAATAAACCGGATTATACTGGCAAAACAAGAGTTCAAGCAAAATGCACCAAAATAACACAGTTCAAAAATAAGGCCAAAACAAAACACTGTGAAGAGAAGCCGTTGTCCAAAATCAGTCCATGGTCGAAGAAGTCCCAGTTGTAGATAACAGCATCCAAAAGCAGCGTCATCGTCAGTAAACAGTCCGTGATCAAGGAGAGGGGAATTCCGCACTTACGAGAGTCCAAGCCGGTCAGCACACGAAGAATACAGCAACCTGCAGTTCCAGGACCCAAGCCCAACAAGAGAAGCGACAGCAGCAAAACCCAAGGCACGTAACCAACACTTTGCCTACTGCAAAGTTCCAAACTTTCAGTGCCTTCATTTATCCTACAACTCATCATCCGTTGATGAGCTGTCCTCCGCCCTTTCTTCATCTCTATCAGCTGTCTTACCCATTACAGCTGAGCGCCAACACCCATCTCTCCAACTCCTCCACCTCCTGTCAAGACTTAAGTCTCCCTATGAATCCCTGGTATCTCCAGGCTGCCAATCCCCAGAAAAACCCTCAAACGTATCACTGGATGTGGGTTGCATGCACACATTCCTGACTTCTTGTACTTGAGTCCAATCTAATGGCTCTTCTTCATCCTCACTACTCCCAAACCTATTACTTCCAGTAAAACCCATGAAATCCTCATCTTCAGTGGGAGCACTAAGTATGTCCCGGATCCTTTTCCTCTGACGTTCTTCATCAGACTCCTGCTCACGAGTAATCCGTTTAACACCTCTACTCCCATCTCCCTCCTCTTCCTCTCACATTTCACTCTCTGAAAAGCCTTCGAAAGAGTCTTCATCTGTGGGAGACATAAGTATCTCCCGGATACGCTTCCTTTGTTGCTCTTCCTCAAGCATCTGAGCACCCTGTTTGGCTCCTCTATTACTCCCACTAGTAGTAGTACCGTTGCCAGCAGACTCTACTACAACACAAAGCATCATACAAAAAATGCATTAGATAATAGATATCTTCTTGTGCAATATTTTAAAAATGTTATGTGTTATTTATTTATATATATATATATATATATATATATATATATATATATATATATCTGAAAAAGGGTACTGTTACTGTATTGAGAAGATTTTCATAAAGGTTTTTCCCTGACATTAAGTCTAGTCGTGTCTGACTCTGGGGATTGGTGCTCATCTCCATTTCTAAGCCGAAGAGCCGGCAATGTCCTTAGACACCTTCAAGGTCATGTGGCTGGCATGACTGCATGGAGCACTGTTACCTTCCTGCCAGAGCAGTACCTATTTATCTACTCACATTTGCATGTTTTCAAACTGCTAGGTTGGCAGATACACACACACACACAGTGTGTGTATGTATTAGGGCTGTGCAAAACGTCATTTGTGCCTCATTTGTTGTATCTATTTTCATAAGATTTGTACATATGATGTGATATTAAGAATCCCAATAGCTCTAAAAATGAGGGCAAAAGCTTCCCCACTCGAGCAATCACTTAACAAAAAAGTAACAAAAAATGTTACAGTGTAATAATTACAACACAGAGCCCTTCTGATATTTTAGAAACACTTTAGAAACGATTCACTGTGCGTGCCCCCCTAATTTAGTAATTAGTATCAAAACATTTTTTTCTTTAATCGCACAGGCGATGTGTGGGTGTGTGTGCACGCGTGTGGCAAAATCTTAGAGCTACATAAAAAAAGGCTTTAAGAAAATTAAACCATTAATAAAGTATCTTACAAACCATGTAACTGGATTGAAACAGCAGCTCTTATTTTATTGGCATTTGGCAAAAGCTAATCACAGAGTCACCTTAAAAGATCTAGAGATGCCTAGAGATAATATATTATTCAAATCTGTGAATAATCAAATCTACAAACGTTAAAACCAAAAATGTGTAGAGCCAAGTGTACATGCTTCCTATAAGTATTAGACATGGTGTTTATTATTTGACAAACTGGGCAACTGCGGTTTAAGGCATCATACTGAATGACATCATCAAAGTCTGTCTCTCGTGACATCCCAAGGGCTCACCCTGAGACTCAGGTCTTGTCCAAAAATCTGACAGCTGACAATTCCACTGAACCTTTGAAAATGAGAAAATAAAACTTTGACTAATTGAATCACAGGTTATGCTGAACTGGCCCTTTGCGATCTACAAGAGCCTTCCCCTCATCTTTCCATATCTATAACACCTATAGAACTGGAGATGAGATTATTCCCCTTTGTCATCCATTCATTAGGTAATGGAAAGGTAATATATCTCCTCCCGCAACTACTCCTTCTTCAAACTGCATAGAATGTGCTCAGCTTCAGCAGAACCTTCACTTTAGTTCAGGCAGATTAACTCCATCACAACATGGAATGTGGAACAGTCCAGTGGGCCCTTGGTAGCTGAGGTCATTGTTAAGCTTTTCAATTAACCATTGAATGATCTGGGTAGAGTGTCACCCCAACAGCTGCCCTGGCCTGGAGGTGGGTGAGATATAGTCAAAGAAGATAACTGGAGCTTTGTTCCAAGCATTGCAATCACATTTAAAACATGTGTGTAAAGAAGCAAGCCCAGACATTATCAAAGATGCATATCTTAATAGCGAGGGAAGTCCACTGGGAAGTTATCTTATTCAAGATTTATCAAAACAAACAAGAAATTCGAATGTTCTTCCTCAGCTTTCGTCCCCTTTGGTGGGTCTTCAGCAATTCCTGGTGCATTGCTCCCAATGTTACAAGAGCTGAATCAAAGCAGGAGATAGTAGAACTTCTAAGAAGATCTAAAGTGTTTTATGAGGCATAGGGGCTCTCGTCCTGAACTTGATTCTGCTTCCAAAAATTTTTATATCATGCAATTTCTAAAACAAGGGAGGACTGTAACTCAGTAGGAATGCAGAAGGCCCTTGTTTCAACCCCTAACATCTTTAAGTAGAACTGGAAAGACTAGAAAGTTGCTGACAATAAGTGTAGGCCAGTGGTTCCCAATCTGTGGTTGACCAGGGATCACTTGACAAGGTCAACCACAGATTGACCAGGGATCACCAGGTCAACAGTGGTTGACCAGGGATCACTTGACCTGGGACCACTCTCCAACATTAGTACCAAAAGGGTTACAAATCAGTTTTTGGTCAACTTGGTTATTTGGAGTGCTGATCCAGAAAACCGCATTGGATACACCACATCGGTTCTTGTTTCTGATACAGAACATATGCCCTCCAATAGTTATTTATTTATTTATTTATTTATTTACAGTATTTATATACCGCTTTTCTCACCCCGAAGGGGACTCAAAGTGGTTTTTGCCATCTGCACACCCACAGAAAACCATATTTCATAATCTAGAGCTCATATGGTAGTAGTAACCTTACCCGTCATCCCCATTGCCTCGGGGGTTTCACAAGAGCAGTCACTCATTGTTGTATGATTTTGAGGCCACGGTGTAAAAATGATGAGGCCACGGACCACATTTTCATTATTGCGAACCGCTTATGGTCCATAGACCACAGGTTGGGAACCACTGGTGTAGGCAATCGTGGACTAAATACAGAATATGATGTCATGAGAAATTTGCAAGTGGATAGTTTTTAATTTGTTAACTTTTGTGTTGTGTTCTAATTTTGGATTCCAAATAACCTGACAGGTTGGCTATTATGCATCTTGATTATGGTAACTCTAGGTTGCTCTGTCACAGGCAGCAATATTATAATAATAATAATAATAATAATAATAATAATAATAATAATAATAACAACAACAACAACAACAACAACACTTTATTTGTACCCCGCTACCATCTCCCCAAGGGACTCTGTGCGGCTTACATGAGGCCGAGCCCAAATACAACAATACAAGCAATAATAACAACAATACAAGCAATTAAAATAAAAAACATGGACAATAAGATATGCAACATTAACAATAAGACAACGCACAATTAAAACTGTGGGAAGGCCAAATGTAAAATTGAAACTGAAAATAATGCTGGAGCATGGGCGAAAAGGTGGTGGTGGCTTTTGTGGAAAACATACAATATGTCTTGGAGTGACCTTCACTAGATAGACCAGTAGTTTGATTCATTATATAGTATCTTACTATGTTCCAAGTAGCACAGGTGATTTCCCCTTGCCTTCATTTGAAGGTTTTTAAGCAGAGGCTAGATGGCCATCTGTCAGATGTGCTTTGGTTCTGTGTTCCTGAATGGTAAGACATTGGACTGGATGGCCCTTGTAGTCTTGTCCAATTCTATGATTCTATGAGTCTATGATTTTATCTTCACAACAGTCCTATGGGGAAAATTAAACTGGTTGTCTAAGAATCTTAATGGTTATAACAGTTTTAAGAACCTACAAAACTACACAAACCCAACACAAAATACTTGAAATGGCAGTAACAGTGCACTGAAGTTTTTGTATATGTTATAAAACCAGGTTGTTGTATTTAAAATGTTCCTTTTCTTATGACCAGCATTTTCCCCAAAAGCAATGCATTGGCATTTTCAGAAATCAAATTGCAATAGACACACCTGGCTTGTTACCTGAAATATGATTGTCTGGATCTGGTTTATATACCAGATTTGGTATATAAACCAGATCTGGTTAATTATTTTTGTCCTAGTTTTAGGCTTGTTCTTGGAATTATTTGGGGTGCTGAAAATTGCAGTGGATAGACCGCATCAGCTCTGGTTTTCTAGATATTGTTATCATTATTCTTCATGGGCAAGTAGATGGTGATTGATATATGGCGTGTGTTCTGTACCTTAGAAACTAGAACTTATAGGGGGAAACCGGTACCATTTCTGGAATTAGCAGTTCAAATATACCCAGAAACACATCTCATATTTAAGACATCAATATGTGTGTTGGCAAGTGTAATGATACTG
This sequence comes from Anolis sagrei ordinatus, assembly GCF_025583915.1. Classification (NCBI taxonomy): domain Eukaryota; kingdom Metazoa; phylum Chordata; class Lepidosauria; order Squamata; family Anolidae; genus Anolis; species Anolis sagrei. The sequence goes on along the minus strand of NW_026847660.1, from coordinate 25,379,874 downwards.
TGACGTGTTGCTTACTCAGCCATATCTTTCCAGCTATGCCATGGCAATGTAGTTGGGTCTTTTCTTATACGTTTATATAAGCAATATATATTCCTTATTGTTCTGACAATTTTGCCTCATTTTGTGTTATGTGGTATCTTTGCCAGTGGCATAGTTGTGCTAACAGACTATCAAGCTTGTAGTATATCTCCTGCTTTACCAATATCACAAACAATTTGTTATAACTCCAGCACAGAACTGCACTAAATTATCCCATTACAAAACAGGGGAAATAGTTTAGAATAAGGATTGGGAATAAGCAATATGCATCATTGGGTTGCTGTGTGTTTTCCGGGCTGTATGGCCATGTTCCAGAAGCATTCTCTCCTGACATTTCACCCACATCTATGGCAGGCATCCTCAGACTTCACAACCTCTGAGAATGCCTGCCATAGATGTGGGTGAAACGTCAGGAGAGAATGCTTCTGGAACATGGCCATACAGTCCGGAAAACTCAGAGCAACTCAGTGATTCTGGTCATAAAAGCATTCGGCAACACAATATGCATCATTTTTAGAGACTATAAGCATACTGTAATAGTTTGAGCATTGAATTAGAATGCCAAGAGATCAAGATTAAAATTGCCACTCTGCCATGATTGACCTTGGAAAATCTAATTTTAACAAATCTTGTGAAGAAAACCTGAGGCTAGGGTTATCATAAATCAGAGCCAACTTAAAGGCACATGACAACAACAATAGCAATCTTTTATACTCTTAATTTTCCATTCAGTATACATATCCTCATATCTACACATAGGTGGATGTAAATTTAACATGCTCCCCCTTCCATTTTATTTGATGACCTATTAAAATATTATGTACTCTCGAAGGCTTTCATGGCCGGAATCATTGGGCTATTGTAGGTTTTTTCGGGCTATATGGCCATGTTCTAGAGGCATTCTCTCCTGATGTTTCGCCTGCATCTATGGCAAGCATCCTCAGAGGCAGTGAGGTCTGTTGGAAACTAGGAAAATTGGGTTTATATATCTGTGGAAGGCCCAGGGTGAGACCTCACTACCTCTGAGGATGCTTGCCATAGATGCAGGCGAAACGTCAGGAGAGAATGCCTCTAGAACATGGTCATATAGCCCGAAAAAACCTACAACAACCTATTATGTACTTTTCTCATACCTTATGTTGTAAACTGTCTTAAATAAATAGCTGTGAAAATAAACTATGAGGTCAGTCAGTTAGTGAACTTGAAAGGCCTTTTTAATGGGCCAAAGAAACATTATGTGTTAGATCAATGTATATTCAACTCCTAATGACATGTTTGAAACATGGGATTAGTCACGGTTAGCAATGATATTGTAATGCAATACATTAGTGATGGTAGAGAGCCCTAAAGGAAAACCACAGCCTGATTTCTTGACTTCACCCCGGAGAGGGTAGAGCGTGCTATTCTCCCCTTCCAAAGCATTCCAATGCATTTTCCCACCTCCTGCTGGCAATAAATCACAGTTAAGCCTTCTTCTCCACCTACATCTTTCTCTCCCATCTTACAATTTTTCCTCCTTCCCACCCAGCAGGTGGAAAGGGGATGAGAGGAACTGAGCAGGCAGCTACTCCCTTTGGGATGCTTTTTTTTCACTTGCCAGCTCTTGAGTTTAGCCAGCTGCTGCTCTTGCGGACTGACAGGACCTCTTGTGCTCTGAGGTCATTTCTTTAGACCTCACTGCACTGGAATCTCCTGGCTTCCCTTCCAAACTTTTGGCATCCCTACAGCCATACTGAACCCTCACAGTGGGAATGGATTTCCCTGCATGCACGAAGGTGCCACACTTGTTGATGCTGTTCCTCTTGGTGCCCCATATACACACCTCTTGAGATGCTTCTCCCACACCATACTTGAAGGGGCCTTTCAGTTGTTATCATTTGATTTTTTAAAACTTTTATTTGAGAAAAAATACAGTTATATAGACATATACTATACATATACTATACATTTCCTTCTCTTCTCATTCACCCCTGTGCTCCCCTTCTCCAGAGCCATCTTTTCTTCTAAAGTCCCACCAAAAGATCAATTCTTCATTTGGAGGTAAATTCCCATCTTCTTTTTTCCAATACCAGATTTTTTTTGATGTTTTACCATCCTTTTGGGAGGCTTCTTTCATGTCCCCGCATGGGGAGCTGGAGCTGATAGAGGGTGCTCATCCACGCTCTCCCCAGATTCAAACCTGCGATCTGTCGGTCTTCAGTCCTGCCGGCACAAGGGTTTAACCCACTCTGCACCACTGGAGGCTCTAGATTATTAAACATGGTTTTCTGTGGGTGAGCACATGGTGAATTCTGGCGACTACAGCTAAAGGAAAACCACAGAACTTATGAAATGCCAAAATGTTTAAATATTTTATGGTTATAAATATGGTTTGTATAGTTTTAATTGATCTTAATTTTATAGTTATATGTTTTTAGATATGCATTTTAGATATGCATTTTATATGGATGTGGGGCATTTAATTTTTGCCATTTCTTATATTATACACCACTTTCAGTCCCCCTAGGAATGAGAAAAACAATACAGAAATACAATAAATAGATAAATGTGTTCTGTATCAGAAATTGAAGCTGAAGTGGTCTATCCAATGCAATTTTCTGAATCAGCACCCCAAATAACCACATTGAATCTAAAGTTTGATTGAAAAATAGATTCGTATCCCTTTTGGTACTAATGTGGGAGAGTAGTCCCTGGTCAAAGTGTTCCCTTGTCAAGTGGTCCCTGGATTTTTAAAAAAGGATGGAAACCATTGTTTTAAAGAGTTCATCAAAGGTGCTAGAACACTTCTATGTATTGGGCTCAGCACCTCAGATAGCTCCTTTCTAGTGTAGACTATAACTCAGAGTGGATTTAGTGCCAAGGCTTATACTTAACCACTTCTTGGAGAACCTACTGTATATCTCTGACAGTAAATAAATAAACTCACCATACAGTGAGTAGGATTCAAAGACATAGCTTGGCTAGTCTTAAATTAGAGTGCAAAGGGATCTTGTAGCACTCTAAAGAGAATAAGAGAATTTCCTCAGAGGAAGTAGACTTAGTCTAAGAAAGCTTATGCTATCAATTTCATTCTCCCAGTTAGTCTCTAGGGTGCCACAAGATTCCTTTGCATACTGATATATACTTAGCTATAAATATAAATATAAGTTAAGCAAGCCTATTCATTAGATATGCAAAGGTACCAACTTTTCTTGCAGTTGCAAGAAGTCAGAGCTAAAGACTATCTGTGTTGAATACACTGAGGTGGTACTAAATAGAAAACAAATGCAACATATATTTGAACAAGCCCTTTTGGGTAGGATAACCACATCCAAAAGTAAGGTTTTATCTTTGAAAAGTGTTATACAGATATAAACAATACTTGCATTTCCTTGCATTCTTGAAATGAAAGAATATCAAAATACATTTAGATGGCCTCTTGAGAAAATGGTAACTCAAAGTATTTTGCATTTCAGGGCTTTTGTACAAAATATAGGATTTTCCTTCAAGACAGGTTTGCAAAAAAAAACGGTTTTGGTTATGAGGCAAAAAATTGCTTGTTTTTCCACAGATGATTTGGTTTTTTGCACACACACGAGTCCCAAAGTATGAAAAAACTATTTAAAATGTGCAAAAGTCTCATTAGATAGCCTTTAGGGCGGAAATGTTAAAAACAATTTGATTTTTCATGAAAGAATAAAGAATGCAAATATTCACTTCACCAACACATCATTATCACTGCCTTTCCTATACATTAGATGTTTCTCTCATTCCTGATCCATGAATTTTACTAATACATACTATATACCACTTTGTACCATGAGATGGCAGTAGGCCTTTTCCTTTGTAGCACAATATTCATATGAGAGTTGCCATATAGATGTGGAGTGGACAATCCTCATTCCTTAAATCTGCAGGAAGTCAAGTTCCATCTCACGAATTCTAAATATTTAACCATAGGCATATGAAAGTCTATTTAGGTCACATAAGAATGAATATGAAGAGAGAGAGTTGGGGTCACTTTGGGGAAGTTTAAAAACTCCTTTTGTGGATACTGTATGTCAAGAACAAGAAAAGAATTAACATCAAAATGAAAACAAAGTAAAAATAATCCAATAAGACATATTAACATTAATAACATTGTTGTTGTTCATTCGTTCAGTCGTCTCCGACTCTTCGTGACCTCATGGACAGCCCACGCCAGAGCTCCCTGTCGGCCGTTACCACCCCCAGCTCCCTCAAGGTCAGTCCAGTCACTTCAAGGATGCCATCCATCCATCTTGCCCTTGGTCGGCCCCTCTTCCTTTTGCCTTCCACTTTCCCCAGCATAATTGTCTTCTCTAGGCTTTCCTGTCTCCTCATGATGTGACCAAAGTACTTCAACTTTGTCTCTAGTATCTTTCCCTCCAGTGAGCAGTCGGGCTTTATTTCCTGGAGGATGGACTGGTTGGATCTTCTCGCAGTCCAAGGCACTCTCAGAACTTTCCTCCAACACCACAGCTCAAAAGCATCGATCTTCCTTCGCTCAGCCTTCCCTAAGGTCCAGCTCTCACATCCGTAGGTTACTACAGGGAATACCATGGCTTTGACTAGGCGGATCTTTGTTGCCAGTCTGATATCTCTACTCTTTACTATTTTATCGAGACTGGACATTGCTCTCCTCCCAAGAAGTAAGCGTCTTCTGATTTCCTGGCTACAGTCTGCATCTGCAGTAATCTTTGCACCTAGAAATACAAAGTCTGTCACGGCCTCCACGGTTTCTCCCTCTATTTTCCAATTGTCAATCATTCTTGTTGCCATAATCTTGGTTTTTTTGACGTTTAGCTGCAACCCGGCTTTTGCGCTTTCTTCTTTCACCTTGATTAGAAGGCTCCTCAACTCCTCCTCGCTTTCGGCCATCAGAGTGGTGTCATCTGCATATCTGAGGTTGTTAATGTTTCTTCCAGCAATTTTCACCCCAGCTTTGCATTCATCCAGCCCCGCACATCGCATGATGTGTTCTGCATACAAGTTAAAAAGGTTGGGTGAGAGGATGCAGCCTTGCCGTACGCCTTTCCCAATCTTGAACCAGTCTGTTGTTCCGTGGTCAGTTCTTACTGTTGCTACTTGTTCCTTGTACAGATTCCTCAGGAGAGAGACAAGGTGGCTTGGGATGCACATCCCACTAAGAACTTGCCACAATTTATTATGATCCACACAGTCAAAGGCTTTAGAATAGTCAATGAAGCAGAAGTAGATGTTTTTCTGAAATTCCCTGCCTTTCTCCATTATCCAGCGGATATTGGCAATTTGGTCTCTCGTTCCTCTGCCTTTTCTAAACCCAGCTTGAACATCTGGCAACTCTCGCTCCATGTATTGCTGGAGTCTTCCTTTCAGGATCTTGAGCATTACCTTACTGGCATGAGAAATAAGGGCCACTGTACGGAAGTTTGAGCAGTCTTTCGCATTTCCCTTTTTTGGTATGGGGATATAAGTTGATTTTTTCCAGTCTGATGGCCATTCTTGTGTTTTCCATATTTGCCTGGCAAATGGCATGCATCACCTTGACAGCATCATCTTTTAAGATTTTAAACAGTTCAGCTGGGATCCCGTCGTCTCCTGCTGCCTTGTTGTTAGCAATGCTTCTTAAGGCCCATTCAACTCACTCCTCAGGATGTCTGGTTCTAATTCATTCACCACACCGTCAAAACTATCCTCAATATTATTATCCTTCCTATACAGATCTTCTGTATAGTCTCTCCACCTTCTCTTGATCTCTTCAGCTTCTGTTAGGTCCCTGCCATCTTTGTTTCTTATCATACCAATTTTTACCTCCAATGTTTCTAATTTTCTGGAAGAGGTCTCTTGTCCTTCCTATTCTGTTGTCTTCTTCCACTTCCATGCATTGCTTATTTAAAAATCGTTCCTTATCTCTTCTGGCTAACCTCTGGAATTGCGCATTTAACTGGGCATATCTCCCCTTATCCCTGTTTCCTTTTGCTTTCCTCCTTTCTTGGGCTCCTTCCAGTGTCTCAGCAGACAACCATTTTGCCTTCTTGGTTTTCTTTTTCTTTGGGACGTACTTTGTTGCCGCCTCCTGAACAATGTCTCGGACTTCTGTCCATAGTTCTTCTGGGACTCTGTTTACTAAATCTAGTCCTTCAAATCTGTTCTTCACTTCCACTGTATATTCGCTAGGGATGTTAGTGAGGTCATATCTAACTGGTCTGTGTATTTTCCCTGATCTCTTTAGTTTTATTCTAAATTGAGCAATAAGAAGTTCGTGATCTGAGCTACAGTCAGCCCCAAGTCTTGTTTTCACCGACTGGATGGATGTCCGCCACCTTTGGCTGCAAAGGATGTAGTCAATCTGATTTCGGTGTTGACCATCTGGTGAGGTCCATGTATAAAGCCTTCTTTTAGGTTGTTGGAAGAGAGTATTCGTTATACACAGCGAGTTTTCCTGGCAAAATTCTATCAGCCTGCGTCCCTCTTCATTTTGTTCTCCCAGACTTGCCTGTGATCCCTGTTGTCATTTGGCTTCCCACCTTGGCATTCCAGTCTCCTGTAATGAAAATAATGTCTCTTTTTGGTGTATTATCCAGTAGTTCCTGCAGATCCTCATAGAACTGATCTACTTCTGCTTCTTCAGCAGCTGTGGTTGGGGCATATATTTGGATCACTGTAATGTGAAAGGCTTTCCTTGCACTCGAATTGAGATCATTCTGTCATTTTTTGGGTTGTATCCAAGCACCGCTTTAGCTAATTTCTTATTAATTATGAAGGCTACTCCATTTCTTCGGTGTTCCTCTTGTCCGCAGTAGTAGATCATTTCTTATTAATTATGAAGGCTACTCCATTTCTTCGATGTTCCTCTTGTCCGCAGTAGTAGATCTGGTGGTCATCTGATGTGAAGTGGCCCATTCCAGTCCATTTCAGTTCGCTGACCCCCAGAATGTCTATCTTTAGTCTTGACATCTCCCCAATAACAACATCCAATTTGCCCTGGCTCATAGATCTTACATTCCAGGTTCCTATGGTGTGTTGATCTTTAGAGCATCGGATTCGTCGTTCACCTCCAGTACCGTCGACCGCTAGCCTTCCTTTCGGCTTTGAGCTAGCTGCGTCATCACATCTGGGGCTAGTTGAACTTATCCTCTGCTCCTCCCCAGTAGCATTTTGGCCATCTTCCGACCTGGGAGTCCCATCTTCCAATGGCATCGACATATCTCTGGTTGTACTGGTCCATTTAGTTTTCTTGGCAAGGATACTGGAGTGGTTTGCCATTGCCTTCCCCAGGGATCACGCTTGGTCTGACCTCTCTGCCACAACCGTCCCGTCTTGGGTGTCCCTTCACGGTTTCGCTCATGACATCATTGAGGTGCTCAAGCTCCAGCGCCCCGACAAGGCGGTGATCCTTTGCTGGAGTTAATAACATTAATTAACATTAAATCATGTACCCTATAAAACAATTAAAATGCATCAGAAGTGGCTATCGTTGGTGTTAATTTTGTGTGTGTGTGTCAGGAGTGACTTGAGAAATTGCAAGTCATTTATGGCATGAGAGAATTGGCCTTCTGCAAGGATGTTGCCCAGGGAACACTCAGATGTTTGATGTTTACACCATCCTTGTGGGAAGCTTCTCTCATGTCCCCACATGGGGAGCTAGAGCTGACAGAGGAAGCTCAACCCACTCTCCCCAGATTCGAACCACTGAGCTGTCGGTCATTAGTGCTGCTGGCACAAGGGTTTAACCCATTGTGCCACTAGGGGCTCCCTTAAAGTGCTATCATAGCTGCCATGAGGTAGCATAGGTTAGCCTGCGATCTGATGCCATTAATTTCAAGTGTCCTAGTCCTCTTCCTAGTGTTGACTATTTCCTTACTCATATCTTCTCCATTATTATTTGACAGAGGGAAATTTGCTTGAGACCCACTCTGAATAGATTGTATTTCATATCTGGAAAGAAGGATTTCACAGCCATGGAGATAATCCACAATCATTAACAATGTAGCTATTAGGGTTGGATAGGTTCGTTCGGAAGAGCCTAAAAGTCAAATAAAACTTCTGACTTTTGACTTTCGAATAAATTGCTGACTCTGCAAAGAGAAGAACTGACTGGTACTAAAATACAAGTAAGTAAATCAGTGCTGGCCTGGGAAAACTGGATTACAGATTTTAAAAAATTACACAACTACAAAAGTTAAACCACAAATATGGAGGGCTGCTTGTATATCTATTGGAGGTTTTCTTTTTCTTTGGAACGTACTTTGTTGCCGCCTCCTGAACAATGTTGCGGACTTCTGTCCATAGTTCTTCTGGGGACTCTGTTTACTAAATCTAGTCCTTCAAATCTGTTCTTCACTTCCACTGTATATTCGCTAGGAATGTTAGTGAGATCATATCTAACTGGTCTGTGTATTTTCCCTGATCTCTTTAGTTTTATTCTAAATTGGGCAATCAGAAGTTCGTGATCTGAGCTACAGTCAGCCCCAGGTCTTGTTTTCACCGACTGGATGGATGTCCGCCACCTTTGGCTGCAAAGGATGTAGTCAATCTGATTTCGGTGTTGACCATCTGGTGAGGTCCATGTATAAAGCCGTCTTTTAGGTTGTTGGAAGAGAGTATTCGTTATACACAGCGAGTTTTCCTGGCCAAATTCTATCAGCCTGCGTCCCGCTTCATTTTGTTCTCCCAGACCATGCTTGCCTGTGATCCCAGTTGTCATTTGACTTCCCACCTTGGCATTCCAGTCTCCTGTAATGAAAATAATGTCTCTTTTTGGTGTATTATCCAGTAGGTCCTGCAGGTCCTCATAGAACTGATCTACTTCTGCTTCTTCAGCAGCTGTGGTTGGGGCATATATTTGGATCACTGTAATGTTGAAAGGCTTTCCTTGCACTCGAATTGAGATCATTCTGTCATTTTTTGGGTTGTATCCAAGCACTGCTTTAGCGAATTTCTTATTAATTATGAAGGCTACTCCATTTCTTCGATGTTCCTCTTGTCCGCAGTAGTAGATCTGGTGGTCATCTGATGTGAAGTGGCCCATTCCAGTCCATTTCAGTTCGCTGACCCCCAGAATGTCCATCTTTAGTCTTGACATCTCACTAATAACAACATCCAATTTGCCCTGGCTCATAGATCTTACATTCCAGGTTCCTATGGTGTGTTGATCTTTAGAGCATCGGATTCGTCGTTCACCTCCAGTACCGTCGGCCGCTAGCCTTCCTTTCGGCTTTGAGCTAGCTGCGTCATCACATCTGGGGCTAGTTGAACTTATCCTCTGCTCCTCCCCAGTAGCATTTTGGCCATCTTCTGACCTGGGAGTCCCATCTTCCAATGGCATACCGACATATCTCTGGTTGTACTGGTCCATTTAGTTTTCTTGGCAAGGATACTGGAGTGGTTTGCCATTGCCTTCCCCAGGGATCACGCTTGGTCTGACCTCTCTGCCACAACCGTCCCGTCTTGGGTGTCCCTTCACGGTTTCGCTCATGACATCATTGAGGTACTCAAGCTCCAGCGCCCCGACAAGGCGGTGATCCTTTGCTGGAGGTTATTTTAGATATACAGGCTCTATTTGGTCACTCATAGATGGTCCCTAGAGTGGCTCCATTCAGAGAGGAAGCTATAGTGACTCATGGAAGGAAATTTCTGGAGCAAGAGAATTGGCCGTCTGCAAGGATGTTGCCCAGGGGACATCGGATGTTTGATGTTTACACCATCCTTGTGGGAAGCTTCTCTCATGTCCCCACATGGGGAGCTAGAGCTGACAGAGGAAGCTCAACCCACTCTCCCCAGATTCGAACCACTGAGCTGTCGGTCATTAGTGCTGCTGGCACAAGGGTTTAACCCATTGTGCCACTAGGGGCTCCCTTAAAGTGCTATCATAGCTGCCATGAGGTAGCATAGGTTAGCCTGCGATCTGATGCCATTAATTTCAAGTGTCCTAGTCCTCTTCCTAGTGTTGACTATTTCCTTACTCATATCTTCTCCATTATTATTTGACAGAGGGAAATTTGCTTGAGACCCACTCTGAATAGATTGTATTTCATATCTGGAAAGAAGGATTTCACAGCCATGGAGATAATCCACAATCATTAACAATGTAGCTATTAGGGTTGGATAGGTTCGTTCGGAAGAGCCTAAAAGTCAAATAAAACTTCTGACTTTTGACTTTCGAATAAATTGCTGACTCTGCAAAGAGAAGAACTGACTGGTACTAAAATACAAGTAAGTAAATCAGTGCTGGCCTGGGAAAACTCTGGATTACAGATTTTAAAAAATTACACAACTACAAAAGTTAAACCACAAATATGGAGGGCTGCTTGTATATCTATTGGAGCCTGCAAACTTCTTACACATATAGGAGTGTTAAGAAGGGGGAGGAAGTAATGTGACTAGAGTCTGAAACTCCTTTTACTGCTGTTTGGGAGATCTTGCACAATCTGATATAGCACTACAATTCCTCTGCAACTGGTGTGATTACATCCTAGGGATTCTGGGGTTTATAATCTTGTGGCATTTCAGAAATATAAATACCCTTTTCCAAACTGCAAATCCTAAGATTTCATAGGATGTTGTCATAATAACCTAGTAGAACCATCGTGCTGTACATGTTTCTTCTGAAAGAGGTGCAGAGGTAGACACTAACACAAGTTGAATGAAACATTCATTTGGATATCCAAACTCATTTATAGATTGTGTTATATCATATTCCCATACTAGTGCTGGAGCCAACTACAGTGGCATTATACTGCCTTGGGCAATACTAAATCTTTACTCATTCAAGAGTCAAGCCTGTCAGGTCATAATAATTCCCTGATTAAAAACATAACTGTATATGAAAACTGCCATGCATCTCGCTTTGGGAGAAGGGTGGCATATAAATCAAATAATTTTTTTTTAATCAAGTAATTTTTTGTTTAAAACATGGTGCTTTTCAAAGCAGTCTCCACTAATGGTGGAAACTTTGAGAAGCCACCCATAAGAAAAAAAACCATCAATTTGCAATACACTAATGCACAACTCCACAGTTTTTGGGAATTTCACAGGTTCCCATACAAATTGAGCAGCAGTAGTGCCACAGCCATCATTTGGGCCCAATTTGGCTCTCCTCACACTTTCACCTGATGGGGAAAAGGCTTCAGGGATGGTCCTTCAATGATGTAGACAAAGCAGAAGATGATCTCAGACATTGGAACAGGAAGTGACCAAAATATTTCTTTTTCCAAAGTAGATTTGATGAGTGGGTTCAAAGGTGACACAAATTCAAGTTGGGGACTACTTTGAATAAGACTATGTTGCAGACATGGGGTTACAATATGTCTTATGTTGTTACTAAAGGAGAGTTGACCCGACAGGCAGTACTTTCAGTACAACCCTCACACATTTCATGCTGCATAGGGTAGTGAAAGATGAAAACAGGCAAAACCATTGCCTTCATGCTATATGTTGTATCATCCAAGCATCCAAGTGTGGGATAGGGATGTTGTTCTCACTAGAGTATTTTTTGAAATAATCTGGAATTCAGTTAACCACACAGCCAGTTTTGTTGCTAAAAATTTATTATAGAAATTTCAACAATGATACAATAACATTAATATACATACAATATCTTGCATGGTATTCTATTTCACAAATCAATATTTTATTATACTGACCAAGATTTGTGTATCTATCTTCCTTTTATCACAAAGCTCAGAACCCTAGAAGAGGAAGCAGCATTTAAACAAAGTTTCCATATTGCACTTTACTAGCATTATGTAATACATAAAAATATTTCACTCAATTGGTAACATCTTTCTATAATATATACTCACAAGGAAGTCCCTTAATTTGTTCAAGCTTTAATTAAAGGTGTCTTGCTCACACTTGTGCCTCCTTTATGGTTTCTGATTCATTAAAACTGTACAATGCTTCTTAAGCTACCTGATATGGAGGCTAGCAGGGGGTTTGGCACCATTTTAGTTTCCATTGACTACAGGTGTATGTTGTTGTTTTTTTCATTCTGGAAACTTGCTGTAGTCCAGCAACCAACAGCTCACAGAGCAGGCAAATTGACTGACTACAACTCTTGAGTACCACTGATGTATGAGGATTTAGACATAGCGCCATTATCGTTCAGACCAGCCATGCTGTAGGCCTTAACCAATAAACAAACACTAAAATAACAAAGGATTTCACTGCCCATAATCTCTTACTACATTAAGGTATATCATGCCTGGTGATTTAGTGATAAAGGACAACTGCATGAGCAAAAATAAGTTGCTTACTTAGTTAACACTTTGTAGATTAAGAGCATACTGGCCCTGGAGGTTAAGTTTAGGGGGCAATGGGCCTGACATACATATAATCTATTTGACTTTTGAACCTTGCAATGGGCTCTTGGTGTTTGCTTTGGTTTGGATCCACAACTCCCTGTAGATACCCAAATTGGTGGATCCTTGGGTTCTGTTGTATGCAATGGTGTAATACAAGGCTGACCTTTATATAAAATGGCAAAATCAAGATTTCCTTTATGGGTTTAAAAAAAATGAAGCCATGGGTTGTTGAATCTATGGGTGCAGAACCTGTGGATACAGGGGAAAGACTGCAAATAGAAAACATTGAATTTCTATGACCTGATAATAGTGTCTAGCTACTCCATAAAAAAACATTGTCTGTGTGAAAATGAATTTTTTGCACATACAAAAAAAGTCCAGAAATGTGAAAAATCAACAAAATTGTGCAAAAACTCACATAATCTTGTCTGGAAGAGGCAAATTTTTTTGCAAATTACCTGCTCTTGGTTATGTGAAAATGAAATAAAGGAAGATTGACATCCCTAAATGTGGCATGTTCCAACCAACACCAGCTCTCTGCCCACAGAGCAAAGCAATCTCTACTGAGTGGCTAGTACTACTCTGCCTAACCAACAGATAAAGTGGGGAGGTGACATTTCACTCAGTTTTCTGGAAGCTTCTGCTTAGTTAGTTAGTCAAACTACTGCTAAGTCCTCATGCTTGAACATGGGCCTTTCAACTGCCTCTGATGTGTCCATGGAGGGGAATTGCATTGTCTTCCAAAGCTTTCTTCAGGGCTGGAGCCCAGGCTCAATTAGTCTTGAGCCGTTCTGTGGACTACAATTGTTTCCAGAACTGGTACCCATTTGTATGATGTGTGTTTTCTCTGAGATAATCAGGTCTGGCTGTATTTGCCCAATACAATTCTCCTTGGAGTTGCTGCCAAGGCCAATATCGTCCTCAGATGGGTTACTGGAGAAGTCATCTGCATCTCCTCCTTTGAGAGCATCAGTTTGGGGAATCTGTGTACCCCCATTTGTGTTCACACGCCAAGGCAGACGTAAGTATTTATGTACTTCAATAGCAGGACTACGACGATCAGGATCAATGGTCATTAAGCGGCGGAACATCCCCAAGAGATGAGTAGTGAATCCTTTCCACTGGCCTGGAGTCTCTCCTGGCACTGTGCGATTCTGCCAGATGACAAATTCCTCAAATTGAGGGTCAGGACTCATTGCTACATCCCAAGGGAAACAGCCAGTGCAGAGGCAGAAGAGCAGCACCCCAAAGGCCCAGACATCCAGGCTGGGGTCCAAGGATAAGGTCTCTGTGCCTTCAAGCAGGCATAGCTCAGGTGGGGAATAAGGCAAGGTGCCAGACATGGCAGCGACTTTTGTGCCCTCCAGTCGTGTCAGACCAAAGTCAGCCAGCTTCACACGATGACACTCTCTATCATAAAGCAACACGTTGTCCAGCTTTATGTCCCTGTGCACTAAAGCCTTGCCATGCATGAAATCCAGAGCTTCAGCCAACTGGGCTGCACAGCGCTTCACCTGTGCTTCAGGAAGGCCCTCCTGTTGAGGAAGAGAAAGGGGATTGAAAGGAAAGTACGACCTATAGAACAGACACTGGAAGTTCAATGTTTAGCACGGTGGTGGACCCAATCTCAAAGGGTTTTCACTGTGATTGCTGGAAATGTAACCTTTGGTTGTGATTGGTTGTGAGGTGTGGTTTGTTTATTTGTTTATTTACTATATTTATACCCCGCCCTTCTCATTCTGAAGGGGACTCAGAGCAGCTTACAAATAGGCAACAATTCAATGCCACGAAAATAGACATACAAATAAAAACATATACTTTAAAAACCAAAAAGTTAAAACACATTAAAACCAGCAATTAAAATCACAAAATCCAAAATCATAGTCCAGGAGACATTCCAGTGATAATTGCACTTATTCTATGTACACTTATTGCACTGAATTATTATTCAAAGGCTTGGTCCCACAGCCACATTTTTAATTTCTTTCTAAATATCAGGAGGAAGGGGGCTGATCTAATTTTGCTTGGGAGGGAGTTCCACAGCCAAGGAGCCACCACTGAAAAGGCCATGTCTCTCGTCCCCACCAACCATACCTGCGAAGGAGGTGGGACCAAGAGCAGGGCCTCCCCAGAAGATCTTAACCTACAGTGTAGTTCATAGAGGGACAGGCATGTAGCCGGGGGGGGGGGCTCCCCAAAATTTTCACGGTGGTTCACGAAAAGGCCTTACTGGTGCATTATTTAAACTGTTATGTTTATTCATATCATGATCTGATCACCATTCTCAATATATCCCATATGCATGGGGGTATTGGGGTAATGATACAAAAGGTTTGCTAGGGTAGACCCTCTTTCACTCAGACTCAGCCCCCCCCCCCGAAACTCAGCCCCCCCAACCCCCCTTAAAAAAATTCAACCCACCCCCCCACCACCCCCGAAACGAAATCCTGGCTACGGGCCTGTAGAGGGAGATACGTTCAGACAGGTAAGCTGGGCCAGAACCATTTAGGGCTTTATAGGCTAAAGCCAGCGCTTTGAATTATGCTCGGTAGCAGACTGGCAGCCAGTGGAACTGATGTAACAGGGAAGTTGTATGTTCCCTTTACGCTGCTCTGGTGATCAACCTGGCTGCTGCCAGTTGGACTACTTGAAGCTTTCAAACAGTCTTCAAAGATAACCCCATATAGAGCACATTGCAGTAGTCTATTTAAGATGTAACAAGAGTGTGGACTACCATTACCAAGTCTTACTTCCCAAGATTTGGGCACAACTGGTGCAAAGTTTTAATTGTGCAAAAGCTCCCCTGGCTACCTGGGGTTCCAGGCTCAGTGATGAATCCAGGAGAACTCCCAAGCTGTTAACCTGTGTCTTCAGGGGGGTATAACCCCATCCGGAACAGGCTGAACAGGCTGAGCCTTACGACTGAGCAGGAGTTCCTCTGTCTTGTCTAGATTCAATTTCAATTTGTTTGCCCTAATCCAGATTGTCACAGCCGCCAAGCACCAGTTCAGGACCTGAACAGCATCCTTAGCAGAGGATGGAAAGGAGTAATAGAGTTGTACATCATCTGCATACAGTTAAATTTTGCCACGAAGGACTACAGTAGATGTCCCTGATTAACTAGTACCTATGATGACACAAAGAATTCCCTCAAACATTTTTGCATGCTTCAATTGCTATCATCATCACCTGCTCAGTACTGGGGCAGGTTTTGTTTTTTTAAAATATTAATAAGATAAAAGGTAGTGATGGAACTGTGTATTATGGCACCTTAGGATTATGGCCAAAACTGACATTTGAACATTCACATCATTTACTGCTATATACTTCTGTCATTAAGTTGCAAGCTGGACACATCTGAGGAAGTTCTCCTTTTGTACCATGATTTTATATTATCAATGCCTACACGCTACATGTCTTCAAGGAAAATTCCATGACCTTCCCATTTTGTGTGCTACTCTACTAAGTTCATAGGCTCCCGAAAAATCTTTGCCTCTTGCATACCCCTGAATTCAGAATAGCGCAGAGGTCACCAGCTGGTGCCAGCTCTTGTGCAAATCCGTAATGTGTGGATGTCTCGAAAGCACTACCACTGGACCGAACAAGGTTCTGATGTGAGGAAAGACAGAGAGAGATACAATATTCCCGCAGAAACTCTCGTCTCCCTGTGCGCTCCTTCAACATTATCTTCAGCGCCATTAAGGTCCCTGAAAGCAAACAAGGCAAAATGTCAGTAGATGACTATCAGGTGATGCCTAGGTACCTATAATCACAACAGTTGTACCAGTATACACCCCAAATTTCTGCCTAACGGTTGTCTAACAACCAGAGGCTTCACATAATCCATAAAAAGGCTTACCACCTGCATCAGATGAGTAATGTTGCATTGAGGGAGAAACCTCTCTGAAATTCACCATAAACTGTAGACAAACTGCCCAAAATTTCAAACACAGTGATAACACAGGATTAAACATAGTGCTGTCATAGTGCACCTTCAAATCAGTTCCAATGTATCGCAACCCTAAGGCAAATCTATTACAGGGTTTTCTGGGACTGACAGGGTGGGCTTCTCCAAGGTCACCCAGTGGGTCTCCAACGTTGTAGTTCAACACTTAAACGACTTCAACGTGTACTAACAGCTTTGTGGGGGGAAACCAGAGAAATTTAACTGATAATGGTCCTGACATCATGAATTTTTCAACCTGAAAAGTGTCATTTATAGATTGTGTTATCAGGCTACCTGAAAAGATAAGGAATAGAACCAGTAAAATAAATATGGCAGCTGCCACCCCTAGCATAAGGTGGAGTGATGCAAACGACTCAGATAGTTTGGGTAGAAGTTGCAGTTTTGACTGTTCTTTTCTTGAGTTTTCCTGACATTATTTCTTCATGAATGACAGAGATGGATGTGTGCCACGCAGTTTGTTCACATCCCCTAAATTTATATTCTACCAGCAATACCATCCCACAACCTATACTGAATTAAGATTCAACATGCAGTCTATTCATTCCTATATGTGGAATGAGTTCCCCTTCAGAAATCAATATATATATGGCTGGTTCCGATGAATGCATGCAGCAGAACATTAAACTGGAGAGCCAGTGTGATGCCGTGGCTTGAGTGCTGGATTGTGATTCTGGAAACCAGAGGTCAAATCCTCGCTTACATATCCAGAATTCCATATAGTGAGCCATGGCAATTATAGTGGTGTCAAACTGCATTAATTCTACCATGTAGATATGCCCTAGGTCATCTTCACAGCTGCCCCTCACATGAACTTTCTAGTCCGAAGGTGTTCTATGGATGGAAGCTTGAGGCCACACATTTGCTTGTTTTCAAAAAATAAGTGACTGTTTACTAGTTATTTCCCAGAAGGTGGCACTGTGAAACCAGCTCACTGTAGTGAAGGAAGTCCTAGTTCATTTGGGCAAGGAGGAGAGGTTGTTTCTTTTCCTGTCCTGGGATTTGGTCTGAATCTTTTGTGCAGTTTGACATTCTGTTGAAGGCTTGTGCAGACAGGGTTGTCTCCTTCCTTAACGTCTTATTTTTCCAGCTGTGTAGCTGGCTGGCTTGCTACCCTGGATGCTGGGCCTGGCCTGGCCAACACGGCACCTGCTTGTTGGCAGCTGCCCGCATGCCTGGGATAACACAACTAATTAATGACATGACATGTGTGCCAAAGGAGGTCAAGGGAGCAGCTTGGGCTGGTCTGAGCTGCTAGTGAGCCTCAGTCAGGATTTAAGTTAAGTCAGGATTTTATCCCAGTACTTTTATGCGATACTGGAGTAGGTCCTCTCCAAAGTTAAGATCAACTTCAACTTGGAGGCAAGGATAGTCCTTATTTAATCAGGTCTGCCTCCCATTTGTCACAATTATTTCTGTGTGGTGAAATCAACTATTCTTGAATATTTTACCAAAGAACTTCAAACATTGGCATTTTGGGAACTTCTAGATCAGTAGTTCTCAACCTTCCTAATGCCACGACCCCTTAATACACTTCCTCATGTTGTGGTGACCCCCAAACATAAAATTAGTTTTGTTGCTACTTCATAACTGTAATTTTGCTACTGTTATGAATCGTAATGTAAATATCGATTTATTTTCATTCACTGGGCCAAATTTGGCACAAATACTTGATACACCCAAATTTGAATACTGGTGAGGTGGGGGGGGGGCGTTGATATTGCAATTTGGGAGTTGCAGTTGCTGGGATTTATAGTTCACCTACAATCAAAGAGCATTCTGAATTCCACCAATAATGGAATTGAACCAAACGTGGCACACAGAACTCCCATGACCAACCAAAAATACTGGAAAGGTTTAGAGGGCATTGACCTTGAATTTTGGAGTTGTAGTTCACCTGCATCTTGATGAATCTGGACCAAACTTGGCACAAATACACAATATGCTGAAATGTGAACACTGGTGGAGTTTGGGGGAAATGGGCCTTTACATTTGGGATTTGTAGTTGCTGGGATTTATAGTTCACCTACAATCAAAGACCTTTCTAGACCCCACCAATGATAGAATTGGGCCAAACCTCCCACACAGAACCCTCATGACCAACAGAAAATACTGTGTTTTCTTATGGTCTTTGGCAACCCCATTGACACCCCATCGCAACCCCCCCCCCCCCAAGGATCCCAACCCTCAGGTTGAGAAACACTGTTCTAGATGAAGATTTGTAGTGCTATAATTCAAAAGACAACATTCATCTCCTCTGAGATTGCCCCCTCTTTAACAGTTCTTGCGTGTAGAAAAATATAAGGAAAAAGAAGGGAAAGCACTTGGCAGTTACTCAATAAAGAGTGGTTGATAATGAACCTTACTGAAATGAAGGACCTCCTGCACAACAATACCACAGAGATACCTTTGGTGGGACCTAGAAAATCCCAAGAGAGTACTTTTTAGTCATGGATAAATGAAATCAGGGATACCAAACCCCCAGATATGGGTCATACTGAATCTGGGAGGTGGGTGAGAACTCTCTAGCAGAAAAGTATCACAGGATTCTGTAGGATGCAGCTATTACAGTTGACATGGTAGAAAACTGTTACAATCATTCCAGTGGTCATTCACTCCTGTTTCCATTTGCCTTTGTCCATCCTGTTGTTCAGGATGGACAAAAATACAGAGAAAGTCTCTGTAGCAATGCTTCCAAAGTTAGTAAGAAGAAAATATATTTCCTTTCAAAGGCTATTCTGGAATGGCTCCTAAAGATTCTTACCTCTCTCACGGTGCTGAACCTCTAGAACGTGTCCATAGGAGCCACTCCCTAGTTCCTTAGTGACGCTGTACCTCTCCTCGATCTCCAGCTGAGGTAAGCTGTCTGAGGTAATGGACATGAGCTTCTCTAGAAACTCCTCATTGTCTTCTGTGTCTTCTGGGTTCTCAGATGAACTGGAGTCCACTTTAGCAGCAGAATCTATAGAGTGATAGAAAGGGCAATATGAAGGCTGCTCTAGTCTCTTGGTAAGTGTACTACTTCCTCTTTCATTAGCGTAAGATATTGTTGTCCTGGAATTTTTTAAATACACATATTGATTTTTCAAACAAGATTTTAGTGATATTGTTATAGTATCTGTGTTAGTCTTGGATACATTTTTTGCAGTTACACCCTACAGAAAGATGTAGGACTCAAGATGAGTTCTGATGTAGTACAGTGGAGTTTTGTTAACCATTGGGTTAAGACCCACTGTGAATTATATACACACGCATATCTGTACATTTATGTGAATAATCAAACTTGGTCACTGCCAGATTATTTGGCACTCACTACTTTCTCAGAGGCAGCAGTTTCAAATGTGGTCTACAAATCCTAAGGAACAATGTGCACAAAATAATGTATTGGCAAGATGGCTGAATGTTGTACTCTTTTTCTGTTCTGGTGGCTGCTATCTTTAAGAAGATGGGGCAGAGAATATTATTCTCTCTTTGGTGCAGCAATGGAGCATCTATAGAAAAAACACTTTTATAAAGTCCAATGAAGTAGGGAAGATAATCTTACATTTCTTTTAGTAGTACAGGTACAGTATAAGGGACAACTCCTGCCTGAATTAAGACTACGGATTAATGTTAATGTAAGTTTATTCCTCCAAAGCACTTTCTTGAGGATAAATTCTATCTGGTGCCCCTATGCGAGAATAGGGATGTTTATCACAAGCAAGAAAAGGTTGAGACTCCCTTGCCATCCCTTCTGTACAGAGGCGGCCCTAGGTAATTTTCAACAGTAAGCAAACAGTATTTTGGCGC
>NW_026847660.1:25340542-25358486 GCF_025583915.1 Anolis sagrei ordinatus | reverse complement strand
GCGCCTCTGCGCCCCTGGCAAAAAAAAGTGTTCTGCGACCACTTACTTCGCGTAATGGACGAGCCGCCCCTGCTTCTGTACATATGAAGATCTCAAATTGGTATATGGGTTTGCAACCCTTATCTAATGAGAAGCTCTCTTGAGCAATTTTATGATGAAACTTTTTTACCAAATGACCTGGCCATTCTATTTTAGCAGAGCTTCCTAATTTGACTCTCCTAAAATCTAAGGCTAGCAGGTAAGTATGTGCTTAGAAAAAGTGGGAAGTGGCCTCTTACTCTTATTAAACATCAATAGCCACAACCTAACCTAGCAGCAAGCTAGGCTGCTGAAACTGGACCTGAGCCAACTCAGTGGCATCCTTCCATCATCCCGCACGCAGTGGGTGGACATTCCCTTCATACCGCTTGCATGTGTGTTAGCAAATGACTTCGCAGTTTTGAATCCCAAGAAGACCTTCAGAGTGAGTTAACCAAGTCTGGCTGGGACATGCAGAAAAGGGAAAAAGGTTTATAGCCCCCAGGAATAATACAAAGATTATGTATACAGCTAGGTTGGCACCTGACAGTGTTTTTCATATTTATTCTACTCTGCACAGACAAAATCTGGTTCAATTGTCACCTGATATCACATTATTCCTATGAATACACTTATATGCTGTTTATTTTCAAGGTGCAAGCAGAAGCTCAGTGGGAAATGAAAAATAATCCTAAAATCTGCTATCCTGAAATTTGTTGTCCTTAGCAAAGAATTTTATTTTTTTCCTAATTCAGAGTTTTGTCCACTTAATTTCTCCCTGTTGGAGAACTAGGATCTGTGAAATATGAAACTCGATAAATTCATGCTTCCAATCAGCCTTTTAAATATGATAAAAATAAAGATGTAATGGGTGCTAACAAGGAACGTCTGGTTTTACCAGTGTGCTCATAGCATTCAAGTTGAGACTTTAGGAATTCCAGTCCAGTTTGTGAGCTTTTGGCATTTGTTGAAACAAAATACCATGTGGTTCCCAAATCCATGAACTGTGGGTACTGACTATGTACCCCATCACATTGATGAGGTCCCATGTTCCGATTTGTCAGCCACCATAGCAAATTGGCAGGGCAGCAGAGCAATCCCGCTGCCCCATGCCCCACCTTGCTGGCAGCAACACTTTCCCATCACACATCAGAAAGTGTCACCACACAGGTTAGCACCACGCTAGCCCCGTTGTTCCTAATGGAACATGAGGAGGCTCCTGTGTTGCTGGTGCAGAATTGTAGGACCACCCTGGCTGAGCCCTGGAGCCCCGCCAGAAGTGAGCCTGCATTGTCTGATGCGTGGTTCCATAGCTCAACTGGGGCAAAAGTGTCCTAGGATACTGAAATTTCCTCATATGATGAAGTCCTACATTTGGCATTTTTAAAAGCAAAATCAATGGATACATAATGGTATTTTATAATATTTGGGCTAATAATAAGATGAATATACTTCTTTTTAAAGTGTGGGAGGGATTTCTTTTCTTGCATCTTGAATCCATTGGTCTATATCCTGATTTCTGGAGCAGTTGTAAACAAGCTGGCTCCCTTCAGATCTTTCATCGCCTCTTAAGCTAAAAATATTTGACTCCCTAATCAGCTCATCACAGAGCTTGATTCTCGGCCTTTTACCATCTTGTTCATATTTTAACTTGTCAGTAAACGTTTTACACTGTAATAGCCAGAACTGGACTTGTATTACAGATACAGTCTGACCAAAGCAGAATGATACGATTACTTCTTTCAATCTGAACACTATATCACTGCTGTTGCATTCTATAACCGCACTTTCTTTTTTGGCCACCACATTGCTTTCCTCACTTACGTTTAGCTTGTCATGTACTCAGGGAATTAATTTTTTATATATATATACCGTTGTCAATACAGATGTTAGCAATTCCGTGTTTGTGCATTTCACACCCTTTCAATATAGTACCTTATATTTATCCCTGTTGGAATTCACTGTTAATTTTGACCCAGTTCTCGTCTGTTAAGGTCATTTGGAACCCCAATTCTGTCTTCTTAGCCATCTCTCCTAATTTGGCTAGCATTCCAAGTATAGCATTCTAAGTATTTTAGTAAATGATCCAAGTCATTTTAGTAAATGATCCAAGTCATTTATTAAAATGCTGACCAACATCAGTACCAGGACAGAAGGCATTCCATTGATTATTTATCTGCACTGTTTGTGTTATGGCCACAAAGCTGTTAAAATTCATCCAACATTAACATTGCCTAGATCACATTTGACTAGCCTACTATGGAGAACCTTTTCAAAAGCCTTGCTGAAACAAAGACATACTGCCTGAACGGCATTTCCCTGATCTACCAGCTTTGTAATTCTGTCCAAAAGAAAAAGAATTGGATTTATTTTTGAGAAATTCATGTGGAGTTTTAGTAATAATAACATTCCTTTCCCAATATTCAAGGATTGACTGTTTAATGTTCAATAAACATTCCCAGTATATACGCCATTGTTGAAAACTGGCGATCTTTACAATTCTCTTCTTTTTAAGATATGGAAGCATTCTTCTCCTCTAATCTACTGGGTTTCTCTTGGTCTCCCAAATTCCCAATATCAACAGAGGCTATGAAAGTACACTATTAAAATGAATTAATCAAAAGGAAGCTATAGTTCATATAACATTGTATGCACATGTTAATCTCAACATTGATACAACCCTGCTTCCCGGAGTAGTTTCTTCACTGACCAAGAGGTCATATGGCCATGATATTAAAAAGGCAACACATGTCCACTTCCATAAGACAATATGGATTTAAGGTTGTCAGAAAATATCTGATCTGAAAGCCTAGTTCCATATTTTCCTTTGTGTATCTTTTGAAATCAATGACAATACACACAACAAGCCAAGTTTGGGCCTGGTGTGCTTGGTACTCACAGTTGTGGGTCATCATGAGAGAGAATCTGGGAACAACAAGCACTCTTTTAAAAGACAGAGAGGAGAAATTCCCCAAACTGTATGGGAAAGTCTCCTCATCAACTGTTTTGTTTTGTGCCTTCATCACTTGGGAGATAAAGTTTGGGAAGCGACAATGATGAGTCACTTTGTAAATTCGGCACCATAAAATACACTGGCAAGGACAGACATCACACAGGGATTTGCTGCTCATGAAGCAAGAGCCAAGACACTGTATGTAACACCCTCAAGTACCACCTTACCCATCACAGCCAAAAACATTCTTCTTCCTCTTCCTGTATGCAATTCCATGTTACTATTAAAAGTTACATAGAAATCCTCAACAAATAATCTGTTGTCACACATGGCACTAAAACTGCCGAATCTCTAGCTAATCCGAAATATTAACCTGAAAATATGTGTATGTGATGACTTGTCAACATTCGAGATATGGACTATGACAACATGATGATTCATTTTACATATGATACATGGCTGAAAAATTACAGGCATGATCTGAAGTACAAAATTAACCAAGTACTAACTACCCAGTTATTTCCCCCATGTCTAAGTCAGAAAACATTGCTCTTCCCCTTATTCCATAGCTACAATGATTGACCTTGATTAGGACATTTTTGGCTAGAGCCAAACATGGGGCAGAAGCTCCATAGGGGGACAATTTGATTCATAATGAGTTATTAACAGTAACGTTTTTGCATTTCATATGGTTCTAGAGGCCTCATATACAGTGTATGTACACAAACACACACACCATGACATATACATTTTAAAAATTAAACTCAGAATGTACACGGCAGTCAGTTGGTAACAATGGAGAGGGGGGAAGCCCACTTATAGAGAGGAAGGAGTAGTGAGAGCATAGAGTTAAGGAGAGAGTGAATGAGCACAGAAAAGGGAGGTTTCATTATAAACACCCCCACTCCCTTCTTTTTTTAACATTGCAAGCTATACAAAATATATTAAAATGTCTTTTTGTTCTGCATATGAATGTAGCAAGAAATCTGTGAAAAAATCCAAAGCACATTTATTATTTTCATAAATAAGTCAATATTTTTATATGAAAAATAGAAAAAAGAGATTATCCGCTGCAAGAAAATTAACGCTGGGTCACAGGATATTCTTGCATACTGTGTTTTGGTCTCTGTTCTGTGTGATTAATGTGTATGTTACAGAAATGCTTTGAACTGCATTTTAATATGTGTGTTTGTAGAACTGTTATAGTATTTGTGTATTTTTGACTCTGCTGTGATACTCCTCGAGCCATGGAGAGAGACGGGTAAGAATTATTATTATTATTATTATTATTATTATTATTATTACCTATATACACACACACACACACAGGGTGCAGCAGCATAACTTCCTTTTTTCAAAACTTAATAAAACCCATTGTATGAATCAGATTTTTTTTTATAATTTAGGCGCATACGTAGTTTTGAAGATCAAATTAGGTAGGTGACGTCCCCCATTCTCCATACATTGAGTAAACTGATTTCTGGCGTTTGTCATGACTCTTGCCAGCATAGCAGGCGTTATGTCGGCAATTTCTTCCTGGATGTTGGTCTTCAAATCTTGTATGGGGTTTTTTGAAATCTCATGTTTATGTGAACCGTCCAAAGACCCTACAAGATTTGAAGACCAACATCCAGGAAGAAATTCCCAACATAATGCCTGCTATGCTGGCAAGAGTCATGACAAATGCCAGAAATTGGTTTACTCAGTGTATGGAGAAAGGGGGACGTCACCTACCTAATTTGATCTTCAAAACTATGTAAAACAAAACTTTAGGTATGCGGCTACATTATAAAAAAAATTCTGATTCATACAATGGGTTTTATTAAGTTTTGAAAAAAGGAAGTTATGCTGCTGCACCCTGTCTGTGTGTGTGTGTGTGTGTGTGGCATGTAAATGTCATAAATAAATGTTATTACCAAATCCACACAATGAAGTTGGACACTTTAGTTACCCTGAATTCGATGCAGATTGCTTAAATCAATTGTGCCCCAGATATTACTATTGCCCACATGATAGTTACGCTATTTCATTACTTAACTTTACCAAGAGCAAAAATCAGTATTCGTCAGGTTGCATTTTCCATTGCCATTTTTTGTTTCCAGATATCTTGATGGCTACTTTTAACCTTATTTTAATCTTGAATTTATTTTAATCATGTTTATTATATTTTAATCCAAACCATTTTAGGTGGATTTTTGTATGCTTTAAGGTGCTGTGTAGGTGCTATTTGTAAGCTGCCTTGAGTCCCCGTCAGGGTAGAGAAAGGCAGGGTATAAACAAGGTAAATAAATAAATAAATAAATAAATAAATAAATAAATAGAATACTTTAAATAGTTGCATCATTTTTTAAGTAAAAGAAGCTTTTGAATACATAATGAGCATAGAAAGAACATGAATTGACACATCATTAACCATCAACCAATGACGTAAATCATAATGTCAGAAAATCCACAAGCTAAAGTTTTGGACCTGGCTTCACTGCCTGTGACTCTTGACAGCAAAAGAATACCAAATGTGCCATCGAATCACTGACAAAAAAGGTTCCCACCACGTGAATAGGAGTTCACTTTTTGAATAATAAGAACTATATATCACTGGAGGGATTATGGAGACACTTAGGGGGGTCATGGCCAAAAAAAAAAAGGTCGGGAACCACTTGACTAGAGTGATGTCACAGTCCTAAGTGAACAGGTTACTCTTCTTCCCACTTTGATCAATATTATAGAGTACTGTTGAGAGGGAGAAGATGGAAACAAAGAACCTTGTGGTACCATTATTATTACTGTGTGACTTCAAGTCATTTCTAACATATGGTGAGCCTAAAGCAAACCCATCATGGAGTTTCTGGGGCTAAGAATGTGCAATTCGCTGAAAGTCATCCAATGGGTTTCCACAGCCAAGCAGGAAATAGAACCCGAGTCTCCGAAGTCATAGTCCAACACTCAAATCATGACACTATGTTGACTTTCAGACACCATTATTACTATTTATTTCAGGATAAGCCTCCATAGAATAATTCCCAGTTCTTTGGTCAAAGAATATTAAATTTATAAGTATAAATTGAAAGAATTAAGTAGTTATTTGTTTTCTGATAGATAAAAAGGTTTCCTGACCTTTCTTTATTTTTATTAAGAAGATAATGGTTTTTATTTATACCACAACTTTCTCTCAATAATGAGACTGAAGATGTCTAACAACATAGTTTAAAACTATGCAGATTAAAGCTATACAAATACTTCAATAAAGGTAAAAATATGAAAATTTACATAAACAATCGACAGTGTTAGAAACATTAAAATTCATTAAAAGGCTACACGCCAACCTTAAACATACTTGATAACATTAAAAGCCAACCTAGACCCCTTCTACACTGCCATATAAAATCCAGATTATCTGATTTGAACTGGATTATATGGCAGTGTAGACTCATATAATCCAATTCAAAGTGGATAATGTGGATTATCTGATTTTATAATCTGGATTATATGGCAGTGTAAAAGGGGCTCAAGTCCGTTTCTAAAATCCTGATAGCATAAAAATTTTCTAACCTGCAAAAAGAAGGTGAGCAAGAACCTTCTGTCCTTCCTAGAAAGCGCACTGGGATAATAATAATAATAATAATAATAATAATAATAATAATAATAATAACAACAACAACTACTACTACTACTACTTTATTTTCATACCCCGCCTCCATCTCCCTGGAGGGACTTGGGGTGGCTTACATGGGAACGAGCCCGAACAAACATAGTTAAAATATAACGCACTAAAATACAAAAACTACTGCATAAACAGAAGAAAACAACAGCATCATAACAGAATATAAGAGCAACAGAATATATGGAGCATTATAACTTTGGGTACAGAACAGTAGTAAAGTGCGAAGACGAGATTTTGGGTCCTGGTTGGGGTCAAGATTATTTGGGGGATTAAAATCTAGGAGTTTGCAATAGGTTTGGATAAACCAAAAAGGATGGTGTTAGCCTTTACTTGTAAAGGGATTTACAATGCCATTCAATTCACTATGCGATTCCAAGAGTAAAACTACAAACTATATATTTAAAATGTAATGATTGTAAAATGATTTTTCTGAATTCTTTGAAGTAGTATCCACAAATGTTACTTTCTCACACAGTCAACAAAAGGATTGCTCATGTTTGTTATCAAAAGCTATCAGAATTGTATCTCTTGCAAACACTTGAATGGCTTTTTCTGACAGCTCCACAGGGGTTAAATCAGCCTCCTGAATTTTGCTATGTAGTTGAGATTGTCTAAAATGAAATGGAGAGCAGAGACATGCAATGATCGGGCTGCTATATTATTACATGTGGATTAATTTTTTATCCATTGGCTCCATGGCTGCTTTTGTAATCCTCAGTTCCTTCAAATTTTCTCAGACTACTATTCTCTGGCGAAGAAAAAAATAAGTTTCCATTTGTAAAAGTCTTCAAATGTGGCAGCCGGTCTTTTAAATAGATTACAAAATGCTCAGCATTATTGAACTGAAATGGGGAGACTGATTGTTTGCCTGTAACTATGCTTCTTTGGATCACTGTCTGTAAATTCAAACTAAAAATCCCATTTGTGTACATCACAGAGATCATAAAGATAAAGAACAGGTTATTTACCTGTTACTTAGGTTTGAGAGCTGATATGAGAACTCAAACAATTACAGCTTTGCACCCATTTGAGGGTCACAGAGACCATGAAGAGGAACCCCCATTTTTTTCCAAACTAAGCTTGAAATTTGGCCAGTTATTCCCTGTCCTCATTTGGGAACATTTGGGAGCAGTCTCAAGGCCAAATATTTAACAGAAATGCACACTTGGGACACCATCATTACCCACACTGGTGTAAACAGGATCATATAATGGTTGGACTGCTGACATTCAATCTCCACTCAACCATCAAGTTCACTTGGCTCAGTTTTTCCCACAGATGGTTTCTCAGATTTTTTTTTTTTATGCAAGGAAACCACAAGTGTAGTATGTTGCACTTCTGGAATAAGAGCAAAATAAGCATAGTGAAATAGAAAAAAGGATTTTTGAACTTTTACCATTTTCCTCTTCTTGGAGTGACATAACCAGACCATTCGTTGAGTTATGAGAACCAACCTGTTGACACCAATGAAGCAAGTAGGCTTTCTAAAGCAAAGAGATACATTTCTACACTGGCTTAAATGTATAGCACCTCTCCTTTTAGAATTAAATGTGATCTGGCTTTCTCTCACTAAGAAACTAATGACCAGGCAGTTTCTAAGATAGAGAGAGGTGCAATAAAGCATGTGTTTCAATATCATGAACAGCGGTCCAGGAAGGGGCGGGGGAGAAGGGAAGGAGCTGGCCTATACTCAAAGGTGGGAGAAGATGTGCTCTTTCCTAGTGGGAAATTGCTGACGGGGTGTTGGGTGCTAGGTTGCAATTGCAGAGTGATATTAGAGCTCTTGCTGAGAGACAATCTCACATTCCGTGGGTCCAGTTCTCAAAGCCACAAGGAGTGTGTTTGGACCATTTGGATGCTACCCACCTGGCTGATTGGTCAGCAAATGGTTCTGCAAAACAAGGACAGATCCTTTTTCCATAGATGTAGTGGAGAAATCTCTAGCAACATTCCTTTGCAACCAAATACCGTACAACTATCATATCCGTGGAGGGTGTGGATATGTGAAACCTTGGATAACAGCATACCCTACTGAAATGAAGGATATCTAACCTCAGAATACCATAGACTCTAGGACCAAAAAAAATCTATCATGGACATATTTTGACAAACATAGATAAATGAAACTACCCCACAAAAGCCTATCCCACAAATACAGGAGTCATGTTATTTTAGAAATATTTCTAGCTTAATATCAACTGTCGTTCACCTATTATCCTCTGAGAAAAAACCAATAGGAAGCATACAGATATCCAACCTTACTTGACTATCTAAAAAAATTTCAGATACCCAGAATGATTATTTTTACAGGTATCTCACCCTAATGCTTCACTGGCAGGTTTTGCAGGGGTAGATTCAGTACAAAAGGGAATAGAAAATGAAAAATCCTGCATGTGAGTCTGAGACCCCCTTCTACACTGCCATATAAAATCCAGATTATCTGCTTTGAACTGGATTATATGGCATTGTAAACTTATGTTATCTAGTTCAAAGCAGATAAACTGGATTATCTGCTTTGATAATCTGGATTCTATGGTAGTGTAGAAGGTTCCCTAGACATCAACAGATGTCTAGGGAACATCTTCCTTAGACATCTGTTGTTCAGATGTGGCACATGTGGGACTGTGGCTTCCATGGTTGAATCAATCCACATGTAATAATTGGCTGTATCTGTTTGACATATTTAGTTTGGATACTTAGCAAAAAAAACAAAAGCCTGCCAACTTGGGAGTCTTTGTCAGTAGTAATGCTACTATCAGTATAACTTAACTCAGTAGAGTTCCACCACCATGGAAAGATAGTATGATGATGGGGGACTTGGTCTTACATTTGAATAAATCCCTCAAGAGAGAAACAGTTCCAGCATCTTTTCTTCAATTGCACTCCCTTGTCTTTGATATGTCTACATAATGAGAATGGGGAGACAGGGGCAGGGTGACATCATTCCAAGATTTCTTAGAGGTGAATATTATAACAATCTTCAATACAAGGATCAAGATCCCATATGCTTTTAGCACAGTGTAAAGGAACACTAGCAATACTATACTAGACCTCACACTTGCATAACTGATCGCTTTTTGGTCATCATGGCCTTGAACCCACCTGTTGTGCAACAGTCTATTAGCTCTCTTCACCCACACCCACCCACCCCATGTCAAAACCGACTTCACTGGGGACTGCACTTATGCAATCTCTGAAAAGGGCACCCACTTCTGCAACTATGTTTACCCTTGCCCCCAAAAGATTTTGCTGGGCACAGGAACAAAAATAAAAAATACATGTTTGGCTAACACAGTAACTATGATGGACAGACTTCAGGAAGACAGGATCTTTGTTGTTGACTCCTGAGATCCACTAACCAGAGGCATGTGCCAAATACCAGCTCAATTGGGCCAAGACTAGCTTGTGATAAATAAAAAAAACAGTTGGCTCTGCATCCACAGGTTCTGAATCCACAGATTTAACGATCCATGGCTTGAAAATATTAAAAAATATAATTGCAGAGGGGGGGGGGGAAACCTTGACGTTCCCATTTTTTCATAGAAGGAGTCATCATCATCATCATCATCATCATCATCATCATCATCATCATCATCATTAGTGGAGCACCCGGTGGCTAGGAGAAGGACTAGGACAATTTAAATTAATCCCATCAGATTGCAGGCCAACCTATGCTACCGCAAAGTCCTTGCAGACGGCCAATTCTCTCACACTAGAACCGACTTGCAATTTCTCAAGTCATTCCTTTGTCACATCATTGTTACCAGTCTCTCTTTGTGGTTTGAGGTGGGGTACAACATGGTTAAAATAGACAGTTAAAACATTACACTATTAAAATCCATTTACCAAAATACACACAAAACTGACATCAACAAAAAGCAAACTTTTTCCTAACCAATAATAATAATAATAATAATAATAATAATAATAATAATAACTTTATTTATAGCCTGCCCTATCTCCCCAAACGAAACCAACTCCTGTTTTTTTCCCAGATGAAGTAAAAAAAGGTATTGGGTGTGTGTGTATATATGTGTGTGTGTGTGTGTATAGTGCTGCAGAATTTGAAGAGGCACGAATGGAGGGTGAAAGAGAGAAACATGCCAGGAGGAAGGCATGTCAAGCCAACCCTGACCGAGACCACCTTCCACCTGGAAACCAATGCCCTCACTGTGGGAGAAGATGCAGGTCAAGAATGGGCTCCACAGCCACCTGCGGATCCACAAGAATACTGATCATGGAAGACTATCCTATCCGTAACCAACGAGGGATCGCTTAAGTAAGTAAAAAGTAATACACACACACACGTACACACACAGTAGAGTCTCACTTATCCAACATAAATGGGCAGAATGTTGGATAAGTGAAAATGTTGGATAATAAGGAGGGACTAAGGAAAAACCTATTAAATGTCAAATTACATTATGATTTTTCAAATTAAGCACCAAAACAGAAGGTCTTCTAATTGAAATATTTCTAGCTTGATGAGATTTACAACAAATCAACAGAAAAAGCAGTTCAATACATTGTAATGTTATGTAGTAATTACTACAGTATATTTACAAATTTAGCACCAAAACATCACAATGTATGAAACAGCTATGGATGCAGGTGGGAGGTAGACTGCATTGGATAATACAGTTGGATGAGTGAAGATTGGATAAGTGAGACTCTACTGTATACACAGAGAGAGAAAGAGAGAGAGAGAGATACACTGCTATAGTTAGACAAACAGGAGACAAAAATCCTTGAGAGCCTAATTGAAGTCACTCAGCAATTTTCCAATGGGTCCTGATCCAAACCCTGAACTAATCATCTGAATCAGCTGTTCGTTAGAACAAAGGAACAAGGGACCACAGGAATGTGCTAATTGGCTTATAAATAATCGTCTCGCTCCGTCTACCCATCCATGAACTAAGACTCCATGGCATTAAATATAGACACATATACCCATCCATCCCTCTTAAGATAATACAGTGGAAAAAATCAAGCCAGAAATATTTAAATTAGAAGACCTTCTGTAACCTTGTCTTCTAAATAATACCATCCAGATAGAAATGATTAGTGACTGATCTCTGGCTCAGGGCAACAGCGGCTAAAATCAAATGTGGTTCCAAATTCAATTAATAAAGCCGTGTCGTCCTGTGCTTCAAAGAAACACCAAAGGACCTGTTGCTCTCTCTGAGCATGTAAACCTAATCAAAATGGGTTTGTTATATGAATATTTTTCATGAGCCAGCAATTCCAATATAAACATGTGGCCTTCCTTGCAATGAATTTTTTCGTCCTACTATTGTTCCCCCTCGGCTTTCAGCTGTCTCGGGTCAAAGTACTGGTGTAATCTCCCTTTAACCATGATAGCTAGTAGGTGTTGATAGATTGATCCTCTGCGAATATGTCTAATCCATTTCTGCTCCCAATTATCTTTTTAGCTTTGACAACATCCCACAGCAACAGGCATCTCCTTCCCAACTCTACTCCAGTTGACAGACTCTGCTCGATCCAAGTTTGACTTTGCTTCTTGTAGCCTGCCAAACTAAACATGCCACTGGAGTTTGAAGTTTATGAAGACTCACCCAACCCATTTTTCTCCACTTTTCTGTTTAAAAGTGATGTTTTTATAAAAGCAGATTGATTTGCTGTATTTTAATACATTTTTAATTCAGCCAAAAGCAAACTTCCTCTGAGCAGATAAGAAAAAATGAAAGCTTAAAAACCTAAATCCACCATTCTGGGTCTATGCTACCAATGCTTGTTCGCTCAAGCCTCCAACAATGAATGGCTAGAAACAGTCTCAGCACTCAAGTCCCTTCTACACTGCCATATAATCCCGATTATCAAAGCAAATAATCCACATTATCTGCTTTGAATTGGATTATATGAGTCTACACTTTAGTACAGCAAGTTAACCACCAGTTGCAGTAAATCTTGCAGTTGCAGTTTGAAGCCTGGGTCAGGGTGAGCTCCTGGCCTTTAGCTCAGTTTCTACCTACTTAGCAGTTTCAAAACCAACAATGTGAGTAGATAAATACGTGCTACTTTAGCGGGCAGATATTTAAGGCACCCATAAGGAAATGCCAGAAAAATGCTGTTGACTTGATCAAGGAGGCAGTTTACGAACAAAGCTCTTTGTCAGGGAAAGTGGAGCAACAGTACACCCCATGGCCAGAACCGAGAACAGCCTTCAAGATGCATAAGATGGGAAAGCCTATATATACCTCTATCTATGAGGTATATATATCTCATATGTACAGTTGTCTGTCTTGTCAGTATATAATGACATTGAATATTTGCTGTATGTGTGTTCTGTGATCCGCCATGAGTCCCCTTTGAGGTGAGAAGGGCGGAATATAAATACTGTAAATAAAATAAAATAAAATAATCTTGCAAATGGGACCTGTGTCAAAATACAAAATTCAGTTATGGTCACATTCATCATATAACCATAGCTGTAAGAGAATGTAAAACACAATATTTTTTCACAATTTTGTGCATGCAACAAAGTTTGTATATGTTGACCCATCAAAAACAGAGCACAGTAGGAATAGTAGGAGGAGAATAGAGGAAGTCACATCTGCATTACAAAATAAACTGCTTTAATTCTACTTTGTCATTTTCCCCATAAAATCTGGGAAATTGCAGTTTAATTTTATATTCAGAATTCTCTATTAAAGCACCAAGTTTCCACTTTCAAATAACTGAAATTTCTAGAAAGCTTCTAGAAAGCATTATTTATGGAATTATGTGGCCCATGTAAGTAACATCATCATTTAATCATTGTTCTGTGTTGTTGTCCTTGTAGTTCCTTTTCTCCCCTTCAAAATGCAGAAAATCTGATTGAAAAAAAGGAAAGAAAGAAAGAAAGAATAGAACAGGCATACACAATCTTCACAGCTTTCTCAAACACATGGTTTTATGCAGTGACACACCAGGTAGAAAAATCTGTCATTGTGCAAACTTTTGCTTACGCATATGTTTAAAGCAGGTGCCATTTATCGGCTTCTTTAAGTTTTGTTTAAAATGCCTTTTAAACATTATTTTAAAATATTTTGTATGTTAGATCAAGTTTGAAAGTTGATTTTCTTTTCAATCACCTTCTGTTGAACAGTTATTTCATTTGTCATTGTAAGTATTCACTGGAGATAAAGCCATGGCTTGCACTGTAACAAGTTTCATTTCTTACTGAACTGCATAGGCATCTTGTTTTGTCTTAAAACTATAAAGTGTGAGCAATAAACAATAACAAATCATTCATTTCAAAAATGCAGCCTCCTGGGATTCAAGCTCATTACATTTGCTTGGACATCCTTCTTCCTCAAACTTATCTTTACTGATTGAAGTTTGTTTGGTATCTGCATATATTCAGAGACAATTCGATTTCTTTCTTGTACCTAAAACTTGATAAGCTTTAGCTCAAATGTATTCTTGCAGAAAACAGAAAATCTGGGGCTATGTTCAATTAGCACATCACATTCAGTTGGCAAATCTTATCATTATTTTTCAGAAATCCAAAATACTTCAAAATCTGAAATTGTCCATATGGGTAGATGGAATAGGGACACCTTTGCTTTTTGATAGTTTAATGCACACAAATGTTTCACATATAAAAGTATTTTAAAATATTGCAAATTTTATTTTTGTGTCAGGAGGGACCTGAGAAATTGCAAGTTGCTTCTGGTGTGAGAGAATTAGCCATCTGCAAGGACATTGCCCAGGGCACCCGGGTGTTTGTTTGTTTTGATGTTTTGTCATTCTTCATGGGAGGCTTCTTTCATGTCCCCACATGGGGAGCTGGAGCTGACAGAGGGAGCTCATCCGTGCTCTCCCTGGATTTGAACTTCCGACCTGTCCTGCCAGTACAAAGGCTTAACCCATTGTACCACCGGGGGCTCCTGATACTGTAGCTAAAACAACCTTCAAGCTTTGTGTATCTAAGGTATATATGAAACCTCAATACATTTCGTGTTTAGGTTTGGATCCCATCTCCAATAAATCTCAATATGTATATTGGGATAGTTCAGATCCTAACCACTTCGAATAAAGAATACTCAGGAACTAGCACTACTGGCCATATTATTAGTTCTGCTTATCTTTCTCATCAAACACACAGCGGGACAGGTCTCCTGGTACTGTTAGAATGTCATCCCACGCATACACATACACACTGTTTCTAAACACTTCTAAAACAGTTAAGAGACAATGTACAATGGATCTCATCAAATGACACAAACAGATTTCTGCCTGTCATCTGTGATGCTTCGTCTCTTAACCTTTTCAAAGTGTTTAGAAAGAGGGGGATGTGGAAAGACACTGGAGATGAGAAGAATTCATCTTCTCAGTTCATGATTTGCTCGAAAACAGGAGAAGGCACTTGTTTACAAGTCTGGTGCAATCTGTCAGATTTGTTCATGTTGAACCATTTTGGTGACATGGGGGAATGGGTGTTTCTATGGGTTGTGTCCTACCAAGCACTGATACTCCAGTAACCTCCCCAAATCTATCTGCATGATTCTTGCATGATATTTTTTATTTAATGTGATCAAGTAGAAATTGTGCAATTTCTGGAGATCTCTACTTTGCTTTCGCTTTTTTTCTTATTTTTACCTGTCGAAATTGCAGTTTTGCTACCTTTAATTCCATTTTTTCTTTTACCAGAGGTAATGATCTGTAGAAAGTCCAGAAACAATAAGTACTATAAATAAATAGTATATACTATGTCTTCTAGGTGGTCCGAGACTTCAGGGATTCAGCTCCTGGTAACGCGAGATTTCAAACTTTCGTGAATTTGAAATTTTCCAGGTTTTTAAAAATAATTAGGTGTTATTACACTCACTCATGAAATAACTCAGAGAATTGATGGTTTAGGGAGAAAAGCCAAGAAATAAGACCATGTGATGGGTTCTGAGAAATTATGTAATTTGTTTTGAAACATAACGCGACAAAATGCAATGGTAAGATGTCGTTTTACCCGCTTTCTCCACCCCATGGGATGAGGTCTTTAATGTTCTGCAGAAGGAGTTTCAGGAGGTGTAGCCCCCTCTTTGACTCAACTAATAAAGGTACCAGAGACAAAATTCTGTTTTTCACATGGCAACCTTATTCACATCACCACTATTTCGGGTGCCTCATGCCTCTTTCGCAGCCAAGATGCTGTCTCAAGGAGTTTACAAATTAAATTGTGGGAGAGACAATAAAAGTAGAAAATGAACTGCAGAAAGGAAGCAATAAATATAATGAGGGATGAGTACTTTCATGGTTATGACTCAGTCCAGAAAAAAGGGGAACACTGAGAAGAAATTACTACCTAAATTCCCAAGTCCAGGAATCACATATATCTTCTCACTACCATGACAAAAAGGAGGGAGGAGAATATTTAAGCAAAGATATAATTGGCTCTAGCAGCAAAACTTTTAAAATTGCAACCAATCCATTTGATTGATATTGTTTTGTTAGTAGTTGGTTGGAAATAGAATGTTAAAAGTGCCATTATGTAGCCATAACAATCTAGTTGACAATCAGTTAGATTATCAGCAGAAGTTCATACTTAATAGATTGATCTAACAGTCACAATTATGGACTGGCTGTGCCTCATAAATTCAAAGGTTTGATTATACAATTGGTCATGGTCATCCACATTTGTGAGTCTAACTTTTGTGGATTTGATTAACCACAGATTTGATTGTGTTCTCTATAGGAATCTCAATGTCTTGCAGGTTGGAAAGTGACCATAGAACCATCATGGAGGCCTCAGGGTTCCTGGAAAAGTGTTATCTCATTTTTTTTTAAAAAAACACACACGTTGTTTTATTCCCACCCCCCCACTTTCATGGCAGTCCTGTTCCTCTTACCACAGCAAAAGGGGAGAGGCTATCTATATAACCCTGTGTACCTTTAACTGAAGTACATCCTACAAAACTCAGTGAAAACTGCTTCTGACTAAATGCATTTAGTCTAAATTATATCTGTATACTCACTATGGAATTCAGTTGTTTGAACCACTTAAGGAGGGTTCTGGTATTGTATCAAAAATTTTCAAAGTATAACTGTTACCCCCATCATAACAATCAAATGCAAATACGCGATCATGTCTGAATGTGTTCTGCATCCTATCTATGTCTATGAAATTATAAAGTATTTGGACAGAATTTATTTTGTTTACTTAATGTAAAAAAAATCAATAAAAGAGGGAAAGCCCAATAAAAGCACCAAGCTAAGACTGCTTGTATGACAGGTCTTTTTTGCAGAAAATAATGGAAAGCAATTATCCACTTATATTCCCTAGCAACAACAAACAGAAATTGCACTTTTAACATAAATTTTTGAACCAGAATTAATACATACATAATGATTAATTGTGCAGACATGCAAGTATTAATTTAGGCATATTCAATCTCATTTACATAACTGATTTCTTCATTTATGTAAAGTCAGAAGAGCAATCCAAGCAAATTCTGATCTTGTTTTTAAAGTATAGATTAGCAAACATGTGCCAGCTGAATTAAACGATGTCCAGGAAAACAGTAAGGTACTAGAAGCAGGCATAGTTTATTACAGACAATTCTGAAAAAATGAGAATTTTAGCAAAACAACTCAGAAATTCCTTTAAACCACTTAGGTTTAAGTATCAAGTAAACGGGCACATAATTTCTTGTTATTTATTGCAGAATGATCTGTCCTGCAGAAAGCCTTTGCACCATGGGACTATAGTGATTCTTCCCCGCCCCCTTATCTCCAAGTCCTTACCTTGCTCTGGAAGGCACTTCTGGGCTGTAATGGAAGGCTCTTGTGGAAGGACAGCAGCCGGCCATTCTCCAGTTGTCACCTGTCTCTCCTGCACTATGGTATCTGTTTGTCCCAGTGTCATTCTTCTCAGTGCCGTCGCTTTTGCTTCGGCTCTGGTTTGAACTCTGTGGACCTGATGTTGCAAAACAGTCAGATTTGTTTCTGTCCTCAGCCTGTCAGTTGCATTTGTAAGTGCTGAGGCTGTCCTGGCTGGTTCTAATCTCTCTCACCGTGAAGGGAAGGCAACATGTGTCATTGGCTGAGACACAAGTCGGGCAGGTTTCCAAAGATAGGCGGGGAGGCAAAAGGAAGGCAGCAAGATGCTGGAAACAATGCAAGGTGCTAGGGAAGACTCGCAGCCCTTTTTGGGCAGTGTTAAGTTTGGGTACTGAAAAAAAAATAGTGGGTTCAGACTGAGCCCAGATAGAGAGGATAAATATGGAAATAAAATGCAGAACTCCTTGTTGCGGTTTGTTAGTTTATATTGAATCTACACAGCAGTCCTCCCAGCTCCAGATCCCAAGTTGATT
>NW_026847660.1:25259846-25336479 GCF_025583915.1 Anolis sagrei ordinatus | reverse complement strand
ATGAACCAATTGGTCATCATCAACTCCTAACATCAGAGTAGACCTTGCTCTTTCCAGAGCTCTCAGCTGCTCTGCTGTAGCTGGCTGCTGCACTGGGTTCTCTGTACATTCCCATAAGGATTCTCTCCTCAAATAACTTTCCATTCTGACTTTCCAAATGGAATAGTTATTGCCATTTAACCTGGCCATAGGGAAAGCAAAATTCATTCCAGTATCCATCTTCTTGTTTTGCCAACAAAACACACAATGCAAAACCAAAAATGTCTTCAAAACTGGAACTGGAGAAAAATAATATCCAACTGGGCAATCTGGTCAGACTGGGCAAACTGGGCAAGCTGGGCAGACTGGGCCCATAACCTGTTGCGGTTTGTTAGTTTATATTGAATCTACACAGCAGTCCTCCCAGCTCCAGATCCCAAGTTGATTTGCACAGAGTATAAAGAAAAATGTCTTTACTCTGGAGTAGTTAATACATGTAGCTTTATAAAGAAAAATACAGTAGCCTTGAAAACACATTGTCCACATTGTCCATCGCAGAAGGAAAAAAAACTTACAAAACAATGCATTAATCTGCTTCTTTTCAGCAAACCTTGTAGTGTAGTTCCATCTCTGATTACTTCATTTCACCCACTACTTGCATCAAGAAAACTTCACCTGATATACATCCTAATCAGGGAGTGGTTCTTCCTCAACACACACATATAAGCAAGAGATGATTCTTGTCAAGACTTACAAAATCATATACTGTAACACTCCTTCCCACCAAAGACAGACTAGTTCCATCCTTACTGAGCTTCCAATAATTACTCAAAAGGAAACATTTTTGTCATATATTTAATTGTGTTTTAGTCTGATTATTTTTTCCCATACAATTTTTGTTTGGAGAGTGATGGGGTGTAAAGCAAATTGTCCCCTGTTTCAGAGCGGGCAAATGTTTTCCGAGTTTGTATTGCTGCTGTGTTATCTTGCTCTTTAATATCTAATGATGTTTCTTTTGTCCTAGACTAAGCTATATGTACATGTGTAGAAGTTGACCTTGAATAAGTTAAGGACAGGTTTTTGGACGCAAATTATGGATTTTGATATGACCCATGGATAAGTCGAGAGTCATTCCACAGAGAGTCCACTTCCCCATCCAGACATTCAAAAAGGACAGAAGTAATGTTGTGTCAGAGAGAGTAGACACAACATGTGCTTCTAGGTTCTTCCAGAACAAACTAAACTCTCATATTTTAACACTCTAATCAGAGTTGCTTCCTTTTTTGATAAGAGCTAACATATACAGTAATGCTTCTATTGACCCAGAGATAAGTCAACCCAGGTTTTTAGGCCAATACTTTGAATAATGTTTTTAGAACTATACATGAGTATATGCAGTATTTCTGGATAAATTTCCCAGAAATTTTATTTTTACTCTAAAACATATTGGAGGAACAGAAAGGCTCTTCTAGTCTGCTTCTTTCTTTCTGTCTTCTTTTAAACAATTTTCAACATGTTGTAGTATAATAAAGCACTACTGAAATAGCATGTTTGCAATATAATGCTAAAATTCAAAGAAGGAGAGACCAAACATTAAAATTGCTCTTCAAATCATAGGGCCATTTCAGCAAAACCACACAGGTTTAAATACGATATTTGGAGATCCCTTTATGTAGATCCAAAAATTGCTACAAGCAACTCTAAAGAATGGAATAAGTTGATACAGAGGTGATGACAACGGGCAAAAGCTGATAGCAAAATTTGATATCAAAAGAACTCCTGCGTCATTGGACTAGTCTAGAAGAACTCCGTGGATACTTTTAATATGTAACATGACTTGAATGAGCCAGCGTGACATAGTGGTTTGAGTGTTGGTCTACAGCTCTGGGATAGCAGCTTTCCAATTCTCACTCAATTGTAGATATCTTATTTGGTGACCCTGGATAAATCACACCTACTTTCCTTCAGAAGGAGGGAATGACAAATTAACTCTGAACAAATATTGCCAAGAAAACCTTATGATAGGTTCACCACATGGAAACAACAACAACAACCTGGAAGTAAGGTAAACAAATTTATCCAGGGAACTGCAAGACCACAGGAAAGAGGCACTGTGAATCAAAGTACACAACTCACTTGACATTACCTCCTAAGCAATTTTATTCAATTACATCACTTGTATATTCAGTTGTGATTTAAGTACCTAAGAAATCAAATAATAGATAATATAAAAGTATAATTCACTCCCCAGTCACCAGAGGCAGAAATAGCACGGAAAAATAGAAATAGTTCAACATATTTTGGTAAACTATTTATTCAAAATGCCCAATATGCAGATGTGAAATGAAACAATGAGGTCAGATAAGCTTTGCACAAATGAGCAACCATATTTTGAAATATCTGTTTTAAAGCAAAATCCAAAATGTTGGATTTTGGAATATTTCAGATTACATAATAACAGATAAGGAATACAACTTCCATAATACTTTACTGCTTTTCATTTCTTACCTGGGCCACATGGAATCTTCTTCTTCTTTTGAGCGGTATACAGGATACAATTTAAAAGACACAATCACCAGAGTAGGGTAGTATACTACCATAGTGATATTGGTGGTGGTGGAGGAGGAGGAAACCAAAACAGAAGCAAGGCAAGTATTCAGAAGCATTCAAAATTACACTAATGTTCTTGTTTTACGATCTACATTATGACTGTGCCTTTTCATTGAGTTTCTGTCAGATGGTTTAGATCAAGGGTTCCCAACATGTAGTCCATGGACCACCAGTGCTCCTCAAGAACAAAAATTTGGTCCACGGCCTCACCATTACTACACTGTTCCAACAAGAGCAACTAGTCTCCTGAAACCCCCTCATATTGCCAAGGCAGCAGTGATGTTGGGAGGGGAGAAGCTGACTACCCACAAAAGCTTACTACACCACATCAGCTCTAGATCATTAAATATGGTTTTCTGTGGGTGAACAGATGGTGACTACTGGGTGGCATAAACTAGAGTTGATGTGGTCTATCCAATGCAATTTTCTGAAGCAGCACCCCAAATAACCAAATCAAATGTAAAGTTGACCAAAAACTGATTCATAACCCTTTTGGTACTAATGTTGGAAAGTGGTCCCTGGTCAAAATGGTCCCTGTTCAAATGGTCCCTGGACAAAAAAAAAAAAAGGTTGTGAACCACTGGTTTAGATGAAGAAGCGTCTTTTGACAGTTTTCATTTCAAAGGATAAAATGTAAAACTTTCTTAAGCTAGAAACTCTTAAATACAAAATCTTATATGCTTGTTATCAATAATTGTGAAATATTAAATATGACTGCATATCAACAGTCAGTAGCCATCAAATATGATATTTCAATGGTTTTTAAAGTATTTTCCAATTCAATTTAGAGGTTTAAATTTCTGATTGCAATCATCATCATTTAAATTATTTTATAGTACAATCAAATGTGCATTGTACTTCTCAGTAAAACAACCAAAAACAATGGGTAGTGTCAAAGGCATGGCATCTAAAATATCAGTGCATATTCACACACATAAAAGGAGGAATAACAAGACCATACAATAACATTGCAAAAGAAATGCATATAAAATGCAAAAACAAACAATGTAACACAAAGCAAACTGACAAATGCATATAATCAAAATAAACAAGACTTCAAAACAATGTTAAACTAAAATTCCAAAAGTTTTGAGAAGTTTTTGATTGAGATTTTAAAAAAACAACTGAAAGAACAATTTACAAATGTTCAGGGAGGTAATTCCCAGAATGTCGGGCATCCAGTGAGAAAGGATGAAGCCAAGTCAAGTAATAAGAAATGTTTGGCTGGGAAGCCTGAAGTTTTTTTTTGTTAGTTTACCATAAGTTTCTCAATAAAATGGTCAATAATGGTCAACTAACTCCCCCCCCCCCCCCCCCCCCCCCAATGTCAGCACTGTGTAGAAGCTCATTGGCAATGCCAGGTCACAATTTTAAATGTCAGATTTACATTATCATACCCCTTCAACTTCAACCATTTAATAATGAAGCCTATAACTGTTTCCTGCATCAGCTAGCTGCCTAAATGAAACGTAGGATAATTGACTACATGAAAATATTCTTGGTATTTTCTGGCCCAGCTTACCTATCCAAACATATCTCCCTCTATGAAACATCATGGAAATTCAGATCTTCTGGGGAGGCCCTGCTCTTGGTTCCACCTCCTTCGCAGGTACAATTGGTGGGGATGAGAGACAGGGTCTTCTCAGTGGTGGCCCCTCGGATATTGAACTTCCTCCCAAGTGACATCAGATCAGCTCCCTTCCTCCTGGCCTTCAGGAAAAAAACTGAAAACGTGGATGTGGAACCAAGCTTTTGGATAATCTATCACTGCAATATGTGAATGTGGAATGGTGCAATAATAACAAGTGGAACGACCTGGACTATAATATTGGATTATGGCAATTTAATTATTTTAATTGTTGAAATGTTTAAGCAGTTGTTTTAATGTATATGTTTTATTTGCTGGATATGTGTTGTATGACATCGAATTGTGCCTTTATGTGCACTGCTCTGAGTCCCCTTCGGGATGAGAAGGGCGGGATATAATTACGGCAAATAAATAAATTGGTAGAAAAACTGACAAAAAGACCCATCTCCTGTGGAGGTAAAAAGCTACAAAATACTTTGGCATAATCAGTTAAGGTCAATATTGCCACACACAATGCCTATGCCATTTATCAAATACTGCCAGTTTCCCCCTGTCAAAGATGAGATGTAGAAATCACTGCGTATCCAACACAGACTTGGAATAGTTGTGGAATGTTTGAATTCTGGGCAAATATTTGACATCTAACTTCACAATTGAGAATATTAGAAGACAAATCATTTTTGTCTCTGAAATGGAATCTGGCAATTGTTGCTTGGTGATGACGGAAGGCTTTCTCTTCTTTGCCATTACTTCACATGTTCGAAAGCCAAGGCTTTGAATCAGAGCCCTGGCGATAGCTCTGGTGAATGAAATCTGAACAA
Organism: Anolis sagrei ordinatus; assembly: GCF_025583915.1. NCBI lineage: Eukaryota > Metazoa > Chordata > Lepidosauria > Squamata > Anolidae > Anolis > Anolis sagrei. The sequence continues at coordinate 25,331,481 of NW_026847660.1, read as the reverse complement.
GAATCAAAGAAAAGTTATACCAAATAGTCCTACAAATAGCATATGAGTCCAGAGGTCCTGGGAGAAGCAAGGAGTGAGAGAAAAGTTCAAGATGTTGTGTCTGAGTCAACTCGGCAAAAATTATGCAGATAAGAGCCAACCTTCTGGTGGCATGTACTGTGAGGCCTTTGTAGATATTTGTGGTGTGAGAGGGGATCATCCTATAAATCCACTTTCTAACATTTGGAAAAGATAGGTCAGCCCATCCTTAGCAGCTGTCTGAGCTATTTATTTACAATGGCTGGCTAAGTTCCTGTTCCGCAGAGGCTTTGGGACATGTCCTACTTTACAAGGCAATGAAGCCACCACTTATTTTACAAGCAAGCACAGGAGATGTTTATATTGAAATCTAGAAGCCTAATAAAACTTATGATTTTAGCAGGGTGTTGAGTGGTTTCTGGCCTGTATGGCTGGGTTCTTGTATGACCAGATCCTCTGAAGATGCCAGCCACAGGTGCAGGAGAAACACCTGGAGAAATTGCTGCTAGAACACGGCCACACAGCCCAGAAACCACACAACACACCAGTGATTCCAGCCAAAGTCTTCAACAATACTTATGGTTTTAGTTCCTTGGTATTCTCTTTTGGGGAAGAGTGGACCAATTTCTGACTTACTGCAGAATAAAAATAGACAAAGAAATGGCTTCTAGATCTTTGTTGGTAATTTCATAATTAAACTGTTCATTTTTGAGGGGTTTTTTTGTGTGTCAGGAGTGACTTGAGAAACTGCAAGTCCCTTCTGGTGTGAGAAAATTGGCCGCCTGCAAGGGTGTTGTCCATGGGGTGCCTGGTTGTTTTGAAGTTTTTACCATTCTTGTGGAAGGCTTCTCTCATGTCCCCGCACGGGGAACCGGATCTGACAGAGGGAGCTCATCTGCACTCTTCCCGGATTCGAACCTGCAGCCTGTTGGTCATCGGTCCTGCCGGTACAAGGATTTAACTCATTACACCACCAGGGGCTCCTAGTTTTGAGTTTATGTATCTCTGATATTTTGGGTCATCATCATCAAAAGGCCAGTCAGAAAAAAATGGAAATGGAAACCTATTCTCTAAGAGATATATTTTTGGGAAATTGCCTTGAAGTATGTGTAGAAGGCAATTCCCTATGATTTCTAATGAACCTAAATAACAATAATAGAAGAAAGACTCAGCATGGTTTAACGGTTTTGGCATAGAACTACAACTCTGGAGATCAGGGTTTGGATCCTTGCTCAGTCATGAAACCCTATGATTGATCTTGGGCAAGTTATCCTTTCAGCCTCATAGAAAGGCTATGATAAACTCTTCTGAACAAATCTTGCAATGAACATCATGTGATTGGATCACCATAGGTTGGAAACAAGTTGAAGGAACACAAGTGTAATGTATAAAAGCCATAGCTTCAACGATTTACAGGTTGGGTGAATCTGTAATTGGGTGAAGCTATGGTGATCTCCAGAGTTGTAGGAATTGCACCTTGGCTGTTGATAAAACACACACACACACACACATTCTACGGGCCCATTTCTCTAAATAATAACTAGTTACTGATAACATGAGATCCGCTTTATCAGATGCACTCAATGAATGTATATTGATGAAGACAAGTTGACACATGCTCAGCTTCCAACATCACTAAACATAATTCCAGCAATGAGCCATGCCATTCAAAACAAGTGCTAAATCTGGATCTTGATGAGACCAACTCCTGCGTCAAAAAAAATAAATGTGGCCTATCCTAATTAGTAAATTATACCATGTCACAGTAAATTCTGTGGCTTCACATTTCAGTTGCTTGTATCATCCATTTTATTACAGCTGAAGGAATTTGTGCCTTTTGTGACCAAATATACATAGTTCCTCCACAAACAGTTACACAACTTATGATTTCATGAGTTAAGTGTTGTTTGTGCTAGCGATGATGGAGTCTGTACACCTGTTAGTGGAACATCCTCCACCAGCAACCTGAAGTTTTTCTGCTCATCTACTGCTGATGCACCTCCTGCTCATATAACATTAATGTGAGTTTGACATACAAACTTTAGTGAAAGATAATACTAATCGCCATGCTGTAAAAAGACATCTGCTGATTGCTATTATGTATAATAGCTATTACAGGCAAAAGAGTAACTTATCAATAGTCAGATAGTCTGACCTTATGGACAGGATCAGAAACATCACACACATCTGCAATTACACAAGCCAACAAGTATTTTTCATCAGATATAATTTTACATCATTCTTATAGCGCTTTTTGCGCTGAATTCAGATCTGTGTTTATTTTTTTTTCTCTATCACATGTAGTTTTTGATGAAGCTAATTGAATAATTAATGCATTTATGCATTGATATCAATAGAATCTAATTGATATCAGTACATAAATGCATTAATTATTTGATTAGCCTCATAGCAAAAACTACATGTGATGGGGGGGGGGGGGACATCTGAATTAAGCGCGAAACACTCTATAAGAATAATCTAAAATTATATCTGAAGAAAAATGCTTGTTGGCTTGTGGTTAATTAGATTATTGATGTCAGTGTGTAAATGCATTAATTATTCCGTTACCCTCGCTGCGAAAACTACATGTGATAGAGAAAAAATAAACACAGATCTGAATTCAGCCCGAAACACTTTATAAGAATAATCTAAATTTATATCTGATGAAAAATACTTGTTGGGTTGTGGTTAATTAGATTCTATTGATATCAGTGTATAAATGTGTTAATGATTCAGTTAGCCTCATTGCAAAAACTATACGTGTTAGAAAAAAAATAAGCCCAAATCTGAATTCGGTGCAAAAAAAACTCTATAAGAATGACATAAAATTATGTCTGATGAAAAATACATTTTGACTTGTGCTACATGAATATGATGTGAAATGTGCAGACTTTATAGTAGACTTTATAGTAATGTACAGACTTTATAGTAATGTACCATTCATCATATTTTAAAAAGTTGACATGATGAAAAAAAATAAAGACATATTTAAAATCAGCATAAAAATGGATTTAAACTGTGCTATTCTCATTTCCGATGATGACAAAAAGTTTGATTTTGTTGGTTTGTGCTTCCTGTTGTTAGAGAATAGGATTAGATAGCTACTAACTTCTGCAAATAGGTCTCCTGCAATATATATTTGGTAAGGTAAAGATGCTATCTGGATTAGATAAACCTTGAGTCTGATCAGACAAAACTCTTGCATTCTGGTAAGCATTTCTGACAAATTGGATACATTTATTTGAACCTTGTAAACATACCACACCCATGTTTCCATAGCATTGATCCATGGAAGATAAAGTGGTGCAAACTGCATTAATGCTATACTGTAGATGTACCCTCAGTTAGTTTCTAAAGTGCTACAACATCCCCTTGCATACTGATATTCCAGCATAACATGACTTACCGTCTCATCAGACAGGGCTTGGGAAGCATCCTAGGACACTTCCCTGCCAGTCCAGTGATGGATGGGCATACTGCCCATGCCATGATGTCACTGGACTTCCAGCGGAGGCCAGCCCATTAACATGACATTTCCCTCCCAACATGGAGCCACCACGGATTCTCGCTGCTCTGGTGATGCTTCCCACGTGTGATGGGGGAAGTGTTACTGTGAGGGAGCGGTAGCCTATTGCCTTTCTTTTCTTTGGTGAAGCCAGGTGAAGCAAGATGTTTTGCCTGGCCTTTGTGATAAACTCATATGTTCTTGATTTCTATCATGTGGTATTTTTCTTTTGCCACTACTTTCCACTTTTCCAATAGTTATGTTTTCTGGTAATATGTCCAAAGTATGACAGGATCAGTTTAGTCATTTGGGCATGCAGCAAGCATTTGGGATTCATTTACTATAGGACTTATTTTTTTGTTTTTTTGTTTAAAATCCAGAGAAATGAAACAATGCAGAGACAGAAACATTGTTCAACTTGGCCCTGACTCTTTCTGATTTAAATTTACACTTGGATGATCTGCAAGGAATTTATATGTATTTAAGACGTGTATGCTTACGTATTTTCTGTTCACAGTCAACAATTTTTTTTGCTCTGACTCAGTGAGGGTTCTTAAAATGGCTGGACCAGGCTGGATCTATAATCCAGTTTCAGAATGTGAAGTAACTGCATCGAACTTGATTATATCAGTTTACACTGGACTATAATCAAGATCAATCCACATTATGAAACTGGATTATAGAGCAGTATAGATGCAGCTTCAGTTGCATTCAGTGGTATATGTCATTTCCTCTTCCCTCATCTCTTTTTAAGTTCTGTTTGATTATTGATTGAGCATTTAAACCACAAGTACAGATAATAGTTCACCCAACTTTCAGTGAATTTAATACTAATCTTGAGCTAATCCATAAACATAGCACAACAGTAACTAATATCCCTTCAAGTGGAAATATGGAATGTTTTTGTTGACATCATATCTCATACTTTTATTTTTTAATAATAATTTAATTTATTCATTTAATGTATGAAATATATGATGGTGTGTATATCACCCTGAAATCTTTTGATATATGGTGCAATAGAAATAGTTTAATAAATAAAACTGGTAGATATATTATGTTTCCCATGGTTCATGCATTTAATCTCTAAATATCAGGCTAAATCCAATTGTTCTTCACAGAGTAGAGTAGTCGTTCAATTAATGGGATTTTTATGAGTGGATTTAAGGAGTCACATTTGTTCAATAGATTGATTCTAGTTGGAGCTAATCAGCCTCCCTTTTTAGTTTATTCTTCTCTTCTTGATATTTATTTATTTATAATAATAATAATAATAATAATAATAATAATAATAATAATAATGTATTTGTGCCCCGTCACCATCTCCCCGAAGGGACTCGAGGCGGCTCACAAAGCACTCCAAAGTGCAGCACATAAAATAAACAATACATAAACATAAAAAAATAACCACATAAGATTACAATCACAAACACACATAAAATATCACATAATAATAATAATAATAATAATAATAATAATAATAATAATAAATATTAAAATTAATAAAACACAGCTGTTCCTACTGCATTCTTTGTGTCTATATTCTTATTTGCCTTGTAGGCTTCCTAATATTTTCCCTCTTTTTTCCCTTCAGCTTTCTGAAAATTAGTTTTCATATTTCTTTTAATTATTCCCATGCTATTATTCTACTTTTTTGTAGAGTCATAAATAACTGTATGGTAACATAGTTCCCATATGGTTCACTACTCTAAATTGTCTGCGTAATAATAAAATTTCTAGATTATTTTAAAATATCTTTTCATGCTCCATCCTAACTGCTATTGTCTTAATTAGGAAGGAATTGCGAAGCGTCTCCTCTCTTCATTTTCTGATCCTGCCTTTTTTTCCTTACGTTTTGGAACCAATTTTGCTCACGCATCTCATAAATGTTTAGTCATTCCCGCTGTTTTTGTTTCTTTTTTAGTGTAGTGAATCCTTTGGCTTCTTTTTGTTCTACTATATGAAGTATCAATGTTGTTATTGTTCAATCCGTAGACTTTCAGTTATTTGTATTTATTTCTAGTGTTGCTAGAATGAAAACTGGGGAAAGCTCCTGTATTTTTAATAGTTGTATACAAGAGGGAATTTCAGCAGGTATTGTGTGCCACACCACCAGCAGGTAACAGGCAACAACTGGTGAAATTCCATCTTCTATAGAATCATTAAAGGTATGAGAGCCATCTCTGGGTTTCACTCCGACAACACTATCAAAAGCTTGGTCTCTGCTCTCTTTCTAAGAATATGAGCATTGTGCAAAACATCAAATTTCAATCCAGATTTCTAAAATATGAGCAAATTAAATATAATAAAATTTAACAATGCAACAGAGAAGGAATCTTGGGGTTTATGAGAAGATGGGAGACTTTTTTCTTGCAATTCTTTACATTCCATTTTGTCACTATTGGATTTACATTTCCACACTATCCCTAAAGCGAAACAATTCAAAAAAGCAAAGGTATTCAACTCAAATATCACAACTTACCAATAAAAAGATGTTTATGACCTAACAATAATCAGTTAAGTTATCGGTTTGATTTCTAGCTAGTAAAATGACTTGAACTGTTCTCTTTATGCTTTTCTTTAAAATTCCACAGCTGTTGGAAGACTTTCTTCATGCGCAACTGCTTGGCTTTTGCATCTGGAACTGAGCTAAAGTACTCTTTGCCACGGTTACTTAAAAACTGGAACAGCTGCGGCAGACCTTTATGTGAGCTTTAACCTTTGAAGCAAGCTTTGAAATCAATTTGAATAAAAAGTTTTAAAGTCAGCAGGAGACTTTGTGAAATATAGGTTTCAGACAATGTTTCATCTGCTCTGCATTACATCAGAGGTTCTCGTAATAAATATTTCACACATTTTATTTAAGTTCAAAATGCAGCAAATAAGTCTGAATAAGTCATGAAAGTCGAGAGGTTTTCTGTTTTAACGAAAATTTTATAGGGTTACATAGAGCGAATTCCAGCATGAAAAGCACCAGAGGGCCTGCTAGAAAATGTGTGTTTAACATTTTTTTCTTGTTGCGTGCCTTCAAATCATGACAACCATAAGGTGAACCTATCATAGGGTTTTCCTGGCAATAGTTGTTCACAAAAGTTTTGCCATTTCCTCCTACTGAAGTTCAGAAGAATGTGACTTGCTCAAGGTCACCAAGTGCGTTTCTGGGGCTGATCAGAGATTAGAATTCTCTCTCCTTTTTGTTTGTTTGGAGGCTTTTCTTGCAGTATTTATATCTGATGATTCTGATAGAATTGATTGAGCCCACAGACGTTTATGATAGAAATGACTTCTTGACAAACACAAATCCACTCCAAGTCATAGTACATAAATCACAAAGGTAAATGGTTTTTTTTTTCAGCTTATATAATGCAATATTAAACATATAACCAACTTATGTGATGGAGCATTGAGCAATATACAATGAACAAAAGACTGTTGTTTATACAGTGATTTTACATCAGTAACAAAAGTAGAGTCTTTCTTGCTGTAAAGCAGACTTCTCTTAAGGGCATAAGATCCCTTACTTTAGAGAAAGATACTCCTGAGTGAAGTTTCTAGTCCCTTGTAAGAGGATATCCACGTAGAGGATTTCCAGACCGGTTTCGACTAATGTCTTCCTCAGGTGGAGAAATATGAAGAGTACAATGAAGTGGACATCAAGTTCTCCAAAATAATAATTCTTCCTCGGGTGGATAAGAATACAATGAAACAGTGGATCTAAAGGGAATATACAAAAGTGGCTAGAACATGTCTCAAAAGAGATAAATATTTCCATATGTTGCTAACATGTAAGGTGTACATAAGCTTGCTACAGAATCAAACCACTGCAGAGCACGGATTAGAAGAACCTGATGTAAATACTTATGCCTCTCTTGTTATGTACATCTTACATGCTAGCAACAAACCGGTCTGGAAATCCTCTACGTGGATATCCTCTTACAAGGGACTGGAATCCATTGTCTTTTGTGTAGAAATTTCTTCTTCCCATTGGCCACCTCATCACATAGGCACCTTGGAGTCCAGTGGATGCCATCACATGATCTACGACAATTTCGCTCGGGGCTCTGTAAAGGAAGCACCCTGGGAGCATGGCAGGAGGCTTCCCTCAGAAAACATAGTATGGGGAAGAGTTATATTTGCAGGTGAGGCAGGCGTGGGATGCAATGATTGCCCTGTTGCTCCGCCATTCACCACGGAGGGACCTCATTCATGTGATAAAGTCCTATAATCTCAAAGGAGCTACTGACAAAATCTTTTGTGTCTCTTTAATCTGACTTACTAGTTTTGACTTGAGCTCCACCGGTACAGGAAGAAACAGAGATACGGGTAACATGTTCCATTTTTTTTCCCTCTCATGTCAAAGGCACCACCAACACTGAGCCCAAAGTGGCAGTAGAGCATACTGGTTTTGTACTTTAGGAAGACCATCTCCTGATGGAAATGAGGGTGCTGCAGCAGGAACAATTAATCTGCCTTGAGAGCAAGGCTATGTTGAGATGCTGACAGTTATGCTTATGTAACTTTCCTCCAGAGCTCTGTGAGGCTGGCAAGGGAACTGAGGTGCCATGCATAGATTCCACCCACACACTCATGCCCAGGCACTGATGAAAGAACCTAGGTGAATGATTAAGACTTTCCAAGTGTGTGAACACATTCAGAAAAATCCACTTACCCATCAAGTAACATACACTTTGGGACCTTCCAGACAGACCCTATATCTCAGGATCTGATCCCAGGATTCTGGTAGTGTGGACACATATAATCCAGTGTGGACACATATAATCCAGTGTGGACACATATAATCCAGTTTAAAGCAGAAAACCTGGGATCAGATCCTGGGATATAGCACCTGCCTGGAAGGACCCCTTGGCATTCACAAGGGAAAGCTCTACTTCTGGAAGAGAGAAGTTGGAGTTACCAGGTAGCAATTTTCTTCCACTCCACACCAAACCTAGCTGCCATCTTCAGTGCTCCATCGCTTCAAGAATTAACATACATCATGATATCTAGTGATCCAGAAGACACATCTCCTCTTCCTTCATTACAGAGGTGAGGGAAATTTGGCCCTCAACATGCTTTGAACTATGGCTCTCATTAATCCTTCCCATTGGTCATAAAGGCTGGGCCTTCTGGGAGCTGAAACCTAAACCATTCATATAGTTAGAGGATCTCCACATCTGCTTTAAAAGTGTTCAAATTATTATAGCATGCACAGATTTTCTAATTCTTGCATGGCTCCTCAGTTACTGTGTTTTACACAGTTCTTGGAGGACATTTAAGAGTCTTCTCTGTTCTTGCAGTTGGTCGCCCAAATATGACCCCCAAATCCTGATTCCATGCTAAACCCCCAACTCCTTTTAACATCTGGGCTTGCTGGGAATGGAAATTTCCTGAGGGTCTATTTCTGGAGGCTGTGCTCTGTCAACAGCTCTTTGGCAGCACATCGACTTTGCTCCTGCCAACAGAGTATTATTGTATTGAATTGGGTAGTCTAATGTCAAAAAGAGAAGGTACCCAGTTGCTATGCGCCAAGCGCCCCTAATTATAAACATGAATCGTTCCAAGAAAGCCTCTCAAGGGTTTAGAGAGTGGTAAAGCAGGTGGATTGGAGTGTTAGTTTACTTTGAGTGACCAAAAGCAAAGGAATGACAAAATCTTGCTCCTTTCACAAACAAGGAAAAAAATGACATTTTACCATAGTAGGGTTAGCCAATTAAATGTGGTGAGGTGGGAAAGAAGCTACAAATGTCTTTGCTTTTCTATGTAATACGTTTTCTTCTGGTCAGCCTACCTTGGATGAAGAATCAAATGCAAAAGGTGATAAATAGCTCAAGCATCAAAAGAACTGGCTGTACTCTCAAGAAGACTCAGTGGCCTTCCAAATTTAGTGTTTCATATTAGCAACCTCCAGAGACCAGGCATTTTATGGTCTAAAAAGGTTCATGGGCACTCTTGATACCTTCTTCTCTCCTTTTTTATTTCTCCCATTCAACCCATCATCTCTGACTTGGCCACAGTGGTCCACACTCTTGTTACATCCTGAATAGACTACTACAATGTACTATACATGGGGTTGCCTTTGAAGACTGCTCAGAAGCTTTGACTAGTCCAACGGTCGGAAGGCAGGTTGCTCATACAGAGAGCATACAACACCTCTGCTACACCAGCTCCACTGGCTGCCAAACTGCTACTTCCAGCCAAGGTTACCTGTCCAAACATATCTCCCATTACAAATCATCACAAAGTTTAAGATCAGCTGGAGAGGCCCTGCTCTTGATCCCACCACCATCACAAACGCGACTTGTGGGAACGAGATACAGGGCCTTCTCAGTTGTGGCCCCTTGCCTGTGGAACTCTGTCCCCAGTGACATCAGATTGGCTACCTCCCTCCTGTCCTTTAGAAAGAAACTCAAAACCTGGTTATGAGACCAAGCATTTGAATGATAGAGGCAGCAATCAAGACTAAGACTCAAGTGATATGAATGTCAATGAACTGACCCGAACTTGGATTTTAAGCCTGCGTGATTTTAAACAAATGCCTTATTAATGTAATGTTTTAATGAATTATTTTAAATGTATTTTTATGAATGTAGATGGCACTGAACGAGTGCCTGTTGTGAAGCTGCCCTAAGTCCCCCCCTCGGGGGTGAGAAGGATGGGATACAAATGTACAAAATAAATAAATAAATAATTAATAAATCTCTCCCTCTTTCTGTTGTATTATGATTTCTGCTTTTTCTTATAAATCTCCTTTGGGATCAAGACCGTGTTCTGTTTGAAGGAAAAGCACATTGGTTGGGTTTTACCGTACTACCCATGCTGTTTTGGACCATCATCTCAACCGGTTTCCAAGTTTTCATCTTGGAAGCAGATCTGTAGCACTTGTAGGAGTCAGGATGTGTGGCTAAATGTGCAGGCTCCCTTCTGGCAAATTGTTTTGCAAGAAAATAATTTGGCCCAGCTTTTCAGGCATGCAGTGAAGCAAGGGATAGAATAGAAGGGGTGGATAAGGGAGTCACACAAACAATAGAATGGGATAAGGTGGGATATATTGTCACAGTACAAGGTGACTTTAAGGATGGAGTAGAAGGAAAGAGTGAGTAATGCAAGCGAAAGTGTACAAGAAGAGATCTTTCAAGAGATGGGAAATGTGAGCATAGGAAGTGACAGAGAACAAAAAGTGAGGCATGGATGGTTCAGAGATGGAAGGAATCAATTATCCCCATGCCAGAAGGTCTAATGAAGATCTGTGAATCAGCTGAGACTGACAAATTGATTATGTTTATTATGGAAAAATCTTTGGCAAGCTTTAGGAAAAATTGGATTCTGTTCCTTACCTTTTCACAACAATAACAGGAATGTTTATTAATGGTGGGATTCATGAATGAGTAGAGTGTTGTCTAAGTAAAAGTGTGATTACTTTTGAAGAGACTAGACCAATGAGGAATAACAACCCGCATATAGAGAGCTAGAGGTTTGTAGGGCTATTGTTTGTTTGTTTTTGTGTGTTTTTTCTTTGTTTTTTTGCCATTGTTTTCTCTTTAATTTTTAGGTATTTGCTTAATTGTAGGTTAGTTGTAGTAGATAGTATGTAGTTGTGCACTTTTGGTATATTTATATATCTAAAAAGCTTGTTGGTGTGTTTTATGTATTTTGTGTGTTTCCTCAATAAAAATACTTTCAAAAAAGAATTGCAGCATGGTGGCTTGCTTGCATGCTGGTCGCTTCTGTGGCGAGAGAATCAGCCATCTACGAAGACGTTGCCCAGGGGACGCCCGGATGTCTTGCAATCCTGCGAGGAGGCTTCTCTCATGTCCCCCATGAGATCTACAGAGACACTCACTGGAACACCTCAGCAAGCGAGAGTCCAAAAGTGGCACGCTCAAACCCAGCACCTCAACCAATGGCTGATACCAAATGAGAGACTCCCTCCTGGGCACACAGAAGACTGGGCGACTTGGAAGGCACTGAACAGACTGCGCTCTGGCACCACGAGATGCAGAGCCAACCTTGAGAAATGGGGCTACAAAGTGGAATCCTCGACATGTGAGTGTGGAGAAGAGCAAACCACTGACCACCTGCTGCAATGCAACCTGAGCCCTGCCACATGCACAATGGAGGACCTTCTTGCAGCAACACCAGAAGCACTCCAAGTGGCCAGATACTGGTCAAAGGACATTTAACCAACTACCAAACTCACAAGTTTTGTATTTGTCTGTTTGTTTGCTTTGTTCTGTTAGAAATGTAATATAATGGACTGGTTGCTCTGACACAACAAATAAAAAAAGCATGGTGGCATTGCAAGGTTTCAAAGAAAGGGATAGAAGAGAGTCAAAGTGCACTTCAGCTTGCTTTTAAACATGTTGCACCAATAATGCACCATTGGTTAAATTCAACTGATGAATCTGTCCTCCAGGAGGATGTTCTTATATCATCTGTCTTTTCCGCTAGCTTTTGCTTTGGTTTGGAAGGAACCAGCTGGAGGAAAGAGAGGCCAACCTTCCTGGCCTCCTTGGTAAGGTAATTAATACTTGACAGCACATTAGCAGCACCTGGGCTTGGCAGAAGGAAAGGTCAAGCATGAGGCCATGTGCCTGCAAAGACTTCCGAGTGACCTGCCTCTGAGGCCCTGGCTAATTTCTTTACACGTTATAAGGAGACTAATGATTGGGAGACAGATTGGAGGAAGACTTTCTTGACAGAACCATAGACGGGAGAAAAGGTAAATCATGTGCCTACTAACATGTTCAGAGCATAGGTGAAAAGCTTTCATTTCTAGGAGTCCATGTCCAACTGTCAGTGCTGAGAATGATAAAAGAGAATCTTAGTTGTGTGCAATACCTTATGAACCAAAACCTCTCCATGGGGTAGGGGTGGGACTTACAAAACGGTGTCCTTCAGATATCTTAAATGACTTGCATTTCTCATTGAGAAATCAAGAACAGTGTCTGATTACCACATAACATCCCATACCTTGGAGGACCAGAAGAGCATCTGGCCTAACTTCTGCCCTGAAATCCAACCACTAAAAATGCCATACCATGGCCAAAGGTAAAATGTGTTTGCTCCAAGTCTTGGGCTTTCTAAAACCAAGAATCTATAGGACTCGAAGTTAGTAATCGGACTCCAATAACCCGCTGGTGAACCTCACTCAATACATTTGTGTTACAGAAATTTTTCGAAAGGATTGACTCCCTGTTTACCAATTACCACAGCAAAAACAACAGAATAGAGGGTGGGATGTAAATATTTTAATTAATAAATATTAAGTGATGAGTGGCTCTCTGAGTAGTATTGTGCCAATCTCCGTTCTCTCTAGGTCCTGCATCGAGAGACTTTCCCTTGTAAGGCCACAGTTGCCCATGTGGGTACTATTGAGGCCCCTTGCTGTCCCCTTCCTCCTATGGAGAAGATAGCAGTCTTCTTTTCAGTGACATCTCAAGGAGTTGTGAGAACTAATGCAACAGCCAAGGGGCAGTGCAGAGCAGAGTAGTTGCATGGGTCGGAGGTATAAATAGATGTGTTGTGCTGTAAATAGCCTCCCGGGTGGCCATGCTGAGTGAAGGCCTGATGACAGAAGGACGTTCCGCAACACACCAGAAGGAGACCCAAACAGCTGTTGCTTGGGGGCTACTAGGGATGGCTAAAAAGCAAAGCCTTTAACAATACTGTGCTTTTTTTATTGGACTGAGATTTTTTTCATTGTGTCTCCCAACTGCAATTTCTAACCAGTCCATGAGCAATCGTGGAGTGTATAGTTTCTGAAACCTTTTATCAGAGTTTGGTTCAGTTTGCTCTCAGTGTGGTCTGTAGCATGAACTGTGCAGAGAGTTCTCTGTTGGCAATGCCCTCCTGGGAATAATATTGCTGTTGACATATTACTGGCTGCAAATAGGTGTTTTGCTCTATCAGGGAGGAAGCTCTTGATAGCTGCTTAGTAACCTCCCAATACAACAATTTCCAACAGGACTTAATTTCTAAAAGGAGAGGTGTGGGGTTTAAGTTTACGTAGATGGGATGATGACAGCGTACATCATCAAGGTACATAATGACTTGTGAGCAACACTGACGTTTATAGGCTTCTCTTTGCTGAAGTTAAATAAAAAAATGGGACATCATATCATTCAATATGTTACAGATGAAAACTGGAATGCACAAGTTGAGCAGTAGGTGCTTAAGAAGGAAGAAGCTGTTGATGAGGAAGAACAAAGAAGAGAGGAGTTGTTTGCATTTGCCTGAGTCAACAGGGAACACTTTCCCGCCTCTTCTCCTCCAACAAAGTAAATTCAATCCAAAATACTTTGGCACTTTGTACTCAGGTTCCAGCAATTGACATCACCAGATGGTTTTTAAGCCACTGTTTTTAAAGTAGATATTAAGTGATTTTAACGTTTGTGTATATTTATGGTTTTATGTCCCGGCATTGAACATTTGCCTTATATATGTTGTGCTCCCCCCTGAATCCTCTGTAGGGTGAGAAGGGCAATATATATATATATTTAAATAAATAAAATAAAATAAATGAAAGGGGGAAAGTGGCCCAAAGGAGAGAGAACCCGGGTAATTCAAAAGTAGGTGAAAAATCGGTATGTCAGGAGATGAATTGCAACAGTTAGACAGTACAAGATCGGAGGACATGATGGCCAAGGATTCTTGAATTGCTTTAATTTAATGTGTCAGGAAAAAACAGGTGCACGCTTTGTCCCCAAAGATCATATAATCTAGATCTTGAAAATCTAATATAAAATAATGCACTCTGTCCTGGGCTCACCTTCTCCTTATTTCTACCACTGAAAATGGACTGGTTCAAAAGCAGAGAAAGTGGTTTGTGTGCAAATGCTTCCTGTTCAATTTCAAGCATTTCCACTTAAGCTGAAGAAAAAAACCCTCTTCTTTGAAATCCCAAAGAGCCACTGCACCTATTAAGCAACTATTGTTCATTTATACTGTATATCTCACTCTACATTCTGGGGTTTGAGATGACACACATATGAAAAATATTTAAAATATCAAGTTAAGGATTTTTCTTGTACTTCCAAACAATCTCTAGTTTCAAGACAGAACTGCAACTTCTCTCTATTGTTATTGTGTGCCTTGAAATCATTTCTGATTTATGGTGACCCAAAGGCAGTGGTTCTCAACCTGTGGGTCCTCAGATGTTTTGGCCAACTCCCAGAAATCCTAACAGCTGGTAAACTGGCTGGGATTTTTGGGAGTTGTAGGCCAAAACACCTGAGGACCAACAGATTGAGAACCACTGTCGTAAGGGTTTTGAATTGCTCAGAGAGACTTTGCCCTTCTCTCAGGCTCAGAAAATGTGACTTGCTCAAGATCATCCAATGGATTTCCATGCCCAAGCAGGGATTTAAATCTTCTTCTTCTGGGTCCTGGTCTAGTGCTCCAACCACAACACTATGCTAGATCTTCTACTGTCCATCCATAATGGACATCAGAAATTGAGACATTGGTTGCAGACAAAGGAATGAAATATCTACCAGCAATAGAGCAACAGGTGAAATAAAATGAGGAAATGGTGGTCCTGAGAAAGGAGATGTATGAGCAGAAAAAGGAAACACAATAGGAGCTGAAAAGATAGTAAGTAGTCTAATGGAAGATGAGCAACAAAAAGGAAGAGAAGTTGAGGTGAATTTACCATGAGCTGCCTTGAGTTCAATCCTTGGGGAAAAGGCGAGATCTACATTAAGTGATCCTGGTTTTGAAACACCTCTATATGGCCATTCAATTTATTTATTTATTTATTTACATATTTATTTTTTTCCAACATTTCTACCCCACCCTTCTCAACCCCCGAGGGGGGACTCAGAGCAGCTTACATTGGCAACAATTCAATGCTGCAATGTACAAACAATATAACAGCAAATAAAAACAGTAAGTTAAAAACAATTTAAAACATTATTATCAACCCAAATCATCACTTCCAGTCCAGTTCAACATCCAAAGGCCTGGTCCCAGAACCAAGATTTCAGTTTCTTTCTGAAAGAAAGGAGGGATGAAGCCAACTTAATCTCCCTAGGGAGCGAGTTCCACAGACAGGGGGCCCTGTCCCTCGTCCCCACCAAATGCGCTTGCGAAGCTGGTGGGGCCAAGAACAGAGCCTCCCCAGATGATATTAAACTACGAGGTAGAATGTAAAAGGAGATATGTTTGGACAAGTAAGCTGGGCGGAACCATATAGGGCTTTATAGGCTGAGACCAGCACTTTGAATTGTGCTCGGAAGTGGACTGGCAACCAGTGACACAACAGGGGGTGGTATGCTCCCTGTATGTTGCTCTGGTGAGTAATCTGACTGCCACCCATTGGACTAGTTGAAGTTTCCGAACAGTCTTCAAACATATCTTAACATATCTTGAGTCTTCCATTTAATAACCTGTTTTCCTTTCTCTGCCCTCCTTGTGGATTGAAAACAAAAATATTTGCACTAGTGCTTGTGACATGTCCAAGGCTTTGAAGGGCCTCTTGTCTCCTCAAAGCTGGGACAGGTGGTGGTCTTAGCGGAGCCCTTGCATAATGGGGTCATGCGCAAGGCCTCAGTAGGCCCTCTCATGGCTCGAGCAACTCTGCCCTTACCGGCCTCTATCCCGGCACCTGGGCTGCCACTCCCAAGCCATGACGGAGTGAATTAGCACCTCTCCGCTGCCCCTCATCCCTGGACAGCAGCTGCACCTGACACGCCTCTCATTCTTTAATCACTGTGCTAAATATAATGCAGCTGGCAGAGTCCTCGCCATGGGGTCAAAGGGATGCGTTCAGGGCCCATGTGCCATTGCACTGCTTCTTTGGCATTCCCAAGCCCAGAGGAAAATCTAAGTCACTCTGAGCAGAAATATGAGCGAAAAAATGTAGCACCATAGTTTTGAGATAGTCTGCATTTTGACAGGGAGAAAACAACAAAACTGAGCATAGCCAGTCTCCTTTAGATAGGACTGGGGCACAAGATTGGCAGTACTTTCATTAGGAGCAAATGGAATTATTATTGCTTGCTTTAGAGCAGTGGTTTTCAACCTGCGGTCCCCAGATGTTTATGGCCTTCAACTTCCAGAAATCGTAACAGCTGGTAAACCGGCTGGGATTTCTGGGAGTTGTAGGCCAAAAACATCTGGGGACCCCAGGTTGAGAACCACTGCTTTGGAGGCATATTCTCCTAGGAAATGTATTGATGTCTTATAGAGATTAGCAGTATGGGGAACGGATGACCATACAGATGTTACACTGCAAATTCCATCACTGCCAATATCTGGCTAGGACAGATGAGGATTGGAAGTTCAGTAAGTCATATGTTCTCTTGGGCAAGAGTGCCCTAGAACATAAAAGTAAAAGGGAGAACTTATATATCTATTTATGCTTCTAGCTGTGTACCATCAAGTCCCTTTCAACCTTTGGCAACCCTAGGGGGGATTCCATAACTAGGTTGTTTTGGCAAGATTTATTCAGAAGAGATTTGCCATGGTCTTCCCTTAAGAGAATGTTACTTGCCCAAGATCACCCTGTGAGTCATGACTGGTCAGGGATTCATACCCTGGTTTCCAAAGTCATAATCTAACATTCCCTTTACTAGACCACAATAATGGCCAAACTGAGACTGCAAGAATGAAATTTGTACCTTAGGCTTTCATAAGACTGAAGCCTTTGGTTTACTCTTTTAATAACAACTTTAATAATGATGATGATGCAATGGCACTTTAAAGGTGTTTGTGCAGGGATGTGTAATGCATGGAAATGTATTTAGATGTATGGGTTATTTTGACTCCAGCCTCCAACACAACAATTTAGATCAGAGGTTAAATTGCAATGGAGTCCACAAGAAGAGCAGGGATGATAAGTGAAAAGCCTCTGAAAAAAATTCCAACAAAATGTCTTCCCCTAATTATTTCACCTTCATCCACAAATCAAGGGGAATGTAACTTTAGTACCGGTCTTAGAGCAGGTGACAGTTTTAGAGAGGCCCTATGATTGCTGACTACAACCTCAAGGGGCCTCCCGCCATCTGGGAAACACACAAGCACACAGGGTTTGGGTTACTAATGAGATTCTTGACTGTTGGCAGCTCTTGAGGAACGATTGACATGGGACCATAGATTGATGATGCCATAAGCAATGTTTTGGAAGAAGAAGCTGGACTTGTCAGCAATATATATTATACAACCTATACCTCTGTTGCAAGACTCCCATGCAGGACATCATGAAGCATGCATTACACATACCTGCACAAACTCTTTGAATAAGGAGTTAAGTTACTTTCCTCTACATCCTACCATATAGTTTTCCAACAACCAGGGCTCTTGGAAGGGGTTAACAAGTTGTTCCTTGGGGACTTGCAATGGGAAATATAGGCTGTGTTGCTTGGATTTGTGTTGGAAAAAGCAGATGCTTGTCCCTTGTCCATGGCAAGTAATGAGGGGGGAGGAGAAGAGAACATATGAATTTGATGCACACCTTCACACCCTTTTAGTGAAGAGTAAGGCTCTGGAACCACTTCTTACAGTTCTGGGACCTGTGGGAGAGGTCTACGTAGCTTCAAGGCAGGCCTAGAAATTCACTCTCATTTATAAAGTCATTTATAAAGACTTGAATAGAAGTGGGTTTCCCTTCCCATAAATGTCCATCTGGGGAATAACCGAATTGTTGGATGTCCTTCAAGTCCAGGTGTTTCACCCAAGCGAAAGGCCCTTCTACACAAGACTAAGGGCCTTTCCATACATTATCTGAGTGTGGACTCAGGTAACTCAACTCAAAACATATAATGTGGGATTTTCTGCCTTGATATTCTGGGATATAGGGCTGTGTGGAAACCCAGTTCCTACTGAGATTGAGTTCCCAACCCCAACCCAGCTCTGAAATTCTAAGTGCAGCCTCAAAACCTCCAACTTTCACAGGTGAAAACAAGATCATGGATAGCCAAGCAGCATCAGAATGTGATCAAGTTGACAAGAATTATTAAAGAGGAAAAACACGCAAACTAGAAAAAGGTGCAACAGTTGGCTTTTGCCAGAGTGTACTGGGAAGGGAAATAGTCTGCTCTTTTTTCTGCTTCCTTCTCCCTGCTAAGTGAATTGAGTGCAGGCTATTTTTGCACTTTTCACTCAGTTTGTAGCAATTAGAGTAAAGCAGGGACAATGGAGAAAATGAATGGTACTGTAATAAAAAAAATAGCTAACATATACCTGGAGTTTCTATAACACAAAAATATGTCAAAAAAAAACCTTGTTGTTTCCCAACATGTATTATTTCCGGCTGGATCTACACTGCTATATAATGCAGTTTCAGAATGCGGATTAACTGCATTGATTTGAAGTATATGTGTCTATGCTGCCATATAATGCAGTTCAATGTAGTTAATGTGCATTCTGAAACTACATTATATAGCAGTATAGATCTGGCCATGGTCAAATGGGGGAGAAATGACACTGAAGTCCAAAATAGAAGAGTCTGAATAGTAAGTAACTCGGAAAGTTTTGAAGATCAGTTTCCCTATCCAAGTGATTAAGGGCAACTTCCAGAAGGCCAGTGTGGAGGGGTTTTGTAACATCTACTGCATGAAAATAGCTGCACATTCGTCTTGAGTCAGATAAAGACTATGGTTGCAAGGTTAAACAGACCCATTAAGACTAAATCCTCACTAAATATAGTGGACTGTACAAAATATCCATAGGACGATGCTTTTAGTAAGCTGCATATCCTTCAACTGTCTTTATTTCGCAGTGCCATCTCCATTGTCATATAATCCAGTTTCAGAATGCAGATTAACTGCATTGAACTGGATTATAAGGCATTTTACTTTCATATAATCCAGTTCAATGAAGTTCCAGCTGCTCTTGAAATAACCTAGGACTTCATCACACACAGTGTTCCCACAGTTTCTAAACACTTAAAACACAAATCCCCATGGAGCCCATCAGATGATGCTATATTGTTCCATGGGTTCCCCATATGACTCTGTTTCTGAAATGTATGGAAATTCAATGTTGGTAAACGTTTTATTCCTCTTTCTTTAATCAAATTTGTGACAAGTTTGTGTGGACTCAGGTAACCTGGAGATAACTGACTGCAGCGCAGAGCCTTTCCCAGGCTCAAGACCTTGAGAATCCCCTTTCAGCAATACAGGCCTCTCTGACCCATCATCTGAACTGTATTCAGGCCACACATCTCTAAAACCAGGCCCAAGAAACAGACCATCATCCCCATTCCCTTCAGGAACATCTTCATGGACAGCATCCCCATTCCCATCAGAGGGATCAACTTGAAAATGAACAACATTGTCATTCCTATCATAAAAAGCATCCTGATCATTAGACACAATCACAGGCTGAACAGGCTGACATACAACAGATAAAGTCCCTAGTTTCTCTCCACTCCTTCCATATAATGTAGTTTCAGAATGCACATTAACTACATTGAACTACATATATGGCAGCATAAACACATATAATTCAAATCAATGCAGTTAATCCGCATTCTGAAACTGCATTATATAGCAGTGTAAATGCAGCCGGAAATAATACATGTTGGGAAACAACAGGGTTTTTTGACATATTTTTGTGTTACAGAAACTCCAGGTATATGTAAGATAGTTTTCATTACAGTACCATTCATTTTGTCACTGCAACAGATTGAATATTATGTCTGTTCCTCAGATTATATTTCTCTTTTCTTAAATTATCTCTCTGGCCTCAAGGGATGGATTAGGGTTCAGACACAGAAAACATCCTAGTTCTTTGTGAATTTACATCCAAAATAGTTGATTTAATTATTGGTTTTAATAATAATAATAATAATAATAATAATCTATATTTATATCCTCCCCTTCTCCCCAAGGGGACTCAAGTGGATTTCAACATCTACATACATAGGCAAACATTCAATGTCTTTATAATTATATACAATGAGACACAAACAAAGGTAGAGGCTTCTCTTTTCATTTCCGTCTTCTGACGGTGGTGCTCATTTCTGGCTCAGGGGAGGTGCTTTCTCCGTTTTCAAGTCTAAAAGCCTGTGTTGTCACCTCCTGGTTGTGTGGCTGGCAAGATTGCTTGGAGCATCTTTGCCTGTTTATCTACTCACATTTGCATGTTTTCGAACTGCTAGGTTTTCAAGAACTGGAGCAGACAGACAGGAGTTCACCCCATCTCATGGATTTAAGCTGCCAACCTTTCAGTCAGCAGTTCAGCCAACCTTCAAGTCACCAGTTCAGTAGCATAAGGGTTTAACCCACTATGCCACCGGGCTCAATGGCATTTTACTGCTAGCATACACACTGCCTTCTAGATCTTCTTTAGACTTATATCTCTACTAAGAGACCTAAATACCCTAAAATCACCAGATTATCGTCTATTAGGATTTTTGGGAGTTGAAGGCCAAAATATCTGTTGACCCACAGGTTGAGAACCACTATCTTAGAAGATAAGCAGTATCAGACATGGTTAATATCTGGCTGAGAAACCACTACTAAATACTTGGTGCTGTGAAGTGTTTTTCAGAGAAAGGAACTGGCCACCTCTGAATATTCCTTGCCTTAAGAAAACCCTAAGAAATTAATGTGATCACCATAGGTCACCAGGTGAGTTGAAGAAACACACACACATATGTACTGACTCTCTAAGGCCACCTTTGACCTTGAGTTGTAACAATAGCCAATTCTGGTGTCACCTATGTTACCGTGATGGTATAATTGTAACACAACCTCCTCCATACTCCATGCCCATGATATGGACACAGCAGACCGTGAAACTTCTTTATTCTGTTTTCTTGATTTCTTCATAATGGCAGATTCAAGTTTTTATCCTGTTAAGATCACTTGCAAAACTTGAGTAGACAGTGCTGTATCTTTATACGTAAAAGTCAAAGTATGTATATATGTTGCTTGGTTTGCAGGTTTGTTTATATGGATCTTAGTTGGAAGTAACAATTAAATTTAGGCTTACATTGACAGCTGGTTGAATTTTAATCACCAAGTTTTGTCAAGCAGAAAGATTAAATTTAGTCACCATTTATCTCTCTTAACAGATAAACTTTCAAGCTACGTCAAGCATCTTATTGAAAGGAGAGGCTAGAACAGGCATGGGCAAAGTTTGGTCCTCCAGGTGTTTTGGACTTCAACTCCCACAATTCCTAACAGCCTTACCTCCGGCATAGATATAGCTTCCATTCAGAGATCTGGGATTCAGGCTTCCTCCATAGAGACAAAATATTTTTTTATACACATCAGCATGGTTGACTCAAGGCTGAGAAAAGGGATAAGATAGCACCCTCTCCACAGTTCCTAACAGCCAGTAGGCTGTTAGGAATTGTGGAAGTTGAAGTCCAAAACACCTGGAGGACCAAACTTTGCCCATGCCTGGGCTAGAAGTTCAGTTTACAAATTTGTTTCTATAATATTGTGATGCCATCTGGCGGTAATTATGGGAATTTAATTTCCAAGACTGAATTTGACCAGCTGTTTGACAAAACAATGTACATTTCTAAAGTAATGCTTTCAAAAAGTTGAAAACTTAAAGCAATTAGGACCTTTAGGATATCCTACATCTGAAGAGTCAGATTGGATAGCTTTGTTGTTAAAAGGCTGAAAGAGCAATTAGATTTTCAGCTATATTCAGTATCTCATTAAGATGTCTTGTGTCAATGTAATATTTAAAAGAAATAATTAAAACCTTTTTTAATAATAATAATAATAATAAGATAGAACAATTATACAATAGAAATGTAAAACAGAAAGAACCAACCTAGGATTTTTTCTATTTCAAGAGAAAAGTGAAATACAAAGAGCCAGTCCTTTTATAAACTTGTGGGTAACTTGGGCAGACAACTGACAACAAGTCCGCTATAAAAGTACTTTATTGTTTGGCATGGATTCAGATGCTGTATACATTACCAAAGGGAATTATCCTTGTTACTCGTTCCAAACCAATATCCACACTTGAGAAAACATCAATTCCTCACCTCTTTGGCTATTTTGTTTTTACATGGAAATAAAATCAAACTATGTACACCCCATTTTATTACATAGTATCTGACCTGTCAGAGAAACGAAGAGGGAATATTCAGATTTGAAAAATCTATTGCCCCTTCCATTAAATTGTAAGATATTTTAGTAGAAAAAAACTAATTAGCCAAGTAAATAATCCAGTCATCTATCTGAAAACATATCATAGGACAATCAATAGCCAGTCATAATTCATTCTGCATTTTAAATATTACCACAGCTAATTTAATTTGTTTTCCACCAGCTCCTTTAATTTCTAAAATCTTAGTATATATGTATGAGATTGATCCAACGAGATAGAATAGATGTATAGATATGAAAGAATATCTCATTGGATCTGTGTGTGTGTGTGTGTGTGTGTGTGTGTGTGTGTGTGTGTGTTCGTGTGTGTGTGCACGTGTGTGTGTGTGTGTGTACTAGCTTGGGGGCCCAGCAGTGCCCGGGTTATTTGAGAAAGGCATTGTTTGTCTGTGCTCCTAGTTTAATTAGATCCAGTGTTGGCTGGGTTCAGTGGGTGCAGGTGAACTATAGCTCCCATATGCAAGTCCTATTGTCCATGGTCCATCTTCCTCCAAACCACACCAAGATATAGAATGGGTCATGGGGGCTCTGGGTGCCAAGTTTGGTCTTGATCAGTCATTGGTGTGGATCACAATGCTCTCAGGAAGTGAGTGAAGGTACTTCAAGTACCATCATCCATGGTCAAAACTCCAAACCACACCAGGCTGTAAACTCCAAACCGCACCTGTGTGCCAAGTTTGTTCTTGATCTGCCATTAGTGTGGGTCACAATGGTCTCAGGAAGTGAGTGAAGGTACTGAAAGTCCCATCCTCCATGGTCCATCCTCCCCCAAAGCACAACAAGACGTGAGTCATGGGGGTTATGTGTGCCAAGTTTGGTCCAGGTCTGTCACCCATGCTGGTCGCAGTGACCAGTGGAAGTAGGTGCCAAATCTGTGTGCCAAATTTGGTCCTGATCTGTCATTGGTGGTGGGTACAGTGGTCTGTGAGAACTGAACTTTTTGAAATTACTGCAAATCCCATCATCCAACATCCAACCTCCCCTAACCCACACCAGGATGTAAAGGGGGTCATGGGGGTTATGTGTGCCAAGTTTGGTCCAGGTCTGTCACCCATGCTGGTCGCAGTGACCAGTGGAAGTAGGAGCCAATCAGAAAGCTGCCACATACACACATACCCACATACAAGCACTGATAGATAGATATAGATATAGATATAGATATAGATATAGATATAGATATTCCTAAATAGATATAGATATAGATATAGATATAGATATAGATATAGATATAGATATAGATATAGATATAGATATAGATAGAGAGAGATATCTTGTTGGCTCAATCTCATACATATATACTAAGATTCTAGTAATTAAAGGAACTGATGGAAAACCTGATATAATTGAGAACACCCTGAGCAAGGAGGACATTTGATACAAATTGGAAGGGGAAATCTGAAGTAATTAATTGTTCTTGCAGATCTCAGGAAATGCATCTTTTAGTGGAAATGTACCATTTTTCTCAGGTCTCCAATCACCCCATCTCACCCAGTAGCATCTTTAGGTGATACATAAATTGGCCATAACCATAATGACTGGACTATGCTCCTCTACAATTTTTCTGCGATGTTTGTGACCTCTGTTTATCGCATATCTATTACAATTGCATGGGTTGATCTCGGTCCATTTCCCAGCAGAGTTTGACCAGATAGCATTTTGATCCCTTCCAACTCTACCTGGACTTCATGGCAACTTCCTTGCCTTCCCTTTTCATTTTAAGGGAAGCTGTTTTTACCTCTGATCCTCATCCTGCCTATGTGGAGCAGAGGAGGACTGGACTGAGGGCTGCAGTCTTAGGGTAGGCAGTGCCCGCACCAAATGTCGCACCGAAGCTGCCAACTCAGCTAGACTGAAAGCTACAGCTTCCATTTGGGAACCCTGATGTTGAATGGTGGTAGAGAGGGAGCCCAGATCCCCACGGAGGCCTTCCATTGCTTGGACCAAGTTCCTCATTGCAGGTGATGAACAGCAGAAGTCTTGGTGTTCTTGCTTTTGCTCCTGCCTAATAGGGCAGCCAGAGGGTGACTCACTTAGTTTAGAAGAACTGGCAACAGTCTCTGTAGATGAAATATCCAGCCTCAGTGCTTTAGTCATGCTCAGTGTCGAAACAATATCTGTGAAGCCTGCAAGACAGAAAAGAACCAATGATTGCATTGTGACACCACCATTCCAGCCAGCAACCAATACAAAATAGATTTCTGATTAATACTGTATGAAAAACTGAACTAAAGAAATGTCATAGAATCAGAGAGTTGGAAGAGACCACATGGGCCATCGAGTCCAACCCCCTGCTATGCAGGAAAAGCACAAAGTACCTCCATCAGATTACCATCCAGCTTTTGTTTAAAAGCCTCCAAAGAAGGAGCTTCCACCACACTCCAAGGCAGAGAGTTCCACTGTTTAACAGCTTTTACAGTCAGGAAGTTCTTCCTAATGTTCAAGTAAAATCTCTTTTCCAGAGACTTAGGCTTTGGCTACTATCATCTACAACTCCCGGTGACACAATTGGGTTAAACTGCTGAGCTTCTGAACTTGCTGACCAAAAGATCGCAGGTTCAAATCCGGGGAGCAGCGTAAGCTCCCGCTGTTAGTCCCAGCTTCTGCCAATCTAGCAGTTCAAACATGCAAATGTGAGTAGATCAATAGGTACTGCTCTAGTGAGAAGGTAATGGTGCTCTATGCAGTCATGCTGGCCACATGACCTTGGAGGTGTCTATGGACAACGCCGGCTCTTCAGCTTAGAAATGGAGATGAGCACCAATCCACAGAGTCGGACACGACTGGACTTAATGTCAGTGGAAAACCGTAACCTTTACCTTACAATCATCAAGTGTATCTGAAGAATTACAAAACAGGGGAAATCTGCGAAAACTAACCAAATCAATGACAAATCCCATGCCTGGATGCTGGGCTTAGGTCTTGCCAGCGAGGCAACTCTGCTCTTTGCTTAAAACTATTCATGGACTCTTTGCTTAAACAACATGTGACAAATGACATAAGGATTGAAGCAAGGAGACTTTCATGACACTTGTCACACTAAGGGAGCTACTCCCTTGTATGACTGAGGGTCCAGAGCTTATAAGAGCTACAAGGCGGAAAAATAGTGTATAACTCTTGCATTAAATAAGAGGCCTGAAAAATAAGATCCCCTTATTTCTATCACAAGTTTTTATTTATTCTAGGAGCCCCCGGTGGCACAATGGGTTAAACCCTTGTACCGGCTGAACTATGGACCAAAAGGTTGGTGGTTTGACTCTGGGGAGCTGGGGGAGCTCCCATCTGTCAGCTCTAGATTCCCAAGCAGGGAAATGAGAGAAGCCTCCCACAGGATGGTAAGACATCTGGGTGTCCCCTGGGCAATATTCTTGCAGACGGCCAATTCTCTCATACCTGAAGCAACTTGCAGTTTCTCAAGTCGCTCCTGATGCTTAAAAAAAATCTGAGATCCTTACTTGTTTCACTTCCTGTGTCCCCTGAGCTCACCAAACCATCTTCAGTTTGTCCACGTGGTGAGACTGTGTGTGACAGTGGACTTTGAGGCCATTTGGTTGCATTCTGAGCATCCGTTTCATCCAAAGATCTCACATCATTGGGAGGGAAGGTGGACTCTGGTGCCATGGAAGAAGAAGAATATGGTTAAGAGGGATGAAAATGAAAGCTTCCTCCATCATTCTCCCCCCCCCCCCCCCCATTTGGATTTTATTCCAAAGGGAAAAGAAAGTGCGTGAGAGGGCAGCTATTGCTCTTTTTAGTCTATCTTCATTTTCCTTCTGGTGGGGAGGAAGATGAAAAATAGTTACAGCAAATCCAAAGAAGGGGCCAAATGTGGTAGCTTGTCTGGTATCCCATCCCCAAAATCCTGGAGTTGGAGGTTATTCTTTATTATTATCTTTTCAATCAAATGGGAAATATTCCACCACCCTGCACTGTCAATAGGTCAATGGAGAACATTTCCTGAGAAAACAGGAAGCTGCCCAGCTTTCTCTGGAAATCGTACAGCTTTTATTGAAAAGTGCATAGCTTTCCCAACTGACAAGCACTAGGTACTGCTTCTCTGCAACTTTCCCTCCTTTATCCTATCTAGTGCCAAAGTTATGCAAAAATCATCAGCTGTGAAAAGACAACACAATTGTCAAACCAGCTGGGGGGCTGAGGGGGAGAACATGTTGCCAGAAAGTTGACAGCTCTTAATTGAGAGCTGCAGGAATTTATGGAGAGCAGGAAAGTTGTGAATGTTTGTCAGTTCAACTTCCAGCTGATATGACAGCTATAACATCTTTTCATAGCTGATGATTTCTGCACAACTTTGGGGCTGGAGAAGAAGAGAGGGAAGGCTGCAGAAAAACAGTAGCCAATGTGTATCAACTGGAAAAGCTTTCCCATGAAATCTGTATCGCTTTAGCTGGAAAGAAAAAAAACATCCCAGCAAAGCTGTTGAACTATTTACAGTTTTCCCCCCTTTTCTGCACCAATTTTCTTTTTTCTTTTTTTTTCCCGTGGGGGTCAAACTTGTGCCGATTCACCTCTATGGCCTTGAGAACACACAGCGGTCAAGGCGCCTTCCATCTTCCTTTTCCCAAAGCCAGCCAATGGGCTGGAGGCAGTCATAGAGGCATGGATTTTAAAATTCAGAGAAAAGAATCTGGCAGAACAGTACAACAATTTTCAAAGCGATAAGGAATTCATTCGGGAAGTTGGTGAATTCCCATCCTATCCCTAGAGATGGTACAACGGTAGCTACTTACCTATTGACTGTATGGCATGTAGATTTTTATTTGATTCCTCTTGTTGCTTCTGTCTTGTGTTCTCTTTAGAGTCTGGGATTTTGGAGTAAGTTGTTTCCATGTGCTTTACAGGTTGCGTGTTCTCTGTGGCTGTTGGCAGTTCTATCGCCATTGTAGCCTCTAATCTCTTTGAGAACTGAATCAGTTCCTTTACTTCATTATCAGTTGCTTCCCTATTTTTTATCCATGTGGTAGGTTGAGCTTCTGCTACAGTGTTGATGGGTTCTATATCTTGTGTGATATGAGGCAATTTAGACATGTTGCTCCAATGTATGGGGGGCTCCATGTCTGTTGCAGGATTAGCAGTGTCTGTTACTGTAGACAGATCAATTACTGATGGAGTGGTTGACTCGGTTTCTGTCTCAAATTCCAAATCCACTGTGACAAACGGTGACAGGTACTCAATGGGAGAAGAAGTGGGCTTTTGTTGCCATTTGTGTGAGGATGATGTTGTCTTTGGTGAGCTGGTTGATTCCATCTCTTCACCATTCTGTAGAATTTCTGGGTCAGTGACAGTTCTATCCATGACCATATGAGTTGTTGTGTCTCTTTTAGATTCCACATCTAACATGGTTGAAGATAGTTGAGATGCTGTTGTAGCGTAAATTGTGTTTTGTTCCCATTTGTTTAGTGTTGTACTCTTTGGGGAGCTGGTTGATTTCATCTCTTCTTCACCATTCTGTAGAATTTCTAGATCAGGGACAGTTCTATCCATGACCATATAAGTTGTAGTGTCTTTTTTAGATTCCACATCCAACATGGTTGAAGATAGTTGAGATGTTGTTGTTGTGTAAGTTGAGTTTTGTTCCCATTTGTGTAGAGTTGTGCCCTTTGGGGAGCTGGTTGATTCCATCTTTTGGCCATTCTGCAAAATTTCTAAATCAGGTGTGGTAATGTTCATTGCCTTGTGGGTTATTGTGTCTCTTTTAGATTCAAAATCCAATATGGTTGAAGGTGGCTGAGACATTGTTGTAGCATAGGTTGTCTTTTGTTCCCATTTGTGTGGAGATATGCTCTTTGGGGAGCTGACTGATTCCATTTCTTCACCATTCTGCAAGGTCTCTAGATCAACTGTAGTTTTATGCATACCCCAATGGGTTGTTGTCTCTCTTTCTCTTTTAGATTCCAAATCCAGCATGTTTGAGGATGGCTGAGATTTTGTTGAGACATAAATTGGCTCTGGTTCCCATTGGTTCATGTAGGATTTTGTCTTTGGAATCTTGGTTGAAGACATCTCATGAACACGTTGCAGGATTTCTAGATCAGGCGTAGTTTCATCTGTGGTCTCCTTCACCCATTTGTATGCAGTTGTCCTTCTCTCAGGGGTTCTGGTTGACTCCATTTCTTGGACCGACGTCAGCACAATTTCTGTACTAGGGGTTATTTCAACTGTGTCTGTGGGGCTTGTTACCTTTGTATTTTGTTCTTGTTCTAGCTCCACGTTTTGTATGGGCCTTAAAGGTTTATCAGTGTGCTGTGACTGTAATGTCTCTTTCTCCAATTCATCTAGAAAAGTCTGAGTGGCTCTGGTAGCCTCCGGCACATCCAAGGTGCTTTGCAACTCTGGTCCATCTAAAGGCCTAATGTTTTGTGCAGTAGTAGTAGTGGTGGTAGTGGTGGTAGCAGTAGTTGGAGAGGTAGTGGTGGTTGATTTAGCTGAATCACTGAATGGCTTTGGTAATGACAAACGTTTCCACTTCCCTGAAAATACAAAAGAGATTAGTTATTCCCAGCATGGTGGGAAATCTCAAAGAATTCTCACAAGACCTGGCAAAATAAGATTCACCAGATTTCTCAGAAGGAAGGCTTGATAGTTAAGAAGTGTATTTTGATGGATTGTATAATAACCATAAGTTGACATTTGAAACATGCATTTGAGTCTAACCCCATTTAATACAGTTTAACAGGTAATACACACACTATGAGTATTTGATATGGTAATTTCAGAACAGCTGATCATATCTCTGTGTCGAGAATATTGCATTTCCTGTCCCATGAAGAAATGGGTAGTTTCCCACCTGTGCAGATGACAGAAGCATCCTCATGGTGATTGCAGTTATGCTTGCCCCAGGGCTGAGAACGGCAGCGCCTTAGAGTGAACTCTGACCCAGTGCAGTTGACGTCATCCAACCAGATCGGTCCAGAACCAGGTCCATAACGTGCATTGCCTGGACTGAGAAGAGGAGCTCCACAGCCCAACTCACGGCACACCACAGCTGCATCTACCAGATCCCAGCCATCATCACATACCGTTCCCCAATGGTCTTTATACAGAACTTCTACTCGACCAGCACAGGATCCGGGGCCTCCTACCAGGCGTACCTGCCATTGGGCTGAAATAGAGGGGATGGAAACATCTTAAAAATTAAAAGCCAGAATATCACATTTATCTATGTCTCGGAGCACAGGTTTTCTCTTAATCCTCTAATCAGCAGGGGTGGCTCAACCCATTACGCAAAGTAAGCATTCGCAGTATAGTTTATTTTGCCCAGGGGCGCTCTTGAGGCGCTCTTAGGGAAAAATAGACCTTAACATATGCGAGTTGTAGTTACTGGGATGTATAGTTCACCTAAAATCAAAGAGCATTCTGAACTCCACCAATGATGGAATTGAACCAAATATGGCACACAGAACTCCCATGAAGAACAGAAAATATATATCAATGATTGGTTGGGGGGGGGCACCAAAATACTGTTTGCTTACCATTGAAAATTACCTAGGGCCGCCTCTGCTAATCAGTGAATATCTGTGTTTCTCTCTCAAACACATACATAAGCCAGCATATCCCAAGCAATCTGGATACTGTGATAGCGTAGCTGATGGGTCTTAGAAGTAGGTTAGGAGCACATTCTGTGGTGACCTTGGATCAAGACAGATGTGATGTGGAATATCCATTATGAATGGATCTCCCAGCATTTTGCCTTTCAGGACCGCATCAGATGGTATAAATGTATCATCCTAAGACGCTTCCATCCTGTCTCTGGGACAGAGCCCCATGCCAGGCATCGCACAATGTCACGTGACTTCCAGCGGAGGCCCACCCCCAATTGGAGTGGAAACATCACCGGAGGCTTCCAATGGAGCCAGCAAGAATCCTCTACAGAAGGACGACGCTTCCCACGTGATGTGGGTAGCAATGCCAAAATTCACGCTGCTGCCCCTTTCTTTCCCTGCCAAAGCCAGGCAAAGGTCCCTAGTCAAATGTGGCTGTGGGAGGTTACCTATTTGTTGTGATGACCACAGGTGAAGAACTGTTGATGCCTTCTATACAACATTTTCCAGTTTACATCTCTCACACTTATAAACACCCCAAGTAGATGTAAGTCCTGTGAGGGAACATAAGGAGGAACACCCCCTTGCCATTGTTCAAGGACATGGATCAGCCTCCCAATTATTTCTCACCTGGCTGCATTTAAGCAACAGGGAAGGCAGAAAATGAGTTTCCTGTATAAAATACATTTTGACCTCCCTGCTGGCAGGTAAAAACTATTTTTTTTATTTATGGGAGCTTTTGGATTTTAGCGTGTTGTGGCAGATAAAGCTTTTAATAGGAAGGAGTGTTGCGTTTTCATTTTAAGTGTCTTTCAGTGCTGCTTTCAACTTGTTCTAACTTATATTTAAATAGAAATTTAGTTTACTTCTGCATGGCAGGGAGTTGGATCCCATGCTGGGAGAAACACAGGATATAAAATAAATACATGAGTTGGATTCTAAGGTCTGGGAAGTAGAAAATTCCTATCAGCCTCTGCTCTGAAACCTTCACAAAACATCAGTGCTTGTTAAAGAATTTTATTATGTGCTAGCCTTCCCCTGCCACACCTTACTGTGGCCCAGTCTGTGTATGTGTGTTTTGTGTGTGTGTGTATATATGTATGTGTATATATTTGGATATATATGTGTGTTTACGTATATATGTGGTTTTGCGCACACATTGTAATGTTGTTGTTTTTTTGCTTTTTAAATCTCTTCCACTATATTTTTAGTGTTTTTATGAGTGATGGTCACTTGTTGGTTGTCCAGTGGTTTTTCAGTTCTATTAATCCCACAAACAAACATTACATTTTTATTTATATAGATCCATGTGTTCTCTGTTATTGTCACATGCCTTAGGAACCTGTTCTCAGGCAGCAGTGAAAAAAGATAAATATTCAAAATAAGCATTTAAGCAATGAACAGAACATGAACAATTGCCTGAAGTCCACAAACCTATTTCTTGCTGCTACTCACCACCTAGTACTCTCTCTGCAAGACTTTCCTTCAGCCTCTTTTCTGCATGTGACACTTCATTAGCCACAGGTTCTTCTCGGGTTCTTGAAGGCCGAGTGGGACGTGGGATTCTCCTGGGGGCCACAGTTCGGAATCGCTGAGGTGCCAATGTCCTTGTGAGCATGGCCACGTGTTCTTCCACCATAGCAAGTGGCATTTCACCTGTGGAGAGAAAGTACATTATGTAACAAACGCAGTCATCAATCGCAACAGAAGCTACAAATGATAATTTTAAGTAGTATCAGTGTGAGTATAATAATTACTTTATTATGGGATTCCCGTGAGTCAAATATATATTTAAAACAAAAGGAGTTATCAACAATGAATTCCATAGTTTAATGATATAGTTAAAGAAATGGTAGTCATGGCTTTGGATAGTGTTCTGGGGGAGTAGATAAATTAATGGAAGTTCAAGTCACCAATAGCTGCTAGTCAGGCCTTTCCAGATGTTGGACCACAGCTCCCAGGATTCCTGACAAGCTAATTGCTGGGAGTTGCTGTTCAAATATATGGAGTTGCTGTCAAAAACACTTGGAGACTGCATTATTCCCACCCTCATTTTAAGCAACTAGTTGCCCATTGTTTAACAGAACTTTGGACTACGTAGGCTTTTATCTTGTGGATCTTCTTTTGTTCTTATATGTGACCCATCACTATAAAATCTCAGTTTTGTGTGCAATAAATATGATGTAGAAGAATTTAGGTGGCAGGGAACAGAACGGAGTAGGTGTGATTGGTTTCTAGGGCAACAGGAGCAAATACAGTGGAAGGGAGATGGCTAGAGCAGTTAACATGGATAGTCGGAGAGAGGGGAGAATAATAATAAGGAGATGAGATAAAAATAGCAGTACTTTTGTTATCTATACATTCTGTATACTTGCTGTATCCAATGCCCATATCTCTCTAGCTCACTACAAATATTGTGTATGCACAGAGGGATCTTGTAGCATATTTTACACTGTGAGAAAGAAGACGACCTAGGCTGGATTTATACTGCCATATAATGCAGTTTTGGAATGCAGATTAACTGCATTGAATTGGATTATATGGCGGTGTACACTCATATAATCCAGTTCAATCTGCATTATTCTTATATGCTGACTATATAATGCAGTTCAAACTGCATTACTTGGAAGTGTAGATACAGATCTTGTCTACTTTCTAAGTTGCATGAAGGAAGTAGACCAGGGAAGGGATGCATCTTCACTGTCGAATTAATACATTTTGACATCTCTTTAACCGTCCAGGCTCAGTGTAATGCAATTCTTGGAGTTATAGTTTGGTGAGAAGGCTAAAGACCTTGTAAAACCACAACTGCCATCATAACATAGCATTTAGGCATGAGAGATAAAATGGTATCAAATTGCATTGATTCTGCAGTGTGGGTGCACCCTGGATCTATGAAAGCTAGGGTTAGAATCCAAGGTGCTACAACATCTGTTTGCATACTGATTTTCCAGACTAACACAACTATATCTTTGAATTGTAAATATTCTTATTACGTTAAATTGTAAAATGGTCCTCCTTGGAATAAATTGGTTAGATAACCAGAAGACGGGTGAAGACTTCTAGAGGCCTGCCCCCTTAAAGAACCAGAGTCCCCAAGACTTTAAAAACTGTTAAACAACAAATGCAATTGTTCCATTCTTACCTGAACACACAGCACCAGCATCTTCACTGTGTCTACAGTTGTTTGTTCCCCAGGAACTGGTATGGCACTGTATCAGGGCTGGCTCTTCTCCTTGGCACTGTACATCATCCAGCCAGATGACACTGCTCCCTTCACCAAAGAAAGCACCACCTGGTGCTGCCAGAGCCTCTCCGCAGTCTAGTTCCCGACAGACCACCGCAACATCCAGAAGGTCCCACATGTCATCACACACTGTCCCCCACTGTCCCTCATGGAAGACTTCCACCCGGCCAGAACAATGGCTTCTGCCACCTACAAGACGGAGAGCAGGAGCCCCTGCATGGAGAAAGAGGACAGTGATCTAAGATATCTACAGTGTCCCAATATCCCATTTCATCTGATTTTTCAGGATCTTCCCAGTTACTAATTCAGTGTTGGAGCAGCCATGCAAATGATATGCATTTAAAAATATCGAGCCCACAAATAATTCTTGAGGCTAATGAAGTAGACATGTGTCCCAGAGCACATTT
The DNA here is from genome assembly GCF_025583915.1 of Anolis sagrei ordinatus. NCBI lineage: Eukaryota > Metazoa > Chordata > Lepidosauria > Squamata > Anolidae > Anolis > Anolis sagrei. The sequence goes on along the minus strand of NW_026847660.1, from coordinate 25,297,672 downwards.
GCAAAGGAGGAGACAGTATAGTTTTCAGAATCTGCATCAGAATAGACCTCGCCTTCCTTATCTCCTTTAACCCAACTCAGGAGAAGGTACGGTTCATAGAATCATAGAGTTGGATGCAACCACAAGGGCCATTCTGTCCAACCCTTTGACATGCAGGAATCAAAGCTCTCTAAACAGATGGTCATCCAGTGCCTGTTTTAAAACCTCCAGAGAAGAAGACTCCACCACATTCCAAGGCAACATATTCCATAACATACCATCAAAAAGTTCCTTCCTAATGTTTAGGTGGAATCTAAATTGTTCGAGTGAGCAATAAAAGTAATGGATTATTGGCCTGCAGGAGACACTCACCCTGAGCAGGGGTAGGAGAAACCACTGGTCTTGCTGTGGTTCCTATGTCCATTTTCCCGCTCCTGAAAGTTGTGTGAGGAGGAAAAGAAGTGAAAGGGGGGAAACGCTGCTCTGTAAAGGGAGAAGTGAGAACAATTTAGATAGGTTTGTTGGCCTTGTTGGAGGGAAACACCAAGCTTCCCTTTTCTCCAAGAGACAAAACAGCCCAAACATCAGATGTTGTTACCCTTCTTCCACATGACATTCAGCCTGCTGACTATAGTCTACTTGAAAGGAGAAAGAAGGATGGGGATATGAGATTCTCCTTTAAAGAGATGCCAAGGTGGGCCTTTGATTTTATACAAAACATCATAAGAAAGAAAAGCCTCCCATCCAAAGTTCAGCCAAATGCCTCCCTTGAAAGCTTCTATAGACAGGTCTTCTGCCTGTTACTGAAGTTCTAAAGGCACTTAAACAGCCTCGACCTAATATCTGCTTTAAAGCAGACTTCATAGATGATATCTTATTGGCATTCTCTTTGCTTTGAAAAAAACAGAACTCTTCAAAGAAAAGTGATAAACATAGCAGAATTTGAACTAGAGGTTGATACATGTTTATTGCTGAGGATGTTGTCTGTTCACCATGGTGATCCCTTTCAAAACAGAAAAAAGGGAAATGGAAGCTGTCATATATACTTGAAGATAAATCGGGTTTTTCAGCCTTCTTTAGCTGAAAAAGCCTCCCTTGACTTATAATGGGGTCAAGGACAGGCAGTGGAGCCTGGAGGCATTGCTTGTAATATATATTTCTCTCTCCTCTTCGCCTCCCTTGACAGTGTGTTTTCTTTTCCAGTGAAAAGGGAGGGAAGGGGGGAAAGGGGATATATTTCATGTTCTCCTTGTTCGTATGGCTCTCTTTCAAACCCACCCAATTTCCTGGCTTTTTTTGTGTGTATCTAAATGTATTAACTTTATATGTGCATTTTGTTCCCTTGGAAGTTCTTCCTTCATATGTTTGCACGACTTTGCAAATCCAGTATACATATAGATATCTAGATATTTCCATGTACCTGTATATTTGTGTCTATATGTATATATTGTTTTTATATGAATTTTCCTCTCACTTGTTTTCAAGTCTCTGCAAATCCTATATACATATAATTATCTATATACAGAGAGATGTCTAGATAGATATATATGAATATAGATATAGAGGGTGTAAATATTGCAGGAGGGAACTGCATATATAGAGAGGGGGGATTTGCAAACATTTCAGGGGAAAATTCATATGTGAAATTAATATATATAATTATAGATCTATATCTAGCTCTGCATTGTTTATATAGGCATTGAATGTTTGCCTGTTGCTATGTTGGAAGCCGGCCTAAGTCCCCATGGAGAGATAGGGCGGGATACAAATGAAGTTATTATTATTATTATTATTATTATTATTATTATTATTATGTTATTGTTGATATCATATTGCTTTTGTTGACCCTCCTTTTCCGCTTACAGAGCTAGTTTACTGTTTTTCTTTGAAATATGGTAAATATTCAAAAACATTTAACCTACTAATGTCTAAATTAATGTAATTTTATTTGTATCTATTTTTATTTTGAAATTTACCAGTAGCTGCTGCATTTCCCACCCTAGGCTTATACTTAAGTCAATAAGTTTTCCCAGTGTTTTGTGGTAAAATTAGGTACCTCAGCTTATATTTGGGTCACCATACATTTAAGTATATACAGTATATCCCCTGAGCTGGAAACACCAATGCCTAATTTTGCAGAAGCTTGCTACAGTTCCTCGGTGCTGAGGAAATTTATTGTTCATATGCTTACACAGTCTAGAGATGATAACTGATTTTGTCCTGCTTAAAATGAAAACCTGGCTGTATGGCACTCTGTTCACTTTCCTTTTTCTTTTTCATAAAACCAATATAGATGTTAAGGCTGGGTGACTAGAGCCTCACCTGAGCAGATGACACTGGCGTCTTCTTCATGGGTACAGACATGCTTTCGGAAGCCCAGGTGGTGGCAGGAGTGCAAGTTCCACTCGGTGCCTGCGCAACGCACCTCATTCAACCAGATGGGCCCAGGTCCTTCCCCAAACCAGGCCCCATGGGGAGCTGAAAGAGCCTCTCCACAATCCAGTTCCCGGCACACCACAGCCGCATCCCGCATATCCCAGTCATCATCACATACTGTTCCCCATTTGCCTTGGTGGAAAATTTCCACCCGTCCTGCACAGAGATTTGGGCCTCCAGTCAGACGAACTGGGAATGAGCCTGCCAGAAGAAAGAATGGTCATCAAAGTCACATTCTTACTGGCATGTCTACACTCACTGCTATGTGAAATACAAAACAGAGAATTTGGATAAGCCACCTTCCCACTTAACTGTGGAATCCCTTCTCTTGACTTTATCATCACTTAGTTTGGACATGTATAGGCTTCCTCCACTTTTGATCACTTGCAACTTGATGCCTTACTCTTTCAACCCTTGCAAGTTACAGATAAGTTCCATTAATTTGATGAGGGATCCTCTCTTTCTTCAGTTCTTTTTGCTTACAAAACTTTTTTGGGACTTCTTGCATGAAAATTTGCAGATCCCAAGAGTTGCCTAGAAAAGAGCAGGCCCCTCTTTGAATTTTGATTGTGTGCTAAATTTTGTGTTTTTCAGCACCCAAGCTGGAGTGTAGATTATTTGCAGAGGCGGCCCTAGGTAATTTTCAATGGTAAACAAACAGTATTTTGGTGCCCCCCCCCCAAACCAATCACTGATATATATTTTCTGTTCATCGTGGGAGTTCTGTGTGCCATATTTAGTTCAATTCCATCATTGGTGGAGTTCAGAATGCTCTTTGATTGTAGGTGAAATATACATCCCAGTAACCTCAACTTGCATATGTCAATGTCTATTTTCCCCCAAAAGCGCCTCAAGAGCGCCCCTGGGCAAAATCAACTATACTGCAAATGCTTACTTTGCGTAATGGGTTGAGCCGCCCCTGATTATTTGCAAGCTAGAATAATCTAGACTCCACTATTCAACGAATTCCATTTTCTGACTGCACCATTTTTGATACTTCTTCGAGTCATTCAGTTCACAGATGCCTGCTGATATTTCTTTTGCCAAATAGGGAGCCTTTTGACTGTATTAACAGCTATACTCAGAAAACTAAGTGTGCTACGATATATGTGAGGCTACATATTAGCAGTAAACCAGTATGGAGTAGTGATATGAGTGAGTTCAGGAGACCAGAGATACAATCCCCACCAAACCATGGAAACCCCCTGGTTTACCTTGCACAAGTCACAGTTCCTCAGCCTAAGAGGAAAGCATTGGGAAACCTCCTCTGAAGAAATCTTGCCAAGAAAACAATCATAGAGTTGCCATAAATTGGAATCAATCTGAAGGTACACCACAACATATGTGACAATAATTTTCTGTTGTACTAGTCATGGAGACATGAAATTGGTTTTTACCTGTGACATGATGACTCAAGAAGACAACTGCAAAGATAAAGTAATAAGTTTTAAAAAGTCAGAAAACACYGAAAGACATGCTACTTTGATGAAAACATACCCAGAATAGCTATGTTAGCCACCCAGCAAAAGACAACATCCAAAATCCACAAAACTGYATTACCCTTATTGGGACCACCAAAATAATATGAAATACACCATAGAAGATTTCAGAACTCCATTGGCTTCTTCATCAGTGAAAATTGTTAAAATYATTCAGAAAACTGGGAGGGGAGGGGGGGGGGATGGATGATGTTACAGTCACAGGTCTACATTTTGTCAAGATGTTGTTTATCTTCTTGTCAATCAACTTCCTTATCTCCAAAAAGCCATTGGAATCATATGGCCATCCCAAAGTTGTTGGATTACAAATCCCAGTGGCATAGCTAAGAATGAGAAATGCTCAAGGTTGCAGTTGCATCATGTTAAAGGTTAGCCACATCATTCCCTCTCCACAAGGTTCATCAAATTCATTAACCAGGGTGGTTAAACGCAATACACACTCTGAAGGGTCCCCAGTTTCCACTGTAAAATTCCAAAGTTTCTATGACACAAATGCATGGCTAGCAGTAAAACTTTGAATCTGAGTTCCAAAAAACAGGAAAGCTTGTCTTGTGATTCTCAAGCTTTAGAGAAGCATTTGGCTGGAAAGGGAATGCTGAAATACTAAAGGACTTTTTGGGTGATTCAGCAATAGTTTTTAATGCATGTTTGCCTCCTCAAACTGTAAGCCCCCAGACACATTAAGATCTGGTACACTTAATTAAATGGCTTGCTGTGCCTGTTATTTGTATTGTTGCCACTAGCAACAATTGCAATCTAACTTCTTCCAGGGCACAGATTTTCAGAAACAAAGAATGGTTGCATCCAGTAAGAGCTATGGAGGCACCCAATGCTTTAGTCATCAACACTTCCTTCCTGAAGATCCTGAGTGGAACAGTATCAGAGGAAGAGGCTCAGACGACTGAGCCAAGAAGTCCAGCACTTTGCTCTGAAAAACTACTACCATATATACTCAAGTATAAGCCGTCTCAAATATAAGCCAAGGCACCTAATTTTACCACAAAAAAAAAAACCTGGGAAAATGTATTGACTTGAGTATAAGCTAAAGGTGGGAAATGCAGCAGCTACTGGTAAATTCCAAAATAAAAATAGATAACAATAAAATTACATTAATTGAGGCATCAGTAGGTTAGATGTTTTTGAATATTTACATAAAACTGTAATTCAAGATAAGACTGTCCAACTCTAATTAAATCAATATTCTAACTTTCCTCAATGTAAATGTGTTTACATATCCTTCCAATAATCAACATAGTTTATTTAACACTTAGGACAAAATGCTGTGTGCGTGTATATATGAATAAGGAAAAGTGAGAAAGACTGGTGCTGAGAGAGGAGGAGAGGAAGGAAAGCCGGGTTGCTGTGCAGAGAGATGAGGGTCCTAGTAGGAAGGTATGGGGCTGAAAGAAGCCATTCTTCCAGCCCCATGCCTTCCTGCCAGGACCCTCACCTGAGTATAAGCAGAGGGGGGCTTTTTCAGCCTTGAAAAGGGTTGAAAAACTAGGCTTATACTCAAGTATATACAGCAACCCACAAGGGTAAGACACATTTTTTTAGGGTAGCATTGAATCTCATGACACATTAAAGAATTTCATTGTCTTTGGCACACACTTTGATCTGATGTAGTGGGCTGTAGTCTGTGAAAACCATGCACCAAAGATCCCTTCCTTGTTCTTAACCTTATGCCAGAAGAATTAATACTTACAGTATCTACATACCCATACAATCCAATTGTCCATCCTTGTTAGAAACATGTGGATCTTTACTAGATCCCTGGTAAGAACACGGTCTGTTTTATGCTTTTGGAGGAGAAGCCTAAAGAAACCTTTTCTTAAAAAGTTCTGGCAAGCAATAATCCCTCACACTTTTCTCCCAGTTTAGACCTCCCATTTTGGTGGAACTAGGGCAATATTTTGATTCCAGTGCATAATACATCAGCTTTTCTCAATCTGGGAGTCGGGACCACTGGGAGATATCAAGGGGGTTTCAGAGGGGTTGCCAAAGACCATCAGAAACCATATATTTCTGATGATCTTATGAACCCTTTTGGCAGAAAAGGCTGAAGATCTCTCCACCAGTCCTTCTCTTCCTTTTTGGAAACAGACTGTGAATCCTCCCACCAAAAGCCCTCCTCTGCTGTGATTGCTCAGCCTCTCAGCCAAGTGGAGGGCTGTTTCTGAGACTCCAAGTGAGGGGAGGGAGAACAGGCAGTACATGGCAGCGTGGAGCCACTTCAAGGCAGGCGGGTTCTTGGGTTTGGCCCAATTCTATTATTGATGGGGTTCAGAATGCTCTAAGATTGTAGGTGAACTATAAATCCCAGCAACTACAACTCCTAAATGTCAAGATCTATTTTCCCCAAACTCCACCAGTGTTCACATTAGTTATATTGAGTATTCCTGCCAAGTTTGGTCCAGATCTATCATTGTTTGAGTCCACAGTGCTCTCTGGTTGTAGGTAAACTACAATCCAAAATTCAAGGTCAATGCCCGCCAAACCCTTCCAGTATTTTCTGTTGGTCATGGGAGTTCTGTGTGCCAAGACTGGTTCAATTCCATCACTGGTGAAGTTCAGGATGCTCTTTGATCCCAGCAACTACAACTCCCAAATGACAAGATCAATCCTTCCCCAACTCCACCAGTATTCAGATTTGGGCATTTCGGGTATTTGTGCCAAATTTGATCCAGTGAATGAAAATACATCCTGCATATCAGATATTTATATTACAATTAATAACAGTAGCAAAATTACAGTTATGAAGTAGCAACAAAAATAATTTTATGGTTGGGGGTCACCACAACATGAGGAACATTAATAAAGGGGTCATGGCATTAGGAAGGTTGAGAACCACTGTTCTACATTACTTGGCAAAATCCCCACCCCACCCCCTTTTTTTTTTTTTTTTTTGGATTACAACTTCTAATCCAAAAAAAATGGACATAAAATCCAGTGCAGGCTCATCTTATACAAAACAAAACAAAACTTTATTACGGTCATTGACCAGCTAAGGCTCTTCTTATATCTCCCTACCCTTCTGATCCAAGCACTTAAATATTGCAGAACGGGCTGAGCTGCAGTTTTTCTATAAATATGCAAGCAGATCTGTAATGGGAGTTGGCATACTTAAGGGTTTTTTTAAGTAAACTATCACAGTCAGTTTACTAACATTTCTTTCCTTGACAATCCGGTGCTGGACAGACTGTTGCAGAATAAATTAATGCAAGATGTAGCAGATGGAGAAAAGTTTCCAGAGTAGATAATGGATGAAGAAGTTGAGACATACGGTTTGTGATATGGAAACAGAGGCATTCAAACAATCTGGAAGATCCCTAGTTTTCATTGTAAAATGTTAAAAGTCTTATAGCACAGATGCATGAAAAGATTGCCTTTTAGATGTTGCGAAAGAAAGCCCCTTCCCTCTCCAGACTTATGAGTCAAATTCAATCATCCTGCCCACCTCCACTACAGATACCCAGTTCCCACAGCTCTGTGGGAATCCATCCATGCTAGTGGAAACTTTTAGTCTTCCTATGGCAGGGTCAGCTGGCCAGGGGAAAATCATGCCTGCGTCCTGGCCATGTGGACACTCACCCAGTAAGAAGAAGCAGCGTTGCATGGTGTTAAGGGCAAAGTTGGTGTCCTGGTTGGCCAAGGAAGCAATTCTGCAAGGCAGAGGAACTTTTATTGAAGGCTGAGGACCCAGGCAGTGAGTCAGCTAAGCAGAAAAGAAAGTGGGAAACACCCCTGCTTGCTCTGGATTGTCTGCCTCCAATCTACAGTCTGGGAAGGAGGGAGAGAAAAAATGAGAGAAAGAAAAGGGAAGGGAGAATGACAGGAGGAGTTCCCATCAGACCCAGCTTAGTAGACACAAATTCAGGACATTTCTATGAAGGTTTTCAAGAGAATCCCAGAGATAGTAGAATTCCCACTGGAGAATGTGATGTACTTAGATGGAGGTGGTACGTGTTGGATTGCCAACTGTCTGAAAGGAAGCCTTTAAGACCCATAAGTCAGTGTAATCATGCATGCAATTTTTAACATACCCCGTGAGTCTAGCTGTGTATCTGTGTGATGAAGAGGAAAAAAGTCAAGATCTGTCCAGGACTATGTCTCATCCCCTTGTATTTCTGTGTTCTTTAATCTACGCCCCCATAACTTTTATAAGAGAGGCTGCGCGGCTGCTTTTTTAACATCTGCTAATTGAACTTTCCCTATGTATCCTCAGTCTGAACTTCTGCTGCTGAAATATGTTACATGAAAGCCCATCTGATTGTCCCTCTTTATCTTGGTTTTGTGCTCCCACCTCTTCTTCAAGATCACGTTTCATTTGAAGTTTCTCCTTTCCCTTTCCCCACTTGCATTTTCCGCACATCTTCTGCTCCCTCTCATGCGTTAAATTTAACTAATGCATTTCCCTGAGCTTTACCATATATACTATCCTATATTTTAATGCTTTTTATTCATTAGATTTTATCAAGTGGTGTGTCTGAAGTGTTATAATAAGTATATTTAAGTTCTTAATTTTGTTATTTTTGGGTTGTGTGCCAATCTTCATTGGAACCACCTTGACTGGCTTGTGCCAGACTCTTTGCAGTTCTATCTTTAAATCCTCATATTGTGTAAGCTTTTCCAGTTATTTCTCTTCAATCCTGCTGTCACCTGGGATTGCAACATTGACAATCCATACTTTTTTCCCCCTCCACAATCATGAGGTCAGGAGTATTGTGCTCCAAAACTCTGTCAGTCTGAATTCAGAAGTCCCAAAGTAGTTTAACATGTTCATTTTCCGTAACTTTTTCAGTCTTGTGATCCCACCAGTTCTTTGTCACAGGCAGATGGTATTCGTGGAACAGGTTCCAATGGATCATCTGAGCAACTGTGTTATGCCTCTCTTTGTAGTCCGTCTGCGTGATCTTCTTGTAGCAGCAGAGTATGTGATCTATCATTTTGTCTGCTTCCTTGCAGAATTATTATTATTATTATTATTATTATTATTATTATTATTATTATTATTATGTTCAGCCTAGTTAAAACTGGATTTTGAGCTTAGTATAGGATCAAGCCATTCTACTCTGTTAACAACTTTTGTCATCTTGACGATACTTTGACATTGCTTGGCCACCTTTCTCCTGGCTTTCACCTGTGAAATGTTGGAGAATATGCAACATAGAAAAGGCAGCACGTTTTCCACCTCTGACTTCAGTATGTTACTGCCTCTCTTCCTATTCCTTGCCCATCGCAATAGGCTCAGGCAAAAGCAAGCTGCTGCATCTTACTTAGCTTGTATGTTATTCCTCTCGAGAAAAAAACTGAACTATACTCTGATGTTGCTTGGCCACACATATTCTGATATTCATTTGTAAAATGTTGGAGGGTAATCCAAATAGGATAGGAGGTTAAAAATACCTTCCTGTTTTACACCATCTCGGTTTTCCAGTGCAACAGTTAAAGTTGTCTTTTGGGACAATCCTTCCATCTCAATTTCCTGTTTGGTTTCTTACCCAGATATCATACTGGGATGTTCATTCACCACAGGATAAAGTTGGAAGAAATGGATGCTTCCCCCAAACCCAAGCTCCTTGGAGGAAGGGTGGAATATAAATGAGACTACATAGGAGTAATCCTAACAGGATGCTACTTCTTGAAATCCTCAGATCTGCGGAGGACTGAACATTTCATAATATGCTGAGTTTTATTCTTTTTCACGGGGTTACACCCACATAGAGATGAAATGCAGGCGAATACTTGCTGGTAGCTCTTCTTGCAGCAAGCCAAATCCATCCATAGGGAAAGCGTCATAGGAAATATGAGTCACTGCCTTCACCCCAGCCAAGACGGCCTGGGAACAGAGAAGCAGCTGGTCAGTTTTTGCATTTGGAAAAAGTAATAGAAATAGCAAGGTCCAGGTGGAATTGTGCAGGAAGTGGCAGAGGGAGGAGAAATGCCACCTTAAGCCTGGTCTTACTGAAGAACAGTATTAATCGTGTGCCAGCCTCAAGAATCCCATGCTGGTTCCTTCCTAGATTTTGGATCATTTGCTTAGTCCAGACACCTGCATAGTAGGGGTTTCTGCTGCTGGGCCAGTTCCAAGGTTTTTGGCACAATAGCTGAATAACCATAGCAACTCAGTGCTATACAGTTAGATATTCCAGATTAATTTAGAACAGTGGCTGGCTATTGGGAGGATGATTGAAATAGAGACCACTGAAGTACAGGCAAGTGCTGATTACTTCCTCCAGTTTTTAATTACTTTAATATACATGTATTTTCTGAAATTTATTCAGCTTAGTTCTGAATCCTGCACCATTTTGAAAAGGCTAGGTCTCAAATGCAGATGTCATTAATACTACAGCCAGCTCTTCACATTTGCAGCCTTGACTTTTGCCAATTTGATTAATCACTGATTTCATTGATATATTATCTCTAGTAATCTCTAGGCCCTTCAGAGATTAGGTCCTCCACTTCCACCAAAAGGCATGCTGGATGACAAAAAGTTCTTAGAGAGGACACTTCTCTAGGCATTTGTAAGTCCTCCAGTGGGGTTCCATGTTCAAGCCGAACTTGAGTCCTAGAGTTGTGGTGGAGGATCTAGAGATTCCTAGAGAGAGTTCTCTCAGGTAAAAGAATAATAAGTTTTTCCTCTTTCATGGAGATCCTGTGGAGTACAGTAACTGAATTTGGAGCCCATCCTACTCTGTACAGTCCTAGAACATCATCAATGTGCCATGCAAGCCACAGTGGCGCAAAGGGTTAAACCCTTGTGTCAGATGAACTGCTGACCTGAAGGTCAGTGGCTCGAATCTGCAAGATGGGGTGAGCTCTTGTCTATCAGCTCCAGCTTCCCATGCAGGGACATGGGAGAAGCCTCCCACAGGATGGTAGCACATTCGGGTGTCCCCTGGGCAATGTCTCTGCAGGCAAACAATTCTCTCACACCAGAAGCAACTTGCAATTTCTCAAATCACTTCTGACACAATAAAAAAAATCAATGTACCATGGCATTTCTCTACTAGATCCAGGGAAATCATGCTACCCCTCTATTCTGCCTTGGTCAGAACACACCTGGAATGCTGTGTCCAATTCTGGGCACCACAATTGAAGAGAGATATTGACAAGCTGTAATGTGTCCAGAGGTGGGCAACTAAAATGAACAAGGGTCTGGAGAACAAGCCCTATGAGGAGTGACTTAAAGAGGTGGGCATGTTTAGCCTGCAGTAGAGAAGGGTGAGTGGACACGATGGCCATGTATAAATATGGGAGGGAAAGTCATAGGGAGGAAGGAGCAAGCTTGTTTTCTGCTGCCCTGGAGACTAGGATGCAGAACAGTGGCTTCAAACTACTGGAAAGGAGATCCCACTTGAACATTAGGAAGAACTCACTGACCGTACAAGCTGTTCAATAGTGGAACTCTCTGCCCCAGAGTGTGGTGGAGGCTCCTTCTTTGGAGGCTTTTAAACAGAGGCTGGATGGCTATTGTCGGGGGTACTTTGAATGCAATTTCCTGCTTCTTGGCAGGTAGTTGGGCTGGATGGCCCACAAGGTCTCTTCCAACTCTATGATTCTATGAATATTCCTGGCCACACAGTTTGGACATGGCCCCAAAGAAGCCTGTGTAAAATGTACCTAAATGGTCAGACCAATAAAATATCTGATTAAAGCACACACTTTCGACTCTTTAAATGTTTCAAAATGTATTTATTTATACAGTAAAAGGGTATTCCAGTGCCTTGACATCCTCTTCAGACATCATCCTTGCACAAACTCTACTGTACATTTTTTCTTAATGGAACATCAAGTGCATCTTACATTTAACTCTCTCACACACATCTCTTAAATAAGGTACTCTGTATAACAACACATACATATCCATCACCTTTGGAGTAATAACTCTCTGTAATAAATTAAGTACAAACCTTCCGGTTCTCTGCCCCTCTTACAAAATATCTACCCTGAGAGGCTAATGTTTTACCAAATTCCCACTTTTTTTCCTTCCCTTTAGAAAAACTAATGGTGGCCCTGAGAGCAAAACTAGAGGTGACAGAGGAGGTGAGGTCCAAAAAGGTTTCCCTGCAGCTTTAAAAAACATTTAATAGCAGCTGTCAAGAGTGTACAGTTTGAAAGCAATATTATCACAATTGGTTACGTTTTGTCATTATATTACTAGAAATGCTACGCAACTATGGTTAGATTGGCAAGTACACGTAACAGGGCTTTTTCTGCAGCACTTTGTGACAGTAAGTTTCCACTTTCTACTCAGTAAGTTAGAATGGTCATTTCTTCTAAGCTTCTGGTGAGCAACCAAAACAATGCTGCTACAATGTATTGTCGAAGGTTTTCATGGCCAGAATCACTGGGTTGTTGTAGGTTTTTCGGGCTGAATGGCCATGTTCTAGAACCATTCTCTCCTGACGTTTCGCCTGCATCTGTGGCAGGCATCCTCAGAGGTTGTGAGGTCTGTTGGAAACTAGGAAAATGGGGTTTATATATCTGTGGAAAGTCCAGGGTGGGAGAAAGAACTCTTGTCTGTTGGAAGTAGGTGTGAATGTTTCAATTGGCCACCTTGATTAGCATTTGATGGCGTGATAGGGACCACCAAATGCAGCACCCAAACATGATTCAAAGAACATGAAAGGCACTGCAGACTATTTCAACCAGAGAAGTCAGCCATAGTAGAGCATCCAGTGAAACAACCTGGACATAGCATATTATTTGAGAACACAGAACAACTACCATGTCAAACGACACAGAGAAGTCATGGAAATCCACAAGCACATGGACAATTTCAACAGAAAGGAAGAAACCAAGAAAATGAACGAAATCTAGCTACCAGTATTAAAAAAAACCTCTAAAATTATAACTGTTAATAAAGAACACCACTCAAACACAGGGAACAAGAAACAATTAGAGACAGCTAATCACCTCTCAACAAAGGATTCCCCCAGGCAGTAACAAGCCCACCTAAAAACTGCCAGGCCATCAAATGCTAATCAAGGTGGCCAATTGAAACATTCACACCTAGCTCAAACAGACAAGAGTTCCTTCTCCCATCCTGTACTTTCCACAAATATATAAAACCCAATTTTCCTAGTTTCCAACAGACCTCACAACCTCTGAGAGTGCCTGTCATAGATGCAGGTGAAACGTCAGGAGAGAATGCTTCTAGAACATGGCCACACCACCCGAAAAACCTACCACAACCCAATGCTGCTACACATAGGATTCAATATTTGAAAGTGCTGATTTAAAAGATCACAACAATTTCTGGTTGTGCCATAGAGCTCTTCATTTCACCAAGTTTAGCCTCCACCTCTGAATCCAATTCTTATTTCTTTTTTTCTAGGTCTAGTTCCAACTGCATGAGAAAATGACCTTAGAAATGCGACAAATCACGGCAACCCTGATCTTTATTCATCCCTATTACAGGTCATGTCAATGCTATAATAAACTGTGGGAGCCGAGGAGGTGGTTTAGACAAAGTACTGATTAACATAAGACAGAAGAAGGGATACTTAGGGTGTGGTGCTGCTGTCCACATAGAAATATATACAAATAGCAACTCTGATGCTGAATTACTGCATTTGCCACAACGGAGCTACTGAAAAACCAGCGGAAATATCAGCAAGGTTTGCACAAATAGAAAAGGCTTTCAAGGGGAAAACAAAAAACAAAAATTGAGGGCACAACCAATCCAAAAATCTTTTTAAAAATCAGTGAGAATTGAGTAGGTTTAGTGACTATAGATTGCCAAGTGTTTTTGGTAGGGTGGAGACAGAAAAGAAACCTTCCAAACTATAATATTTGATTATGGTATGGCATGCTTCCTGAGCCTAGTTCCTCCCAGAGGACCATTCACACTGCAGTTATAGCACTATGATTCCACTAACTGCCATGACAGCATCCTATGGAATACTAGGGTTTATAATTTCATGATGTGCCAGCATTCAACATCTATGAATTGTTAAATACTTGAACTCTAAATCCTAAAACGCCCCTCAGAGGCAAAAGAGACTTTCAAAGACCTCAAAAGATGCCTGCAACCAACAAGTTCTTTTGTAATGTATTGTTTTAAGTTACAGTATCCTATGATAGTCCCAGGTGGAGTTAACCCTTTATTCATCTTGTTTGCAGTAAACTCATTTGGTTATCTTTTCACCTTGCTTCAAAGTGCCTCTGTCTGCTAAGGGTCTTAATCTTAACGGAAGGTATACAGATAGCCCCCGAGTAAAGCCAGACACTACAATTTCTCCCAAAGGCTCAGGCGTGCCATCATAGACTGCCCGGTGGTGCAATGGGTTAAACCCTTGTGCTGGCAGGACTGAAGACTGACAGGTCAGAGGTTCGAATCCGGAGAGAGCAGGTTGAGCTCACTCTGTCAGTGCCAGCTCCCCCTGCAGGGACATGAGAGAAGCCTCCAGCAAGGATGGTAAAACATCAAAACATCTGGGCATCCCCTGGGCAAAATCCTTGCAGACAGCCAATTTTCTCACACCAGAAGCGACTTGCAGTTTCTCAAGTCGCTCCTCACACACACACACACAAACTATGTGGGCTAAGGCTACTGGGAGCTGCAGTTCAATACACAGAGCCACATGCTTCTTTCTCCTTGTTTATATAGGCCTAAGAGCTTCCTGTGAACCACCTAAATTGACGCCTTAAACCCAACTAGACTATATGGAGTGACACAGCTCACAGGGTCAGCTGCAACCTTGCCTCAGCAACCACCTAATTCGACAACTGTAAATAAATGCATGAAGAACAAGAGGTCTTTGCTGTTTTTCACCTTCAAACTGGGTTGAATAATGCATGAGATGCAATTAGTGTAGCAAATCCCAGTGGTTTCTGACTGTAGAAAGGCAGCTTCAGGAGGGGAGTGTGTAACCTCATTCCTGGCAGTCATTCTTCTGCTGTCCTATCTGTATTTCTCCCCATTGACAGTATTAAAATAAACCAAACAACAACTTCATTTTTAAAAACAAAAGTGACTTCTGGTCATTTTTTAACTTTTCTTTTTACTGCAGCCCTCCCAAATTCCACAAGAACCCAAGGATCAGAACAAAAGTGCTTGCTATGAACTAGTTTGAATAAAACATGTACACATGCATGCACTTACTCACTGCAGCACATAATCTCTAAGGACACCATATGAATTGCCTGCATATAGTGTTTTGAAACGGGGGAGTAGATTACAAGAATATGATTACGTTCTGAACAGAGGTCTCCTGTTCTTTCTTTCATACGGATCTGGAACAGATTTGAAAATGAAGCATCCTGTCTCGTAGGAAGAGCAATTTGATACTTGCAATGCAAATTGGTTTCTGTTTCAGTCCTTTTCAAGAGCTGCTGTAAAACCAACAATGGCCTGGAGGGCATATTCAACGTTGCTTTTTCATGCCTATCCTGCTCCAGAACATCTGCACATTCCACAAAAAGCACTAACACGTGCCTTGCAGCAATAAAAATGACCAGCATCTTAATCTTGCTGCAAGTCTATTCAGATCAAATTCCCATCGAGTCCAAGAAGGAAACTGGCTCTTTCCTGAATTACTAGGGAATAAGTATCACTGACCATCTGTGGAAACATCGCCAGAAATGAGATCCCTGAAACAAAGAGTCCTCATATACTGCTGTCTTTTATCCATCTTTCTTCAGCATCAGTGGTGGCTTGTTGCTCCTTTGTCAGAGGGGCAGTGACTCCACTTTAGGTTTTAATCTGACTTATAATGAAGTTGGAGCCCCTGGTGGCACAGCAGATTAAACCGGTGAGCTGAATTTGCTGACCAAAAGGTCGGCAGCTCTAATTTGGGGAGCAGTGTGAGCTCCTACTGTTAGCCCCAGCTTCTGCCAACCTAGCAGTTCGAAAACATACAAATGTGAATAGATCAATACCCTGTTTCCTCGAAAATAAGAAAGTGTCTTATATTAATTTTTGCTCCCAAAGATGCACTTGGTTTTATTTTCAGGGAATGTCTTATTTTTCCATGTAGAAGAATTCACATTTATTGTTGAACAAAAAAAAAAGGAGAACATTTATTAACCGCCTTGTGTCGCCAATTGGCTGAGAAAGGCAGTATACAAATACAGTAAATAAATAATAAATAAATATACTATACAGTAATTGTCAGTATATAATAAATATACTGGCCCTCTCACAAAGGGCCACAAAAAACAAGGGCTATAAAGTACCTGGCTCCCACAAGCTGTCTGGAGACTGTAATGATCTCTCACTGCAAATCCTGGACTTGTACGGCAGGGATGGTATTGCAGCTTCCGGCCACCAGGGGGAGCATGCTTCCAAACAAAAACTTTGCTAGGACTTACTTTCAGGGGGAGGCCTTATATTTAGCAATTCAGCAAAAATCTCTACTAGGTCTTATTTTCAGGGGATGTCTTATTTTCAGGGAAACAGGGTAGGTACCACTCTGGTGAGAAAATAACAGCGCTC
Organism: Anolis sagrei ordinatus; assembly: GCF_025583915.1. Taxonomy (NCBI): domain Eukaryota; kingdom Metazoa; phylum Chordata; class Lepidosauria; order Squamata; family Anolidae; genus Anolis; species Anolis sagrei. The sequence continues at coordinate 25,281,316 of NW_026847660.1, read as the reverse complement.
CTTGCAGTGATGCTGGCCACATGACCTTGGAGGTGTCTATGGACCACGCTGGTTCTTCGGCTTTGAAATGGAGATGAGCACCACCACCCTGAGTTGGACTCTACTAGACTTAATGCCATGGGGAAACCTAACCTTATGATGAAGCTATAAAAGTGATGAACCTGTTTTAGGGGGGAAGGACCTTGGGTAGGTACTTCCTGACATAGAAGCCAGTACCCATGACTGTTTGATCCAAAAATATGTCTAGAAAATTCATCCTAAAGGCTACAAAATCCATTTTAGGTTTGATTGCCTGTTACTGCGATAAGAGAAAAATAAGACAATGTCTAGTTAAACACCCCCAAAGGTATCCCCAAAGGCTTAGTCTTTCTTTCCCTTTGTGGGTTAGAAGTGGCATTTGTGTTCAAAATTACTAAGAAGGGAATAATTACATTTTTTAAAAAATTCTTCAATTTTAAAACACATTTTGAAACCACATTACAAATATATATTTCAAATATGTTACATTAGTTAGAAAACAGTAATATATTTCTCTTTGTATACCTCCAACTTGAACTCCAACAGCTTTCTTCTGCATCTCTAAGTGAATAGTAAAATGAGACTACATTTTAGATGGTTAGTTCATTGATGCCAGGCCCTGTCATCTTCTAAAGTGCAACACACACCAATGGCATGGTATAAATAAAACAGGAAATTCAACATGTGCTTCCTATGCATAATTTACCTGGCACTCCTGAATTAGAGGTTATCTAGGTGTAAAATCTGAACGTGTTTCATACAAATGACACACAGATTGTATCTAGCCCAAGGCAAGAACTGGTTGTCCCCGTGCCTCAAACTGTACGTTCATAATTTGGGACTGAAATCCCGATACAACACAAGATTCTGAATGCCATGCCAGACTCAGCACTATAGCAGACAATAGTTTACCCTGATTAGCTTTGCTAATCTGATGGTTGCAGAACTTTCCGTTTGCAGTTGAAAAGAGCCACCTTATTCTGCCAAGGACTACGCTGTGTGGAGCTTGGCAATAGCTTCTTTCACCACAGCTGGTTTGGGGAGCCCTATACTTTTCCCTGTTCGGGAGCAAAATGATTCAAAACACCCACATGCTATTCTGCCTGGCTCCCTAAGCTTGACAGCTGATGGTTAAACAGCAGGCTCGGCTACTAAAGGTCCTTTCTGAACTCCTGCTGGACTGTGTAACCGAGCCACTGGCGCCCACCGCTCACACTGTAGCCAGAACTTTCAAAGAGCCCAATTGCTGCTTTGGTAACAACTGAGACATGGGCCACTAGGAATCGGAAGCCCTGGGCACGAGCCCGCTTTTCCAGGAAATGGAGGAGGTGGCGCCCCACTCCAGAGCGGCGGTACCAACGGTTGACAGCCAGGCGTTTGAGCTCGGCGGTGCGTGGTTCTCCATTGTGGGGCTCCAGGGCCACACAGCCACAGACGTCGTCCTCGTCATACACGGCCACCCAGAGCCCTCGCTGGCCAGCGCTGTAGTAAGTATACAACTGCTTCAGGTCAGGTGACCGCCACAGCAGAAGTTTCAGCGCCACCACGGTGAGCAGCACTGGCAGCACAAGAGCCACCACAAAAGAGTTCAGGAAGAAACGCAGGCCGCTGCTCACCACCGCCATCAGTAGCAACGCCAACGGCCGGGTCAGCACATACAGTATCAAGCGGTTCTCGGTATCCTTGAATCCATCCTGGTGGGAGAAGAATGAGAAAGAATATGAAGGAACGATCAGAGAGTTGTGGAGAATCCAATGAGTGGAAACATCACATTCTGAAGCAGACTGTCTGTAGTTAAGGCAATAATAATAATAATAATAATAATAATAATAATAATAATACAACTTTATTTATAAACCGCTCTATCTCCCCGGGGGGACTCAGAACGGTTTCCACGTAACAATAGAGTAAATAACATAACCATAACTTTTTTTTTGTCGTGTCAGGAGCGACTTGAGAAACTGCAAGTCGTTTCTGGTGTGAGAGAATTGGCCATCTGCAAGGATGTTGCCCAAGGGACGCCCGGATGATTTGATGTTTTTATCATCCTTGTGGGAGGCTTCTCTCATGTCCCTGCATGAGGAGCTGGAGCTGATGGAGGGAGCTCATCCGCCTCTCCCCGGATTCGAACCTGCAATCTATCGGTCTTCAGTCCTGCTGGCACAGGAGTTTAACCCACTGCACCACCGGGGGCTTCATAACATTAACAAAACAATATAAGCATAAAAATTGTTGCCATAACACATATACATTAAAAGTAATTCTGTCTGTTCAAGGCAATTTAAAAGGCCAGACCGAGATTAGTGCAAGCTCAAAAATTCTGGGTGGCCCGAGAATTAAGCACAGTGCTATAGCAGTCAACAACAATAATAGGTACGGGTCTATGGCTGTTCATTTCCGGGGCCTGTTAGAAGAAGTGACTTGGGTAATTGGTAGGAAGAATAAGGCCATACTCAACAATGTCTAGGGCTAAGCTAGAACTAGTCATTCTTATAGGCTTGTTGAAACCAGCCGGTCTTCAAGCTCTTACGAAAGGAGGGGAGGTATGGGGGCTGTCTAATTTCCCTGGGGAGGGCTTTCCAGAGGCGGGGGGCCACCACTGAGAAGGCCCTCTCTCTCGTCCCCACCAACCGTACTTGTGATGGTGGTGGGAACAAAAGGAGGGCCTTCCCAGAAGTTCATGCCGATTCATAGAAGGAGATGCGATCGCAGAGATAGGTGGGGTCCGAACCGTTTAGGGCTTTATAGGTCATGACTTGCACCTTGAATTTAGCTCGGCAATTTATCGGCAGCCAGTGAAACTGTTTTAATAAGGGTATTGTATGCTACCTATAGTTTGCTCCAGTAAGGAGCCTGGCTGTTGCCCATTGTACCAGTTGAAACTTCCGGGCCGTCTTAAAGGACAGCCCCACATAGAGTGCATTGCAGTAGTCCAGTCTGTATGTAAACAAGGCGTGGACCACCCTGGCCAAGTCAGACTTCACGAGGCAGCAGCTGGTGCACAAGTTTGAGTTGTGCAAAGGCCCTCCCAGCCACCACCGACACCTGAGCATCAAGCGACAGCATTGAGTCCACGAGGACCCCCAAGCTACGGATCTGCGCCTTCTCTACCTAGGCTTGGCACCCATTCCTTTTCTTACAATTTGCATGGAGTTAAGAAAGAACCAGGCCCCTTTGGAGGCACAGCAGGTTAATCTGCTGAGCTGCTGAATTTGCTGACTGAAAGGTTGGTGGTTCAAATCTGGGGAGCAGGGTGAGCTCCCACTGTTAGGCCCAGCTTCTGTCAACCTAGCAGTTACCTGGGCATACAATCCAGACATCCCTGAAAAGAAAAGATGTAGGTGAAACAATTCATCTCACCTTCAGAAGCTCCAAAACCATTGGTGCCTCCTCTTCTCTCATTTCCCTGATGGCCAGTTGCTCAGGTTCCAGTGTAGGCATGCTGGCAGCAAACAGAAACAGCACCTGAAAGGAAAGAAATGTTGACCAGGTTGATGAAAATTTGAGATGGAAGAAGAAAGAGCCTCCCATTGGCTTCATCTAAGTTATTAATAAAGATGTTGAACAGGCCCAGGACGGAGCCCTGCGGCACTCCGCTCATCACTTCTTTCAAGGATGAAGAGGAAGCATTGGTGAGCACCTTCTGGGTTCGTCTATTTAACCAATTACTGATCCACCTCACCGTAGTTTTGCCTAGCCCAAATTGGACTAGTTTCCTTGCCAGAAGGTCATGGGGGACCTTGTCGAAGGCCTTACTGAAATCCAGGTACGCTACATCCACGGCATTCCCTGCATCTACCCAGCTTGTAACTCTATCTTACATACTCTTACATTGGAAAGACTACCAGTCCAACATCTCACCCTTTTATTATCTATTTTCCTATTGAAATGCATAGAATTCTAGGAGAGGTGAGCAAATGCTACCAAAAACATGTCAAATTAATTAATGCTGTATTTAATACTTTTCACAATACATACTGTATTGCGAACGTATTAAACAGGTACAGCTGAAAAGTGAATATTTTAGCTACTTTTTTTTTTTTGGATTTTTAACTTGGGAGCACTGACCACACAGGATCACCTTGAAAAGTAATGTGAAACAGAATATATGCAATGCTAATTTGATGGTTCGGTATCCCTTATTCAAAATCACTGGGACCAGAAGTGCTTTGAATTCTAGATCTTTTCAGATTTTGCAGTACAGTAGACCAGTGGTTCCCAACCTGTGGTCCATGGACCACCTGTGGTCCTCAAGAATGAAAATATGGTACGCGGCCTCACCATTACTACACCATTGCCTCGAAATCACGTGGCAACAAGAGTGACTGGTCTCACGAAAACCCCTTATAGTGCCGATGCAACGGGCACATTGGAAGGGGAGAGCTTGACTACACACAAAAGATTACTACTACCACATCACTTCTAAATTATTAAATATGGTTTTCTGTGTGTGAGCAGATGGCATTTACTGGATGGCACCTGTTCTGTATCCAGAACTACAGCTGATGTGGTCTATCCAATGCAATTTTTTGAATCAGCACCCCAAAAAAACAAACTGGATCTAAAGCTGACCAAAAACTGATTTGGAACCCTTTTGGTACTAATGTTGGAGAGTGGTCCCTGGTCAAATTGGTCTCTGGTCAAATTGGTCTCTCGTCAAAGTAGCCCCTGGTCAAAATGGTACCTGGCCAAGTGGCCCCTGGTCAAAGTGGTCCCTGGCCAAGTGGTCCCTGGTCAAAGTGGCCCATGGTCAAAGTGGCCCATGGTCAAAATGATCCCTGGTCAAAGTGGTCCCTGCCCAAGTGGCCCCTGGTCAAAGTGACCCCTGGTTAAAGTGGTCCCTGGTCAAAGTGGTCCGTGGTCATGTGATCCATAGTCAAAGTGGTCCCTGGTCATGTGGTCCATGGTCAAAGTGGTCCATGGTCATGTGGTCCGTGGTCAAAGTGGTCCGTGGTCAAAGTGGTCCCTGGTCATGTGGTCCCTGGTCAAAGTGGTCCATGGTCAAAGGGTCCCTGGTCATGTGGTCCATGGTCAGTGGTCCATGGTCATGTGGTCCATGATCAAAGTAGTCCCTGGTCATGTGGTCCCTGGTCAAAGTGGTCCATGGTCATGTGGTCCATGGTCAAAGTGGTCCCTAGTCATGTGTTCCCTGGTCAAAGTGGCCCCTGGTCAAAGTAGTCCCTGGTCATGTGGTCCATGGTCAAAGTGGTCCTTGGACAAGTGGTCCATGGTCAAAAAAGGGTTGGGAACTTCTACAGTAGTCTCTCAGTTAATTGGAACCCACGGGGATTGGTAGCTGTCTGGCTAAATGTAGTTGCAGTTGATTGAGAGTTACTATTAAAAATAGGCCTATATACTATACCCCATACTACTATCACGCCATAAACTCTGCATTGACTTTCATCTTAATACTAAAAGGCAGTAATCAAAAGCAAATGAAGACAAATAAAGACAAACTTATGTTAACAGGGTTTTACTGTATTCTAAAAACTGCTTGTATACTTAAAGTATACTTTAAAAACTTCCTGACTGTGAGAGCCGTTCAGCAGTGGAACTCTCTGCCCCGGAGTGTGGTGGAGGCTCCTTCTTTGGAAGCTTTTAAACAGAGGCTGGATGGCCATCTGTCAGGGGTGATTTGAATGCAATATTCCTGCTTCTTGGCAGGGGGTTGGACTGGATGGCCCATGAGGTCTCTTCCAACGCTATGATTCTATGAAGTATTTCTATTATTATTATTATTATTATTATTATTATTATTATTAGCAGTTGCTTGAGTTCCGGTCAATTGAGAGTCTACTATACTTGCAAATACAAAATGAAATATCTTGGGAGATTAGGTTCCATATGCCTTAGACATATAGGCAGAAGGTAAGAAAATATTTTTTTTATAATTTTGTGGAATAAAATAAGTTTTTTTAGACTGAACCATCAGAATGCAAAGGTATCACTAACTCATGGGCAATTTTGGAGTATTTTAGGATAAGAGATACTCAAAATGTATGGTATTGCATAATCCTATGTGCATTATATTTAAATCATTGGATCCGCTTATTTACAGTTATGATCACTTTGTGCAGACAGCTCAGCATTGGCCCAAAATAGGGGACCCCCCCCCCCCCCCCCAATAAACAATGCTAGTGGATGAGAATGAAATAAAATAAAAGGCTATCCTGGGAAATGGCAATATATAATAAACCCCATCCTGCAATAACAAATCGACTTTGCAAAATATGGCCCATTAACAACCACAGAACGCCCTGCACAAAAATAGAAGCGCTCGATTTAGCACAGAACCCTTCACACTCCCCCCTCCCCGCGCAATGGACTCACCCAGCCTGCGGAAAGGAGCTGCTCTCACCCCTCCAGAGCGACATGGAATTTCCCAGAGTCTCCCGAAGGCCCCGCCCCCTTGGAGAGAGAGGGAAAAAAGAGGGAGGGGTGCCGACCCTCTCACTCCGACCGCTCTCGCCCTGCAGCAGGTGTGCTCCAGTGGTGTGCGCATGCGCCCCGTTTCTGCCTTCTCGCGCTCTTCTGTACCTTAGTAACAGTTGCTACGGGGACGAAACGAGGCCTCTTGAGCTGCGAGAAGCCTGAGCTGTAGTAGCTGGCACTTGTCAAGCATTCCCTTTTATGGTAGAGGAGAGAACGCTGAAAGTGTAGAAATGAAGGCCCACACAGCTGTATAAAAATCCACATTGAACTGGATTATATGGCAGTGTGAACTCAGATAACCCAATTCAAAGAAGATGTTCTGAATTGTATTGTTGAAGGCTTTCATGGCCGGAATCACTGGGTTGTTGTAGATTTTTTGGGCTGTATGGCCATGTTCTAGAAGCATTCTCTCCTGACGTGACAACTTCTGAGGATGTCTGTCATAGATGCAGGCGAAACTTCAGGAGAGAATGCTTCTAGAACAGTGGTTCTCAACCTGGGGTCCCCAGATGTTTTTGGCCTACAACTCCCAGAAATCCTAGCCAGTTTACCAGCTGTTAGGATTTCTGGGAGTTGAAGGCCAAAAACATCTGGGGACCCCAGGTTGAGAACCACTGTTCTAGAACATAGCCATACAGCCTGAAAAACCCACAACAACTCATATTGTGGATTATCTGCCATAATATTCTGGATTATATGGCTGTGTGGAATATAGTTTGTCACAACCTCTGAGGATGTGGTTCAAAATATTTGTGGGGGGAAAAACATGGCACTGGCATTAGCATCTGCAACCAGTTTTGTTATGTCCCTTAAAAAATTAAATCTCTGCAGGTGATTTAAACGTTTTAAAGAGCTGCACAATGCTCCTATGTCATCAACTTCGCTGAACTGGCCACATTGGCCAAATGGCCGATCATTATCTCCCAAAGCAGTTACTATACTCCTAACTCAAGAATGGGAAATGTAATGTTGGTGGACAGGAAAAGAGATTTACAGAGGGGCTTAAAGCCAACCTTAAAAACAAACTGTGGCATCGACACCGAGAACTGGGAAGCCCTGACCCTTGAGCACTCTAACTGGAGGTCAGTTGTGACCAGCAGTGCTGCAGAATTCAAAGCACAAATGAAGGGCAAAAGGAAGAAACGTGTCAAGAGGAAGATGCGTCAAGCCAACCCTGACCAGGACTGCCTTCCTCCTTGTAATTGATGTCCACACTGCAGAAGAACATGCGGATCAAGAATAGGGCTCCACAGCCACCTATGGACCCACCACCAAGACTTGGAGGACCATAATCCTTGGGCTACAAGGGATCACCTAAGCAAGCAAGTAGCATTGCCCCTGTATGGTCTGAATGCACCCTCCTATGGCCAGAGCCAGGTAGTGATTCATGTTGGTATCTTAAAAAGTTACTTTGTGGAAATCTGACATGCAAAAAAGGTAATGTCAGAAGCGGCTACTATGCTTTATCCCATCTTGCTCATATCTGTGAGATGTTCCCTTACTCCGAAATGTCGCATTTAACATTTGCATAACATACACAGCCCATAGGAGAATTGGTTTAAATGTTGTTCCTCTAAATGTGCTTTCCCCTAATTTTTAATGAAGAGTCAGTACAGTCTGCCCTTCACATTTGTGGTTTTAACTTTTGCAGATTTGATTATTCATAGGTTTGATAAAAATGTTATTTCTATGAATATCTAGATCCTCCAATGTGATGCTATATACAACTTCCAGTAGAGGTTGAGCAGAGTCATGCCAGGGGACACAGAAAATTTCTCTCAGGTAAGAAAATATCATTTTTAAAATGTGTGGCTTTTCAATTTCATAAGGATCTTGTGCCCCTCAACTCAGCAAATGGAGGGCTGACTGTGCTTTATAATAAATACTATTTATAAATGAAGAACACAAGATTTTTAACCAGCCAGAAATAGGAACGGCCACTCCAGGTTTTGACATTGGAGTTTTCAGAAAAAAGTCTGCTGCATCCATGCTTCACTTCATGAAATGTAGTCGTTATGCTGACACGTTTCCTGAATTGACCATAAGCTATTGAGACCTAAAATTGATCTGCCAGAAACCACTGGCCACACCAAAATAGCTATCCAAAAGCCCAAGACCTGCATCCACTTCAACTATTGGGCTTAATATAAGCTGCCAGCTGTGGGTTGTAATGGGATAGTAACTACTGCTGGGGGAAAAACCCAAAATAAGCACAGAAATGAACAGGAAAACCTGAATTACTAGGTTATGTTCTTAAATCTGGAAGGAATGTAAATTAAAGGATGCCTATAGGACTTAATTTGAGCCAAAAGGACTCCCCCCCCCCCCCGCCCTCCATCTTTTCCTATGCTTGGACTCACCGCTGGAACAAGTGAAGTTATATGAAGACAATACAATTCCTTACCATTGCCTGCACTGTATGTGACCAGTTGGTGCAATAGGAAAAAACATGTAAAGGGCCAAAAAGTTCCTTTTTGCTGCTTTGAGGCATATCGTGGAGTTTTCATCTCGTACATGCCATTCTCTGAAGCATTTCTGAACACTCCTGCTTTCTGGTGTTTTCTTGTACATTCAGATCAGGATTTACTGGTAGATAAATATGTATTATTTGCAACAGCTCATGTTCCTTAATACCATGTAGAACTGCAATTTTAAAAACCATTTATTATATTCTGGCTTTGCAGTAATTGCTTACCTTAGTATTCTTCACCTGTAAATATTTTTGAGTTGGTCACCTTAATCACATTTTTGTGCTTTGAGATTTCTGCTTGCATATGCAAATTATCCCAATGTAGAGTATGTAAGATATAACTTGCTCTGACTTTTGAGATACCATTTTACATTTGGTTACCCTATATACTGGTACTCCGATATAAATCTAGAAATGTTAATCAAAACATTCCAAAAAAACTCAGTCAACTTATTCACGGGTCAATGTGAGTACTGTAGCTCAATTCTCTTAATATACTCACCTACACTGCAATCCACAAAATGGTGATTTCAGCCAAATTCACTAGTGTTCTCTTGCAGTTCAGTCCCTCACTGAACTACAAATCCAAGGATTACTTAGAGCAGACTGCTACAATGGTATCAAACCGATATAATTGATTCTGTAACACCTCAGATTTTAAGAGAGCAGAAACCCATGTATTATTAGAGATGTGAACCCTGTCCATCCATGATACATTCAAGAACAGGACTGAAAGAAAGGCAAAAGTGCTTCAAATCAGTCTTTTATTTTTCTTCTTGGGCAAAAGAGTCTGTGGCCTGCTTGTGTTTGTTAGCACCAGGAACTGAGATCCACTGAGAAAAGTGGTTCTCCATATGGTGAATGGCTGGAATTGGTAAGAACAGACAAGAAGGACGTAAGTGAAAATGACCATATGACTGGGAAATGGAGCCTGTGACAAATTTATGAAACTGCCCCTCACCGCATCCAGACCCCATGGAAGACCTCCCCCCCCCCAAAAGAAAACGATCCATTGTTCAGTTACATAAAAGGAGTTTACACCATTACATAATGTTCCAGAGCATTCTGGTCTGATGCTGTGACATGGAAAGGAAATGTGAGAGAAGCCAGACATGCAGTTGCTTCCCACAGATCACATTTTCTGTTTTATGTGGCAAGAAACATGAAAGTCTTGGCTGTCTTAACCATCACATTGAATGTACATTTAGATCTTTGCAGAACAAAATATTTCAAGCACAGGGGAGCAGGGGTGGATCTGAGACAGACAGAGTGCTCATCAGGTTACACTTTTCTTTCATGCAATATAGGGGTATACAAGTGCTTGGGCAGAGGATACCACTGTGGCTGCAGGGGCAGTAGAAGCAGCAGCATACCCATGAGCAGTCAGGGGAACAGCCATGAGCATGCTTTTGCGGAGAAAGACTTCATTGAGAGGAACCCAAACCAAGCTCACTGGGAGAGATGTCAATCCCATCCGTTGCCTAGAGAGAATCCACCCTGACCAGCACTGGTTCTAGCAACTGGTAGACCGGATCTGCTCCTCTTTGCTTACTTGCGAGACCTGATGCACTAGCACAACATATGCAGAGACACACCCACTTTCAGAATGTGTGAACAAGCTGCATGCTGGGCACCGCCTGCACTATCTGAATGGAGGGCAGGCCTTGGGATGTTACTGGACTCTGCAGAAGCTGCACCATTTGGGAAGTGCTGTTGTTGTCGAGGGAAGGCTGTGTGCTGTCCGGACTGCTCACCTGCAGTGTGGGGACACTCTCTAACACTTGAAGAGTCTGTTCTCCCTGAGCACTGCGAATGATGAGAAGGTTCTGCCCAGACCCTGAGCTACCCTCAGAACCCTGCACCTGAAGGCCAGGAAGTTCCTGTACAGTCTGGATATCCTCTACTTCCTGCACACACAGCCGGGTCTGCTCCCCACCTGCACCCCTCAGCACCAAGACCTTTTGAAGCCCTTCCTCAGTCTGTAGTGTCTCAAAGTGCATGTCCTGTACACCCTCAAGGCTCTCCACTTCAGCCCCTGGTCCTAACAGCTCATCTCCCGGAGAGTTCTGCACCACTCTCTCTCCCGGAGAGTTCTGCACCCACAAGGTGGGTCCTTGTTGGAGCTCCACTTCAGACAGTTCATGAGAGCTAGACAGAGCAGTCCCCACTTCACTTATCTCCTGAGATGAGCCCAAAGTCTGGAGCTGGATGCTATCCATCTCCTCTGAAGGCTGCAGCTGCTGTGCTTCTTGGGAAGACAGCAAGTTTCGGATTTGGATCGTACCATCTAGTTGCTGGGAAGGCGAGAGACCCTGAATTTCAATGTCATTTGTAGACTGATTTGAAGGAGCCAAATTCTGGATCTGCAGGGTGTTGGCCTGCTGGGGTGATGGTATGGTCTGGATGTGAAGAGGGCTCACCTGCTGAGAAGGCTGGAGGGTTTGAAGTTGCAAGGTCCCTGCCTGCTGGGAAGATGGCACAGCCTGGAACTGCACAGTGTTCATCTTAGGGGAAGGCTGAAATGTCTGGAATTGTAGTGTGCCAGATGGGGGACAGCTGGACAAGCTCTGGATCTGCACTGTGCCTGCTGGCTGACAGCTAGGCAAACTTTGGATGTGAACAGTACTTGGAGCGAGGGGCAGGCTCTGGATTTGCACAAAGCCAGACTGTTGGGTTTGTGGGATAGTCTGAATTTGGATTGTGCCAGTCTGTTGTGAGTCAGGCATGGTCTGGATTTGCAGGGTGCCACCTAGCTGAGCAATAGGAAGACCCTGGAGTGACTGGGGCTGGGGCAGTGCTTGAATTTGGATAGTGCCTGCTGGTGGAGTGGTTGCCATAGTTTGGATCTGAAGTGTGCCCGTTGGCTGTTCTGGCAAGCTTTGGAGGACAATAATGTTCTGCCCACTATCCTGCAACCCTGATGTTTTCTGGATTTGCACATTAGGAAGAGATTGCAGGTTGGGTGCAGGGGCAGTGGGCACAAGAATGATATTCTGCTTCCCAGACACTGGTGATGGAAGAGGAGGCAGCGACACAGACTTTTTGCTCTTACTTTGACGGCGTGGGACTGATTTTGCAGAGATGGTTGGAGCACTTGGCAAGAGGGTCAAGGTGGTTGGAGCTGTAGGTGTTGTAGATACCACCTGGGGACTTGGAAGCAGGATGAGCTTGGGAGGTGAATTCTGAGGAGGAGGTGGCTGTTGCTGCTGCACACTAGGGATAAGTTGCAAGCCCTGGGCTGTTTGCACGAGCAGAAAACTCTGAGTGTTGGAGGGACCAGCTGGGGCCGGGTTGCTGCTTAACTCCACATTCAGTGTGGCCTGCAGGTTGGGCATGATTTGCACCTCCTGAGTAGCAGCAGGCGAGGCAGCAGCTGGACGACTAGCTGTCTCAGAGCTATTGTGTGTACGTAAATGGCGCTGTAAATAAGAAGCCATGACAAATGCCTTGGAGCAAACTGGGCATTGAAAGGGGCGCTCTCGTGAATGGGTACGTCTGTGCAGCGCCAGGTTGGAGGAGTGGGTAAAGGCCTTGCCACAATCCCGGCAACAGTAAGGTCTCTCACCTGTATGTACCCGCTGGTGCTGTCGGAGGTTGGATGTCTGGGTAAATGCTTTACCACATGTTTGGCAAGCGAAGGGCCGCTCACCTGTGTGCAGTTGCTGGTGCCGACGAAGGCATGAGGTGTTTTTAAAGGCTTTCCCACAATCCTGGCAGACATATGGGCGTTCACCAGTATGCTGGCGTAGGTGGTACTGATAATGAGAAGCCCACTTGAACGCCATCCCACATGTGGGACAGGTGAAAGCCCGCAGCCCTGTGTGAACCCGCTGGTGGATACGCAGCAGAGATGAGCGCTTGAAGGCCTTCCCGCACTCGCCGCAAGCATAGGGACGCTCTCCCGTGTGGTCACGTAAGTGGTAGCGCAGCCCAGACGAGCCCTTGAAGGCCTTCCCACACTCTCCACAAACATAAGGTCGCTCAGGGGGTGGGGCTGGTGTCACAGTCGCTGTGGGTACTGGTTCAGCCTGAGCTGGACACGTCACCTCGGCTTCCTCCAGCCGCTGTTCTGCAGGGGGATGTGAACGTTGGTGGCCCAAGAGGCTAGCCAAAGCTGGGAAGGAACGTTCACACACCATACAGGTATATGTGCGATCAGAAGAATGCTGACTCTGCTGGTGCCGTGCTAACCCAGCTGCGCTTTTGAAAGTCTTGCCACACACAGAGCAAGCTAATGAGGGTATGGGGGATGCCACAGGGGCCACCGCCTCCTGCACAGAGGCTGGTGGTAAGGGTGGTGTTGACAATGATGGTGGAGGTGGTAGAGGCAAAGGGTCCACTGGGGTCAAATGAGTTTCCTGGTGGCTCAGCAGCTGCTCCTCCAGAGGGAAGGTGAGATGACAGAGGCTGCATCGAAATAGCATTTCTACAGTAGTGGTTGGTTCCTCTAGGAAGAGTTGGGCCGGGGGTGCAACATCAGCATGAGTCTCCAGGTGGCGCTGCAAATAGATATCTGATGCAAAGGCCTTGCCACAGATGACACAGGTGTGGGCAGGACGGGCAGCATGTGCTGATCGGCAGTGCAGTGCTAAGTTTGATGAGTGGGTGAAGGCCTTGCCGCAGTCTTGGCACCGGTAGGGCCTCTCACCCGTGTGCACCCGCTGGTGCTGCCGAAGATTGGTGGACTGCGCAAAGGCCTTGTTACAGACAGGGCAGACATAAGGGCGCTCGCCTGTATGTGTGTGGCGATGCCGCCGCAGGCTAGAGGAGTTCTTGAAGGCTTTGTCACAGGCTGGACAGGGATAGGGCCGTTCCCCCGTGTGCTGGCGCAAGTGGTACTGGTAATGGGAGGACCACTTGAAAGCCAGGCCACACTGGGCACACTTGAAGGCCCGCAGGCCCGTATGCACACTCTGGTGGATCTGAAGCAAGGAGGACCGTTTGAAGGCTTTGCCACATTCTCCACACTTGTAGGGCCGCTCCCCAGTGTGTCCCCGTAGGTGGTACAGCAAAGCCGAGGACCCTTTGAAGGCCTTGGGGCACTCTGAGCACTTGTAAGGGCGCTCTCCCGTGTGAGTTCGCTGGTGGTGGATGAGCCGTGATGACCACTTAAACAGCTTGCCACATTCCAGGCACTCGAACTGGTGATCGCCACTGCTGCCACCAGGGCCTGCACCAGCTGGGGCTGCCGCTGGCACTGCTGCAGCCTGCATCTCTAGCTGCTGAGCTCCCACCATTGTACCAGATTTCACCTGCCAGAAACAAGGAATGAGAATGTTTTCTGGTCATAGCCATCATAGATGTTTCACACTGCCATTTCACCCATTTGTTTCTGCATGTTGACATTTATGAACAGCACCTCCCCCCCCTCCCCCTCGCTCTTACATGTGGAGGCAGTTATGAGGACAAGAATACACAGGACAAATTATAAGAGCAAATATTTTCCCCAAAATATTTGCTCATAATCATCTCCATCACATAAATTATATTATTGGCTCAAAGTGGGTAAAACATAGTTAAAATATATAGAAAATAAGCTTCTTGGCAGGGAGTTGGACTGGATGACCCAGGAGGTCTCTTCCAACTGTATGATTCTATATAGATAAAAACAAAGGACCATAAAAACACATAGAACAAAGATTGAAACATCAATACTAACAAAATATGAATTTAAAATGCATACTTTAAAATTGACTAGATAGAGCAATGGTTCCTAACCTGTGGGTCCCCAGGTGTTTTGGCCTAGAACTCCCAGAAATCTCAGCCAGTTTACCAGCTGTCAGGATTTCTGGGAGTTGAAGGCTAAGCCATCTGGGGACCCACAGATTGAAACCCACAGACAGACCATCTGGAAGAGAAAGATACTTAATTGTGTTTTGAATTCTAACAGCTCATTGAGCTGTCAAATCTCTTCCGGCAGGGCACTAATGAAAAATATACAAGCAATGTTTCTCCCAGGTGCCCCCTTATAGACCTGCTACCGAAAAAACAAAAAATCCCCAATTCTATTTTTTGTAGGAACAGCATACAACTCTACAAATCTACGCATCTCCCTGTATAAGCCCGCCTGGGCACTTCAATCAGCGGAGGGGGCCCTACTCTCGGTCTCACCCCATCTCAAGCATGGCTGGTGGAAATGAGAGAAGGGGTGTTCTCAGTGGTTGCCCCCCGCCTCTGGAACTCCCTCCCTAAGGAGATCAAAATGTGTGTATATGTATGTCCTCCTGATCAGTTGCAAGGCTGAACACGGCATAGGGTTACAGCCTGTGCTGGACAGGGTTACACTCCCCCTGAAGACACAGGTTTGCAGCTGGGGAGTGATCCTAGACTCATCGTAAGAGCCTGGAACCCCAGGTCTCGGTGGTGGTTAGGGAAGCTTTTGCACAATTAAAACTTGTGCATCATTTGCTCCCATACCGTGGGAAGTCAGACTCGGCCACAGTGGTCCATGCTGTCTTTACATCCCAAATAGATTAGTGCAATGCAATCTACATGGGATTGCCTTTAAAGACTATTTGGAAGCTCCAACTAGTCCAATGTTTGACAGTGAGCCAGGTTGTTCACCGGAGTGGCATACAGACAGCATACAACCCCTCTGTTATGCCAGTTCCACTGGCTGCCAGCCTGCTACCAAGCACAATTCAAAGTGCTGGCTCTAGCCTTTAAAGCCCTGAACAGTTCTGGCCCAGCTTACCTGTCCAAACATATCTCCCACTGTGAACCATGGCAAAGGTTTAATATCATCAGGAGAGGCCTTGCTCTCGGTCCCAACCATCCTTGCAAACACGATTGGTGGGAACAAGTCAGGGCCTTCTCAATGGTGGCCCCTCGCCTGTGGATCTCCCTTCCCAGTGATGTCAGATTTGCCCCCTCCCTCCTGTCCCTTAGAAAGAAACTCAATACCTAGTTATGGGACCAGAAGTTCAAACAGTAATGCCAGCAATCAAGAAAGAGACACAATTTGTGTGACTCACAATGAACTAACCCAGACTATGATTTTAAACTTATGTGATTTTTAAACAACTGTTTTAGTAATTTGATGCCTTAATTGAATTGTTTTAAGTGCTGTTATGTATTACTGCTGTTGGCATTGACTGAATGCCTTTTGTGAACCACCCTGAGTCCCCCTCTGGGGGTGAGAAGGACCGGATACAAATATGTGAAGTAAATAAATAAATAAATAAGTGTGTGTGTGTATAATAGGTTTATTTATTAATTTACGGCATTGATATGCCGCCCTTCTCAACCCGAAGGGGACTCAGAGCAGCTTATAATTATATATTATATTATTAGCATAACACAATATCAGTATTATATATTACTATATTGTACTATATAATTATATTGTAATATTATTAGTAATTTTATTAAGATTGTATATTATATTATTAGCATAATATAATAGTATTAGTATAATGAGTAGTATAATAGTATTAGTATAATACTTTTATAGTATAACAGTATTGGTATTATTAGCAATAGTATTAGTATAATTAGTATAATTAGTAGTGCATGTGCGTGTGTATATAATAGGTTTATTTATTTATTTATTTACGGCATTTATGTGCCGCCCTTCTCACCCCGAAGGGGACTCGGAGCGGCTTACAATATATATATATATATATATATATATATATATAGAGGTGTGGTGCTCATATATATATATATATATATATACACACACACTCAATATATTATCATTATAATATAATGTGTGGCCGTCCCCTGCCACGCATTGCTGTGGCCCAGTCTGTGTATATGTGTTTTGTGTGTGTGCATATGTGTGTGTATATATGTGCATTTGCATGTGTATATATATATATGTATGTGGGTGTATATATGCATGTATATATTTGTGTATTTGTGTGTTTATATGTGTACATTCATATTGTGTATGTGTGTGCATGTGTATAGGTATATATGTATGTGTGCATGTATATGTGCATATGTGTTTATGTATATATGTGTGTATGTATAGGTATGTGTGTATATGTGTATATTTGTGTGTGTTTGTGCATATATATGTGTATGTGTATATGTATATATGGTGTATTTTGGGGGGTTTTAAGTCTGTTCGCTGGGGTTTTGTGTGAGTGTGTGTGTGTGTGTGTTTATGGGTGATGGACACTTGTTGGACTGGGTTGTTGTAGGTTTTTTCGGGCTATATGGCCATGGTCTAGAGGCATTCTCTCCTGACGTTTCGCCTGCATCTATGGCAAGCATCCTCAGAGGTGGGTGAACTGTTGGACTGTTAGGTGTATTGTGTCCAAATTTCATGTCAATTCATCCAGTGGTTTTTGAGTTCTGTTAATCCCACAAGCGAACATTACATTTTTATTTATATAGATTATTAGCATAGCACAATATCAGTATTATATAATACTATATTGCACGATATCATTATATTGTAATATTATTAGTAATAGTATTAAGGTTGTATGTTATATTATTAGCAATATTATAAGGTTGTATATGTACATTGGTAAGGCTGGTTTCGTTTATAGGCATAATAGGTTGATTTTGTTTATAGGCATGAGCAAACTTGGGCCTTCCTCCAGGTGTTTTGGACTTCAACCCCCACAATTCCTAGCAGCCTATTGGCTGTTAGGAATTGTGGGAGTTGAAGTCCGAAACACCTGGAGGAAGGCCCAAGTTTGGCCCTGCCTGGTTTAGTAGACCAAGTGTATTCTGTGGTTCCAATACCCTCTTCCCAGACCACGGATACCACAGATGCTCAGATCCCATTAGTATTTTGAGAACGAGCCTGTTCTATCGGCGGGCAAAAAACACAGGCCCCGGCGCCATTCCCTTAAAGGACGCGCCTTCCCCTTTAAGGGGCTGAACTCCTCCGCCCCTCCCCCTTCGTTGCCCTTCCGCTTCGCGACGCCTTTCTTCCTCCCCCGCCCCCACCTTTCCCGCTGTGGGGTTGATTTCCTTGCCTCACCTGGCCGTGTTTGCCCCCTCCCCGCGCTTCGCTGCAACGGAAAGGGAATGGGAAGAGCGCGGCGGGGCCGGGGGGGGGAGGGGCCCCCGCTCCTCCCTCCCAACAGGCGCCGGCGCGGGACACCCAACCTTTATCTCGCTCACACTAACCGTCCGCGACGCCGAGAGGCCACGCCTCTCTGCCTGCCTGCCATTGGGCACGCGCTGCATCCTGGGAGTTGTGGTCTGTGCCTGGTCCTTGGCGCCATCTTGCCGCCGCGTCACGTGACAACCCTCAAAGGGGGCGGGGCTGGAATAGGGGATGCAAACACAGAGAAGCTTCAACCTTTTGAGAAATTTCTCATGTCAGAGAAATGCCACCAGTCAGTTCAGCGTGGTCTTGAAACAAGACAAGACGATACTATTGTGGGCATGGCTCCTAAGGATGCATCTCTACTCTGTAATAATATTATTATGCTAATAATAATAATAATAATAATGCAATGTAATAGCAATATATTTGTATTAGCTGTAATTTTGCTAATAGTATTACAGTATAGCAGCCAGGGGTCCTCAAACTAAGGCCCGGGGGCCGGATATGGCCCTCCAAGGTCATTTACCCGGTCCTTGCTCAGGGTCAGCCTAAGTCTGAAATGACTTGAAAGCACATAACAACAATCCTATCTCATCAGCCAAAAGCAGGCCCACACTTCCCACTGAAAGTACTAATTAATTTATTTAATTTTTAAGTCTATGACGTTTCATCATAGATGCAGGCGAAACATCAGGAGAAAAATTGCCTCCAGAACATGGCCATATAGCCCGGAAAAACCTACAACAACCCACAAATTTATATTTGTTAAAATTGTTCTTCATTTTAATTATTTATTGTTTGTAAGTGTTTTTTTGCACTACAAATAAGATATGTGCAGTGTGCATAGGAATTCATGTTTTTTTCAAATTATTATCTGGCCCTCCCAACAGTTTGAGAGAGTGATCTGGCCCTCTGTTTAAAAAGTTTAAGGACCCCTGCAGTATAGTGATATAGTACTGTTCGACAACAGTACAATATAGTAATCTCTCTATATAAAAATGTAACGTTCGTTTGTGGGATTAACATAACTCAAAAACCACTGGACGAAATGACACCAAATTTGGGCACAAGTACCAGGCCAACAAGTGACCATCGCTCATAAAAACAGTGAAAAACACTTCAAAAGGGACTTTAAAAGCCAAAAAAATTTACATTACAACGCATGCACAAAACTACACACGCACACATATATACATATATACGCAAACATATACACACAAAACATATACACAGACTGGGCCACAGCAACGTGTGGCAGGAGACGGCTAGTCGATATAAATAAAAATGTAATGTTTGTTTGTGGGATTAACATAACTCAAAAACCACTGGACGGATTGACACCAAATTTGGACACAATACACCTCTCAGGCCAACAAGTGACCATCACACATAAAAACACTGGAAAACACAGCAGAAGATACTTAAAGAGCAAAAAAACACATTACAACATATGCGCAAAACCACATATATACACAAACACACATGTATACACAAATACACAAACATATATACACACAACACATATACACAGACTGGGCCACAGCAATGCGTGGCAGGTGACGGCTAGTATCTATATAAATAAAAATATAATGTTTGTTTGTTGGATTAACATAACTCAAAAACTACTGGACGAATTCACACCAGATTTGGACACAGTACGCCTCTCAGGCCAACAAGTGACCATCACTTGTAAAAACACTGGAAAACATAGCGGAAGAGACTTAAAAAGCCAATAAAATAAAAAAATACATTACAATATATGCACATAACCACATATATACACAAATATATACACACACAAAACATATACACAGACTGGGCCACAGCAACGCATGGCAGGGGACAGCTAGTGCAATACTAATATTATACTGTGCTAATAATATAATATATTGTATACACATACTGATAATAATATAATGTAATATAATAGTAATAGTTCAATTTAATAATTATATATTTATATTACATGTAATATTATTAATAATAGTGATATAGTACAATATAGTAATATATAATACTAATATTGTGTTGTGCCAATATGTACACATAATATTGATAATATAATGTAATACAATACAATAATTATATATTTATATTACATGTAATATTACAGTATAGTGATATAGTACAATATAGTAGTATATAATACTAATATTTGCTATGCTAATAATATGATATGTTGCATGTACAAATAACTTGTAAGCTGCTCTGAGTCCTCTTCAGGGTGAGAATGGCAGCATATAAATGTCATAAATAAATAACTTAGTTTGACATCACTTTAACAAGCATGTCTCAATACTGTGGAGTCCTGGAAGCTGTAGTTTGGCGAGGCACCAGCACTCTTTAGCAATGCAGGCTAAACATAAAACTGCAATGCACAGGATGCTATAGCTTTGAACCATGGCAGATAATAATAATAATAATAATAATAATAATAATAATAATAATAATTTTTATTTCTTACCTACCTCTCCTCATGGTGGGTTAGACAACAAGTAAAATAAAAGTTACATACCAAAATTTATCTCTATGAAATATTTAAACAGACAAAACAGAAATTAAACAAAGGACATGCATTAAAATTTATGTTTATGTTTAAAGACTGGGTAGGCTTGCCAGAAGAGACAGGTCTTCATTTGTGTGTTAAATTTCGATAGCTGATTTAGTTGTCGGAGCTCTACTGGCAGGTTGTTCCATAGCCTTGGGGCAGCCAATGAAAAGGTCCTCTGGGTGGTGGATGCCAGTCGGGTTCTGGCTGGTTGGACCAGATGCCCCCCAGAAGACCAAAGTGCGTGGGGCGGATTGTATAGGAGAAGGCGATCCTGTAGGTAAACTGGACCCAAACCATGTAGGGCTTTAAAAGTCAAAACCAACACCTTGTACTTTGCCTGTAAACTAATTGGCAGCCAGTGTAGTGTCTTTAGGATAGTTGTCATATGCTCACTCCTAGATGTTCCTGTAACCAATGTGCTTGCAGTATTTTGAACCAGTTGGAGTTTCCAAACTTAGGACAAGGATAGCACATTGCCGAAGTCCAACCTTGAGATTACCAGTGCGTGCACTACCATCTTCAGGTCCACCAAATCTAGGAAGGGACACAGCTGTCGGATCAGCCAAAGCTGATAGTAAGCACAGTGGTCTCTGAAAGTGAAAGCCAATAGAAAAGCTGCCGCAAACATAAACCGCTACATACATACATAAATTCAATATATGTGTGTGTATACACACCAAACACACACAAGCACACATCTTTAAAATACGTTTCCTCATTATGTAGAATGTTTAAATATGTATATACACACATATATACACACACCACACATATACGTATTTTTAAAATCTGCATAAATAAAATAGGGAGGAAACTTACTTTAAAGATAGCCAATTGAAATTGATTTAACTGATTATTTTCTCTCATTCTTTTCAACTTTTGAAGGATTGCACAGCCCAACCAAAAAACAAAACAAAAATGGTGCCATGGTTGTTAGGCCTATTTCTGGGGTTATTTGAGCCACTGATTCATAAAATTGCACT
>NW_026847660.1:25250669-25259558 GCF_025583915.1 Anolis sagrei ordinatus | reverse complement strand
AGAATGTTTAAATATGTATATACACACATATATACACACACCACACATATACGTATTTTTAAAATCTGCATAAATAAAATAGGGAGGAAACTTACTTTAAAGATAGCCAATTGAAATTGATTTAACTGATTATTTTCTCTCATTCTTTTCAACTTTTGAAGGATTGCACAGCCCAACCAAAAAACAAAACAAAAATGGTGCCATGGTTGTTAGGCCTATTTCTGGGGTTATTTGAGCCACTGATTCATAAAATTGCACTAGATAGACAGCATTAACTCTTGTTTCTTAGAAATGGTTATCATGGTTTTCTCTGGGCAAACAGCTGGTAACTGGTAGACAGCATGTGTTCTGTCTCAAAAACTAGAGCTGAAAGGAGAAAACTGCTTCCTTTTTTGGAATAAGCAGGTCAGATATATCTGAAAACTATTATAACATTTGAGGCATGAAAATGTGTGTTAACCAGTGTTACGGAAATAAAATGAGAAACAACTGTAAGTTGGCAGAAAGACCGTACTAGATCTGTAGGTATTGAAAAACATAAAATCTGATTTTTAAAATACCCGTTCAGGCCCGTAACCAGGATTTTGATTCGGGGGGAGGGGGGGCTGAGTCTGAGTGAAAGAGGGTCTACCCTAGCAAACCTTTTGTATCGTTACCCCAATACCCCCATGCATATGGGATATATTGAGCATGGTGATCAGATCATGATATGAATAAACATAACAGTTTAAATAATGTACCAGTAAGGCCTTTTCGCAGACCACCATGAGAATTTTGGGGAGGGGGGTGAAGCCCCCCCCCCCCCCCCCCCCCAGCTACATGCCTGCCGGTGTTGATTTCCACCATTTCCTAGTGTGAAACAGGTATACTGCTGAGAGACCTTGCATATACATCTCAAGAGAAAAACAACTTCATAACTCTTCCTTTCACACATAGGTTATTGTTTGTTGAATTGCAGAATTCTAGATTTAGAAGGCATTGCCGAGATTGTCTAATACACTTCTTCAGGGCCGTAGCCAGAAAAAAAATTCGGGGAGGGTTGAAAATTTTGGGGGGGGGGGGGGGGTTTTGAAAATTTCAGGGGAGGGGTTGAAAATTTCGGAGGGGGTTTGAAACCTGCCTCTAGCTCACGCTGAAGCAAAGAGCACAGCAGGGGCCAGAGCATCCTTCAATAGCCTGCAGTTACGCCCCTGTCAACCATCTCCACCAAGTCTGGCCTCCTTAATGAGAGCATTCAACACACACACACACACACCCAACTTGGTTGCTTCGCTACATCGGCTATTGCTGCAAGTAATGACAGTGTGAATAAATTGTCAATATTTGCTTGAGATAGTGCTTGCAGTTCTGGAGGACTCTTAATTTTTTGCGTCTCATAGACTTAGCATGGAGATTTGGTTAACCAGTTAAAATTCATGAGTAAACCAGGTTTATTTTTTTAACCTGAAAAATTGGGGGGGGGGGTTGAACCCCTAACCCCGCCCCCCTCACTACAGGCCTGCACTTCTTAAACTGTGAGTCCCAAGTCTAAATGAGATCCCCTTAGCTGAATGTTGCGGTCACAAATATTTGGCAACAGTAAAAGGTTTCTGAATGCCACCATTTTACACAAATATGTTAGTAACAACATGCAGTGTTTACAGTGTACTCTGCAGAAATTGCTTTGGCTGTACTTCTTGAGAAGGAAAATCAGCCTGGTTTACAAGCTTTGCAAATGCTGGTTTGTTTTCAGTAAAAGTTTGGTTTTTATATTTATTTTATATACCTGGGGTCACGTAAAAAAAATCTAATATGGAAAAGGATCACAAATGGAAAAAGCTTAAGAAGCCCTGTTCTAATCCATCTGTGCGTAATGCAACAATTTTGCAATTACACTGGCTTAAATTCCTTTAGTCAAGACAACTGAATCGCCTCCTGAGCCATCTGTCCACTGCCAGCTCTTTCCATTAGGATTAGGACATTTATTTTCATATTTCCAACTGAAATTGTCAGTTGTCTTGCAATTTCCATCTCTTCGTCTTCCTATTTCCCTTTTAAGCAAGTCTGCTTGAAATACTTGACCTCGCTTCTCCCTTCCCTTCGTCCCTCCTGTCAATATCACATTTTCATTTGATAAAAACATTTCTGTATTGTTGGGATTTTACCTGTAGCTAAGTTTAAAAATAGATACTGTTTTATCTGTTCTTCTTACTCGTTTTTTTAAAAATCCCTAAAGGGTGGTTCTCACTTTTATTGTGATTTTAGATTGCTATGAGCCACTCTTGAGTGTCACATGGGGACTAAAAGGGAGAGACAGATAGATTTCTATTTAGATTTCTATTTCTATTTATATCATGACTCCCTTTAAATTTCTCCAAGGCTAAGCATATCCAGCTGTCCGGCACAGGACTTTGTTTCCAGAACTCACACGTCCTCTTTCTTCCAAACACACTGGCTTATCAATGTCCTTATTAAAAGTGTGGTAGTAAAAAACCATACACAATAACTCAGACTAAAACTGTTAAATTTCATGAAGTAATGGTTGGCTAAGGGTGCATTTATGCAGTAGAACCACTTTAACGGCCATGGCTCAGTACTACAGAATCCTAGAAATTGTAGTTTGGTAAGGCCCGGCCCTATTTGGCAGAGAAGACTAAAGTCTTGTAAAATGACAATTCCTAGGATTTGATACCATTGAGCCATGATAGTTGAAAGTGTATACCAAACAATGTAGATAAACTCTTCAATATCCTTTATTCATTTGGAATGAGCACTCAGTTTTGTTCTCCCATTCTACAAAATTAGGTGAGAATCTTTGGTTAAATAAAAATAAAAGTCTTATTAAATGCACTTGGAACATCTTGGTTGATTGCAAAAGTCTGGGCAGATTGGCGAAGGGGTTGCATTGAAGTTGCAGGCTGTTTGATATGTTTGTAATTCTAGATATACATTAGTTAACAAAGTAAATGTGTTCCTGGACATTAGTTCTGTAACAAAGTGGGCAGGAATAATCCCAATTGTGTAATGTTCAGGGCATTGAAGACAAAACCTAGCAAACCTTTTGGTTCAGATCAAAAAAAGCTAGTGAAGTGGATTGGAGCCGTAAGTCCTTTGTATCCTGAACCTTTAGCATGTTGTTTCTAAATCTTGTCTTCCCCCAAAGCACCTCCATCTGGTGTACATTGCAATAGTCCAGCCCAGTGTTTCTCGAGTTTCCTAATGCCACTGCCCCTTAACACAGTTCCTCATGTTGTGGTGACCCCCAACCATACAATTATTTTCGTTGCTACTTCATAACTGTCATTTTGCTACTGTTACGAATCGTAATGTAAATACCTAATATGCAGGATGTATTTTTATTCACTGGACCAAATTTGGCACAAATACCTAATATGCCCAAATTTGAGTACTGGTGGGGTTGGGAGGAGGGGATTGATTTTGTCATTTGGGAGTTGTAGTTGCTGGGATTTATAGTTCACCTACAATCTAAGAGCATTCTCAACTCCACCAATAGTGGAATTGAACCAATCCTGGCACACAGAACTCCCATGACCAGCAAAAAATACTGGAAGTATTTGGTGGGCATTGACCTTGAGTTTTGGAGTTATATTTCACCTACATCCAGAGAGCACTATGGACTAAAATAATGATAGATTTGGATCAAACTTGGCACGGATACTCAATATGCCAAAATGTGAACAGTGGTGGAATTTGAGGAAAATAGACCTTGACATTTGAGAGTTGTAGTTGCTGGGATTTATAGTTCACCTACAATCAAAGAGCGTTCTGAACCCCACCAGTGATAGAATTGGGCCAAACTTCCCACACAACCCCCATGACCAATAGAAAATACTGTGTTTTCTGATGGTCTTTGGTGACCCCTCTGACACCCCTTGCAACCTCCAACCCGGGGTCCCAATTCCCAGGTTGAGAAGCACTGGTCCAGCCTGAATGGGACTAAGGCATAGGTGACATTCTTACTCTCTGATTAGTAGGCAAGTAAATTATGAACTAAGATCATTTGAATATTTGACAGCTGAAAGGAAGACAGGTGACCTGGTGAGATGTCAGTGTATTCATTCAGAATATTAGGCGCAAGGACAGAACCTTAAGCTGGTGCTGAAATATATTACAGATCATGATATGAGCTTTCAGTTGTATTATCACACTATCAACAGTTCTAATGTTTGCTTTCAGCTGCAGCAAATTTAGTACTTTTCGGTCACTTTGCCCTTTAAGTAACCTTCCTTGAGGCCTTTGTTTGTAGCTTTTGACTGATAAGTATTGTATAAGTTGACAGAGTGGGTAGATAGAGGGCACCGTTACTGAGCAGGTGGAATATGCTACATAGCCTCTTTTTGTCACTTCTGATGTTTTTATTTTGCATTCATTCTAATCAACAGGATTCAACACAGTATCTTCCTTTCTAGGTCAAAGAAGCTTAATTTTAAAAAATATGTTTGTATGTGTGTGTTGTTTCTGCTTTGGAGCAGGAAGAAGAGGACCTGGATGACCTGTTGAGTTGTCCGAACAGCTGAATGGCATCTTAGGGGCCAGCCTGAGCTTCTAGTTTGCTGGAGAGGGTCCATCGTGCCATGGACTCTGGGTGTGAGAGCAGATTCTCTGCATTGTTGACAAGAGATTACACAAACACTTTTACTGTTACACAACAGTCCTTTGGCTGCTCTCCTGAAGTGCCAGCAGGGGAGTCGCAACACAACATCAGTTCCAGATAGCCCAAGAGACAGAACTTATTTTCTCCTTTGTAGGAGAACAACAAAAAAACACTGCTTTTCAATGTTGGTCACCTGGCACTGGTTAAATTGATGTTAATGCATCTTTATTGATAATTATTCACTCTTCTCATAATACAGCCAATGTGATGTTACTAGGACATTGTGGAATCTAAACATGGCAGGAAAACCCAACCACCAGACACTAAATAGAACTCTGTGAAAATATTTAATGCAAGGTTAAAAGTAAATGTTTTGGTGGACTAAGCTTAAAACTTGTGACCTTAGTAACAACCAATAAAGGAGATGCTAACATCACACTCTTATTTTTGTCGTTATTTACCTTCTATCAAAGCCAAGCTCTTAGTGAGACAGCCACTCTTTTCTAAACATAGAAAGGGTTGGGTGATTGTAAATGGGCTGAGAATAAACGGATCATGCTGGGGCTGGGGTGATATTAAATAAGTAATAAAACATACATTCCCAAGGTGATGGGGTGAAAAGAGGTATCTTAAGATGTCCTGGAAGCTTTGATCCTTATACTTACATAATCTGGATATATATTCTGCATTTAATGGTGATGTATTTTAAACATGTTTTTTGATTGTAAAAGTTCTAGGAATGTACATTAGATAACTTGCTTTCAAATTTAGCTCTATGGACTGTTTTGTTTCCACACACCCTGGGAAAACTCCTTTATATTGAGTGAACGTAACAAATATGAAACTTTTTTTAGAACTGATAACTCTGGGCTTTTGGCTTATGTTTGTTTGTAAAGGGCAAAAGTTGTGTTTGTAAAATAATGACTGCTTGCTAGATACAGTAAAATTGTGACTAGCACTTTCAGGTCCTAGAACAGCATTGTTAAAGATTCTCTGAAGCCTCTGACGCACTGGCTTACATGAGTTCACTTTCACACCAAGCCAACAACAATAATCGTCTATTGGAAAATGAGTGATAATGTGTGGATGTTTACTGGAGAGGGAATAGAGGACTTCAAATCTAATATGTAAAGCTCTTAGCTCTTAGCGTCAGCTGCAAAGCTGACTGGTACAGACTAATTGGGGCTAAGATTGCAGGATAGTTGACTATTCAGATAAAGCTTTTGGCACACTTTGTACAGAGGAAAGTATGATAGTCCAATAGGCACGATGACTCAATTGTATGCCCAAACATTTAGATGTGTCTTTCTATTGTATGTCATTCTCTCCGCAATACCTCAGATTATCACCCATGTGATGTCCTAGCAAGCAAGATAGAGACTGTTTTCTGACTAACAATGAGCTCCTTTTCTGACTTATGGCAAACCTAAGGCAACCCTAGCATGGGGTTTTCTTGGCAGATGTTTTCTAGAGTCGGTTTGCCATTGCCTTCCTCTGATGTTGAGAGAGTGTGATGTGCCCATGGTCCTCCAGTAGGTTCCCACAGCCGAGTAATGTTTCAAACCTTGATTTCCATGTGTCTTAATCCATAACTCAAACTACTATACCACATTGACTCTCATGATACTTGCTCCTAAGTTTGTGACTCTAGGAAAGCCAGAGAGCCAGCAATCTTGAGTCTTGACACAGCTATCAGATGACTGCAGGGTGCACTAAAAATGGCCAGCTGCCGTTTACACAACATCACAACATCATGGAACTTGTTGACAGTATTTGGGTGATTAAATAATCTCTGGTCGTGGTCAAACAGTGTCACTTGATCGGCCAGCTGAAAACATTTAACTCATCGATTGACTGATGCCGTAACACTAAGCACACAACACCCCACCTACAACTTGGAGTAGAAGGTAGTCAGGTTTTGTGAACATTATATGCACTTGCTGAAAATAGATGGCAAATAGATAACACTTTTCCCTCCTATCCTCCTTCCCTGTGGTGTAAGCTAAGCAAGATCATAGCATCAAAACCAAATTGAGCAGTTGAGTGCATAGGCCAATCCTGATGGCATACAGCTAGCCTTTTGCAGACTTTGGCTATTGTTAGCTTTTTCTTTTCTTTTCTTTTTTTCATATCAGGAGCGACTTGAAAAACTGCAAGTCACTTCTGGTGTATGCTGATTACCTTGGCCTAACAACACAAGCAAAAGATTTTGAAACAGTTGAAATCCAACTTACTAATGTCTTGAAAGATCTCTCCAGCTACTACAAAGATAACCACCTGAAGCCTAACCCTGCCAAATCACAAGTATGTGCTTTCCATTTACACAACCGTGAAGCCAACAGGAAATTGAAAGTCATCTGGGAAGGTCAAGCACTTGAACATTGTTTCCATCCTAAATATCTCGGTGTCACCTTAGATCGAACACTAGCATATAGGAAACACTGCTTGAACACCAAAGTAGCTGCACGCAATAACATCCTGAGAAAACGTACTGGCAGCACATGGGGTGCAGACCCAAAATTAATAAGAACATCAGCCCTGGTCTTGTCTTACACAACTGCTGAGTATGCCTGCCCTGTTTGGCATAGGTCTCCCCACGCAAAACAGGTCAACATAGCTTTGAATGAAACATGCAGAATAATCACAGGCTGTCTTAAATCTACACCTGTTGATAAACTCTACGAGCTAGCTGGCATTGCCCCCCGACGTGCCACGGGAAGTTGCTGCTAAATGTGAGAGAAATAAGGTTGAACCCTGTGAAAGCCATCCACTACATGGCTACCAGCCTCCTCCCAGCAGACTCAAATCAAGGAAAAGCTTTATGAGTACCACCACTCCTCTTGCCGTCCCCCCAGCAACAGCAAGGGTATCCCTCTGGGTAGCTAAACCAGGAAGCCCCAACTGGATGGCCCCCTGCAAGGGTCTTCCTCCAGGGGCAAACCAAGAATAGACAACCTGGAAGTTCCTGAATAGACTCAGAAGCGGAATGTGCAGATCAAAAGACAACCTGGCAAAATGGCACTACCTAAAAGAATCCCATATCTTGCGTGACTGTGGAGCAGAACAGACAACTCTGCATCTGTATGCTTGTCCATTGTGCCCTGCCTCATGTACAGAGGAGGAATTGTTGGAGGCTACAGACAATGCCCATTGCTGATGCCTGTTTTTGGTCAAAAGATATTTAGCCGCCTGCACACCTATTTTTATCAGTTTTATACTAATTTATGCAATGCTCTTGATATGAAATAATAAAAACTTCTGGTGTGAGAGAATCTGCAAGGATGTTGCCCAGGGGACACCCGGGGAGCTGGAACGGATAGAGGGAGCTCATCCACGCTCTTCCTAGATTCGAACCTGCGACCTGTCGATCTTCAGTCCTGCGGGCACAAGGGCTTAACCCACTGCGCCACCGGGAGCTCCGGCTATTGTTAGCTAAGAATAAGAACTGGGCTGTGCAAACAGTACATTTGTCTAGGAATAGAATTTCCAGTGTGACCCTGTCACAACAGTTGAGATAAGCACCTTGGCAAAGTCTTCATCCCTCTTCAACTCTTCATACCACAACGATCGGTTTTCAAGAAACTTTTTAGAGTGGCAAAGGATTAGAGCTACCCAGCACCTGCCCAAAGGTCAGGAAGACTGACAAGCAGCAAAGTACATCCAGTGCCCTCTTAACAAAATTTTGTGTTTTGGCTCCAAAGCATGAACTGCACTTTGCAAGGATCCAAGAAAACAAATCCTTTGGCAGTAACAAGATCGTCTCCTTTGCTGTTTGTGATAAAACAGTCCACTCTTGTGAAGTCTAGGGTGCTTCCCCCAGTATTAGATCAACCCCAGCTGCTTGCCTAGTGAGATTGGATCCTGTGCTCCTCAACGGCCTTACAGTCAATGATGTCTGTGACCCTGTGCATCTCTATATATACATACAGTATTTGCTTGTCAGCACACATTGTTTCATGTAGATGCTGATTTGTAACGAGACAAATGTAATGGATTTGTAATACCTAAGTAACAAACTAAGTGATAAATCCTCCTTACTTCTGTCTCATAACATCTTTTTATTTCATCATTCACACTATATTTTATAGCCCACAAAACCGAATTTATTAGATTGAAGGAAGTATTTTGGAAGTCAACTTCTCTGCATTGATTGAAATAAGCTTTGCTGCTCAGTCAAAAGAGCTGTTTACAAGACAGTTATTTTTACAAGTTTCCTAGTATCTCTTCTGTACTATTTTCCAATGTCTGTCATGGTCTCCTTTGAAAAAAAAATCCAGAGGAGTTTCCCAACCTGT
>NW_026847660.1:25145669-25245669 GCF_025583915.1 Anolis sagrei ordinatus | reverse complement strand
GTCCACAGGAAGGCAGAGAGCCTTAGTACTCCTTCTACTGACAATTCTAGAAACCAATGTAGCTACATAATTAAGCGAAGAAGGCCAATAAATATTGGGTAACTTCAGTTGCTGTGGTGGAGGGGTTTTCCACTTAGCCCTAGTTTCAAGAGGGACTACTTAAGGGGCTCCTCCAGTGTAGAGACCCATAAGTAGCAGATAAATTTGCATACACTCCAACATCACAGATGGAACTCCCTTCTTGGCAATATTAGATCAGCCCCCTCCCTCCTGGCTGTAGGACCAAGCCTTTGGGGCAGTGCAGTGAGGCAAAATGGTGTCCTGAGATGGTTTTTAAGCAACTTTTAATGTGGATATAAGTGATTTTAATGTTTGTATGTATTTATAGTTTTGTGTTCCGCAGTCCCGGCATTGAATGTTTGCCGTATATATGTTGTGCTCTGCCCCGAGTCCCCTGCAGGGTGAGAAGGGTGGAATATAAATATTTTAAATAAATAATAATAAATAATGAAACAGAGAAACGTGGCCAAGCAGCATCAGAGTTCAGTCAGCATGGCCAAAGTTGTTAATGAGGAATAACACTCCAACTAGAAAAGGCTGCAGCAGTTTGATTTTGCCTGAGTCTCTTGGGAAGGGCAGAATTCTGCCCTCTCTTCTCCCCCTTGCAGAGATAATTGAATTCAAGCTCCTTTAGTATTTAGGAATCTATGTACATTAGTCCTAAGTGTAGAGAAGTCCACAAATTCCAGACAAGCTTTTCAAGTCTGTGACCCTATGGTTTGAGTTAATAAAAAAAGAGGGCTGTAATTTTCTCCCACCCATCTGCTGTGGCCATCTTCAGCATTGGGTTATATTTAGCAGGTGCGTGAGAGGATGCGCCAGACCCAGCCAAACCAGCCGCTTGTTAATCGTTTCCGGTTACAGCTGTTCTTGAATGTCTGTGCTTCATAGCTGGAAGAGCTTCATGCTGGATAAGGCTTGAGAAGTTAAAAATCAAAAGGATGTGGAACAAGTGTGTCCCTTCACTGTGTTGTATAAAGAAGCAACCTCTCTTCAGAGCAACCTTCTTGGATCACAGGCACCCACCTGGCTTTGTGACTGATTTGGTTCGCATTGATTAGGAAAGAGCTTGGAAAATTCTGGCTGTGGAAGTTGTCATCAATTTCCCAAGCTCTTTTCCTGGGAGAGTATCTTGCTATGACAGCCAGTTCTCAGGACCTTTAGACACTCTTCTTCAAGTACACAAGACAAAGGAACGAAATCTAAGAGTAGGGCCATTTGCTTTGTTATCCTCATGTTATACTTGGTGCTTTTATTTGGTGTATTTTCTGCAGCTAAGGTTGATGCCAGATATAATTGGTGAGTTACCCATGACTTTATGACATCACCAAGGCCAAATTCCTGTGACATCACAAGCAGTCATCTCCAAATCTCAGGGTCTGAAATCTGTGCAGTCCAAAATCATGAAAACAATGAATTACAATGACTTACATGACTCAATAGGGACCAGAACTTTGATCTTCCAAGACTTTGGAAATGGCTACTGGTGGTAATTAGCCATCCAAACTTTAAAGGAGCTATCCCATAGTCTGAATTTATCTAGGTCTGTGGTTACCAACCTGTGGTCTTTGGACCACCAGTGGTCCACAAGAATGAAAATATGGTCCGCTGCCTCATCATTATTCCATTGCCTCGAAACCATGCAGCAATGGAATGACTGGCCTCACAAAACCCTCTTATAGTGCTGAGGCAACAGGGATGTCAGGAGGGGAGAGGCTGACTACCCATGAAAGTTTACATTATTAAATATGGTCTATTAATCAGCTCTAGATTATTAAATATGGTTTTCTGTGGGTGGGCAGATGGCGACTACTAAATGACATATGTTCTGTATCAGAAATGGATGTAGTCTGTCCAATGCAATTTTCTAAATCAGTACCCAAATAATCAAACCGAATCTAAAGTTGACCAAAAACTGATTTGTAATCCTTTTGGTACTAATATTGGAGAGTGGTCACTGGTCAAGTGGTATCCAGTCAATGTGGTCCCTGGTCAAAAAATGGCTGGGAACGACTGATCTAGTAATAAAAGAGCTATCTATGAGAGCACCTTGGATAGTTCTTCAAAGTTTAGACAAAAGCCTGGAGGGGATTCACTGCCCCAATGATACAGGAGTTGCTAGATTCACTGTGATCATATAAAGATGGAAAGGGAAGTTATTTAAATCTGATTCCAAAGAGGGAAGCTACATGAAAAATGAGCCCAAAATGAAACTAGAGGAAGAAGGGGAAAGAGGAATGACAGAATCCTAATAGGATGGAGTAAACTGTAGTATTTCAGGCTGTAGGCAAGAAATATTTATTCAGAGTCCTATCCTAGTATAAATTAGAATAAGTGGTAGAGCATGGTGCGTTGTGTTGTTTAAAGAGAAATATGGAATAAGGAAGCACTTTTTAAATACAGTGGGCCCTTGGTATCTATGGAGGTTTGGTTCCAAGACATGCCATCAATGCCAAAACCCATGAATGAACAAGTCCAATTATATACCACAGCATAGTGAAACAGTGTCCCTTACTAAAAATGGCAAAATGTAAAGGTTTTTTGAGGATTAGGAGGAGGTTTGATCCATAGATATTGGAATCAACGAATGCAGAATGCATAGACATGAAGAGCCAACAATCAGAGCTTGGTCAGATATAAAACTGTGAATTGTGTTCAATTATTTTTTATCAGAAAATCCCCACATTTCACTTTAAATGTAATTGAAGAACTGTATGATATTTTTTAATGAGTGTGGGGAAAAATTAAGCAGGTGAATTAATTTTTCAAATACAGTGGCGTTCCAGGCAAGGATTAGAACACCTCCTCATTTTACTTAAACTCAACCTCTTTATTTACAAATATACAAATTGAGTCAGTAGTACAACAGCATATAAACAAGTGCATAGGCAAATAGTGATAAACTCACAGCAGCATCAATTGCTTGTCCATGTCCAATCCATGCCAAGCAGACTTTGAATGACAGGACACCGTGGACCACAATAAGACATATGCATATTTTTTTTTCAATTTGAGCAGTGTTGTTGTGGAAAGTAAGGCAACTCATTTCCAATCCATTCATTCAAAGGCAATTCTAAGTGAACCCTATTTGGTCAGGCCAAGAAAAGGTGGGATGAAATAGAAAGGTTTCAGGACCCAGTAAATATGACTCTGTGACTCCTTTACTTCCAAGACAAGAACTAGAAGAGCCTAAAATCAAATCTATGGGTTTTTGATCCAGAGTTTAAAGATGGAACTAGAAAGACAATATTCCTACGGGAAAAGGAGAGTGGGTCCCTGAGGTATTTTGTGCTTATTGGGGGCAACTTGCTTTATTTTCTAAAAGTGGCAGCTTTTTCTGTGTTGCCCTGGCTTGTTTTCTCCCTACTAAGAACAAGGTATTGCCTTGGTGATGTACAGTTTTGGTCCCTCAGCCACTAAGGCAAGATTCTGAATTGGTGGTAACATCTTCACCCTTTTCCATTTGACTAGCCTGGGTCTTTAGCACCGCCGACTGGTACCAAGAAGTTCCCTGCTGGACCAGGCACAGCTCTGGACCTCTGGCACCAACCATGGTAATTTGATGTAATTCATGACCTCTTTGGCATGACTACGGTGAGCTGGGTTGGGTCTCAGCAGACCCTGCAGCATCTCTAATGCCTCAGGGGTGAAGCGCTCCCAATGGGGTGGCTGTGGGGCAAAGCGAGGGCTGCGATGCCAGCTGACAAAGCTGCGGTAATGTCGGTCGGCAGGGATAGCTGTGAGCCAGGGGAAGTAGCCAGTTAACACGCAGAAGAGCAACACTCCCAGCGCCCAAGTATCAAGGCTGGGTTGGGCCTCCATGCGGGCTTTAGGACCGAGAACACACAACTCAGGTGCTGTGTAGGGCAGGCTCTCGGGCAAGGCTTCAATGGCCCGGCCTCGTGGGCAGCTTAGCCCAAAGTCTGTCAATTTGATGCGTCGGCATTCAGGGTCACACAGCAACACGTTCTCTGGCTTGACATCACGGTGAACCAGCCCTTTGGTTTCCATGTACTCCAGGGCACTGGCAAGCTGGAGGACACAGCGCTTCACCCGCTGCTCAGGTATACCAACCTGGAGAAAAACGGAAGAATCCAAAAATCAGACAAAATTCCCTGAAGTCGGTGAGGAATGCCATGCATTACTCCTGAGTTTTCCACTGAGAACAATGGGGAAAAGCACATTCTAAATCTACAATAAGGAGATGCTGCGGCATGTGAGTGAAGAATACTTTTTCCTTTCTGTATTTCTCTCATTTAATCTTTGCATGTATGTACATTGTAGAAAAAAATGCAGTTTGATACCACTTTAACAGCCATGGTCCAATGCTATGGATCATAGGAGTTGTCATTTGATGAGACCCCAGTCCTCTTTCCTAAAGAATACCTTCTACAATGCCCATGATCATACAGCATTGGACCATGACAGATAAAGTGGTGTCAAACCGTTTTAATTCTATAGTGTACCTAAGGGATCCCCAAACTCAGGCCTGCATGGTGGACATGGCCCTCCAAAGTCATTTACCTGCCTTTGTCCTAAACTGTAGACTTAGGGTTGTCATAAGTCTGAAACGACTTGAAGGCACACAACAACATCAACAACAACAACAATCCTGATTAACTTGACTATCTCATCAGTCGAAAGCAGACCCACACTTCTCATTGAAACACTGGTAAGTTTATGTTGGTAAGAATTGTTCTTCATTTTAAATATTGTATTGCACTACAAAAAAGATATGTAGAGTTTCTTTCCTTTCTTTTCCAAATTATAGTTTGGTCCCCCAACAGTCTGAGGGCCTGCAAATGGGCCCACTGCTTAAAAAGTATAAGGACACCTGGTGCAGATGCAGAAGCTGGTTTTAAAAATGTGAAACTTTGGAAGGCATAATTTGCCAGTTGCCACACTTGGCTATCAGTATAATTTTATGTTTGGTTGCCCTTACCTGTGGTACCATGAGAGAGAAGAGGTCCCTGGATAAAGCCAATTCTTGTGCAAAGACATAATGTTTTGGGGTTTGAAAGGCAATTCCCAGGGCCGTGGCAATGCAAGGATGGGCCCCCAAAGTCAGTGCGATGCAGTATTCGCTCAAGAAATCCTGCAATTCGGTATCCTTCTTGTGTACAAATTTCAGAGCCATGGGAGTTCCTGAAAGAGAGGAGAAACTTTTAAAATGTCCAATTTGTGAGTGAGCAGAGAGCTTAAGGGGATTTGAGTTCTCACTTCAAATAAACCTGCATCCTCTCAGGTTGACATAAGTGCTGATTATGCACTTATGTCAAAACTGCCATGGTTCAATGCTATGGAATCATGGGAATTGTTGTATTGTAAGTTCTTTGATCTTCTTTGCCAAATAATGCTGGTGACTCGTCACACTACAAGTCTTTCATAGCATTTAGCCATGGCATTGAAAGTGTTGTCAAACTGCATTAAACCTTCAGTGTAGATGCACCCTATGTTACTGCCTTCTATTTCTCATTTTGGAGAGCCAGATTAAAATGATATACATGTTTCTTGGTTTCAGCAGGAGGAAATCCTGCTCTTACCCATCCTCTAAGAATTCCCTCCCCACCATTTCAACTACTACTTCACCAACTACTACTTCACTCTTAGCTCTGCACTCTGGATGGAATAACAAAGGCTGGCTTAGACAATGCTACAATTTTCATGATAGGGAAATACAATTAATGTTATTTGATGCTGTAAACAAATGACCATTCTGTGGATAACTGATGAGGTGACGAACTCGTGATTGGCCTTTATCATCTCAAAACATATGTGAAGGGCCACATAGTAAAACTGTTTATCAGTATGAACAATCCCCAGAAAAAAACTAGTACACTGAGTAGAAAAGGTCCAGCCTTGTCCTTGATATGATAGTTTTCTAGGAGCATGTATCTGTTTGGGTAGGGGACGGGATGTAGAACTCTTCAATGCGGTGAGTTCACTTGTATTCTGGTATGGTTCAGTCCAAAAACATGGTATCACATCATTGAGAATTAAACTCTAGATGGGCATTGAAAGAGAAGCACACTGTGTTTTCTTCTTACTCCTTATGCCCCTGTTCTTAGCTCTACTGCATTAGTTCCAAATTCAGTTTCATAGCCTTTCCCATCCCTTCCTCCACCTCCTTGCTTTTGACATACCTTGGAGTTGGTGGACTGCCATTAGCACATGCCCATACGAACCACTGCCCAGTTCACGGAGGATGGTATAACTACTAGCCACCTCCACCTGAGGTAGGTTCTGGGCTGTCAGGAGCACCATCTCTTCCAGTCGTTTCGCAATGTCACCGGGGACGAGCTTCATGGCTACAAAGGGGATGATAAATGGGAATTCAAAAGACTACCAAGAAGTGGCTGTTTACTTCCATGTGCAATGGTTTGCATATGTCTACCAAATAGTGGAAATAATCATTCCGTAGTCTCCCTGGGTTTTCAATGTGAAATAGGCACGTGGCATAATTTTATTTTGAATAATAGAATGTAAACATATTGCCATATGATGTCATTTCTAAACAAATCTATGAAAGGGGTTAAATATGCAGTGAATTCTCAACATAGATTGTAAACATAAGAGGAAATGAGTTGTGTGTGTTCAATTTAAAGAAAACTTAATGGGGTGGAAACTAAACAGAATTGTAACAGTAAGGAAGGCACAGTTTTATTCTCTGCTGTCTCAAAGTATAAGACTAAGTCTAATGGTTTAAAGTTACAGAAGAGCAGACTTTGATTGAACATTGGGAGAGGCTTCTTGATGGTAAGAACAGTTAGGCAATGGAACCAATTTCCTGTGGAAATCGTGATGTCTCTTTCTCAAGACATCTTCAGACAGGGGCTAAGCAACCTTAGCTGGAGATGCTTTAGCTGGCATTCCTCAGCAGAGAAGGAGTTTTCCAACAAATTTGTCCCATAATGAGGTATCCTTCCCTTCGTTCTCTAACATCTCCGAAGTCATACCTAACCAGCATGTATTCCCATGTGACAGCTATAATTCCCTTTGGCACAACTTCAGATATGACAACATTGGACAGATGACATAAACAGGGAGCCAAGTATTGGGTTAGGTTGCAAACGTAATTGCCTTTGGAGTACAGCTAGATGCTGTCTGGTTTTTATTTTTATTTTTTGCTTCTAAAGCGCAAAGCACAGAATCCTTTTCCTGCTGGGTGGAGAATTTATTCCAAAAGAACCATCCAGAAGATCCCTGGTAGATGTGATGGTAGGGGCCTTGCCTTCACCAAAGAACCATGTGTGCAAGAGGCTACAACAGGTATTGGCAAATTTCAGCCCTCCAGGTGTTTTGGACTTCAACTCCCACAATTCCTATCAGGATGTTAGGAATTGTTGGAGTTGAAGTCCAAAACACCTGGAGGGCTGAAGTTTGCCCATGCCTGAGCTATAGTAAACAATGCAACAGAATTCATCCTGAGGACAATGCTACAAACAGGAACAGGGCCCAATGCAAATTGCCCTGGCTGCTCTTCCCTCTGAGAAACCTTGGCTAGAATTCAGACACTGAAGTGGTAAGAAGAGACCTTTACTATCTTGTGTGCTGAATGGCTTTTTTCACACCACAATCACAACCAATGTAATTTGCAAGCAAGTGGGTTTCAGCCCCAATATAATACAAGTATCTGGTGGATAGGATAGGCAGGTAGCAATTTAAATTTGCACTTCAGGTGACAGTAATGCATTTCCACAACAGCAGCATGTTGGGAAACGCCTCTGCAAGTGCCTTTGAGCTCAGCGTGGATCACCTGCAAATGCTTTTGGTGCAGAAAAGAAAACAAAGGAAAGAGGCATTGAAAACTCAATGTGCTTTTGTTGCTTTTAAGATTTGCATATGCATCACTATCCCAGGCATTTGCAAGCAGCACTCTGTGCCTCAGACATCAGCTTACCTGCCACGGCAGAGCTGGAGCACTTGCACCTTTCCTTGTCCAGAGTGTCTTGTTGACTTGCAGGGTTTTCACCCCTGCCTCAGTTCTTCGATTGCTACCTGCTGTGTGTAGATCCTTGTGAGCCTTTTATAGAGACCATTTTCCATCTGGTTCAGTCCAGCCCCACAAACAGGGAAAGGGGCCAAGCCACCCCTCTCTCTTTCCTTGCTCTGCTCTAAAAGGTCAGTGCTCTGGAGTCCAAGCGGTTTCATGGGGCAAGATTAACAGCCACTTACCAAGGTTATTTTTACCTCCAGTGGCCCAGCTGCTTTTACGCTTATGTCCCAGATGTTCCTGGAAAGAAGGATTCTCTCTTTCTTCTTCTTTTTCTTTAAGGCATAAATGGTTCAACTTTAATGGCACAAAGCATATCAGACTAGAGAAGAAATACACCTGCACCTATACAAGCTGCTTTTTTTCCGGTTGGGGAATCTAAGCTGTTAGGCTCAAAAATAACCCTCAGTTGGGATGATTCCATCATAAATATAGCAAAGTGCTAGAAGCAAACTTCATAACCAGCAGAAACTTACATGTGGTGAGCCAGGATAAGCTTCCATTCAACAGGATTGCACAAGATTACAGAGTCACAACTTTAAGTTCAAATACATTTATTGAAGTAAAAAAGAAATCCATTCTCGATAGAAAAGGTCTTGGAGCTGACTAGATTACTAAATCTCATCTTCTAAGAAGTAAAAGGGTAAAAAGCCAAAAATATCCATGCAACTACATTTTGCCCGGAGAGAGGCAAAAATGCATCAATGTTGTGGCTGATAGGAGAGAGAGTACCAAGAGCGATCCTTTGTTGAGGCAGAAAAGTATGGTTTTATTTTTAGCTGAGACCCTGGCATGGAATCTTCTCCAAAAGCAAACCAGAGTGAGGATAAAGGCATTAACTTTCCCTTTTATACGTCTTCAAATGCAGGCAAACAAAGAAACATGCTCCTACATTTGTTAACACCATCACTACTTCACTTTAGCATCGTACAAAAATCAAATTATATCTTTCTACATGCATGGGGCACATCTCTGAATTCAGCTTTACAGCAAGTTAGAGATATTAGGATTCAACTTACACAGATTCATCAATTTATTTATTTATTTATTTACTTTGCTTGTATACCGCAGTTTCTCAGCCCGTAGGCGACTCAACGCGGTTCACAACAAGAGCAAAAGACAATCCAACAACATACAATATTAAAACCAATCAAGGGGCCTATTTTGACCTGTCAAGGGGAAGAGAGCATCACTTCTTTTTACCTCTATCTGTCCGTGCTAGGTTGTTCTTATTTCCCCCCTGGAAAGTTCACCCCACTCTTGCTTGTGCCTTGGACACAGATCCTTCAGCATCCTTTTTGTCCTGTCAGCTTGGCTTCCTAATAGAGAGAGAACCTGATTTTTCTCACATTTCAGGGCTTCTAATGTACATACAACATATGTATAAATATCTGTATTTCTAATATCTCCTCATCATCCTGACTAGAAGGAAAAGAAGGCAGAGAGAGCAACAATGGAGGGTGACCACATGGCCAAACCCAGGGCAATAAAAATACAAGTAAAAGGAAGTTACGTCATACTCCACAGAGATTCCATTGCTACATCTTCAAAGCGGGAGGAGATAGTGGCAAGCAAGAAGAGTAAAGACAAAGGCCCCTTCTGGGATAAGCATGCATAAGAATGGGGGAGGGGGGAGGAATCCGTCACTCTAATCCTATCTCTAGTCTAGCTACTCATTGAGTTCTGGAGACTTGATGACACAAGAGATTTCTGCAATCCAGGGATGAGATGCAACATTTTCTCTTGCTAGTCCAAGCTTCTTAAGATCTACCAAAGCACATCAAAAGGTAACCATGGGTTGTAGATGTTGCAAGACATCAAAAGGGCAGCTCCCACTAGCAGTTACTCTTAAGCTTCCTGGCCTTTCCCCTCTTTTAGAGGACTGGTGTTTTAGGGCTAGTCTACACAAACTTGGGAACATCCGATAAACATTCTGAGTCTTTTGCTCTCAACTCAATTTTACTGCACTTTGCTTAAAGTTGAGGGATACCCTAGATCAATGGTTTTCAAACCTTCCTAATGCCGTGACCCCTTAATACAGTTCCTCATGTTGTGGTGACCCCCAACCATAACATTATTTTTGTTGCTACTTTATAACTGTAATTATGCTACTGTTATGAATTGTCATGTAAATATCTGATGGCTGAGGGGGAATTTGAACCCTGGTCTCCTAGACCAACACTCAAACTACTATAACATGCTGGGTCCTTTTTCTTCTTGCCAGTTCACAACTTTGAGTCATCTTCCAAATTGGTGAAGTCAACTAAAATACAGAAATGCCGCCTTTAAGCAGCAAACTCCTTTGGATAGCTCTGGGACAGATGTGGCCAAACATCACCAGAGTATGGTCAAGATAACAAAAGTTCTCACACTAGCTACTGGGAAGGGCAAGATTTTGCCTTCTCATGTCCTGAATTAATTGTGTACAATCAATGTTTGTACTTTGCATTCGGTTTGCACCAATGGGACCTTAACAAGACCTTAACAAGGCTAGTTTTCCTCAGTGGACTAACTATGGGAGACCCAAGTTTTGTTTAGCAGTATCTCTTTCTTTACAAATGGACAGGAACAACAAGCAATAAACAAACAGGAATAATTTGTCCAGCACTCTCACATTTTAAAAATCTGCTTTTGCTCGCCAGGAACATCTTAGTGGAACTTGTTTTCCTTTGGCTAAATCCAAACAGCACAAGCTATCCCTTTTCCAGCCCCACAGGGGCACATTCCAGTGGCTGAAAATAGCCACTGTCCATCAAATAACAGGCAATACACAAATTTTTATCAAGAAGCTGCCATTTTGCACCATTCCTCTTTCATTTGGGCAGATGCCAGATTCAAATACACAATAGTGCCTGAAGATCACATTCAGGACAAGGAGCCAAGCTCTGGGATACTTTGAGGAAGGACACAGATTAAATCAATGAATAAAGAAACCCTCTCATGATTTATGACTGCCACCAGAACCACAGTATCATATTGCTGGAAGGGGCCTTATGGGTCATTGCATCCAACACCCTCCAGCTCGATGCTAAAACATCCCCAGGGAAGTTGCTGTCCAGCTTTTTTTGAAGATGCCCAGAAGCCCTCCAGGCTATTGGACCAAATGTATTTATGAATTTTATAGTGCCTTTACTGATTTGTCATTCTCAGTTGTCTGCATGGCTGACAGATGCATAAAACACACACCACTTTTGCTCAGATAGGGCACAGCAGGTTGCTACTAAAAAAAGTAGACCTAGTTTTCACCATGGTCATACAGGTACGTTTTATATGGACCACTTTAAATTACTGAAGAGGCTCAAAAGATTAAATGTTCACTCACACAAACTATTTTTAAAATCAACCATTTAAGATACCAGTTAGGATTGTCCCAAGCCTGAGGTTTTGGGGTCAAAACCTGAGACTTGGGGACAAGCTCGAGTGACACCAAGTAGCATGATGGATTAAGTACCAACGATTCTTGCTCACAAGTTGTCAAATAGAAAGAGGAAGGAAACAAAGTTTGGACAGAAATTTTAGCTAAAGGAGCTGTTCCCAAATCAAGGTGAAATGAGGAAGTTATTCCTTCTTGCTTAGGGAGATGGGATATGGAATATTTCAACTAGCATGCTTACTTCTAACCAGAAGGCAAAGTGGAAGGAAGGGAGCATTGTTCCTCTACCAGTGAAGAGGTAAATGATAGTTAAGTTTCTGTCTTTTTTTGGTTGTGGAATAAATATTGCAAGGTTTACCAAGGATTCAGAAACTTTCAGAAGTTTGCCTTTTGACAACTATTTGTACACTCATGCTATTTAACGTAAAATTAACTCCTGTACCCTGGGTTGGAAAACTTTGGATAAGTATAATGAGCTATCTTGGAGATAGGACCCAAGTCTAAACACAAACGTCATGTATGTTTCATGTGCACTTTATACACATAGCCTGAAGTTCATTTATACACAATATTTTAATATATAGTGGCTTGTTGTAGGTGTTTCGGGCTGTATGGCCATGTTCTAGAAGCATTCCCTCCTGACATATCGCCAGCATCTGTGACAGGCATCCTCAGAGTTTGTGAGGTCTGTTGGAAACTAGGAAAATTGGGTTTATATATCTTTGGAAGGTCCAGGATAGGAGAAAGAACTCTTGTCTGTTGAAACTAGTTTGTGAATGTTTCAGTTGGCCACCTTGATTAGCATTCAATGGCCTGACAGTTTTTAGGTTTGGCTTGTTACTGCCTGGGAAAATCCTTTGTTGAGAGGATTTTTCAACAAAGGATGCCTTCCACAGATGCAAGCGAAACGTCAGGAGATAATGCTTCTAGAACATGGTCATACAGCCCAAAAAACCTACAGCAACCCAGTGATTCCAGCCATAAAGGCTTTGATAATGCATGAAAATAGTTTGTGCACATTGAACTATCAGAAAGCAAAGATGTTACTATCTCAATCTCCCATGTGGACAATTTTGGAGGGTTTTGAATCCAGGAATTCTGGATAAGGGATACTCAAACTGTGCCAAATTTCCTGATAATTGATCTTGAAGATGAACACATTAAAATAGAGAAATTCTTTCCTAGAACATTGGTTTCTTCTGCCCAATAGGTTAGTTAATTTGCACCATTGTCATTTTGTTGGCTGAAGACTTTTTGCAGCGAGGCCCATCTGTTTCCAGAAGGATCGTTCATACCCACCTGCTTGGTAGTAACTTGTCCCTCAAGAGGAGACAGATTTGCCCTGACCTTTCCTTATCCATTGGCAGCTTTTGCCTAGCATGCGGACTGCCTTCTGCCAATGGGGGCTTATTGATGTCCAAATGCAAGTTGCCTCTGGGGACGGACATGGGGGGCTTAAGTAGGCAGGTGTGAAATACACTGTTTGTTGTGCCCCATGGCTGGGTTTCCATGGAGAGTCACACACCGGAATGGTTTCTTGCTAGAGAAGCAAAGGGAGACATTCTAAAAAGCTTGTTTCAATATCCAAGCTGAGCTTTTAACAAACCCCATGGGCACCGTAAT
This sequence comes from Anolis sagrei ordinatus, assembly GCF_025583915.1. Lineage (NCBI taxonomy): Eukaryota > Metazoa > Chordata > Lepidosauria > Squamata > Anolidae > Anolis > Anolis sagrei. The sequence goes on along the minus strand of NW_026847660.1, from coordinate 25,232,620 downwards.
ACAGTCTAAGGTGTTTACTGGAAAAAAACAGGTCATCTTTCCTTGGGTTACACCCACACTCAGCTGTGTTCACTTCACAGTCGGGACAATGGGTATCAAAAGGAATGGGAACTTGTACACCTCTTTATCTTGAAGTAAATTCTTTACTGCAGGTTACAGATTCAAGAAACAAGTCCATACTCTGGAACTGAATGGAGTGGTTAGGGGCATTCAAGTTTAATCCTTTCTTGTTTCATGTACCAGTTGCTCTCTATTTCCACTTTTCCTCTTTATCCTCAAGCTCTCTTCAGACTCAACTGAGTTTGCTTTCAATTAACAAAGCCAGGAAGAGAGGAGTGGACTTGGGTCCCTGTATTGGGATGAAGATGGGGACAAAAATAAAGTAAGTAAGTAAATAAATACATAAATAAATAATGTTGCCCTTCCCAATTGATTCAGGCAAAAGCAAACTGCTAGAATGCATTTTTTCCTACCCTGTTTCCCTGAACATAAGACAGGGTCTTATATTCCTTTTTGCTCCAAAATATGTGTTGGGGCTTATGTATAGCTGCCTAGGCACTATTTAAATTAACTTTTTAAATAGTAAATTGTAACTAGGGCTTATTTTTGAAGTAGGGGTTATATATTTTGATCAACCTCAAAATCCTGAAAAAATTGCTAGGCAGGTCTTTTTTTCCGGAGTAACAGGGCAATTAATAATGTCTATATTCACACTTGCCTCAAGCAGACAAGAGTTCTTTCTCCCATTCCACAGATACATAAACCTCACTTGTCTAGTTTCCAACAGACCTCACAACTTCTGAAGATGCCTGCCATAGATGTGGGCAAAACCTCAAGAGAGAATGCTTCTGGAACATGGCCATATAGACTGGAAAATTCACAGCAACTCAATATCTATATTCTTGACCACACTCTGAAGTCACTTGGCCACAACTATTCCAGTTCTCATTTGTAAAAGGTTGGATGATATGCAGTTCACCACACCCATTATCAGTTTCCTTCTGCTGAATACAAAGTGAAGGAGCCCTCATGGGTCTGTCTCCTAAAACATGTGATGGTGGCCACTATGGTTACCAGTATGAAAATTAGACACAGCTTATCTACTTTAACTGTAAAAAGGTAAGGGTAAAGGTTTTCCCCTTACATTAAGTCCAGTCATGTCCAACTCTGGGCGGTGGTGCTCATCTCCATTTCTAAGCCATTGTCCATAGACACAGTGGCCGGCGTGACTGCATGGAGCACCATTACCTTCCCGCCAAAGCGGTACCTATTGATCTACTCACATTTGCATGTTTTCAAACTGCTAGGTTGGCAGAAGCTGTGGATGACAGCGGAAGCTCATGCAGCTCCCCAGATTCAAACCTGCGACCATTCGGTCACCAAGTTTAGCAGCTCAGCGGTTTAACCCACTGCGCCACCAGGGGCTCCACTTTAATTGCAGAGGTGTGAATTTCAAGGGGTATTGCTTGTCATGTAACCTGGGTAACATGCAACACTTGCTGTAGTGTCTCCTACACAACCATCAACCACCTCCCCTTTTCCACTTTGGCGACCCTTCTAGTCCAGAAGTAGTTTGTTACTTCATCACAATCAAAGCTCTTCCTGGAACACAGTGCCTGAGGCCACAGTCCTGAGCGTGTTGCTTGTTTTAATGATCCCAGTTAAGTTTTGCCTGCTGGTGTGAATTGTGTTGAAGCCAACATGCCCTGTTAATTCTGAAGATTTACAGCTGTCTTTGAAGTGTACTAATGAATATTGCCTCATCCGTTCATTCCCCTTTTAATTGGGTTACATGATCTCGAGCAGGACATGATCATTGACCTGTGAAGGATCCAGATCCCTTATCTCAGGAGACCTGCATCTATGGCAACCACCTCCCTAGAAACACCTCTGTTTGCTCCTCTCTTGGAGTCAGGATTGTTCTGTTGCCATGGCTGCAGATCAGTCACAAGCCTCCATCCCTTTATCCAGAGCGGGCAACGGTTCTGTCCCTTTTTGTTGCCCATTGTTAACTGGCTCTCAGGAGGTGCTGCTGGCAATCTTCCATCCTTTGGGTGGCATATTTACACTTCGTGAACCCCAGGCAACAGCTGCGGATTTGGGTTCTGTTTACCTTGGCAAAGAGCACTTTCTGCTGATCGTTGCCTTGGTTGAATAATAAGAGGATCATCACCCAGCTAGTAATTTGAACAGGAGGATGAGCTTCAAACACACACACACACACACACAGAGAGAGAGAGAGAGAGAGAGAGAGAGAGAGAGAGAGAGAGAGAAATAGACCAATGTCTTTAAATGATGTGTTTTCTGCTGCCCTGGAGACTAGGACGTGGAACAATGGCTTCAAACTACAGGAAAGGAGTTTCCATCTGTAGTATGGTAGAGTCTCGCTTATCCAACCTTCACTCAGCCAGCATTCTGTATTATCCAACACAGTCTGCCTCCCGCCCAGATCCACAGCTGTTTCAATACATTGTGATGTTTTAGTGCCAAATTTGTAAATACAGCAATTACTACATAATGTTGCCATGTACTGAACTGCTTTTTCTGTCGATTTTTTGTAAAACATGATGTTTTGGTGCTTAATTTGTAAAATCATAATGTAATTTGATGTTTAATAGGCTTTTCCTTGATCCCTCCTCATTATCCAACATTTTTGCTTATCCAACATTCTTCTGGCCCGTTTATGTTGAATAAGCAAGACTCTGCTGTATTATAAATCAGGAGTAGGAATTGTGCAACTCTGTGGATATTTATGCACTGCAGCTTCCAGCAGACTAAACCAGTATAGCCAATGATAAGGAATGCTGAGAGATGGATTACAAAACCTGGAAGACCAATAACTACTTCTGATGTATGGTTTCTCCCTCCTAACCTCAAGAACCCCATGAGGGAGGTTAGGCACAGATGTAGTGACTGGCCTCACATACTCCAGAAGACATTGATTGGACATCTCCCAGTATGCTATCCATTGCCCCATTATCACTCTCCTGCCTGTATTCATATAATAGTGTTAAACTGCTTTGAAAGACTATTAAAAAAGACATTGACATTCTTTTAGGTGTGTGCATTTTAGTCTTCCAGAGTCATTTGCTGTGGCAAGGTAAAGTTTTTATGATGTTTTCATCTCGAAAGTTGTAGATGTTGCTTCTGAATTTTAACTACTTATCATGCACAGGGATTTTTTCTACTTTTTTTACTCAAAAAACAAAAAAATGAATGTGACAGAAATTTCCCCCAAGAAATCTATTTCATTTGTTTGGGTTATTTTCCCCTCCAAACAAATAAGGCTAAGAAGTACTTAAAACAAGCATCCCAACCTGCATTTTTGGAAACTGTAGAATATCCTTTATTCTACATCAATGGTTCCCAACCTATGATCCATGGACCACCAGTAGTCCACAAGAACTAAAATATGGTCTGCAGCCTCATCGTTACTACACCGTTGCAACGAGACCAACTGGCCCCACAGAACCCTCTTATAGTGCCGAGGCTTATTAAATATGGTTTTCTGTGGGTGAGCAGATGGTGACTACTGGATGGCATATGTTCTGTATCAGAAACTAGAGCTGATGTGGTCCATCCAATGCAATTTTCTGAATCAACACTCCAAATAACCAAACTGAATTTAAAGTTGACCCAAAATTGGTTCGTAACCCTTTTAGTACTAATGTTGGAGAGTGGTCCGTGGTCAAAGTGGTCCCTGGTCAAGTAGCCCCTAGTCAAAAAAAAAAAAAAAGATTGGGAACCACTGTTCTACACCCACAATTATTCATGTGGACACAGGGCAATTCAGTGCTCCATATAATATGTTGGGATTTCTATTGGGGTCAGAAAACAAATTGCCAATGAAAAGACTTTGTGATTTTATTTGCCTAGAAGAGAGCTAATATGAAAATAAATGGTGCAGATGGTAATAGCTTTCCACCCAAACATATGGTCATCTATGTCACAACCTGAATTCACTGCGCAATCTTAAGGCTCTGAAATGAAAGCAAACTGGCCGACACGGAAATCTGTGTATATCCATCAACACCAAACTGCCCTCTGAGAAGCAGACCACACAGCTGCTGCAACCGCAAATGGACTGAAAGGAAAAACAAACAAAATGAAAGTCCAATACATGTTGGTGCAGGCTACCATACACCAGGTCTGTTGCACCACCACCTGGCAATGTAAAGAATGGCAGGCACTGCTCATGGTAAGAGTTGTCCTATGTGTACAGACTCAGGAGCAAGCCCCACTGAGGCCCCTTCCACACTGCCATATACAATCCAGGACGGAAACATCACCCAGCTTAACACATAGACTTGGAACTTGGATCTTTTTATCTTACCCTCTTTAACACAAGCATTAAGAAACTCAGTATAGCATAAATGATGAAAAAACAGTTCAGCCTTCCTACCTGCCTCTTGTGAGTCAGTGCTGCAAATATTAAACAGGACACATCAGACATGTTTCATTCACAGAGAATTGGGTGATGGATTTGTTTTTAAGTTTCTCTGGCTGTACTTATGTAAATAAATTGAGATCAAAAGAGGAGATATCAAGGAATCCTCTACTTCATACTTTAATGAATCATCCGCACAAAATGCAGCAAGCAATCCATGCCTTTCCCTTAACACATGCCAATCCTTTTCCCCACCCCAACCCATGTATTTTTTGGATGTCATATCACTCCCAAGTGGCCCTTCTATTTCCCAATGCTTCTTTGTGTTCTTTAAAAAGAAATCAATATTTTCCCAATACTAAAGAACTTTTATGCTTGATTGATCCCAGACCACAAGTTGAGAACCACAGCTCTATATAATGGAATGGTATAGAGCTGTGGTTCTCAACCTGTGGGTCCCCAGATGTTTTGGCCTTCAACTCCCAGAAATCCTAACAGCTGGTAAACTGGCTGGGATTTCTGGGAGTTGTAGACCAAAACAACTGAGGACCTACAGGTTGAGAAACACTGATATAAAGTGTTTCTCAAACTCTGCTCCTCAAGATGTTTTGGACTTTAGCACCCAGTAATCTCAGCCCTCTTACCAGCTGTTAGGAATTGTGGTAGCTGAAGTCCAAAACACTTGGTGGAGCAGAGTTTGGGAAACACTGGTATAGAGAAATGTTTATTTATCCCAGCAGTTTCCACTCCTTGATCCAGCTACCACCAAGACGATGGCCTGCCAAAATAAGAAACACGAATAGGAAAGAGAAATGTTGTGTGTCCACATCCATGTGCATGAGTGTGATCTTTGTGAACCCCAAAAACCCACAGTGTCACTTTAACCTTTTTGTTGCTGTTTAAAGACTTTGGAAATATTTGGTGGAAACATCTACTCCCTTGGTAGAAGCAAAGGAGTAACTGATAAAAGAAATAAGGATATTGGGATTACATGTCTCTCTCTTGCCCTTCTTCTTGGGAATATTTATTTTCTGGATACAAATGAAAAGGGCAGGAAAGTTTAATCTATGCATGTGTGTGTGTGTGTGTGCATATATTATGAATTTATTATTGGGTGAAGTCTCTGATGTTTGACCAGTGTTTGTCTCTGCCTGAACCTCCTCCCACAATTGGTGCAGCGATACGGCTTCTCTCCTGTGTGGATTCTCCGATGGATGATAAGGTCAGCCATTCGAACGAACCTTTTCTCACACTCATCACAGGGATAAGGCTTCTCTCCAGTGTGGATTTTCTGGTGCCTGGTAAGTGAGGAGAGCTGATTGAATCTCTTTCCGCACGCTGCACAGTTGTGGGGCCTCTCCCCTGAGTGAGTCCTTCGGTGCCGGTGAAGGTGAGAAAGCTGGTTGAACCTCCGTCCACACTCATCGCAGGTATGGGGTCTTTCTTCAGAGTGGGTCCTTTGATGCCTGGTTAAAGCAGATGATGCAATGAACCTTTTCCCACATTCGGGGCAGCCATAAGGCCTCTGCCCCATATGGATTCTCTTGTGCACTGTGAGAGCAGAGAGGTGGCTGAAAGATTTCTGGCAATATGTGCAGCAGTAGGGTCTCTCTCCAGTATGGATTCTTTGGTGGCTGATAAGATGCGCCCGTTGGCTAAAGGTTTCCCCACATTCAGCACAGGCATGGGGCTTCTCCCCTGTGTGAATCCTTTGGTGCCGTGTGAGGTGCGAGAACTGGTTAAACCTCGCCCCACACTCAGCACAGCGGAAAGGTTTCTCACCTGTATGGATGTGCTGGTGTTTGGCCAGATCAGATGGGCAATTGAAACGTTTCCCACATTCAACACAGGGATGGGGTTTTTCTCCAGTGTGTATCCTCTGATGTCGAGTGAGATGCGACATCTGAATGAAGCTTTTGTGGCATTGGCCGCAGCAATAGGGTTTCTCTCCTGAATGCGTTTTCAAGTGTTTGGCAAGGCCCGAGGGGCGAGTAAATCTTTTCCCACACTGAGAGCAGGCATGCGGTCTGTCCTTCCTGTGGATGCCACCATGAACTCGGAGTTCCTCCTCTCCCCTAAACCTTTTCCCGCAGTCCGGACACTGGAAGTACTGTCCAGCTCTTCCCAAAAACTTGGCACCTGTTAAGTGTTTTAAAAAAACAGCTAAATGTCATTCTGTGAGCAAGAAACCAGGAGGAAAAAAATAACTTGTTAAAAGCTGGACAAGCAGTAATACCATAGGATTAGAAAGAAGTATAAAAATAGGATTTATGTAACTCAAAACTATATACGATGTTTGATTGTATATGGGAAAGAAGAGTTGCCTATAATGGCCAGAGAAAAAAAGAAACACAGATTACAAATTGGGAGAAAACTAGTTGATTATGTGACTGGAACAGAGGAGAACAAGAAACTAAAAGATATTATTTCAATGATCATCCAAATGAAAGGGAATGGATATTAAAATAAATACCTAGAGGTTGACCAAAGAACCATGCTGGAGGATCCAGAGATTCCTAGAGAAGTATCTTCTCCTATGAACCTACGCGAGCTCTAAGATCTTTTGAGGAGGCCTTTCTCTTGCTCCCACCCACATCACAAGCATGGCTGGTGGGGTCAAGGGAGAGGGCATTCTTGGTGATGGCCCTCCAGCCCTGGATCTCTCTCCCCAGGAAGATTAGATTGGCGCACACCCTGCCCACTTTCCATAAAGAACTAAAAACGTGGATGTTCCATTGTGCTTTTGAGTAATCAGACACTTTTGGCCCCTCCAGTCACAACTCAGTATCTGCCTCTTGCACTTCACCATTGTCCGTGCCCTATAGCTGTATGATTCTTATTGACTTCATCCTTCTCATCCAACTTATCATCTGGCTCCTGCACTTTTCCACCAGCCCTGTCCGTGCAACTTCATTGCAACTGCCCCACCCGTTAGCTCAGTATATGGCTACTATGTTAGGCTATTGGGGGTTCCAACAACTTCTGGTAGAAGCATATCATTCCCATATGGGACATGAGAGAAGCCCCCCACAGGATGGTAAAATATCCGGACGTCCCCTGGACAACATCCTTGCAGACAGCCAATTCTCTCACACCAGAAGTGACTTGCAGTTTCTCAAATTGCTCCTGACATGAAAACAAACAAACAAACAAACAAACCAGAAGTTCTCTATCATTCATGATTTCACTTTTCCACGGTACATCCAGGAACATATCCCCAGTTGATATGGAATTGTACTGAATATGGCTTAGACATAGTGTCTATGTGGCAACAAATGATAAAGAGTCGGTACTCAATAGGTATAAAAGTCACATCATATTCTACTTAGTAACTTTGAGGTCCTCTACTAAGTTTGCACAGTGGTGGCCACAGCAGTGGGAGAAGGGGAGACCCTTACTTTGGTGGTAGAAGTGGGGCTCAAGGCAATCCCTCAGTCTTGGTGACAGGTTTAGATTTGTGCAAGTCTTCAAACAAAGTGGCAAGAGTGATGTAGGCAGAACCTTACATCTTGTAAGAAAATGGTGGAATAAGGGTCTAAAATTCATAACCTCCATCTTGAAATGCTGTGAACTGAAGCTACTATAGATCATATATCTATATTTGCAGGTAAGCATGCAATCACTCAAGAGTACCATTGAAAAATTGGTAAGGGAAGAGAGTAGGACAGCGGAAGGAAACATATGACCTTCCAGAAGCCATTATTTTACAATTCCCATCAGCCCTTATCAGATGAAAGGGATTATGGGAGGTGCAGCAAAACAACTGGAGGACTGCATGTTCCCTGTCCACAAAGCAGAGGACAGTGTGGGATTCCTTACCTAATGAGTTGCCAATCCCATTATCTTGCTGCTTGCCTTCCTTGTAGGTTTGCCTTGGCCTGTTATTGACTGGTGGCGGTGGAATCTCAGAACAGTTTGCACCATCTCCTTGAACTGTTCCTGATACCTGAAATGGCATGCAAGAGAAGGAAATATCGAGCCCAAGGGAATTTTCCCAAATTGGTGTCTTCCATGAAGGTAAAATTAATTTTTCTCCTCTCACACCCCCTGAAGAATCATCATCCATTTTGAAAACAATTTGGGAGCAGATGGATAGGCATTGAGACACTACATTAATGTCCCATATCAATGTCCAGATTCCTCCATGGTAGGGAGGACGTAGTTTCATTCACCAGACCAAATTTGGCACAAATACCTGATATGCCCAAATTTGAATACTGGCAGAGTTGACTGCGGGGTTGATTTTATCATTTGGGAGTTGTAGTTCCTGGGATTTATAGTTCACCTATAATCAAAGAGCATTCTGAACTCCACCAACGATGGAATTGAACCAAACTTGGCACTCAGAACTTCCATGACCAACATAAAATACTGGAAGGGTTTGGTGGGCATTGACCTTGAGTTTTGGAGTTGTAGTTCACCTACCTCCAGAGAGAATAATATTAATAATAAAAAAAACTTTATTTATACCCCGCTACCATCTCCCCAAGAGACTCGGTGTGGTTTACATGAGGCCAAGCCCACAATACATCAATAATAAAAACAATAACAACAAGTAATACAAAACACCAAAAATAAAACTCAGAACAGAAAATAAGCAATAAACATTAACAGTAACACAACGATGTTTAAAAACCTATGGCTGGACCAAATGTAATTATTAAAATTTAAAAATAATGCTGAGCATGAACAGGTGAAATATGACTAGRATAGAGTTTTCAGAGAGGGATGGGCGTGCAAACACTCCTAGATCAATAATAAAGTGCATTTAGAGGACATATTGCTGGGAGAACTGTGGACTCAAACAATGATAGATCTGGACCAAACTGGGCACAACTACTCAATAAAAATAGACTTTGACATTTGGGAGTTGTAGTTGCTGGGATTTATAGTTCACCTACAATCAAAGAGCATTCTGAACCCCATCAATGATAGAATTGAGCCCACAAAGAACCCCCATGGCCATCAGTAAATACTGTGTTTTCTGATGGTCTTTGGTGACCTCTCTGACACCCCCCCCCTTGTGACACCCCACCCCCGGGGTCCTGACCCCCAGGTTGAGAAACACTGGTCTAGACTGAGGGAAGTCATAAACAGAGGCTGGATGGCCATCTGTCAGGAGTGCAATGATTTAATTGAGTGTTCCAGCATGGCAGGGAATTGGACAGGACAGCCCTTGTGGTCTCTATGATTCTATCATTCTAAACTCTAGTTCTGCTTGTGTAGATGACCCCAAATAAACGGCTGGAAATAACTGAGCTCACCTGTCGTTCCCTTTCTCCCCGTTCTGGCTGCCTCAGCAAGAAGCCCTCTGCCAGGGCCACAGCCTGGGCACAGGTCTCTGGCCCACGTGCCTGCACTTGGCTTTGGATTTCCCTTGGCAAAATCACCAAGAATTGTTCCAGGACTAGAAGCTCCAAGATCTGCTCCTTGCTGCGGTTCTCTGGCTCCAACCAATGATGACAGAGTTCACGCAACCGGCTGCAAACCTCCCGGGGTCCTACGGCATTTGGGTAGCGGAACTGCCGGAAGTGTTGGCGCTGCATCTCTATGTTTGCAACATCCTCCTGTACAATGGCAGCTTTCACCTTCCCAAAGTCTCCCCTGTCTCTGGCTTCTGGGGTGTTAAAGCTCTGCTGTGCTTTGCTGCCAACTGGAGTTGGCACACGTTTGGCAATGGCTTCACCTCGGGACCACTGGCAGGCCTCAGTCACCCGCTCAAACGTGGATAAGTCATCCCACGGAGGCAACTCTGGCAGGTGCGAACTTGCCCATCCTGAGTGAGAGGTCTGTACTGTCCTTAGGATTTCTTGCCACTGGGCTTCTCCATGTGGTGGCATGTCCTCCTGTCTCTCGATCCTACTTTGGTGAGGAGTGACCCACCGCAAAAACTCATTGACTGCCCCAGCTTGAAGGAGCCGAGGCGACTTTCCAGCCCCTTCTCCCAGTTCAAGGTGAGCTGGGTTCGGTTGCTCCATTCCTCTTTCCAGATCGCTAACAAAGGCAGACGAAGAAAAGCTAACATTACCACTTTTCTTGAATTGAAGCCATTTCATCTCCTTGCAGTTTGTCTTAGTCAGGTCTACATCTCCCGAACCAGAATGAAAAGAAGCACAGTCCAAAGCCTTATCATGAACAGTGCTTGCTGCAGGTCAGGCATTCCAGTTAAAAGCCCAAGGTAGAATACAGAGCACAGCAAGTCCCCTCTAAGTAGCTTAGTCTGGTCCTTTGAAAGGGAAAGAGAAAGAAGGGAAACATAGAAATTATTCATGTCACAGCTTAAAACTAAGTTAAAATCTTAATGCACCCTGGCTATACCTTTATAATTGCATAATGAAATCAGTGACAGGTTACTAGATACAAGGGTTGAATGAAAAGTAATGCCTCCACCTTCGTAAATCCTCAATAGATGTGGCAGGTACTGGCTTGTTCAGTAGACTCTCCTCTACAGTTCAATTTTGGCGAGAAGCCTTAGCATTGAACGGTTGTGTTGTTAAAGTATGGATCCCTGTGCAGACGGTCGGTGAATGTGATTTAAGCCACGTGCAGTCATTGAATTCTTCACAGCAGAAGGTGTCACCCCAAAGGAGATTCATCAGAGAATGCAAGCTGTTTATGGTGATTGTGTTGATGTGAATACTGTGCATCGTTGGGCGAATAAGTTTAAAGATGTTGAGGTGGGAACATCTGACTTGCATGACAAACAAAGAGTTGGGCGTCCTGTGACAGCAACCACTGAGTTTCACAAGCAAAAGGTTGACAGATTGATTCAGGACTATTGTCATATCACTCAGAGAGAAATTTCAAGCATAATTGGCATTTCACAGGAATGTGTGGGCCACATTATTCCTTTGCTTGGCTATCGGAAGATCTGTGCATGATGGGTACCCAGGATGAGAGAACCGTGAGATGCTGGTTGCGGAAACAGAGTGTCTACTTCTTCCGTGACGGCTTCAGAAAACTTGTTCATCATTGGCAGAAATGTATCCAATTGTCTGGTGATTATGTGGAAAAGTGAATAGTGGTAGTTAAAGAGCACACTCTAAGGATTATTTCTGTGTTTGATTTATTAAAGTATTATCATCCAAACCCAAGTAACGAAGGTGGAGGCATTACTTTTCATTCAACCCTTGTATTTTCAACTGCTTAGACCTCAGCTTTGTTTCAGGAGCCCCCAGTGGAGCAATGGGTTAAACCCTTGTGCCAGCAGGACTGCTGTCTGAAAGGTCAGTGGTTCGAATTTGGGGAGGAGGGGTGAGCTCCTGTCTGTCAGCTCCAGCTTTTCATTCAGGGACATGAGAGAAGCTTCCCACAGGATGGTAAAACATTCGGGAGTCCCCTGAGCAACATCCTTGCAGACAGCCAATTCTCTTACACCAGAAGTGACTTGCAGATTCTCAAGTCACTCCTGACACACACACACAAAATCTTTGTTGCAATGTTCACTACTTCATTCACTACTTCAGTGATGGCCTATGAACCAATGCTGATCCATGATAGCTTGTTTGTGGACAAGTCTGTAAGAATGAAACAATTGTAGGTGACAGATATAAATATAGTTGCAGTCCCTAATATATTGTGGGGTGTGGGCTGCCAACACTCCACGTCAGATAACTAAAGTAGCACTACTCTACAAAGATCTGTCTTTGTAGAGTTCCTGTTTGGTAGACTGCACATATAGACAACACAACACCCTTATTGAAATATCTACACTAGCTTTCAGTTATTTCTACAATCACCCTAAATGTTGCAAGCCCCTCCTATTAATTGGTTAGACCCCACGTAGCAGCCAGACTATTATCTTTAGCCAAGGAAGGCTAAATTGATTGCATGAATCTTTTAATCTACAGCTCACCATATTTATGACTCTATTGCTCTTGCTAATTTTATCTGTCTGGTTCAAAATGTGTTCTTGGTTTTAATGCTGATATACTGTATTTTATATGTTGTGTGGCACATTGTGTGCTATTTGTAAGCCTCCCCGAGTCCCTATGGGAGATGGCAGTGGGGTATAAATAAAAGATTATTACTATTATTATATTACTGACACAAACACACAGTATGTCACAGCAAACAAGATATATATGCTGGATTTCGTATCACAAAATCACAAGTCAAGCAATTATTATTATTATTATTATTATTATTATTATTATTATCATTAAAGAATATAATAATGCTAGTTGCCGAGATGGAAACAAATAATAATTTAATGATGGCGAATCCAGGCAGTGCTCTGAGGAAGGTGGAATTGTGTAGAATAAATAATAACCCAATATGGGGCGGGCTTTAGCACAATTGGTTAATCTCCAGCAGCAATAGATTTTCCCAACCAAAAGGTTGACAGTTCGAGCCCGGGTCGGGGTGAGCACCCAACCTTCAGCCTAGCTTACTGTCCACCTAAGCAGTTTGGAAACAGTTGTGAGTAGACAAATTAGGCACCCCTTAAGCAGGGAGGTATTTTACGGCACTATAAAAAACCAGCGACCAAAGAACAAGAAGGAAAGTCTTTGATTAAAAGGCTCATAATCATAGAGGATGAGTGACAGCACCCCCTTTGGCCAGAATCGAGCATAACCTCCAGGACGCTAAGTTGGGAAAAGGCTGACACAGGCTTATCTGTCTGTCTGTCCTGTATGTCTAACAGCATTGAATGTTTGCCGTGTATATGTTCTGTGATCCGCCCTGAATCCCCTTCAGAGTGAAAAGGGCGAAATATAAATGCTATAAATAAATAAATATGTACGGAAAGGTTTAGGTAAATGTAAAGGTTTTTTCCTGACATTAAGTCCAGTCGTGTCCGACTCTGGGGGTTGGTGCTCATCTCAATTTCTAAGCCAAAGAGCCGGCGTTGTCCCTAGACACCTCCAAGGTCATGTGGCCAACATGACTACATGGAGCGCAGGGCAAAAAGAGAACCAGTCGAGGACTGCATCTAAAGCTGTAGAATTAATACATTAATTCAACGTTTGAGACGAAATCTGGCATTCTGCCCTTCAGTGCTGTCTTCAGCAGTGCCACCCAATGAGAAACAGAAATAAACACAACCCTCAAGGTTTCCAATCTGCAAAATGGGGGCAAGGTTGGCCTCTCTCTTGCTGTTGAGCAAGAGAGGCCAACCTTGCGTGGTGTGGTGTGGTGGAGACTCCTTCTTTGGAAGCTTTTAAACAGAGGCTGGATGGCCATCTGTCAGGGGTGCTTTGAATGCAATTTTCCTGCTTCTTGGCAGGGGGTTGGACTGGATGGTCTCTTCCAACTCTATGATTCTAAGAGAAGTCAGACGGCAAAGCACATTTTACAGCATGGTATTTTAACTGTGCATAAGACTAGCTAACCTTGTCCTGAACGTGTGCTGAACGACTGATTTTCCCCTTGCAGCTGAGCATCACTCCATAGACCAAAATGGACCACATTCATAGAATATTCATTCACTGCAACATCCTCCCAGCTTCCCAAACCTCCCTCAAACTGCAACCTTGTATCTGAGGACTCACTTTTGCTGCTTTGCCAAACCTTGGGGCTTCTGCTGCCTCCAGATCTGCTGCCTTTGCTTTCTGGTGTTTGGGGGAAAAACACAGCTGACTGGAAAAGAGAGGAAGCTTCCTACCTTATTCCTTCCCCCTGTCTCTATGAAATATGGAGGGCGTTAGGACCCAGAAAGCTGGGCCCATTTAACCCATCATACTCTGGTCTAGGAGAAACTCCTGCTGCAGTGACCAGACTTAAGAGGTGAAGAATGAATGTGGCTTGACACCACTTTTGTTTCCATAGAGTAAAGGGGATCCAGGGAGTTCCCTACCAGCCCTCTTTGGTAGGGAAGGCTGAAGTCCTGGCAAAGCTACAACTCCCCTGATTCCAGAGCACAGAGCCATGGCACTTCAAGCAGTGATTTATTTATTGTGTCAGGAGCAAACCAAACAGTTGTATTGCATTTTTTAACAAACAAGCAAAACACAAAGTTTGCAAGCTTGGTAGTTGATTAAATGTCCTTTGACCAGTATCTGGCCACTTGGAGTGCCTCTGGTGTTGCCGCAAGAAGGTCCTCCTTTGTGCATGTAGCAGGGCTCAGGTTGCATTGCAGCAGGTGGTCAGTGGTTTGCTCTTCTCCACACTCGCATGTCGTGGATTCCACTTTGTAGCCCCATTTCTTAGGTTGGCTCTGCATCTCGTGGTGCCAAAGCACAGTCTGTTCAGCGCCTTCCAAGTTGCCCAGTCTCTGTGTGCCCAGGGGGGAGTCTCTCATTTGGTATCAGCCTTGGTTGAGGTTCTGGGTTTGAGCCTGCCACTTTTGGACTCTCGCTTGCTGAGGTGTTCCAGCGAGTGTCTCTGTAGATCTTAGAAAACTATTTCTTGATTTAAGTTTGACGTGCTGGCTGATACCCAAACAGGGGATGAGCTGGAGATGTCACTGCCTTGGTCCTTTCACTATTGGCTGCTACTTCCTGGTGGATGTCAGGTGGTGCAATACCGGCTAAACAGTGTAATTTCTCCAGTGGTGTAGGGCGCAGACACCCCGTGATAATGCGGCATGTCTCATTAAGAGCCACATCCACTGTTTTAGCGTGGTGAGATGTGTTCCACACTGGGCATGCATCCTCAGCAGCAGAGTAGCATAGCGCAAGGGCAGATTTATTTATTTATTTATTTAAAGCTTTTATATTCCGCCCTTCTCACCCCGCAGGGGACTCAGGATGGATTACAGTGTACACATATATGGAAAACATTCAATGCCAATTTTAACATACAACATATACAGACATACACAGAGGCTATTTAACTTTTTCTGGCCGCCAGGGGAGCTGTCGCTTTCATTGTCCATCTGCGACACTGATGAAGTATTTCCGCATTCCCCGCATGCTTTTTTGCTGGAGTGCTTTGCTGGAGTCTTTTTTATGGCCTCATAAATTAGTTAATTTAGCCTCCCCACACTTTAAGGTGGTAC
Source organism: Anolis sagrei ordinatus (assembly GCF_025583915.1). Lineage (NCBI taxonomy): Eukaryota > Metazoa > Chordata > Lepidosauria > Squamata > Anolidae > Anolis > Anolis sagrei. The sequence continues at coordinate 25,217,291 of NW_026847660.1, read as the reverse complement.
CTAATTTTCCTACTTGACAGATGCAACTGTCTTTCGGGTTGCAAAGGTCGACAACAGGCTATACAATTGGTTGGAAACCCACTCCAACCCGGGCTGGCTTCGAACTCATGACCTTTTGGTCAGAGTGATCTTAATGCAGCTGACACTCAGCCACCTGCGCCACAATCCCGGCAGATGTCTTCACTGTGTCTGGTTGTGATCCCCAGGTTGTGCCAGTCAGCTTTCGTATGATATACTACTTTTTGCTTGATATTCAGGCAGTGCTTTTTGTAGGTCAGAGCACAGTCCAGCGTGACTCCCAGGTATTTGGGTGCGCTGCAATGCTCCAGTGGGATTCCTTCCCAGGTGATCCTCAGAGCTCGGGATGCTTGTCTGTTCTTGAGATGAAAGGCACATGTCTGTTTTTAGATGGATTGGGGATCGGCTGGTTTTCCCTGTAATAGGCAGTAAGAGCACCTAGAGCAGTGGTTCTCAACTTTGCTAATGCCGTGACCCCTTAATGCCGTTCCATATGTTGTGGTGACCCCCAACCATAATATTGTTTTCGTTGCTACTTGATACCTGTCATTTTAGTACTGTTATAAATCGTAATGTAAATATCCGATATGCAGGATATATTTTCATTCACTGGACTAAATTGAGCACAAATACCCAATATGCCCAAATGTGAATGCTAGTGGGGTGTGGGGGGGGATTGATTTTGTAATTTGGGAGTTGTAGTTGCTGGGATTTATAGTTCACCTACAATCAAAGAGCATTCTGAACTCCACCAACGATGGAATTGAACCAAACTTGGCACACAGTTCTCCTATGACCAACAGAAAACACTGGAAGGGTTTGGTGGGCATTGACCTTGAGTTTGGGAGTTGTAGTTCACATATATCCAGAGAGCACTGTGGACTCAAACAATGATGGATCTGGACCAAATTTGGCATGAATACTCAGTATGCCCAAATGTGAACACTGGTGGAGTCTGGGGAAAATAGACCTTGACATTTGGGAGTTGTAGTTGTTGGGATTTAAAGTTCACCTACAATCAAAGAGCATTCTGCACTCAACCAACAATAGAATTGGGTCAAACTTCCCACACAGAATCCCAATGACCAACAGAAAACACTGGAAGGGTTTTGTGGGCATTGACCTTGAGTTTGGGAGTTGTAGTTCACCTACATCCAGAGGAGCGCTGTGGATTCATGCAATGATGAATCTGGGCCAAACTTGGCACGGATACTCAATATGCCCAAATGTGAACACTGGCAGAGTCTGGGGAAAATAGACCTTGACATTTGGGAGTTGTAGCTGTTGGGATTTATAGTTCACCTACAATCAAAGAGCATTCTGAACTCGGTCAACAACAGAATGGGGTCAAACTTCCCACACAGAATCCCAATGACCATCAGAAAATACTACGTTTTCTGATGGTCTTTGGCGACCCCTTTGACACCCCGTCACGACCCCCTCAGGGGTCCCGACCCCCAGGTTGAGAAACACTGACCTAGAGCTTTGGAGAGCTTCTGTTCTACCATCCCAAAGCTCCATGCTTGAGCGGTAATGGCACGATCATCAGCATAGATGAAGCTCTCTGTCCCTTCTGGCAGTGGCTGGTCATTTGTGTAAATGTTGAACATGGATGGAGCAAGCATGCTACCCCGAGGCAGGCCGTTCTTCTGTTTCCGCCATCTGCTTCTCAGTTCCACTGTGTGGATGCATCCTCAGTGCCTAGAAGATTCAAGGGTTAAATTGAGTGTCAGCCATCTCTCCCAGCCCTAGAGAGGCTCAGGAAGCTGAGCCAGATGGGGGATGAATTAACCAAAGGACACCTTCCTGCTCCTCCTCTTCCCGGGATCAAAACTTGGGATTTGAATTTTAATAAGGGAAGGATTTGCTTCTGCAAGGCTGCAGGGCTTTGTGCAGAAGAAGCAAGGCTGAGGCAGAGCCGGTGAGTAAAGATCCAGATGTGAGCAGCACATCTGGAGGAAGGGAAAGATGGGTGGGCTTTCAAGTAGTGGGTGCTGCATCTGTCTACACTTCTAAATTAATGCAGCTTGGCTCCACTTTAACCAAGGGATTTGCTGTTTGATGAGGCACCAGGACTCTTTGGCAGAGAAGGCTCAAAACCTTGCAAAACAATAGCTCCTATGATGCTCTAAAATTGAATTAATTTAAGTTTGACAGCAATTAAATTGCTATCAAACTGCATTAATTCGACATTGTAGATGGCGAAAGGCGATATAGCTCCAGGTTGTAGGTTGCTTGCAAAAATCTCTGTGGAAGGCTTATGGGCAAAGCAATGTATGTTATGATTTTCCATCCGTGTTTGTGTGTAAATAAAATAGTAAAATAAATTGAGATATAAAAATAGTAAAAGATATAAAAGGTAATGCTTTGAGTCGCCTAAGGGCTGAGAAAAGCGGTATAGAAATAAAGTAAATAAATAAATAAATAATGGTTTCCCCTGACATTAAGTTCAGTATTGTCCAACTCTAGGGGGTTGTGCTCATCTCCATTTCTAAGCCGAAGAGCCGCGTTGTCCGTAGACACCTCCAAGGTCATGTGGCCAGCATGACTGCATGGAGCACTGTTACCTTTCTGCAGAGCAGTACCTATTGATATACTCACATGTGCATGTTTTCGAACTGCTAGGTTAGCAGAAGCTGGAGCTGACAGCAGAAGCTCATACCGCTTCCCAGATTCAAACCTGCGACCTTACAGTCAACAAGCTGAGCAGCTTAGCGGTTTAACCCACTGCACCACTAGGGGCTCATATATGGTGTGTGAGTTTGTGTGTGTATATACTTACTTACTTAGGCGATCCCTCGTAGTCCGAGGATGATGGTTTATATATATATATATACACACACACACACACACACACACACACACACACACACACACACATATATATTTCTCATGGGTGTCCCAAAAAGATATGAGCATCCTTTCCCAAAGAAACCACAGTGGCGCAAGCATCTAAAGCCAGGAGCAGCTGGGAAGATCATATAATTCAGAGGTGAGGATTGTAGAGTTCACAAAAGACCCCAAGACTGTGACTGCCTCTACTATAAGTTTAATGCAGTTTAGAATCATAGAACCATGGAATCATAGAGTTGAAAGAGACCTCATGGGCCATCCAGTCCAACCCCCTGCCAAGAAGCAGGAAAATCGCATTCAAAGCACCCCCGACAGATAGCCATCCAGCCTCTGTTTAAAAGCCGTCAAAGAAGGAGCCTCCACCACACTCTCGGGCAGAGAGTTCCGCTGGTAAACAGCTCTCGCAAACAGAAAGTTCTTCCGCATGTTCAGGTAGAATCTCTTTTCCTGTAGTTTGAAGCCATTGTTCTGTGTCCTAGTCTCCAGGGCAGCAGAAAACAAGCTTGCTCCCTCCTCCCTATGACTTCCTCTCACATATTTATACATGGCTATCATGTCTCCTCTCAGCCTTCTCTTCTGCAGGCTAAACATGCCCAGGTCTTTAAGCCGCTCCTCTTACGGCTTGTTCTCCAGACCTTTGATCATGTTAGCCACCTTTCTCTGGACACATTCCAGCTTTTCAACATCTACCCTTCAATTGTGATGCCCAGAATTGGAAAAAGTATTCCAGGTGTGGTCTGACCAAGGCAGAATAGAAGGATAGCATGACTTTCCTGGATCTAGAAGATCTAGTTTCAACTGCATTATATGGATCTCTACATTGACCATACGATGCAGTTCAAAATCCAGCCTGTGTTTTCTTACTTCTTAATGTTTATTAGGAAGCAAGGATGGCGGCGTTGTGGCAAAAGCCTCCAGGATTATCTTCTACTGTGAGAACAGATGGTGTATTGGGAGATGAATTGTGAGCGGCTTGGAGCCAGGACTCCTGGGTTCCTTGCAAGAAGAGCATGGCTTGGCTGGCAATTACGAGGACGGGTGATTAAAAAGGGATGAAAAGGCTGGAATGTTGCCATCCTTCTAGTCTATGTTTCTGGGCGAAGGAAGATCTTAATCCCACTTATGCTTGTGACTATGGGCTCAAGCAATGCCATGGCTTTTAATCAGTACGGATTTTGTACAAGTAGCATAAGTAAGGAGGACATCGCTACAGAATTCTCAATTTGTCTTCTATCTATCTATCTATCTATCTATCTATCTATCTATCTATCTATCTATCTATCTATCTATATGCTAGATTTCCATTCCACTGCGCTTTTGGCCCTTGGATGCAACCTCTCTTTTTACCTCCTTGCCAAATGGTGTGGGATTGAGAAAGAGATTTATTTATTTATCGTATCAGGAGCGAACCAAACAGTTGTACTGTATTTAATAAACAAAAAACACAAAATTTGCAAATTTAGCATTATATTAAATGTCCTTTGACCAGAAGCTGGCCACTTGGAGTGCCTCGGGTTGCTATAAGAAGGTCCTCCACTGTGCATGTGGCAGGGCTCAGGTTGCATAGTAATAGGTGGTCTGTGATTTGCTCTTCTCCACACTCGCATGTCATGGACTCAACTTCGTATCCCCATTTCTCTCCATCTCGTAGTGCCAGAGCACAATCTGTCCAGCGCCCAGGTTTCTGTGTGCCCAGGAGGGAGTCTCTCATTTGGTATCAGCTATTGATTGAGGTTCTGAATTTTAGCCTGCCACGTTTGGACTCTCACTTGCTGGGGTGTTCCAGCGAGTGTCTCTGTAGATCTTAGAAAACTATTTCTAAACACCAGAAGTGACCAGGAAAAAGAGATGTGAGGAAGCAACACCCAGCTTGAAACAACACTGAAAAATGCCACTTTGCTAGGACAGCTATTTGGCTTTCCGTTCTGTTTTCATCTGAGGATTTAGGGGGTGGGATGGGGATTAAGAGACCCCTGAGGCCTGAGGAGGGAGGGCCAGTGGGCACAGCCAATGCTGATTCTCTGCAGAATGTGTTTAACTCCTGAGCCGATTAAAGCCTTGGCTTATTCCTCTCTGGACTCTGCACAACAACAGCTTGGTTTTCTTTCTGAAGAGGTTCTCTTTTTTTCCCCCAGCCATGTTTGGAAGGTTTGGTTTCAGATAAAGCGTTTGTGGAAGATGTCTCTGGTCTCTCCAATTGTCCCCCACATTCTGTTTTCAATTGGCCATCACTCCATTGTAACCCAATGTAGTATTTTCCTGGTGGCTGGAAGTCTTGCATCTCACATTTGCAGCTACGACTCTGTTAAATTGCAATTGTCTTCTGCTTCCTACATTGGGTCAATGTGACAGGAGGGATGGTTGCTTTCGGAGATTCTGAAGATCCGTGGGCATTTCCTGGGGGAATATTGGAGGTTCTTTCCTAAGAAGAGTTATAGTTAATGGGATTCCTTAAAATGCAGCTTACTCACTGGAATATGTCAAGCCTTTCCCTTACATGAGTATTTCTCAAACTTCCTAATGCCGCAACCCCTTAATACAGTTCCTCATTTTGTGGTGACCCCCGACCATTAAATTATTTTTCTTGCTACTTCATAACTGTAATTTTGCTACTGTTATGAATCATAATGTAAATATCTGATATGCAGGATGTACTGTTTTCATTAACTGGACCAAATTTGGCACAAGTACCCGATATTTGAATACTAGTGGGGTTGTGAGGGATTGGTTTTGTCAATTGGGAGTTGAAGTTGTTGTGATTTATAGTTCACCTATAATCAAAGAGCATTCTGAACTCCACCAACAATGGAATTGATCCAAACTTGGCACACAAAATTCACATGACCAACATAAAATACTGGAAGGGTTTGGTGGGCATTGACCTTGAGTTTTGGAGTTGTAGTTCACCTACATCCAGAGAGCCCTGTGGACTCAAACAATGATGGATCAGAATCAAACTTGGCACAAATACTCAATTTGCCCAAATGTGAACACTGGTGGAGTTTGGGGAAAATAAACTTGACATTTGGGAGTTGTAGTTGCTGGGATTTATAGTTAACCTACCATCAAAGAGCATTCCAAACCCGACCAATGATAGAATTGGGCCAAACTTCCCACACAGACCCCCCATGACCAACAGAAAATACTGTGTTTTCTGGTGGTCTTTGGCGGCCCCTCTGATACCCCCTTGTGACCCCACCCAGGGGTCCCGGCCCCCAGGTTGAGAAACATTGAAATAAAGGATTTGTGAAAGATATCTCTGGTCACTCCAATTGTCTCCATGCTCTTTTTTCAATTGGCCATCACTCCATTGTAACATAACATAGTATTTTCCTGGTGGCTGGAGGTCTTGTATCTGACATCTGCAGTTACGACTGTATTAAACTGCAGTTGTCTTCTGCTTCTTACATTGGGTGCATGTGGCAGGAGGGATAGCTGCTTTCTGAGATTCTGAAGACCATAAGGCATTTCTGAGAGCATACTGCAGATTCTTTCCTAAAAAGTTATGGTTAATGGGATGCCTTAAAATGCAACTTAACCGCTGGAGTATGTCGAGCATTTCTCTTACATGCAGGGGCATCGCAACCCATTACACAAAGTAAGCATTTGCAGTATAGTTGATTTTGCCCAGGGGCACTCTTGAGGCGCTCTTGGGGGAAAATAGACCTTGACATATGTGAGTTGTAGTTACTGGGATGTATAGTTCACCTACAATCAAAGAGCATTCTGAACTCCACCAATGATGGAATTGAACCAAATATGGCACACAGAACTCCCACGACGAACAGAAAATATATATCAGTGATTGGTTGTGGGGGGGGGGGGGGGCCAAAATACTGTTTGCTTACCATTGAAAATTACCTAGGGCCACCTCTGCTTACATGTTTCTTCCTGTTCCTCAGATGAGATATGTTGCACCTCAGCTAGAGTTCACCTTGCTGAAGCACTCACCAGGAAGCCTAGCATAGTAATAAAAAGTTTATTGTTAAAGCACGCACAGTAAAAGAGTAAAAAAATCCAGATATGTAAAGATAGAAGGATTCCCAAAAGCCAGAGATAAATCTCCAATGTAAAGGTTAAAGCATGAACATTAAGCCAAGGTGCATGGAACAATCATGACCTTGAGTAATCCAAGAGACAAGGAAAAAAAATCAGCATGAGTAGTCCAAGAAACAAAGAACAAAACATGAACTTGATTCCTTGGTAAAATCCCCAAGATTGATAGCAAAACTTGACTAGGAAATTTGTCTTGAAGCCAGGAACAAGGCAAGAGATTCTTGCTCTATTTGCTACTTTGCATGATCTGAGAACTGAGAGTTTTTCTTTCCCTAATTAAGGACAGCAATGCATGGAAGCATTCCATCGGCCTTGAGGGATCTCTCTTGGCCTCCCTTTCCCATAGCCTGGCTTGCACCAGAATTCTTCCCCCGTAGGAGCAGCCTTGATTCTCAGTCCAACCCTCCTTCCTCCCTTCTCTGCCTGTCAGCTTCCAAAACAGTTTTGTTTTCACACAGAGAATCAATCAAATCCCCCTCTGTTCTCTTAACCGGGGAATCACCATCCTGTTCCAACATCCCATCTGTCTGAGCATCTCCAGAAGCACCAGGCCCTGAAGGCCCTGCACCCCCAAACCCTTCGTCGTCATCCTCAGCTGGCCGAACTACAACAAGATCACGGAGAATAATTCAGAATTGTAGCTTGTTGTATTAACCAGACTGTGATTGTTAAATGTGATTTGTTTGAAAAAGTTTACCTTCAAATCATAAGTTTATGAACCTCTTTTGTTTCAACAAAGTTTACTTAAGATTAAACACATTTTAGAGTTGGTTTGAACACTGGTAAAAGTTTGGCAAGAGCTCCAAACCTCATTACAATCAACTAAAGAAGGAGAGAGCCCAGTGAGATGTTAAATGGCATCAAATAGCTGCCAAATGTCAACCGCCTTGAGTCCCCCTCGAGGTGGAGGATGGTGGGGTAGAAATATTGTAAATAAACAAACAAACAAACTTATTTGTATCATGCTAAGTCGTTGTTTATTATGATGTTTAATGCAGTCGTTGTGGGGCTAAAGACTTTTCTGCCTAGCATTCAGTTGCTTAGAAATTGTTGTTATTGCATTGTTGAGCTCTTGCTTGGGCATGAATTAATTTCTTTTCCCCCCACTGTTTTTGTCTCAAGAACAAATCATTTCCATGGATTGGAACTGCATCAGCTCCATATTCAAGGGCTTTGCCTTAATAGACTGGAAATTGTGGCCTACTGAGAGGTCCTTTTTTACTCCATCTACAGAGTGAGGACTGTGAAGACGTGTGATGTGTGCCTCAAGACCAAAAATAGATGTACTTTTGACCTATTTTGGGGTGCAAAATCATTGATTCTTAGAGAGGAGAGGTTAATATTTTGGTTGAGAGAACCAACCTAAAGAAGACAAGGAGGCAAACGTCTCCCGACGAGGCAACAAAGTCAGTGTAACTCCTTGTGGAAATGGCAGGACAAGTTCAAACAGCATCGGAGTCAGGATCTGAGGGATCACGGAGAGATGGTTTCTCAGTCCAGGATGACACTGTTCAGGATCTGTCTCAATGGGCAACACCCCGACAGGAAAGGCTTCCCCGCCACTTGGAGGCCCAGTGGCAAGAATACATGAAAACAGTCCAATATCCTATCTCAGGATGGAGCTCTTCCCAACTGGCAGACATGACTTCATGGGATGACCTAACCACATTTGACCGTATGGTTGGTGCCTGCCAGTGGTCTAGAGAAGGGATAAGCCGCCTGATGCCCACTCTCAGCGTGGAAGCCCAGCAGGCCTTAAGTAGCTTGAATGCCAGAGACAAAGGGGAACACAGGAAGGGCAAAGCCAGTGCCTTCCGAGGTCATGCAAACGGTGCTGAGACACAGCGCCAGCGCTTCCGCCAGTTCCGTTACCAGGAGGCCGAAGGGCCCCGTGAAGTGTGCACCTGGTTGCGTGAGCTCTGCCATCGCTGGTTGGAGCCGGAGAATCGGACTAAAGAGCAGATTCTGGAGCTGCTGATATTGGAACAGTTTCTGACAGTTTTACCTGAGGAAATCCAAAACAGAGTCCGAGAACGTGGCCCTGAGACCTGCGCTCAGGCGGTAGCCTTGGCAGAGGGATTCCTTCTGAGGCAGCAGGAGACTTTGCAGAGTGGATCACAGGTGAGAGTCTCGAGGCTGACAACCTTGTTTGCGGAACATGAGGTGACCAGGGGAGCATTTGCACAGTTAAAACTTGTGCGCCAGCTGTGCCTGTACCTTGGGAAGTCTGACATGGCCATGGTAGTCCATGCTTTGGTTACATCCCGTATAGACTACTGCAACACACTCTACGTGGGGTTGCCTTTGAAGACTGTTTGGAAGCTCCAAATGGTCCAATGGGTGACAGCCAGGTTGTTAACAGGAGCAGCACTCAGAGAGCATACAATTCCTCTGTTGCACCAGCTCTACTGGCTGCCAGTCTACTACCGGGCACAATTCAAAGTGCTGGCTTTAGCCTAAACGGTTCCTGCCCAGCTTACCTGTCCGAACAGATCTCCCCCTATGAACCATCTAGGACTTTAAGATCGTCTGGGGAGGCCCTTCTCTCGGTCCCGCCTCTATCTCAGATGTGTTTGGTGGGAACGAGATATAGGGTCTTCTCAATGGTGGCTCCTCAGCTGTGGAACGCCCTTCTTAGGGATATTAGATCAGCCCCCTCCCTCTTAACATTTCACAAAAAGGTTAAAACCTGACTTTTTGAGCAGGCATTTGCAAATGCAATGTAACAGGCAATGAAAGACCATGGAACGACCGACGATGTGATTGAATAGTGATTTCAGTAAGGAGACACTGAGGATTTATGTTTTTATTGACTTTTTATGAACCTATATTTTATATGCTAATGTTTTTAATTGTATTTTATATGTTGAGAAGCATCAAATTGTGCCAAATGTAAACTGCCTTGAGTTGCGTTCGGGCTGAGAAAGGTGGTATATAAATATAATTAATTCATGACAACCCAAATTCAAGTGCTTTGTGGTGAAAAGGCTGAAACCCGTGAGCTGTGCAAGTTGGCTTATTTGTTTCCGTTGGACAATTTTAAGTTGCATTTCATTGTCTCTGGGAAAGACTGAGTTATGTAATAGTTATCTCCCAAGATCAGAGACTGGAGGCAGCGTTTGTTTAATCCGGAGAGGAGATCCAATTTACTGAGTCCCATCACAAGAAAAGGTTCTTACCTTTTAAAATGTTGAGCAAACAGCTGCTACTTTATACAGTTAGGAATAGTGTGATTCTCTACATGCGATACATAGGAGATTATCACACTATAGTGGGGGTTTTTCCCCTTGGCAGGAGTGACTTGAGAAGCTTCAAGTCCCTTCTGGTGTGAGAGAATTGGCTGTCTGCAAGGATGTTGCCCAGGGGACACTCAGAAATTTTGATGTTTTACCATCCTTGTGGGAGGCTTCTTGTTAATGGAACGGCGACAATCTCAGCACACACAAGGCACTGAAACACATCTTCTTGTCTAATAACCTAGTTTATTTAACACAAAACATATTTACACTAGAACTAAGCAGAACAAGAAACAAAAATGTCTACATGGCTCGGCTTTTCGTTGCAATCTAGAATAAGGCACACTCCCACATTCCTCAGTGACGTGATGACGTACGACGCTCTTAACACTAGACAGCGTACAACACTTTCCGCACTGAGATTTACGACTCCTTCTTCACGTTACACACAGGAATTACAAACTCCGGAACATTGCATTACAAAGCATTACATTTCTAAGCACATAATCACTAACTTTGAAAACTACAATACAGTTAATCAAAACACTCACATACATATATCTGACACTTCTCTCACGTCCCCGCATGGGGAGCTGGAGCTAACAGAGGGAGCTCATCGAACCTCCGATCTGTTGGTCTGCAGTCCTGCCAGCACAAGTGTTTAACTCATTGTGTTGTCATTTCACTTCAGCCGCTGTTGCTGCTTCCAGCAGAATTCTGGGGTTTGCAGTTTAGTGTTCTTCGACTGAGAATTTTAAAGGTCCTTCCCTAAACTGTAAATCTTACGATTCCTTAGGAGACAACCATGTATTCTTTCTTTTATTGTCTGGGTTATTGTAAAACCTATACCAAACCTCCTTAAGTTCTTCATCCTTGAAATGTTCCTGCAGACAAGAAGATGTGTTTCAGTGCCTTGTGTGTGCTGAGATCGTCGCCATTCCATTAACAAGAAGCTTCCCACAAGGATAGTAAAACATCAAAATTTCTGAGTGTCCCCTGGGCAACATTCTTGCTGACAGCCAATTCTCTCACAACAGAAGCAACTTGCAGTTTCTCAAGTTGCTCCTGACACGGAAAAAAAACAAAACAGTGGAATAACATGGTTTTTTTTTTTTCAAAAAAAATGGAGGGGGCAGGGAGTGAAGAGTTTCATTCCTGGTTTCTAATATCATTTCAGGTTTCTGACTCGCACCAGGATATGACCATAAATCTCTCTGAAAATCAGAGAGATGCCAGACAGAAGCAGCAGGATAATGGGAAGGCCATCTCCACAGGTAAGACTTTTTCACCGACTAATGCAGGGGTCCTCAAACTAAGGCCCAGGGGCCGGATGTGGCCCTCCAAGGCCATTTACCCGGCCCTCGCTCAGGGTCAACCTAAATCTATAACGACTCAAGAGCACACAACAACAACAACGCTATCTCATCAGCCAAAAGCAGGCCCACACTTCCCATTGAAATACTAATAAATTTATATTTGTTAAGATTGTTCTTCATTTTAATTATTGTATTGTTTTTAATTTTTTGCACTACAGATAAGATATGTGCAGTGTGCATAGGAATTCATTCATGTTTTTTTCAGATTATAATCCAGCCCTCCAACAGTTTGAGGGACTATGACCTGGCCCTCTGTTTAAAAGGTTTGAGGACCCCTGGTCTAATGCTTCTAGTCCTTCTCTGCTCAGGAAAGAAGGAAACAGTTTAAGTTCAGGTCTGGGCACTTGTGTTTAGGGAGGGAAATGTGTGAGATCCACTTGAGACAAAGAAGAAATATTAAAATGCTATATTTGGGGCCTCGTTTGCACATCCCAAGTATAGTGTCCATAGTTTTAGAAACTTTTTAAATATATTCTTTAACTTATTCATGTTTAGTATATTTTTAATTGGTTCAATTAATTTACAGCTTGAAATTGTGAAACTTGTCTTAATTCTTACTGTAAGCGGCCCTGAGATCTGTGATATCCTGTGCAGGGTAAATGTTTTAATTAAAAAATAAGTTTAGAAGTACTGGTTTTATCCTAACCAAAAGGAATTGAGTCTTCTGGGGCCTTTTTAAGGGTTTTATTTACTATGTAATGGCCCTCCATTCAGTCATGCCGGCCACAAGACCTTGGAGGTGTCTGCAGACAAGGCCGGCTCTTCAGCTCAGAAATGGAGATGAGCACCACCCCCAGAGTCAGACACGACTAGACTTAATGTCAGGAGAAACCTTTATTTTTACCTTACATAGTCAAAGCAGCTGAGATAAAAATAGTGATTTATCTCAACTTTACTGATACCTTATTTATTTAATATCAAAACGTTGCATACATAAGTATAAAACTGATAAAAATAGAAGGAGCACAAGCGGCTAAATAATTTTTGATCAAAACCAGGCAACAGCAACCTCATTGTCTGTAGCTTTAAGCAATTCTTCCTCTGTACATGAGGCAGGACATTGTGGACAAGCATACAGATGCGGAGTTGTCTGTACTGCTCCACAGTTGCACAAAGCGGAGGATTCTTCTAGGTAGTACCATCTTGCCAGGTTGTCTTTTGATCTACTCACACCATTTCTGAGTCTCTTTGGGGGCTTCCAAGTTGCCCATTCTTGGTTTGCCCCTGGAGGCAGACCCTCATGGAGAGGAGAGGGAATTCAATTGGGATTTCCTGATTTAGCTGCCCAGAGGGATACCCTTGCTGCTTGGGGAACATTAAGAAGAGTGGTAGTTCTCATGAAGCTTTTCCTTGATTTGAGTCTACTGGGAGGGGGCTGATAACCATGCAGTGGATGGCTTTCACAGTGTTCAACCTTATTTCTCTCACAATTGGCAGCAACTTCCTATTTCACATCGGGGCGGGGCGGGGGAGGGGGCAGTGCCAGCTAGCTTGTAGAGTCTATCAAGAGGTGTAGGTTTGAGATATCCTGTGAGTATTCTGCATGTTTCATTCAGTGCTATGTTCACCTGTTTTGTGTGGGCAGAATTATGCCAGACAGGGCAGGCATGCTCAGCAGTTGAGTAAGACAAGGCCTGGGCTGATGTTCTTATTAATTTGGGGTCTGCTCCCCATGTGCTGCCAATAAGTTTCCACAGGATGTTATTGCATTGCTTTTTTTAAAGGGTAACACAATATTTGAATCTTTACTTTTCTGATTAAATTTCTTCTAAGTGCTAATTTTCTTGCTAGAACAGCCATTACTGTTGTTGTTGTTGTTGTTTACCCATCTCTCCTTAAACAGAATAAATATTAACACTGGTGACACATTGTTTTTCCATATTATTTATTCTCTTCCTTTGAACAGGTGCCAAAGTCACAAACCGAGCCCGCGGTCCACTGCAGCATCTAGGAGCCAAGGAAGAAAGGGTGCGCATTACTCCTGGTGTGGCCCTGAGAAAAGAGAAATCTCATATCTGTATTGACTGTGGGAAATGCTTTGCACGGCCATCTGACTTGGCTAAACATGAAAACATCCACACTGGCGCCAAGCCCTTTCGCTGCATGGAATGTGGAACTCGATTCAGTCAGTTGTCCCACTTAACCAGACACCAGAGAATTCACACAGGGGAAAAACCACACACATGCACTGAGTGTGGGGCATCATTTGCCCAGCGGGCTTCGTTGGTTAGTCACCAGAGAGTCCACTCAGGAGAGCAACCCTACCGCTGTTCTCATTGCCAGCAGTGTTTCAGCCACCAGTCGGCACTCAGAGTGCATGAACGCATCCACACAGGTCAGAAGCCCTACATCTGTCTGGAATGTGGGAAAAGGTTTGTTTCCTCCTCCACTCTTAAAATACACAAGCGGATCCATACGGGAGAGAAGCCGTTTTCTTGTGCTGAGTGTGGGAAGCGTTTCATTCAGCGCTCTAATCTGATTTCACACCAGCGGACGCACTCTGGGGAGAAGCCCTTTTGCTGTGGGGTGTGCGGCAGAAGGTTCAGCTACCCTTCAGACCTCACTAGGCACCAGAAAATCCATACTGGGGAGAAGCCGTTTCCCTGTGATGAATGTGAAAGGAGGTTCACAAGGTTCTCAGATCTTCTCATACATCGGAGAATCCACACTGGAGAGCGGCCATATCGGTGCCTTGATTGTGGCAGAAGGTTCAGGCAGAAGAGTGCTTTGGTGACACACCAAAGAATCCACACAAAAGAGAAAGTAGCTGAAAAAAGTAGTCCTAGAGCATCATTAGAGTCAAAAACAAATCGTAAACTGAAGGTCATGAAGGCAACAGAAGATGAGACAGACATTCTAGAGAAAGAAGACAAGCAGAAAGATGCACCGTGAGCCTTGGAAGAGCCATCCTCATCTTGTCTTCTCAGCTCCTGACCAATCAGACCCTAACTAAGAAAAGATCTCTCTAGAGGAGGTGAAGTAGATTCATCTTGTCCACTTGACATGTCCTATTCCTTCTCCCACACTGGTGTGCCACAAGAATCCTTTTCCAGGGTGACTTAGCTCAGGATGTAATGTAAGGTGTGAATAATAACCCCCTCCTTACTCCCAGGAACTTTGCTGCTTTGGCAGTTACTCATGGGGTGTTCAGAAAAGATCTCTTCAAATTGCAGAGACTGGAAAAGCCTGAGAAGACTGCGTGGTTCCTCTGACCAGGTAGTTGCTTACCTTGTGGGTTAGGCAAACGTAACCCTCTGTCATATGGATTGGCATACTGGGGCAATGTTGGAACATATAACTCCACAGAAAATGGAACCCCTTTGGGTTGATTTGTACTATCATGTGCCATCTTACTTTGATCTCAAGAGTTGGTCTGCAAGGGAGCTTTCCAGGTTTCCACGGGGCATGTGAATTTTCAGAAAGGAGGGTAAAGAATGTCTTATGTCCATAGGCAGCATAGCATTTGATTTGCTGGTGCCCGGGATGGAAAATAGATGGCTGTTCCTATCAAGTCTTCTTTGTGAATGTCTTGGGGCATCTGCTTGGCTCTGTTGTTGGCAATTAAGTAGAAAAATGTATGAACCTAGGCTTGATTTTCCAAGACAGGCATGCCAGTCAGCTTGGACAGAAAGAATGCAAAGCCATGAAGGGTTTACACATTTAGACTGTAGCTTTTAACATTTGTCTTCTAGGCTAGCAAGATGAAGATTAATGTCCAAACCAGTAGGAATACTTCTAGTAAGTATTGCGCATAGTAAATCCCTGAGTCAGTGTAATCTAGTGGATTTTTAGGAACAGATTTCCACTTAGTTGTCATTTCCCCTTAGTAAAAAGGGAGTAGCTGGGGTCTACTGCAAAGGACTGTTGACCAGAATGGGCTACATGATGATGGTATTGCAATTTGTATATTGAAAGTGCAGTATACGTCATGAAGAATGATTTCTAGATCCGTGGTTTTCAACCTGTGGGTCCCCAGATGTTTTGATCTTCAACTCCCAGAAATCCTAACAGCTGGTAAACTGGCTGAGATTTCTGGGAGTTGTAGGCCAAAACACTTGGGGACCCATAGGTTGAGAACCACTGGTCTAGATTCAGGGAGGACAAGTCTAAGCAAACTTCCCCTGGGAATTGCCAGTCTGTAGTTTCGGTATATCCAACACAAGTGACTTTTGTTATTGTGTTAACACACATATTACTATAAATTCAGTGGAATTGTCTCCTTGGTGAGTACATTTTGGTTTGCACTTGAGAAGCAATTCATACGTAGCAAAACATCTACTGATGATGCAATTGTTCTTGGACTTCTTGAATTGCCCACATATGTACCCAATGAGGTTTTTCAGTTTTTCTTTTCAGTTTATGAACCAAAAATACTGCTTTGCCCTCCCCCATTGTTTTGCTTCTATATGCTTAAACTAAAACATATGATGAGCGTATGCTTATGGTGAGACAAAATAACCATACTCTCCTCAGTCCCCTGCAGCACCCTCACCCCATTTCTACCTTTCAGTTAACACAGATGTCCTTTGGTCTTTTCTTTTTCCATGATATGATACTCTTTCTGATACTTTCTTTTATTTCCAATCTGAATTCTAACATGTATATTTTAACATGGAGGAAGAGAAGATTCACAACAGAGGGCACTCAATGGAACCACAAAAACTATAACTGTAGCAGCAGGTGATATCTTTTCAACCTTCTAGAGCAATGGGTCTCATCCTGTGGGTCCCCATATGTTTTGGCCTTCAACTCCCAGAAATCCTAACAGCTGGTAAACTGGCTGGGATTTCAGGGAGTTGTAGGCCAAAACACCAGGGGACCCACAGGTTGAGAACCACTGTTCTAGAGTGAAACCTGGGAACAGTTTGTGGAGCTTGAATGGGTGTACAGAAGAGAGGATTTCAGCAGATATCAAGACAGTAATAAGCAGCACCTGCCTAAATGTCCTCTTCTGCAGAACCGTGAATGGTCCAGAGTTCTCTTCAGTTTTCTCTTGAGCAGCCCCAAACATTTCCACCATAGATTTGTAGAGTTGGACCATTTCATTGACTCCTACCAATATAAAAAACCTCAGCTACCTGACAAGTTGGCCATCCAATCTCTGTTTAGAAACCTGCAGTAAAAGAGAGTTCACTACTTTCCAAAATATCCGATTGCATAGGTGTGTAGTATACATCTATAGGAGTTATTGAATTGGTAAAACTTGAGAACAGACTAGTTGAGGTTTTTTTAAAAGGGGGGGGGGACTTAAGCATGTGACATATTGTAGTTAAGAAAGATCTTTCCTGGGCCTAAAATGTTGGGCCTAAATTCATCCTTAAACTCTTTTAAACCACTTAAAGAATCTCCAGCGGGCATTTCCTAGTTGCTGCACTCAGCAGGGGAGTCCCAGTCAGCTCAAGCCAAAGCAAACTGCTGCAGCCTCTTCTAGATCGTGTATTCTTCCTCATTAATAACTTTTTTGTGATCTTGGCCACACTCTGATAGTGCTTGGTGACATGTGGGCCAATTTTCAACCATGAAATGTTGAAAAATATACCTACATACCACTCAATAATAAATTGTGTTGAATTCTGGATGGCTTACTCTAAGGTAAGTGGCTATGGGATAGAGGTGAGACTTGGACAACTGCATGGTGAGGTTGCTTTTCATAGCCCAACAATCAGAAATAGTCATACAAGGCTTCAGGTGAGTGAACCTTTTGATACTAATCAGCACTGTCCTTTCCAGAAAGTTGTGGATGTCAGAAGGATATTCAGTTTAGATGGCCTTTCCATCACAGTGTTTCTTGGATGGGCAGTAATAGGCAGTTAGGCACTCTAACATGAATGCTCAGCAGTGGATTTGTCAGTCTGGACTCTTGTGTTGAATTTGTGATTTAAAAAAATAAGATAATTTGAAAAGTGACTTAGAATATTAGAAAAAAATCTACCAAACCAGGACCTCCCCTCAGTACACACTGCTCTAAAACCCATGTACCTCTGCCAAAACTGCACATATCTAATGCAATCATGTATACAAATATTTTGGGATGTTGTGTAGGATTTGGATATATTATACCATCATTGCGCTGTATTTCAGAAACAAACAACTACCTGTGCTTTATGTTAAGAGTTATTTGGAGCCATCATGCTTTTAAAATCTTAAAAATGCAATTTGAACCTTTGACTTAAATGTTGGTGGTTTTTTGACTTGTTTTGTAAAATAAAAATAAATGTGTGTCTAGTTATGTGGTTGGAGTTCTTGTTTGCTGATTTAGCACTTTCACTGAATGGAGCCAAGATGAAACAATATACAAAGGGAACTACTCGAACTAAAATGTTTCCTAAGTAACTCACAGATTTCAGGAGACTGCATTCCTCATTAAGGTGACCATGTACCAAGACATTTCCTTGTTTTTGTATAGTATTTAAAAATTGAATGACAATAAAGTTATAGATGTGTAGACCATGGACCCTTGAGATGTTGGAATGCAACTTGTCCAATTTTTATATGAATTCTTTCTTGACCAAAAATGATAGAATGGGGCTGAAGAGCTATGGATATACAGCAGAGTCTTGCTTATCCAACCTTCACTTACCCGACGCTCTTATCCGATGACCCTTTTTCCCTCCAGCATTTTCCCTTCAGTTAAAGGAGCGCTCCCCAACTTTCTCTCCATTTCCAATAAGTGAAAAAAAGGCAAGACAAGGAGGAGAAGGAGGGAAGAAAAGGGAGAAAAGAGGCAGGACTGGAAGCGGAAGTTCTCCTTCCTTCCCTCTATGATTTCCACGCTCCTCTTCCGCATCCGGGCACTTCCTGCTGGACCCTCTAGCCCTGAGGCATTGCCTTGCCTTTGAATCCCTGTTGTTCGTATTCTAGGTGTCTAGTGCCGAGTTGGAAGGGTAATAGTAGGAGACTCTGTATTATCTGACATTATCATTTATCTGACGTTTATGTTGGAAAAGCAAGACTCTACCATATTTCCAAAGTGGAATAAACATGTATTGTTGTTTTTCCAATGTACTGGATTACACACATATTTCTTTATGTTCTGAAAGCATTCACAAAGTTTATCCCCACCAATAATTCAGTAATTCATTGTTTGTTGAGATTTTTATTTTTCATCATTTATTTGAACTTTGAAATCTCTGCTAAAGGGAGACAGTTTTGCTATGACAAAACACAAGTGCCATCAGTGTCGAATATTCCAACTGCAAGATGAGATGTTTGCTTTATGACTTTAATAAAGATTGACCAACTAGTGCTGTGTGAATTCAGTTTCTCTTCTAATCCAGAACAGGGTGCCTTAAATTTAAGCCTCAAAAAAAGACTGTATATCTGGAAATGTATGGTGAGTAGAGTTCTACAAGTAGCTTTCCGCTGCAGCGATGCATGTCTATACACAGCCTACAGTAGTGGCTTGCTCCGAATATGCAAGCCTGCTGCTCCTCTTTGTGATATAGAAGAAAGAGTCACTTAGGATAATAACAGGCCTAAATTCACAAAGAGGAGTGGAAATTGGTCAATTTTTGTCCTCCACATTTTGAGCCTGCAATCCTAATAATACCTATTAGGAAATAAAATTAATTTAATTTTCTTCTCTGTAGACATGAACAAGTATTGGCTGCAATTGATTAATATGTTATTAGCTTAGCATCGATATTTAATGTAAGCAATTACAAGACTGTTCCTTATCAAACTGGGTTCTTGACTAGATGTGTGATGTGTTTAGGTAGAATAAAGCACAGCAATAATATAGCATGAAGCCATAGCTACATAGTACTTATAATTCATCTCCAAAGTTCCTACTACAGGTAGCCCCGAGTTACAAACAACTGACTTACAAATGACTCATAGTTAAAATAAGGGGTGAGTCAACAGGAAGTGAGAGGAGTCTATCCCTTGGAAGGGAAATTCACTGCTGAAAGAGTTATCACGGGGGAAACGGTGTCTCCACTGAGCTTTATCACCAATCCTTGTTTCCACAACAAGGCGAAATTTTCAAAATCCAATGATCACAGGGACAGAAAGTGAGGTTAAATCTTCTGAACAGGGGCACAGATAGCAAAACAAACACTACAGGGGTGTTAACCCTTCCCTATATTATCTAAAGCTCTCTCTCTCTCTCTCTCTCTGTGTGTGTGTGTGTGTGTGTGTGGCTGGAGTTACACTTAAAAATGTACCTGTTCCAACTTACATACAAATTCAACTTAACAGAATCTCTCTTTTTCATAACTTGGGGACTGTCTGTACTTGGATGTGGAGCTGGGATTAATTGAGTTATAATATGGAGAAGCCTAACAGTCTTTTCACGTTGAAAGGCGCTTGTCTGAAAGTGCTTGAACCGAATTCTGCAAGTGAGTTAGGAGAGCAGCAGAAGGCACGATTTCTAGGTCTTAATATTTAGTAGGCATATGCTCTGTTACAAATATAGCAGGGCAGTGTATAAATATACAGAAAAGCATGCATTGTTGCGTGTAAGGTAAGAAAGAGTTGTGGGAAAGGTTTTCCAAAAATTCATCCCTTAAAAACTTCAGCTTCATGGATATTCCAAAGGATTTCTTTTTGGTTGTCTTCTGCCCCTGCTTAATGAGATTCATTTTCTTTTGATACTCCCAGAAGCTGGGATAGCTGCATGTTCCCAAGGATCTCAGAAAAAAAAACATATTTAGTTTCCAAATATTCCCTATAACAACAACAATAAAAAGCTGGTGGCATGGATAAGATCTCCTGTCATCTCTTCCCGGCATCTGAGCCATCACAGCATCCTCTTCATTCAGTATTGTCTGCAGAAGGCTCAGAAGTGGCTTTCACCAAACAAATGGTATCTCCTTCATGGTCTGCCTCAGGTACAATTTGCTCTTTCCCCCGCATATACATTTCCCGAATGCCATTTACCACATCTGATCCTACTGTGATATTTTCCATGAATGCTTCTGCAAGAAAAGGAGATAATTGTTTGTCAAGTTCCCTTGATCTTAAAACTCATTACTGGGTTTCCATCATAGACTTATAGAATTGGAAGAGACCACATGGGCCACCTAGTCGAGCCCCCTGCCATGCTGGAAAAGTACAATTAAAGCACCCCTGCCAGATAACCATTCAGTCTCTGTTTAAAAGCTTCCACCACACTCCGAGGCAGAGAGTTCTACTGTTGAACAGTCATCACGGTGAGGTAGTTTTTCCTAATGTTTAGGTAGAATCTCCTTTCCCGCAAATTTGAACCCTTTGCTCCAAGTCCTTGTCTCCATGGCAGTAGAAAACAAGGCCTTTTAGATATCCAAACGTGGTGATCATGTCTCCTCTCAACCTTCTCTTCTGCAGGCTAAACATGCCCAGCTCTTTAAATCACTCCTCATATGGCATGATCTCCAGACCTTTGGTCATTTTAGTTGCCCTCCTCTAGACACCTTCCAGCTTGTCAATTTCCCTCTTAAATTGTGGTGCCCACAATTGGACACAGGGTTATTCCAGGTGATGTCTGACCAAAGCAGACTAGAGAGGCACCATGGCTTCCCTTGATCTAGACCATTGGTTCTCAACTTATGGGTCCCCAGATGATTGGGTCTTCAACTCCCAGAAATTCTAACAGCTGGTAAACTGGCTAGTATTTCTGGGAGTTGTAGGCCAAAACACCTGGGGACCCACAGGTTGCGAACCACTGGTCTAGACACTATACTCTTTTTGATGAAGCCCAAAATCCCATTGGCCTTTTTAGCTGCTGCATCACACTGTTGGCTCATGTTCAACTTGTCAACTAAGACTCCAAGATCTTTTTCACATGGACAGTTGTCGAGCCATATGTCACCCATCCTTTATCTGTACATTTTGTTTTTTTCTGCCTAAGTGTAGTATCCTACATTTCTCCTTGTTGAAATTCATTTTGTTAGTTTTGCCCCAGCTCTCTAACCTGTTGTGGTCATTTTGAATTCTGATCCTGTCTTCTGGAGTATTAGCTATCTCTCCCAATTTGGTGTTATCTGCAAGGTTGAAAAGCATGCCCTCTCAACCTTCCTCCAAGTCATTAATAAAGATGTTGAACACTTTCCTTGAAGTCATATCACAGGTTTTCTTGGCAAGATTAAATTATTGGGTTTGGACAGTTGCCTTTGCTTTCCTCCATAAAAATGGGTTTCCATCAGAGATCAACAGAGGTTTGAACCATGATCTAGGGAAGAGCATAGATGCAGCTCTGAGTAATGGTTTGAGCATTGAACCATGACTCTGGAATCATGGTTCAATGCTCAAGCCATTACTCAGTGCTACATCTATGCTCTTCCATTGAACTCTGTATACTCTTAAACTTTATAATTCCATTACATCCTAGTTTCAGCTCCCTGCAATCTTCTGCACCTTCCTGCATAACACTACTCCTTCAACATCATCCATCTGATGATACTTTTCTCCAGAAAGTGGATGGTGTTACATAGTTCCTGATCCACATTTCTGAAAATCTTCAAGTTTCCTGTCCATGCTGATTGTTCTTACTTATCTGCCCCACCCTTTTCAAAATCAAGCTATCAATAAAACAAATATTTTTTTAAAAAAAACTCGAAGAGCCCTTTAGGTAAAGGTTTTCACCTGGCATTAAGTCTAGTCATGTCTGACTCTGAGGGTTGGTGCTCATCTCCATTTCTAAGCTGAAGAGCTGGTGTTGTCCGTAGATACCTCCAAGGTCTTGTGGCCAGCATGACTACATGAAGCACCGTTTCCTTCCCGCCAGAGCGGTACCTATTGGTCTACTCACATTTGCATGTTTTCGAACTGCTAGGTTGGCAGAAGCTGAGCCTAACAGCGAGAGCTCACCCCACTCCACAGATTCGAACCTGCAACTTTTCAATCAGCACGTTCAGCAGCTCAGCGGTTTAACTCACTGTGCCACCGGGGACTCCAAACCTTTTAGTATACCAATAAAAGTTGTTCCCCATTATTGTTGTGAATGGTCTAGTGTACCTCCAAGTCAGTTTGGTTTTACAAAAGTTTCAACACTGCTCATACATTGAATGGTAAGTCAACACTTCTGTAAAACCCACTGATTCAATGAGTCTACTCTAGGAAGGAGTACAAGTAACATTCAGGATTTGGATTTTGTATTTATGGCTTCTTTTGATAGAAGAAGAATAAAAAATAATTCCAATAATTATTTGGGGGGGGGGGGGTTACTGATCAATAATGCCAGTTTGTGTCCTGATAGGGAGCTATAATGTCATACCAAACATAGAGGTGATACATTAATTCTGTTTGTCGATGGTGATTTGTGTAAGCTACTCTAGTCATTTAGCAGATAGAGACAAGTTCTGATAACCAAGATTTTTTTAAAAAAAATACTGTTGGCATCTTCTTACCTCTTCTGTGGCCAAAGGGATTCACAACAAATCGTTTCCCTCTCTTTTTCCTCATGTAGAACAGAATTCCAACAATAATTACGATGATAGCTAAGAGACCCAGAATCACCGCAGCAATTGTACCTGAACCTGTGGGGGAGGACAGAAGCAAAATTGAGAATAAGAGATGTCAGATTTGCATAATAAACCCAAGCCATCGCCTCCTCTGGACAGGTAGTTACCTGACGATCCTGCACATTCCGCTCCTGCATAGGAGCCGCAGATGCACTTATTGGGTCCTGCTGGCACAGCCTTGCATTCAGTCAAATTCATCTCTGATCCAGAACACTGGACTTCATCCAGAAAGGCTGAGCCAACACCCATGCCATATTTATTGCCTGTTGGTGCAGACAACGCTGCCCCACAACCCAGCTGTCGGCACACCACCGTGGCTGCTGAGAGTTTCCAGCCAGAGTCACCAATTGTGACCCAAGAGCCGTTGTGTTTGAACTCCACCCGGCCACTACAAGAATTGGGTCCACCGGCCAACTGGATCTCAATTTGGCCTGGAAAACAAAGGGGAAAAGTCACACGTTAGTCCCCACTGTATAAATGACCTGAATGGTAGCATATGTCATGTGAAGTCATCTTACCAAGGAGGCTTTCTTGGTGCCTCATGGGCTACCATCTCCCCTAAACAGATCAAATATTGTCACTTGAATATTAGAACATGCCACAGTCAGAAGCCAGGTTTTGACCCAGACATGTTCTCTAAACAAACCACAATCTATAAAAATATGTCTCTTTGTGACTGAAAAGTACATCTTGTGCCTTGTCCATAAGGGGCTCACATTGGTTATTTCTTGTACATCTAGTTGGAAACAATATGTACAAGCCTGGAACCCCAGGTCTCAGCGGTGGCCAGGGGAGCATTCGTACAGTTAAAATAGTGCACCAGCTGCATCCGTACCTTGGGAAGTCTGATCTAGCCACAGTGGTCCACACCCTTGTTACATCCCAAATAGACTAGTGCAATGCACTCTATGTGGGGTTGCCTTTGGAGACTGTTCGGAAACTCCAACTAGTCCAACAGGGGGCAGCCAGATTACTAACTGGAGTGACATACAGAGAGCATACCACTCCCTTGTTGTGTCAGCTCCATTGGCTGCCGGTCCATTTCCAAGCATAATTCAAAGTGCTGGTCTTAACCTATAAAGCCCTATACTGTTACAACCCAGTTTACTTGTCCAAACATAGCTCCCTCTATATCCCACCTCGAACTTTAAGAAAGTTCGGGGAGGCCCTAATCATGATCCTGCCTTCTTGGTGGGGATGAAAGACAGGGCTTTCTCGGTGGTGAGCCCCCACTTCTGGAACACCCTCCCCAGCGCGATTAGGTCAGCTTCATCCCTCCTCTCCTTCAGGAAGAAGCATAGATCATGGTCCTGGGGCCAGGCATTTAGGGAGCAGACTTGATAGCGATTGCAATGTTTATGTGAACTGACAATGGACAGGCTCTGAGAAAGTCTTGGGGTGCTGACATGGTTGTTGATAATATTTTTAAATTGATTTTAACGTAATGTTTATACATTTTATTTAATGTGTAATGTTATGATATGTTGTGCATGTATTTGGTATGTGTTGGCATCTAATTGCCATTTTAAGCCACCCTGAGTCCCCTTTCAGGGGTTGAGAAGGACAGGGAACAAATGTTGGAAATAAATAAAATAAAATATTAACACTGCTTGAATATAGTGTTACTGGGAGCCAACAATGGGAGGTCGGTTGCCTTCCTAGAAGTCAATTTGGTCACAATTTGTCTTTGTCTACTCCTGCTGGCCATTTTTCTAGTCAGAATAGTTTTCTCCTTGTTTCTTCACTCCCTTTCAATTTTCTAGATACTACTACTACTAACACAAATAACAATAATAATACTTTATTTGTAGTCCACCTTATCTCCCCAAGGGGATTCAGGGTGGCTTCCGGCATAATAAAGAGAAACATTAAATGCCTGTATAAAACTGAAGTAAAAATATAAACAACAAATGATAAAATACATTATATAAGTTAAGACAAGTAATTTAAATTAGGGCTCTCTGATGAGTGTACGTCACTCTCGTTGCTCCCCTAGGATGGTCTGAAAGAAGGGCCACTATTTCCACCTTTGCAGGGTGCCACCTTTAGAAGGTGGGTGAGTTCCCAGCGATATGGCCTTCTGGTAATGTCCCAGATTGAGGCAGGAGAAGCAGCAACAGGATTCACTCCTTCCCACAGATGCCTCCACAGCCTACTTGGGGCTTGGGAATGACTAATGGCCAGCAAGTATGAGTACAATGGGCAGAGATGAAGTCATGGATTCATAACCCAATTCAGACTAGTCTCCACCCAGCACAAAAAGAAAAAGAAAAAATAAATTTAAATTAAATTTACAGATATAGCTGTAAGGGGAAATGCCCATGAAGAATCTTGTGGAGGAATTTTTAGAGGGGAGGATGAAGGAAGTATTGGCAAAGCAGATATACACCTACTGATTTATTTACTAAAAGCAACACCCTCCTAATTGGTCTCAGCTGGGTTTACTCCCATTATTAATTTTAAGTTAGGGTTTTATATCAAGCATCTGTGTGAAACCTGTAGTTTGCACCTTGAAGGAGTTACCTGAGCATACCACACTTGCATCCTCTGCGTGGTCACAGTCGTGTTCTCCCACGGAGCGGCCGCCACATTCTTTGAGGGATTTTTCTGTCCCCGTGCAGTTTACATCGTCCAGGACAATGGGGCCTGGACCACGTCCAAAATGTGCTCCGTGGGGGGCCTCCAAAGCAATGCCACAACCCAGTTGCCTACAGATAACAGTGGCATCTGGCAATCCCCATCCGTCGTCGCATACAGTTCCCCACTGCTGCTGGTGGAAAACCTCAACTCTTCCGGCACAAGAATGTGGACCATCTTGTAGTCTGATGTTCCCCACATTCAGGGTGGGTGATGCTAGAGAGTCAAGCACGATATATTCAATACAAGTATAAACATATGTATGAATAAATCTCTATCCATGCTAAGAAAGGTGAATCCGTTGGCTAAGAATGGTCTTTGAACATTTGAATCTAGCCACTGAAGACCCTGCTAATCATGGTGAAGATTGAAAAATGGTACAAAAAGTGTATTATCACCCAGTAGGGATTAGGTTATACACAGCTAAGACATGTCACAGTGTGTTTTCAATGGACAGGGCAAGTTTTAGGCAGTTGACACTGTTTGGAAAAACTCAGTGAATGTGAGGATGCCAAAACAACAGCAAAGCTAGGAAGTCAGATTTCAAAGCAGGAGAGGGAAAGATAAGGCTGTCCATCACAACATTTCTTATTTCCTCAAGGTACAATAACTTTAACTTATTTTTCTTTAATTGTGTCTTTCCTTAAAGCAGTGGTTCTCAACCTGTGGATCCCCCAGGTGTTTTGGCCTACAATTCCCAGAAATCTCAGCCATTTTAGGATTTCTGGGAGTTGAAGGCCAAAACATCTGGGAACCCACAGGTTGAGAACCACTGACTTAAAGTATTAAAGGGGAAGACAGATTATCACCTCTCCCATACAACATACTGATGTCCCAACATCTGCTCTCTTCATGGTATAGGAAATTGGCATAGAAGGCATTGTCAGAAATATTAAATATTTACTAGGTATTTTTAACGGCGCTCCATGCAGTCATGCCGGCCACATGACCTTGGAGGTGTCTACGGACAACACTGGCTCTTCGGCTTAGAAATGGAGATGAGCACCACACCCCAGAGTCAGACATGACTGGACTTAATGTCAAGGGACTACCTTTACCTTTTTATTTTTAATTACAAAAATGGGAGTCAAGCATTGAAAGGGTTAAATGGATACAATCATTCAGCAAAAGCTGCAGTTCAATATAAGCAGGTGTGTGCCGTCACACCCAGACCCTATAAAATCAAAACTAAGATGTGCTTCTCTCTTTGTCTGGGTGGACTGCGGGGTCTTTCTTTAAAAGCTCAAAAATTCTCAGCAACTGAGGCCACTTCAGGTTTGGAACATCAAAACAGAATATTTATTTCTCAAAGTCCTTGCAGACTTGGCACAGCTTGTCAAAGTTACAAACAAAACAGTCAATTGGTGAAACCATACAGATTTTCTTTCTTTCTTTTTTCTTCAGTTACTGAGGTAACTCTTCCCCAAATGGTAGAAAATATCCTGGGATCCTTTCACCCTAACCCTGAGCTGCTATGGTTAGAAAAAACAGGGGGGTTTCCCTATCTATAGCTCAAGGTTAGTTTTGGAGATAAAGTAATGCTCAATAATATTGAACTCAATATCTATCTATGATTCAATAAGCTTCTCTATCTATCTTTCCATCTATATGACTTAGTTAATTAACTTCTCTATATCTCAGTTGCTATCTATAACTCAATTATATCTCAATTGCTGTTCTATCTATCTCAATTAGCTTCTTTATCTATATAACTCAATCCTCAATTCGCAATTAGACCCAATATTACTCAATCATATCTCAATTGCTATTCTATCTCAATTAGCTTCTTTATCTATAGTATCTCAATTGTACTTACAATGATTTTTTTCAGAGCTACCTGCCTAACCAACAGCACATCTGAAGCTTTCTTTCTCCACACTGAAGGAGGCAGGGAAGATTCCAAAATGGAGACCTCAAACCCTAGGAAAAAGGGCGGTCTCTAAACCCAAAGAGATACTTTCCTAAACCAATAGCTTCAAAAGGGCCTGCATGCTGGCTTTGTAGACTCTGATACTGTTTAACTTCCAGGGTGCTGCTGGGTCTGTAGCAGCCCTGGGGAAATGCAAAAGAACACTATCCCATGCAACTAAAAGGTAACGCAAACTATGCTCCTGGAAGACGGAACAAGGTGTGCCCTTAGTAGCTTCAGTCTGTGAGCGGTCTCTGTGGAAGGACTTCAGTGTGTTAGTAGGCCTCAGTATGAGTAGGCCTCAGTGTTTGTTTGCCTCAGTGTGAGAGAGAGGCGTCAGTTTGAGAGCCCTGTGTGAGGCAGGCCTCAGTGTGATGTAGGTCTTAGTGTTAGTAGGCCTTGGTATGAGTAGGCCTGGTGTTGGGGATTCCTCATCTTCGGAAGAAGAAGGGGAGCAGGGAAGTGCTCAGGAATTGGAGGGAGAAGAAGAATCAGACAATGAGGCTTTGCAAGTGCCTACATTTTTAGAGAGACGAAGGGAGACAGAGCACAGACGGCGGTCAGCTCGAATAGCTGCTAAAAATGCTGAGCTAATTAGGAGACACCTAGCCCCTGCTGTGTGGGGTATAAATCAGAAGCAGAAGCAGTCGGCTTCTGCTGCTAACAACTACTCTGTTGCTGACTGAACCTGCTTTGTGTCTGCTGCTAAGGACTTCATGATCTTTACCTATTGTCTGCTGTTTCTTTTGGGACTTTTGGAAGAGACTTTCATCTGTGTCTGCATTAAGACTTCCTTGTTTTTTCAATTGCATTTGCTTATCATTCTGTTTGCTGAAGTAAAGCATTTTTCTTTTACTTTCAGCCTTGTATTAAGGCTGTTTTTGAAGAGCAAAACAGGACTCCTGGTATGTGAGAAGCTTCAATGAGAAAAAGGCCCTGGTTGAAGGCCATTGTGTGTGAAGGCTGCTGTGTGTAAAGCTACTGTGTGAAGCTCCTATGTAAGTTCGGTGTGAGAAGAGGCTCTGTAAGAGCAAAACTGTTTATCTGCATGAGAAAGAAGCCCAGCATGGAAGCAAAGAAGGAAGTATAAAAAATGCCTCACAATGGGCAGTAACAATAGAATTAGGTCGTTTGAGTGACATGAAGCATCCTCCCTCTATGTTGTCTATCTAACTTTTCATTTGCATATCCCTCACATCTAACATAGATGTTTGCCATCATTTCACTAATTTCTTGTCCCATTGTTTCCTGGTCATGTTTAACAAACATTCAAAGTTACTGTGGTTGATTACCTGAACAAATAACTCCTGCATCATGCCTGTGGTTGCAAGTATTTGTCCCTTGCCAGTTTATATTGCACTCATGGAGAGTAACTTCGGAGCCTTTGCAGTTGATGTCATCAAAACAGACGGAGCCTGATCCAGGTCCAAAATGAGCTCCACCTGGGGCTGATGAAGCGATTCCACATCCCAGTTGACCGCACAGAACTGAAGCAGCATTTAAATCCCAGGTTCGGTCGTATATAGTTCCCCATTGATCATTGTGAGGTGATCGAATCTCAACTCTCCCACTGCAGCGATTTGAGCCATTGATCAGCCTGACATTCTCTGAGAAGAGAGTGAAAAGCAATGGGGAAAAAATGAAGATTAGACCTTACTGGGAATAAACCCAAATGACTCTAAACGTGTGCAGATTTCTAACAATTTTTTCTATAGAGAAGGGCAACTGCTTGGGTGAAGATTGGCTTTGAGATCGGCAGGGGAGGCCCTTCTCTCAGTTCCACCAAAATCTCAAGTGTGATTGGTGGGGATGAGAGAGAGGGCCTTCTCTGTAGTGGCTCCCCATCTCCAGAATACCCTCCCAAAAGAGATTAGGTTGGCCCCACCCATACTCCTTCCGATCCAGCCTAAAATCATGGATTTTAAAGCAGGCTTTTGGCCTCGAGTAGGCTGAAATGGACCCATATGAGGTTGACACTTTGGCACTTTAGTTGTGAATTGAAGCCAGCAAGTTTTAACCACAGGTGGTCTGCATTTTAAACTGTTTTTTTATTGTAATTTATGTATTGATAGTGGTTGTTTTTATGACTTTTATGTGATATTGTTTTTATACTCATGTACCCTTTATGTTATATATTTATTTATTTATTTACATTATTTCTATCCCGCCCATTTCAGCCCGAAGGCGACTCAGGGCAGTATACACAGTCGGCACAATTCGATGCCAAAACAATGTACTACACTTGTAGTGCCTTGTAAGCTACCCCGAGTCCCTTTGGGGAGATGGTGGAGGGATATAAATAAAGATGATGATGATGATGATGATAGTAGAGTCTCTCTTATCCAACCTTCACTAATCCAACATTCTGTATTATCCAACGCAGTCTGCCTCTCGCCTGGATCCACAGGTGAGGGAAGGGGAGTGTATATTTACCTGTGGAATAATGTCCAGGGTGGGAGAACGAAATAAAACTTATCTGTTTTGGTGCTAAATTTGTAAATACAGTAATTGCTACATAACGTTACCATGTATTGAACTGCTTTTTCTGTTGATTTGTTGTTAAACATGATGTTTTGATGCTTAATTTGTAAAATAATAATGTAATTTGCCATTTAATAGGCTTTTCCTCCATCCCGTCTTATTATTCAACATTTTCCCTTATCCAACGTTCTGCCAACCTGTTTATGTTGGATAAGCGAGGCTCTACTATATTATTATTATTATTATTATTATTATTATTATTATTATTATTATTATTATTATTACCTGGTCCTCTCAGCCACACGGACTACCAAAAATATCAGTAGGAGTGTCTACTTCTGGTTTCCAAACATTGATATTGTAAAGCAATATCATATAACTGTGAGCTGTTCAAAAGTTTCTAGAAGCTACCTTTTCTGGAAGCTTCTAGAAGCTTCATCCAGCTGTAACCACCAAAAAAACAGCTATGTTTTGTCAAGGGACGTCAAAACTGCTAAACATTTTACTGTTGTTTAAGGCTGGATCTGCAGGGCCATCTAATGCAGTCTGAATCTGCATTATACGTTCAGTATAGACCCATATAATGCATTTTGACTGGATTTAATTGCTTTGTATGAGTCTTCAGGGCCATATAATGCAGTCTGATCTGTATTAAATGGTCAGTGTAGATAGGGCCTCAGATAGCATCTCAAATATCTTCTGGCAGGCTTAGTCCTATCTGAAAACAAAGCTGTGACTGGGCAAGTTATGGCTCAAATTATACCCAAGAGCAGAATGATACTTAAAAAATACTTTATATTTTTACTGTTTATTTATTGAATTTTACTTATGTTAAATGTTTTAATTGTTTTTATGTTATTGCAGGTATTGAATTGTGCCGTTTGTAAACCACCCTGAGTCGCCCTCAGGCTGAGAATGGTGGTATATAATTATAGTAAATAAATAATAAATAAAGAGTCTAAAACAAAACCTTGAGGTTTTTTTTCCATTGATCTCTCTAAATAAACAACATTTCCCAACATAAAAAGGGGCTGTCACAATAGTCTTGGTAGCTTCAATGCCTTCAAGTATTGTAGCATACACTTGTCTGCATTCCCAATGAAGAACACAAATGCACATCTTTTCCTTACAGAAAAAATGTGTCATGCCCACATGATAGATGTCATAGGATTTTGTTACCTTTAGCAAGGAGCTAACATCAACAAGGCAACATGGACTTAGGAAGAACCCTGCTGAATCAGGCCAAGGATCCAACATTCCGCTTCCAACAATAATCAACCAGATGGACATGGGATGCCCACATGTGAAACATGGGGACAGTAGCTATCTTTTTTTTTTTTGTCTTCTAGCAGTTGGTATTCAGTGGGCTTCAGAGGGAAAATGTAGACTAAAGCTTTAGTACTTTAAACATATAGCTGAAAGAGACAATTCAATTGAAGACCAGGAATATCCTAGTAGATTATGGACAGCAGGACAGACCTTCTATTGGAGAGTGTTGCATAAAAAGATTACCTGAACATATAACACCAGCATCTTCTCCATGATTACAATCATTGCTTCCCCAAGGCTTGGCCGTGCAAGAAGAGAGAGATGTTTCTGTTCCTGTACATTCCACATCGTCCATCCAGATAGGATCAGCTCCACGTCCAAATCGAGCCCCACGGGGAGCGGAAAGGGCTGTTCCACAACCAAGGTACCGGCACACAACCACGGCCTCATTTATGTCCCAGCTGTCATCGCACACAGTTCCATACTGGTGCAGGTGAAAGACCTCCACCCTACCAGAACACCGATGTGAGCCATTGACCAACCTCAACTCCACTGGGTCTGAAATGGTAAAAGAAAAATGTTAGAAATACTGAAAGTCTGCTTTTGAAATGGCAGGGAGAAGGTTTGAGGAAAAAAGACAAAAGAGAGTTCCTGAGGTCTGTAAAAGCACAGTTTATTCTCGGTCGGCGCCAACCAGATATGGACCCTGCTGGTGTTCCAGAAAACAGAATACTGAACAAAAGAATTGTCTTAGTTTATATACCCTTTAAAATAATATGCATGAATCATACAAGCCTCACAATGTGTGTCACAAAATTCCACTTTTACATTGATTTCAATAGCATATTTTAACTTCAACACTTTCAATCTTCCATTAAGCACCTTTATCTAAAAAGCTGCTCATTAGTAGACTATAGCACCGGCTACTGATAGCAACAAGAGCTTTCATCCATCTTAAGATAAGTCCTTCCTGAAGAAGCCTCTTGATAGCCAGGCTCATTAATCTTACGATAAGCCCTGCTTGGTACGAGTCCTGATATTTGCCAGATGCCTTTAGACATTCCTTTCCTGGACCCTGACCTCTTTCTGGCCTCTTTGTGGCATCTTAATTTGCAGCTTTTAAGAAGAGAATATTTTCCCAAGTGAAGGGAAGTTCGTGCATACATACACATCCTTTGTGGTTTCATTTATATTTTCTAATTCCTACTTCTAATATGGTTACATCCAATATATTTTCCAATATGTGTATTATGTATTTTCAAGATACCTATGAGCATAGGTAAAAGACTACAAAAGGTACCAGGCATGTTTCAGCCTGTGTCTAAAATAGAAAATTGTCTAATCCTGGATGCCTTGGAAAGAAACTTGAGTCACAGTCAGGATCACATGGGGAAGATCAGCACCAAGTAAAAACTTCACATAAAATTTCACTTGACTGGCTGGTAAGTTTCTCAGTAGGGGACTAATTATGTAAACTGCATGAAAACAGAATATGGTAGATGCATTCTACTTCCTGTTTGTTATATGGGCAGAGTCTTTCATTATATCGGATATCCGCAAATCCGCAAATCTCCCACGCAACAGTTCAGACGGGAACACATTACACCTTGCCTTGGAAAATAGGCAGCGGTATTTGGCCACAGTCAAGTTCTTTAGATAATTTGCTGCATGGAAAGGCCCAACATAATGTATGGACAGGGCACTTGGGGAGCAAGATACATATGAACAAGAGTGCAGCTCACAAAAAGCAATATCCCATATACACTGTCCTATTTCCCAGGATTTGATCCTATATTATCTTTTTATATGAGTCTACACTGCCAAAATATTTGGGATAAGCAAATAATCGAGGATCAGATCCTGGGATATAGGAAGTGTAGATCCAGCCAAGCTTTTTAGAATGCTTTTTTTCATGTCAGAAGCAACTTGAGAAACTGCAAGTTGCTTCTGGTGTGAGAGAATTGGCCATCTGCAAGGACGTTGCCCAGGGGACGCCTGGATGCTTTAATGTTTTACCATCCTTGTGGGAGGCTTCTTATATGTTCCCACATGGGGAGCTGGAGCTGACAGAGGGAGCTCATCCATGCTTTTGGGGAGCTGGAGCTGACAGAGGGAGCTCATCTGTGCTTTCGCCGGATTCGGACCTCCAACCTGTCGGTCTTCCATCCTGCCGGCACAGGGGTTTAACCTGTTGTGCCACCAGGGTCTCTGGTGAATTTTAGAATGCTGAGAGGAGGACACACTTGAATTTCTATCTTGAAAGATGTCTAATGTGTGCTAGAATGGAGCAGA
This sequence comes from Anolis sagrei ordinatus, assembly GCF_025583915.1. Taxonomy (NCBI): domain Eukaryota; kingdom Metazoa; phylum Chordata; class Lepidosauria; order Squamata; family Anolidae; genus Anolis; species Anolis sagrei. The sequence goes on along the minus strand of NW_026847660.1, from coordinate 25,183,723 downwards.
CTGTCTTAGAATGAGATCTAAAAGAAGGCCACTGGTGTTGAGCAGAAAGAGCAGCAGATTCATGGGGAAAGGAAGGAGTCCTACAGATAACCTGGCTGCAAACTGTTACACAATAAGCATAGATTACCTGCACACTCGACACCAGCATCTTCTCCATGGTTGCAGTTGTTGTGTCCCCAGCTGCTTGCTGAGCAATCTCTAAGGGAAGTTTCTGTTCCTAAGCAGTTTACATCATCCAGCCAGATTGGCCCTGTCCCTTGTCCGTAGAATGCTTTTGTGTGAGCTTTCAAAGGGACGCCACAGCCCAGTTCCCTGCAGACAACTTCTGCCTGTTTAGAGCCCCAACGGTCATCACACACGGTCCCCCATTCCTGGTCATGGAATATTTCCACTCTCCCTGAACATCGAGTTGTGCCGTTTGTCAGCCGGAGTTCTAAAAGGAAGCCAAACATTGTTAGAAGACAGGCATATTGCCACAGTTCATGGACATTTAATTATTGAAAATCATAGAATCAGAGAGTTGGAAGAGATTTCATGGGCCATCCAGTCTAACCCCCTGCCAAGAAGCAGGAAAATTGCATTCAAAGCATCCCCGACAGATGGCCATCCAGCCTCTGTTTAAAAGCCTCCAAAGAAGGTTGGCCAATGTCTCATAAAAAGCTTGAATGAGCTTCCTGCCCCCCATAAAGGGGAAGGAGAAAGAAGCATTCCCTCTTCATCTATTCCACTGCCAAAGCAATCTGCTGGTGCTTGTAGGAAGAACCCTCTCCAAAAAGCAAAGAAATTATTAAACTTCAGCTATCATCAGGATGCAGTTGCTCACACTGGGCATTTAATACATAGATGAGCTAACAGTGTTGGGGTGTAGTCTTCTTCTATAACAGTTTGGAGGGGGAACTTCTGCTTGTCCACATACAATGGGGTCAAAACCATGTGGCATTTCAGAAGTTGTGGGCTTGCATCTAGAACAGTGTTTCTCAATCTGAGGGTTGAGATCCCTGTGGGGGTCACAAGGGGATGTCACATGGATCACCCAAGATCATCAGAAAGTACTGTAGTTTCTGTTGATCATGGGTGTTCTGTGTGGGAAGTTTGGCCCGATTCTATCATTGGTGGGGTTCAGAATGCACTTTAATTGTAGATGAACTATAAATCCCAGCAACTACAACTCCCAACTGTCAAGGTCTATCTTCCCCAAATTCTACCAGTGTTCACATTTGGAGTTATAGGAAATATAGATATTTATTTATGCATATATTGTACGTACTTTACCAGCACTGAAATGAAAGGAAAATCAGGCTCTCTCTGTATTAGAAAGCCAAGCTGACAGGACAAAGGGAAGCTGAATTATCTGTGTCCAGGCACAGCAAATGGGGGAAGAGAAGGGGGCCTGTTATCTATACATTCCAGAGAGACCTGGTACGGCTTAGCACAGGCCCCTGATGGTTGTGAGCTGCTTTAGAAAAAAATATAGAGACATGCCTCTTGCATGTTGGAAGATCAAATTTGATATTTCTATTATGCTTAAAGTGATGTAGTGATGATGTTACGTATGTAGAAGCCTGTTTATTTGTTTGCCTGCATTTGGAGAGGTATAAAAGGCAAAGTCAATGCCTTTATCCTCACTCTGGTTTGCTTTTGGATGAGAGTCCACTCCAAAGTCTCAGCTGACAATAAAACCGTACTTTTCTTTCTCCCGAAAGGATCCCTCTTGGTATTATCTCTCCTATCTGCTGCTACAGGCATATTGAGGATTTGTGCCAAGTTTGATCCAGATCCAGCATTGCTTGAGTCCACAGTGCTCTCTGGATGTAGGTAAACTACAACTCCATACCTCGAGGTCAATGCCCACTAAACCATTCCAGTATTTTCTGCTGGTCATAGGAGTTCTGTGTGCCAAGTTTGATTCAATTCCATCGTTGGTGGAATTCAGAATGCTCTTTGATTGTAGGTGAACTATAACTCCCAGCAACTACAACTCCCAAATGGCAAAATCAATCCACTCCCAACCCCACCAATATTCAAATTTGGGCATATTGGGTATTTGTCCAGTGAATGAAAATACATCCTGCATATCAGATATTTACATTATGATTCATAACAGTAGCAAAATTATTGTTATGAAGTAGCAATGAAAATAATTTTATGATTGGGGGTCACCACAACATGGGGAACTGTATTAAGGGGCCATGGCATTAAGAAAGTTGAGAACCACAGATCTAGAAAGTTCATAATTCCCACTGTTTAGGAACTGTAATTCAATTATTGCTAGAGCTCAAGGAGATAGACTTGACTCAATTGGATCTTGGTAGGTTAACGCCTTTGTTAGTCTTATTGAAACAATGGGTCTATTATGTGCCATCCTAGCTTATGCTTTCTTCCTCACTAAAAACATTTGCTGACTGGACGACATTCTGATATTGCTTGGCCACATGTATCCCGGTTCTCATCTGTGAACTGTTGGAAGGCATGCAGTATAGCACTGTTTAATGCCAAGACATTACCTGAACAAACAGCACCAGCATCTTCTCCATGGTTGCAATTATGGTCTCCCCAAGCTTTAAGGCGGCAGTCCCTGAGAGCAGCTTCTGTCCCTTTACATTTGACATCATCCAGCCAGATAGGATCAGCTCCTCTTCCAAAGAGGGCTCCTCTTGGGGCAGATTGGGCAACACCACAGCCAAGTTCCCTACACACAACCTGGGCACTGGTCAGATCCCAGCCATCATCACATACTGTCCCCCACTGCTGGTTGTGGAGCACCTCAACTCTCCCAGCGCAGCGGCTTGTTCCGTTCACCAGTCTGACTTCATTTGGGTCTGAAAGAGATAAAGATATAGTTAGTTCTCCCAGGTTTTCATCCTCTTAGCTATGGGACTGGGACATTAGGGAAGTCCAGACATAATATTAAGCTTATTCAAGTGGTTAGTTGGCTATTGTGAAAACAATAGAGATGCAGACTTCTGGTTAGAAGCACCTGATGAACCAACCTGGACACAGCATTTTATTTGAGAACACAGAAATGCTGGACCACTCTCACAACCACCATGTCAGACTACACAGAGAAGCCATTGAAATACACAAGCATGTGGACAATTTCAACAGAAAGGAGGAAACCATGAAAATGAACAAAATCTGGCTACCAGTATTAAAAAACTCTAAAATTACAACAGCACAACACAGAGAGGAAACAAACAAGGACATCTAATCACCTCTCAACAAAAGTTTGCTCGAGGCACTGTCAGGCCATTATATGCTAATCAAGGTGGTCAGTTGAAACATTCACACCTAGCTCCAGCAGATAAGAGTCCTTTGTCTCACCCTGGTCATTCCACAGATATATAAACCCTTTTTCCTAGTTCCAACAGACCTCACTACCTCTGAGGATGCTTGCCATACATGCAGGCGAAATGTCAGGAGATAATGCCTCTAGACCATGGCCATATAGCCCGAAAAAACTAAAACAACCCAGTGATTCCAGCTAGGAAAGCCTTCGACAATACCATTTGAATCACTCTCAAAGGACATTGTGTGAGTCAATGCAACTGTTCACATGACTGTATATATGTTGATCTACATAGCAAAAAGTAAACACCTTATTATTTACTTCTTCTTTTTTTTGTCGTGTCAGGAGCAACTGCTCCTGTTGTGAGAGAATTGGCCATCTGCAAGGACGTTGCCCAGGGGACGCCTGGATGATTTTTGATGTTTTATCATCCTTGTGGGAGGCTTCTCTCATGTCCCCACATGAGGAGCTGGAGCTAATAGAGGGAGCTCATCCGCCTCTCCCCGGATTCGAACCTGCGACCTGTCGGTCTTCAGTCCTGATGGCACAGTGCTTTAACCCACTACGCCACTGGGGGCTCCTTTTTTTTATTTACTGATTATTTACTGATCATATGCTTGGCATATCTTTTCTCCAACAAGACAATGTGTGGATTGGTAAAAACATGAACTACACATTATTTTCACTCCAACTCACGACTCAAATCATCAGGAACAGATGGTCAAGGGGCAGGAATGTGGAGGCATCTCACACAATCATAAAACTGGAGAGACTACAAGCATCATCTAGTCCAACCCCCTGCCATCTAGGAAAATACAATCAAAGCACCCACAACAGATGGCCATCCAGCCTGTACTTAAGTAGAGGGGGTTGGTGCTTCTTTTCAATTCTCCTGAGATGGACTAAGCTCTTGACTTTCTCAGAGAAGGGGATAGTTCCTTTTTTGATAAGTTAAAATATAAAATCTCTTCTGTGGCCCCCCGACTTTGGAACTCCTTACCTGAGGAGATCAGGAAAGCCCCTTCACTAGAAATGTTTAAAAAGAACCTCAAAACCTGGCTTTTCCGCTGTGCCTTTAGTGAGTAGGTGCACAGCATGATATTTTGCACCCCTCAACGTTTTCTGCTAATGGAGTTTGTGCCCTCCAAATAGGGTGTCCAGCCTCACAACTCTGTGTTTTATGAGTTCGTTATAAACGTCCTGCTCCTATTTTATCTCATTATATTTTGTTAACTGTTTTTATCCTGAATATGTGGCCCGCCCATTGTCATCACTCCTGTGATTGTGCTTATTGGAATGTTTATTTTATGATTTTCTTTCTTTTTTCTTTTTAATGTCATTTTGATAATGTTGTTGCTGTCTGTTGTATATGTAAGCCGCTCCGAGTCCCCATCGGGGAGATGGTGGCGGGGTAGAAATAAAGTTGTTTATTATTATTATTATTATTATTATTATTATTATTATTGATATTAATATTACAATACTTATATTGAGTTTTGAATAAATCGTCCCATGTTTTGGGGGGGGGGGGTTTAATAAAATCTGACCCTCATATATGAGTATACAGAGTAGTAAGAAAAACAATAGTATTAGTATATCTTGTAGCTAAATTGTAACTTTCCACATGTTACCATGCTCAAAAGTAGCACTGACCTGCCTTAAAAGGTTTAAAGTGCATTGAAGATCAAAAAATAAGACCCAGGGTTTGGGAGATTGTTGTTAAGCCAATAGTGCAAATGCTTCATTACACCCTGATGGGAGACAATGGTTTAATTGAATGCTGGTGGTTTTTTATGGCTAATGGCTGCTTTCTACCTTTTGCTCATCTCACTTTTTTCTATCACTTTCATACTCATAAGTGTGGAATGACAGTTCAGTGGGTTCTGTTACTAGCTGATAAAGTGGAGGGAGGCCCTGGCAGCGCATTGGGTTAAACTGCTGAGTTGCTGAACTTGCTGACCAAAAGGTCGGCGGTTCAAATACGGAGAGCGGGCAAGCTCCCGCTGTTAGACCTGGCTTCTTCCAACCTAGCAGTTTGAAAAAATGCAAATGTGAGTAGATCAATAGATACCGCTCTGTTGGGAAGGTAACAGCGTAGTCATGCTGGCCACATGACCTTGGAGGTGTCTATGGACAACGCCGGCTCTTTGGCTTAGAAATGGAGATGAGCACCATCCCCCAGAGTTGGACATGACTAGACTTAATGTCAAGGGGAAACCTTTACCTTTACTTTAGAGTGGAGCTTATGGAATGAAGCTAAGTTCCATTGCATGGCAGGAAGTCAATGCTACTCTAAAGACAAAGATTGTCTTGTTTGAAGTCTGCTATATTATTTCTGGCATTGAATGGAATCACTTCCTTTGGAAAAGTTGAACCATTCAACTCATCTAGATTCTGGGAAATATGCATTGAGGGTTGGGACACTCGCTGTAAGAAAATATTTGACCTTGATCTCGGGAATCATTTCTAATGGCATCACATCACACCAAAATACCTGAGCACTCCACACTTGCTTCCCCACGATGGCTGCAGCTGTGCTGTCCCCAGGGCTTTTTTTGGCATTCGCTCAAAAAGGCTTCTTTTCCTGTGCAGTTCACTTGGTCTAACCATATGATATCGGATCCTTGTCCAAATCGTGATCCTCCAGTTGCCTTCGTAGCTGATCCACAGTCCAGTTCTCTGCACACCACCTGGGCATCATTTAAGTCCCAATCGTTGTCACAAATGGTGCCCCATTGCAGGTTGTGATATACCTCAACCCTTCCCGAACAGCGATTTAAGCCACCCACTAGACGCAATTCTGATGAGATAAAAAGAATTAAACATATTAGCAAAGCTAAAGGTGGTTCTCTGAGTATACCTTTGCCAACAACATTTTTGTGACTGAAAACGAAAAGTAATGTCAACAGACATATCAGATCTACTTAGGCCCCTTCAACACTGGCATTTAAAATCCAGATTATCTGCTTTGAACTGGATTATATGGTAGTGTAGACTCAGATGATCAAGTTCAAAGCAGATAATGTGGATTTTATATGGCAATGTAGAAGGGGCCTTAGGCCACATCTGAAAGCCATGGGCCAAGACTTGCTTTACGAATTCAAACTATGTTGCAGAAATGTAATTCAATGGTGTTAGTGAATTGCAAAGATGCGCATTTGGTTGTTGGTAAGAATGTTACAGTGCATCAGACATTTCTGGTGCACACTGGACACTTGTGATGAGCATTGAATGCCAACTGCTTTCCAACACTTCTTAGCCACTATCCAGATATGAACTGGGAGCAATAATGCCAAGTGTGAGTGTGTTTGCAAGTGTTTAGTTATAGTTGGTCCTACAGAACCCCCAAAATGTTATGTTAATGCTTTGAAAAATGAATTCATTGCAAGTAATTCATTTGTAGTGCGTTAAATCTAAGCACTGTGATACATCAGAATCTGGATAGATTGGGTGAAACCTGAATGTGTGTATGTGGAAAGAAGAGATTAGAGAAGGGATGATAGTAGGATTTGTGTGTCCTTCTTACCTGCACAAGTAACTCCAGCATCTTCTGAATGAGTACAGTCATGTTGTCCCCATTCTTTTGCTGGACATTTGCTGATTGCTTTCTCGGTCCCTGTGCAATTAACGCCATCCAACCAGATTGGACCTGTTCCTTGGCCAAAACGAGAACCTCGTGGGGCTGAGAGAGCTGTTCCGCAGCCTAAATACTGACAAACAACCTTGGCATCCTCAAGATCCCAGTCATCGTCGCAAATAGTTCCCCAAAGTTTCTCATGAAGTATCTCTACTCTTCCAGAACATTTGCTGGGGCCGTTGGTTAATCTGATCTCAGGTGATTCTAAGTAGAATGAAAAGAGAGATAAAGCAGGGACATTTCTAGAGCCATTGTGGCATTCTCGCAGTATACCTGTCCTTTCCTACTTTCTCATTGTAGCTCCAGTGTGGTGTGCTTCCAAATATGTCCCTGATGTGGTGTGACCATGTTTTGTTCAATTTTGAAACCTCTTGGGAACATATACAATGCAAGCGAATTGGCCCAAATCTGGATTGTGATACACTACTTCTTAACCATTACTGAAATTATTTTACACTTTATTATCCATATTTTTAAGGAAACTAGAAAAACCATTTTTTGCTGCCCTCCCTCCTTCTGATCCCTGACAAGCCACATGAACACATTTTGGAAATGACACCACTTCTGGTTTTGACTTTAAATTGAATGGCTTGCGGGGTGTTTGTAGAAGTTGTGAAAGGGGGCAATCCACTCAAAGTGTTATTTTTTTCTGACTGAAAGGATGGCAGTTCGAATATGGAGAGCGGGGAGAGCTCCCACTGTTAGCCCTAGCTTCTGCCAACCTAGCAGTATGAAAACATGCAAATGTGAGTAAATTAATAGGTACGACTTCTCCAGGAAGGTAATGGCACTCCATGCAGTCATGCTGGCCACTTGGAGGTATCTATGGACAATGCCGGTTCTTCAGCTTAAAAATGGAGATGAGTACCACCCCCCAGAGTATGTTACAACTACACCATGTATGGGCAAACCGAGGCCCGGAAGCCAGATGCGGCCCCTTGGGTTCTTTTCTTAGAGACTCCTCTCTCTTACCATCTTATCCTTCCTTCCTTCTCTCTTTCCTTCCTTCTTCCCTACCTCTTTCTCCTTCCCTTCCACCCTTTCATCCTTCCTTCCTTCCCTCTTTCCTTCCTCCTTCCCTTTCATCCTTCCATCCTTCCTTTCCTTTTGTCTTTCCTTTTCTCTTTCTTTCTTTCCTCCTTCCCTTCCCTCCCTCTTTCTCTTTCTATCCTTCCCTTCACCCTTTCATTGTTACTTCCCTCTCTCCCTTTCTCCTTCCTTCCCTCCCTCCCTCCTTTTTGTCTTTCCTTCATTCTCTCTTTCCTTTATCCTTCCCTTCCTTCCTTCCATCCTTCCCTTCCACCCTTCCATCCATCCTTCCTTCTCTCTCCTCGTCTTTCTCCATTCATCCTTGTTTTCCTCCCTTTCGTCCTTCCTTCCTTCTCCCTTTCTATCCTCCTTCCATCACTAGGCAGGCGGCCCTACTACAGGGAGGGCTAGCATGTGGTCCTCACGTTAGAACATTTGCCCATGCCTGGACTAGACTTAATATCAGGGTAAATCTTTACCTTTACCCCTTTGGGGTATTTCTCAACTGGTTTGTAGAGATTTCTGATTTTTTTAAAAAAATAAAATAAAATGATGTATTCAGGGTTTTTCAGAATTTTCTGGATCCTCAGGGCCAAACTAAACATGCCCAATTTCCAAATGTAGTTTTCGGCTTGGTGCTATTGCACCATGGTAAAATGAGCAGATAAGCAGGTAATCCTCCGGGATTTATCATTTCACCAGTATTTTCCATTCCCATGGCATAGTTGTCCTATCAAAGTTCCACAGATGATTACCTGTACATTCCACACCCGCATCCTTGCTATGGTCACATCTGTGCTCCACCAAGGTTTTTGGTGGGCATTTTCTGAGGGTTTCCTCATCCCCTGTGCAGTTCACTTGATCCATCCAGACAGGACCAGATCCTTGGCCAAATTTCGCTGCAGTAGTTGCCGCCAAGGCAGCTCCACAGCCAACTTCCCGGCACACAACATGGGCATCATTCAAGTCCCATCCGTTGTCGCACACAGTTCCCCATCTTTGGTTATGGAGTATCTCAATCCTGCCAGTACAAGGAGTTGAACCACCCATCAGCCGCACCTCTGTCAGAGAGAGAGAAAAAACATAATAAAGGAACATTTCCAATATAGTTAATACTAAAGCAACAGGGTTTCAGAGCATCCAGTGTTGGACTTGGGACAACATTTTTATGGCACATGAACTTAACCCAGTAGGATCAAAATTCTCAGCTTCTACCTTTGTCAGCCACCCACCTAATTTCTTGTGAATATTCACAAACAAGGTACGTGAATGGAGTCCATGCCTTTTAATCTGTTCTCAGAATCCCAGAGGTTTTCTTCCCCTGGTCAGAGATGTTGGCTGTCGCTTATTTTAAACTAGCTTGGGTACCCAGCATTGCCTGGGTTATTTGAAAAAAAATTTAATTATTGTTTTACAAAATGCATAAGGTTGTGGGTGAACTACAACTCACATAATGCCAGTTAACCCCCTGAAAATTCATTAGTTGTTAGAGTTTGGCATGATGGGCAAGTTTGCTCTAGATCAGTGGTTCCCAAGCTGTGGGCCTCCAGATGTTTTGTCTTTCAACTCCCAGGACTGATAAACTGGCTGGGATTTCTGGGAGTTGTAGGGTATTTTTATACCAATAGTCCAAAGGACAACAGAAGCTTTTGGCCAGCCTAAGCTTCACAGGAGAGAAGATTAAGACAACAGAAGCTTTTGGCCAGCCTAAGCTTCACAGGAGAGAACATTAAGACAGTTTGATCTGGCCACAGTGGTCCATGCTCTTGTTACATCCCGAATAGATTACTGCAACGCACTCTACGTGGGGTTGCCTTTGAAGACTGTTCGGAAATTAGTCCAGCGGGCAGCAGCCAGATTACTCACCGGAGTGTCATACAGGGAGCATACCACCCCTCTGTTATGTCAGCTCCATTGGCTGCCGATCCAGTTCGGAGCACAATTCAAAGTGCTGGTTTTGACCTACAAAACCCTATACGGTTCCAGCCTAGCGTATCAGTCCGAACGCATCTCCTTCTACGTCCCACCTTGGAGCTTAAGATCTTCTGGGGAGGCCCTGCTCTCAGCCCCACCTCTATCACAAGTGAGGTTGGTGGGAACGAGGAGCAGGGCCTTCTTGGTGGTGGCCCCTGAGCTGGCAAACGTTGAGCTCTAGATTGGCTTTATTGATTATGATGTATAATTGATTGTTTTAATTGTTTTAATTACTGTTTATATATGTTTATTTTTATCTTATTGTTGTGATGGCATCGAATTGTGCCTTTTGTAAGCCGCCCTGACTCCCCCCTCGAGGGTTGAGAAGGGCGGGGTAGAAGTGCGAGAAATAATAATTTGTAAGCAACAACATATAATCCATTGCTTTCCAGAAAAATGACTGCAACCAGAAAAATCTCCTTTTGTAATGTATTGTTTTAAGTTACCGTATGATAGTCCTGAGTGGAGTTAACCCTTTGTTCATCTTGTTTCAGTAACCTCATTTGGTTATCTTTTCACCTTGCCTCAAAGTGCCTCTGTCTGCTAAGGGTTTTAATCTTAACAGAAGGTACCAGCCTCCGAGTAAAGCCAGATAATATTGTTTTCTCAAAGGCTCAGGCATGCCATCACACCTCCCAAGCATTGCCATTTCTCCCCCCAAATCCTGTTTCATGGGTCTGGCATGGTTGTTATTTTTAATTAATAATTGGAAATACCAAAATTTCAAGATATCACCATTTTGTTTTTCTGTCATTTCCCTATCAAAGCAACCCAATCAGATTTTAAACACTACCTACTATCTTGCTTCCATTGCTGTTCTGATTTCATGCCTTCTATCCTTTTTAAAAGATGTTTTTGTGCCTTTTGAATTAAGTATTTTTATGTGTTGGTAACAAACCAGGTGAAGCTGTCCCTTTTGTGAATCGGTGAGTGCTTCTTTATAGCGTGTCTATCTTTTGGGTTAGCTGAATTTGTGTTTATGTGCTCTAAGCCAATCTTTTTTACTTGCTCTGAGAAGTGTAATGTGAATTAACAGTAGTTTTCAACTGTTAACTATGGTCACATTTCTGTTAACTATTACTGTTCACTTATATTTTTATCTGTTTGTTTGTTTATTGCCTGGCTCTAACAAATAAGACCCATGAATTAAAACAAAGGACATGGTTCTGCTTGTTGCCATTCCTGCTCAGATCCTACCCACAGCAGAGTATTTAATTATCTTTTTAATTATTCGTTTTTTATTCAATACTCTACTGTGGGTAGGATCTGAGCAGGAATGGCAACAAGCAGAACCTACTAAGCACTGGATGAGATAGATTTTATTTCAAGTATCAGTATTATTCGAACTTTAGAGTCACTCAGACAATGACAAAATGTGCATGAGCAAAACTATTCTTATGGTATACTAGCTGTACCCGCTACGCTTTGCTGTGGCCAACCTTCTCTCCTTCTCTCCTTCTTTCCCTCCTTCCTTCCTTCACTCCCTCTTTCCTTCCATCTTTCCTTCTCTTCTTCCTTCCTTCTCTATCTCTTTCCTTCCTTCCCCCTTTTTCTTTCTCTTCTGCTGTCTCTTTTCTTCCTTCTCTCTTTCCTTCTTTCCTTCCCTCCCTCTTTCTCTACATCTTCCCCCTTCCTTCGCTCCCTCTTTCCTTCCTTCTTTCCCTTTTTCTTTGCTTCTCTCCTTCCTTCCTTCTCTAACTTTCCTTCCTTCCCCCTTTTTCTTTCCTTCCCTCTTTCTCTCCTTTCTTCCCTTCTTTCATTTTTCTTTCCTTCTCTTCTTCCTTCCTTCTCTATCTCTTTCCTTCCTTCCCCCTTTTTCTTTCTCTTCTGCTGTCTCTTTTCTTCCTTCTCTCTTTCCTTCTTTCTTCCCCTCCCTCTTTCTCTACATCTTCCCCCTTCCTTCGTTCCCTCTTTCCTTCCTTCTTTCCCTTCTTTGCTTCTCTCCTTCCTTCCTTCTCTAACTTTCCTTCTTTCCCCCTTTTTCTTTCCCTCCTTCTTTCCCTCCTTTCTTCCTTCTCTACCTCTTTCCTTCGTTCCTTTTCTCTTTGCTTGCATGCTTCCTTCTCCCTTTCTTTCTTTCTTTCTTTCTTTCTTTCTTTCTTTCCCCCCTCCCCTCTTTCTTTCTTTCTTTCTTTCTTTCTTTCTTTCTTCTTCTTTTTCTTTCTTTCTTTCCATCCTTCCTTCCTTCTTTCTTTCTTTTCTCCCCTTCCTTCCCTCTTTCTTCCCCTTTTTTCTGTATTGTCATTTAGTTTTTTGTCATTTAGCTTTTTGGGGCTTTTTAAGTCCCTTCTGCTGTGTTTTTCAGTGTTTTTTTATGAGTGAAGGACATACATTGGGTTTTGAGGTGTCTTGTGTCCAAATTTGGTGTCAATTCCCCCAGTGGTTTTTCAATTCTGTGAATAGCACAAATGAACATTACATTTTTATTTATATAGATTGAGTATATACATGGTAATTGTTACCTGAGGTCTATGGAACCGGATGAGAATATTGTTGAAGCATACAAGGAATCAGTGAGTGTGTGTGTGTGTCAACTGTAAAATAAGATGCATGAAGCTGATTGGTTGGGCAATGTCAGGGGAGATTGCTGGGCCTGGGACTTTTGGATACTGTTACATTTTTGTTCAGGCTTGAGCTATGCAAGCTGATTGGTTGGGCAATGTCAGGGGAGATTGCTGGGCCTGGGACTTTTGGATACTGTTACATTTTTGTTCAGGCTTGAGCTATTCAAGTGCTCAAAGAGATGAAGAGAGAAGCAGAGAGAGAGACAGAGTTTGGAGTGTGTTCTCACACATCATGAGCTGCTGAAGGAATTTATCCACATGGACAAAGAAAGACAATTTTAAATCTCTCATAAAAAGGACATTATATGAATTGGTGCAACTGATCACATTGTACATATGTTGTTCTGGATTTACAAAGAGTAAATTACTTGTTCTTTATTGTTCACCTGCGTGGCATATTTTCTTTCCCTGGCAAGGCAGTAAGTGGGCTGATCCAATGTAAACTACATGCGGCTTGTTTTACCTTAATGAACAAATATGAATATATGTTCATTGTTTAAAAGGATGTTCTCAGGGTCTAGATTTGTATGCAACCGTAATGTCTGCTTCTTGGCCCTGGGCAAATAATATTGCAATTGCAGCATTTCTCGCACAGCACAAATTATAGACCTCACTAAATAATACAGGCCATGAAGAGCTGTCAGCTATTGTCAAGATGGAGTTTATAAGGCACACTACTATAGAGCAGCATGCAGCTGAAATTTTTAGATTTTCTTTTATGCCAACATTAAAGCTTCAATACTTTAAAACAATATAAAATCATTCAATATCTTGACAAGAATGACTTAAAATGCAATACATAGACTTTTGACTTACTGTTAACTCCTACTGCAGCTCACCTACCTGAGCAGACAACACCAGCATCTTCTCCGTGGTGGCAGTCATTTTCTCCCCAAGACCTTGCTGGGCATTGACTGAGGGCTGATTCAGTCCCTGTGCACCGGACTTCATCCAGCCAAATGCGGCCATCACCTCTTCCAAAATGTGCAGTACGTGTCGCAGCTACTGCGGTTGCACAACCCAGTTGTCGGCAGACGACTCGGGCTTCCTCCATACCCCAGCTGTCATCACAGACTGTGCCCCACACCCCGTTATGGAGCACCTCAACCCTCCCACTGCATCGACTTGAACCATTCACAAGCCGGATTTCAAGCTGCTCTGCCTCTGGAGTCCCGGTGCTCCAAGCTATACCTAGGGAAATGAATTGTAGAGAGAATGTCAGGAATTAGGAGGAACAGAAACTTTCTTGTGTTTAAAAGAGCAACAGAACCTAAAAGGCAAATAGGGCAAAAGGAAATAAGTACTGTATTGCTACATCAAAACCAGTCATATCCAGTCCAGCATTCTTTGTCCAACAACAGTGAGCACCAGTTTCTCTGGATAATCACAAGCATGACATGATAGTGGTAGCCATCCACTTTCCAAGTTTCCCCTGTCTGGTACCATAAAGATGATGCAGAATCATAGAGCTGAAAGAGACCTCATGGGCCATCCAGTCCAACCCCCTGCCAAGAAGCAGGAAAATCGCATTCAAAGCACCCCCGACAGATAGCCATTCAACTTCTGTTTAAAAGCCTCCAAAGAAGGAACCTCCACCACTCTCCAGGGCAGAGAGTTCCACTGTTGAACGGCTCTCACAGTCAGGAAGTTATTCCTAATATTCAGATGGAATCTCCTTTCTTGTAGTATGTAGCCATTGTTCTGTGTCCTAGTCTCCAGGGCCGCAGAAAACAAACTTGTTCCCTCCTCCCTGTGGCTTCCTCTCACATATTTATACCTGGCTATCATATCTCCTCTCAGCCTTTTCTTCTTTGGGCTAAACATGCCCAATTCTTTAAGCTGCTCCTCATAGGGCTTGTTCTCCAGACCCTTGATCATTTTAGTCACCCTCCTCTAGACATATTCCATATCTCTCTTCAATTGTGGTGCCCAGAATTGGACACAGTATTCCAGGTGTGCTACACTGCTGTTGCCATCATTCCCAGCCAATGAACATCATAGCCCAAGGATATCTGGAGGGCACAACAATGGAGAAGGCTGCTATCTTCTTCATTCTACTATCATTTTGTGTCACTTCCTGGGTTTCTATTCAGATTTTCCCCCAGCTGCCCATTTGTATATGTACAAATATGCAAGGATGGCCACATCAAAACACCACGTATAAATGTATACCCATTACTAAGCTTTATGGATGCTCTACTTATTTCTTCTCATCTTCTCTGTGTTTATATTGTCCCTTCATTGTTTCCACTGATCTCCCTCCCCACACAAGCTGTTTCATTCTCACCCAAAACAACTAATTGTGCTATTTAGCCTAGTCTACGCTGGCTGATAAATCTGGGTCCAGTCCAGGTCAGAAATGCTCCAGATTGACCTTAGAGGCAGCCACACAGAGCTTTCTGAACCCATTGTGGCAGTAGGTTAGAGTCCACATTGGCCGGAAAGGGTAAGATTGTCTCGGACCCACTGAACCATCACTCCAATGTCCATGTCACCCTCACTGCTCCAAGCCAACCTCACAGCTCCATGTGAGGTCCTATAAAGGTGGGATCCAATCTCCCTGCCTTCTTTCTGGTCGTGTGGGCACCTTTGTTGATGTCAGGATGAGGTGTCCGCAGTGGGCAGGAGCTGACAATAGTGGCAAGATATATAGATAATAATAATAATAATAATAATAATAATAATAATAATAATACCCTGCCACCATCTCCCCGATGGGGACTCGGAGTGGCTTACATGAGGTCAAGCCCAAATAGCCATTACAATAAAGAAAAAACCAAAACACAAACACAAACACAAACACAAACATGAACAATAACAATAACATCATATTAACATAAAACATATGCATACATAACAATATAAAAATTACAATAAGCACAAGCACAATAACAATATATCTACAGATATATAGATATATATGATGGCTTTCTTCTGCATGTCTATTATGCAATTATCTCATATAATGGGAAATCCATTTCCCAGACTCCCATTCTGTATCTTTGCATTTCATTTTTTCTGCCTAAGTGGAGTATCTTGCATTTGTCCCTGTTGAATTTCATTTTGCTAGTTTTGGCCCATCTCTCAAATCTGTTTTGAATTATTCTCCTGTCTTCTGGGGTATTGGTTACCCCTCCGAGTTTGGTGTTGTCTGCAAACTTGATGTGTGTAACTTGGGAACTAACTGTATTAGATTATATTTCTCCTTGTCTATAGGCAACATTTTCGAATCAGCTTGCATGCCTGGGTTGCCGTTGGGGGGCACGTTGACAAATCATGCACACACTGTTTTTGTTGTGCAAATATATCTTGCACAATGCCATTATTAGGAAATGTTGAATTTTCAAAGAATTTACTCATCCTTTTTCTCTCTTTGAAATATCTGAAAAAATGATCAGAACTTCCAATGACTCATCCCTTTGCTTTTGCCTGAGCCCAATGGAAAAGGGAAAGATTCTACTCCCTGGAAATTTACAAGGTCTTTGGTATTCTCTGCAAAAAGAGAGCTGGTGCCTCACCAAACTACAGCTCTCAAGACTCCATGGTATTGGGCCATGGCAGTTCAAGTTGTGTAAAATTGCATTCATCCTACAATATAGATGTACCCTAAGTTTGAAGCTTCTTTGAAAAAGAAGTTACTATGGGTTTTTCAAAAACAAGTCATGCTAAACTAATCTTGCCTCTTTTTTCTATAGAGTTACAAGCTTGGTAGATGCAGGGAATGCTGTGGATGTAGAATATCTTGATTTCGGTAAGGCCTTCAACAAGGTTTCCCCGTGACCTTCTTGTAAACAAACTAGTCAAATGTGAACTAGGCAATGCTACTATTAGGTGGATCTGTAATCGGTTAAGTGTCCGAACCCAAAACGTGATCACCAATAATTCAACTTCATCTTGGAAAGAAGTGACTAGTGGAGTGCTGCGGGGTTTGGTCCCTGCCTTCTTCCTGGTTATAACTAAGGCTGCCTCTACAATGTAGAATGAATGCAATTTGACCCCACTTTAACTGCCTTGGCTCCATACTATGGAATCCTGTGGTGGGTTGTTGTTCAGTGAGACATCTGCACTCAATATTTTATAATACTACAGATCCCATGATTCCATAGTATTGATCTTAATCCAATCAAGTTCATTCTTTTCCAAGCTATCCTTCCTACAAGCATTTGTAAATTCAAAATCTTTCTAAATTTGGGATTAATATTGTTGGAGGTTGTAAATGTAAATAAACAGGAGCTTTACCACAGTTTCTGAACCAAAATATACCCTGCAGTATAATAAAGTGTCACTTGGGCTTGTGTAACAAGTAACAGTATCTTTACTTCCGTTCAAAAGATCAAACAAGGCAACAATATATACAGCAGTCTCTCTAAATTCACACAGAGAACAGAGGGAATAAACAGTCCTTTTAAACAGTCTTTGAAATATGCTTCAAGCCTTAGAAATGATCAGGCTTCAGAGAGTTGGCAGCTATTTCCTTCCTTGCTGTTTCAAGTCAGCGCTCTCTTCACTCTCCAAGGTGAAAGTGGCAGCCAATCAAAACCCTGGCTCCTGGCATGCTCAATCAATCTGCTGCCGACACATGTCTTTCCAGTAAACCCATTTACATCATAGTGTCTTTTCACAAATCTCCACAAATATGCCATACTGCAACTGTGAACTAAAACAACTAATTTGAATCTCATAATTTAAAACATTGTAATTCCCTGCACTTGAAAATCTAAAAGAAAAGAAGAAATAACTTTGCCAAAATACAGAATGAAAAATGTAAAAAATTGTCACTCATTGAACAAGTAAACAAGAAAATACACAAATTCCTCAATTAATTTCATGCTCAATTTTTAACTTAGTATCACTTTAGTTTAATAAAGCTATCCCTTCCTGTCATAAATGGCTATCTTAAAAGATATTTCTTCCTAAACTTAGTTACCATATACTATAAGTTGACCTCATGTATAAGCCGAGGGCATGTTTTGGAGCCAAAGTTATGGATTTTCAGACAACCTGTGGATAAGTCCAAGGTAAGGATTCTATTTTTCAATCTGTTTTCAAGTGTTTATGCTTGCTTGAGCTGTGCACAAAATATTGATCACTGGCATGTTCTTGTTTGAGCACACAGAAGACATCAAAGCCTACTGGGGCAAAGAGACACTCCAGCAAATGTTGGCATATCAAGTTATTATATTATTTACTCTGCCACAGGAATACAATCCTGATAATTCTGTTTTTCCTTCTTAAGCATTTCATGTCACACTCAAGAGAATTGCTTTCTATCACCTAAAGATGTGTTCGTTTACAATAGAGGAATAATCATACTTAGGATCCAATTGCCTCTAACCAACACAACAACCTACTGGTAAATATAGAAGCTTTATTTTCTCATAGAGTGGAAACTCCTGTGATGAGAGAGATCAGGAAAGGGAGGTTTGAGAGATCTCAGGCCGCATCTAGGTCCATTCTACAGTGCCATATAATTCAGATTTTCAAAGCGGATAATCCACATTATTTGCTTTTAACTGGATTATATGGATCTACACTACCTGTGCTGTCACACGCTGGGCCTGTAGCAATTGTCTATTAACAGCACATGATCTTTATGTGCCCAGCGGGACACCGGGGTGCCTCGGCTGAGAGGTCCTATGAATTTCCCTATACTAAGTCTTTAGAAGCTTGGAAAGTTTAACAAAGTTCTTTATTGGTGCAACAAATCAGTCAAATACTTCTTAGATCTTGAACAAATCAACCAAATATTTCTTAACTTGTCCACACTGGACAGGCAACTTGCTTCATGAACTGTTTCTTTCTTCTATGAGGGAAATCCTTTTGACCCCTCCCTGGGCAATCTCTTTTAGGCTTAGCTGGCGTGGGGCCCTACTCCCGGTTCCAATTTGCTTTATGGGTACCCGAGTAGGCCTTACCAGCTAAAACTCTGAAGATTTTCCAGCTGGAGTCCTTTGGATTTTTTCCACAAATGCTGTGGATCTGTTTCTTTAATCCCAACAATGGCTGTGCTGTATTTCTTAGTAAAGCTGTGAGAATTGTCTTCCCCAGCCAAGCTTGTAAGAAACGAAGTTTTTCTACAGGAGGGAAAAACTCACACGTCCTGTAGTTGGGCTTCAAACTGTAAGATTGAACAAACTGTCTCCTTTTCCCTCCTGAGCCTGGGGAAAAGGACGGTTCCAAAAGACCTAACAATGATAGGCAGGCTGCTAGCCTATGACTGCAGCCTGGGGGAAGCTGCTTAACTGCAAAATGCCTGGCTAACAGAAAAAGGTGCAAACTAACCATGCATAGAAAAAGAACATTTAGCTTCTGGCACAGCTGTGCCAGCACACTACCATATAATCTAGTTTAAAGAAGATAATCTGGATTTTATATGGCAGTGTAGATGGGGCTTTGAACTGGATTATATGGCAGTGTAGACTGGCAGTTTGAAAATAATGTGGATTATCTGTTCTGAGCATCTGGATTAGATGGCAGTGTAGAAGGGGCCACAGCAGCTCCTGCTGCTTATTTATGAGAGGTTTATTATGTCACAAGTATGGAATATTCTTGCCTTGGAAATGTGAATGGTGTTGATGTTTTGGTTGGCCAAATTCTTTTCTTTTCTTTTCTTTTGCTTTTCTTTCTTTCTTTCTCTCTGTCTCTCTCTCTTTCTGCTTCATTTATTTTCATGGTTTTCCTTGGGATTCTTATTGGTTTCCATTTTTTACTGTTTTACTGAACCCAGCATTGTACAGTGGCTTCTGAGTGTTGGACTTTGATCTGAAGAGCAGGGTTTAAAGTCCTATTCAGCCATGGAAACCCACTGGGTGACCTTGAGCATATCACACTCTCTCAGCCTCAGATAAAAGGCAAAGGCAAACCCCATCTGAATAAATCTTGTTCTGAGATAGCATTGCTTCAAAATCACCATAAATCAGATACAACTAGAAGGCGCACAACAGCAAGACCACTCTGATATCCATAAGGATGGAGGGGCAGTTTAAAAATATTTAAGGAAAGACATAAAGCCATCTAAAAAATGTAGTGACAATTAATTAGCATGAGCCAGATAGAATTTGGAAAAAAATGGTGGCTGGAGGACTCTGGGGACCCTTCCACATAGCCCTCTATCTCAGGACATCAAGGCAGAAAATCTCACAATATCTGCTTTGAAATGGGTTATATGAGTCCACACTCAGATAATGTGGGATTTTCTGCTTTGATATTCTGGGATATAGGGCAGTGTGGAAGGGCCCTGGGAGACTTAAGCCTCCATTTTCCCAAGCTTTGGAATTAGAGAGGTAAATCCAAACAGCCAGATCTATCTAAAGAGAGATAGGCAGGTTCATGCAACGGACACATGAAAGCCAAGCTAGATATGCTGTTTGCAAAATAATCTGCTCCTGGTGAGTTTTAACAATAGAATAAAATAATAATTGCAGGGTTTGAATCTGTTTGGGACCATGGCATAAAGGGATGGAATGGAATCATTCTTCAGATGCACAACACATGTTTTGTGCAACAGGAAGAGAGCTTCCTTTGGCATCCTCTCACTATGAATTGTATGCACAAAGTACATCCCATTCCCATAAAGTAGGGGTCCCTCAAATGAAGTTTGGAGTCTGCACTTGGAGCAAAGGGAGTAAAACCTTCTTTCTGCCATTCTCTGGATCAATGTATTGTTGAAGGCTTTCGTGGCCGGAATCACTGGGTTGTTGTAGGTTTTCTAAGATTTACACCTCAGCAAGCGAGAGTCCAAAAGTGGCAGGCTCAAACCCAGAACCTCAATCAATGGCTGATACCAAATGAGAGACTCCCCCCTGGGCACACAGAAAACTGGGCGACTTGGAAAGCGCTGAACAGACTACGCTCTGGCACCACGAGATGCAGAGCCAACCTTCAGAAATGGGGCTACAAAGTGGAATCCATGACATGCGAGTGTGGAGAAGAGCAAACCACAGACCACCTGCTGCAATGCAACCTGAGCCCTGCTACATGCACCATGGAGGACCTCCTTGCGGCAACACCAGAGGAACTCCAAGTGGCCAGCTTGCAAATTCTGTGTTTTGACTGTTTATTTGTTTGTTTTTGTTAAAAATGTAATACAAATGACACGATAAATAAAATGTAGGTTTTTTGGGCTGTTATGGCCATATTTGAGAGGCATTCTCTCCTGACATTTCACCTGAATCTATGGTAGGCATCCTCAGAGGTTGTGAGGTAAATTGGCAACAAGGAAATTTGGGTTTATATATAATTTTCCTAGTTTCCAACAGACCTCACAACCTCTGAGGATGCCTGCCACAGATGCAGGTGAAACGTCAGGAGAGAATGTTTCTGGAACATGATCGTACAACCCAAAAACCTACAACAACCCATTCTCTGTATCCATTTGCAACCCCCATTGCCTAGTACTGAGCATAGAACAGCGAAAGGGGGCAAATTGTGGCCCAAAATCGTTGTTAGTTGTAATTCAAGAGTCTCTCCTTCAAAATTAGTTATTTTTTCATAAATGAAGATCCATGTTTTACTTGCGTGCATGATTTATTTTGCCCATTCAGCATTGTTCTACTAGTACTGCAACGATTGAGGAAGCAACACATTTCATAACCTCACCAAATCTGGACCACAAAGTAAAATTGCTTGGGCAATAGCATCACAAAAACGGTAAAAATGATGAATATACTATAGCAGAAAAATTCACAAATGAACTGATTTCTGCAAGACAGTGACCTAAATCCAATTGTTGTAACTGGAGCAGAGCAATTCAATCAATGGAATTTTCCTATAGTAAGTGTTGTCTTACCAAGTTCTCTTTCATCCAGTGTTCCAGAGAGAGGTGGACAGAATGGTAGCCCTCCAGATGATGTTGGATTACAAAGACCAGTAGTCTTCACCAGCACAGCCACTGGGGTTTGCAGTCCATCATCTGCATTACTTTCATCATTCCAATCCCTGATTAAGAACCATGTCACTGCTACTGAGAACCCATCCAGACAGGCCCAAAATGCAGGACCTGACTGGGTTTTTACCAAGGGTGTCCAAATGACTAGGCATGTGCGATCGATTAAAAAGATCTCTCAAAAGTCATTACAAAACATTACAAAATGAGGGGGCACTGGTGTTTTGTTTCTAAAGTGTTTCTAAAGTATAATTAGTTAAATTTTCATTGCTAATCACGAGAGTAACAAATTTTTGTTACTTTTTCATTATAGTAATTGTGTATAATTACTAGGCATATGCAAAAAAAATCAGAAGTGTCGGAAATCGTGAGAAAATTGGAAGTTTTGTACCATGGAAGCCATATCGAAAGTGTTTGTGTGGCCCACACCAAATATTTTAGTATTGAAATTTACCCCATACTTTTTTGTTTTAGTTCTGTAAGTCTTGGGAAACTACCAAAGTAAATTTAATATTCAGGACAAGGATGCAAAGCCATAAAGCCAAAAAGGCAGCCTGCCTGTCTGCCTGGAATTAACAGAGCCTCAGCATTAGGAGCCATGAAAAGAGGGAGCAGTGCTTTTTTTGGAACTACTGGGAAATGTAGTTTGGGAAGGGGAGGGGCCCTATGCCAAATAATTCAAACGGCTCTCCCCTATACTACATGTATGCATCAGCATCAGAAAGCCCCAATTAAGAGAGGAGAACAGTCTACAGCAGTGCTTCTCAACCTTGGGTCCCCAGATGTTTTTGGCCTACAACTCCCAGAAATCCCAGCCAGTTTACCAGCTGTTAGGATTTCTGGGAATTGTAGGCCAAAAACATCTGGGGACCCCAGGTTGAGAACCACTAGTCTACAGCCAGCCAGAGTTCCAATACATTTGTTAATATTCTACTCTATAATTTCTGTTCCTGGGTTATAAATGGCAGTTCCTAATTGGTTCTGTCAAAAAAACATGGCAAAAGCTTATTACACTACAAAAACTGTCTTTGTGCAAGGGATATTGTCCTATAGCATCTTTTTCTTTGTTGAATTCCCACCAATTTAACAAAGTTTCTGCCACAAAAACAAAGTTTCTGAAGTAGCACAACTTTCACAGTAAGAACTACACAATTAAACAGGAAATAACACTTTCAAACCAGAAACAGATTTTCTTTATCATTAAAAAAATGTTCTTTATAAAAAGTTTGAAAATTTGCCAACGATCTGTGAATAAGTGAAATGTTCTGAAATTTGGTGGGCTAACAGTGTTCTACCATTATATTTATTTATTTATTTATATAGAGCTTTTATAACCCGGTCTTCTCGACCTCCGAAGAGGGACTCAGGCCGGCTAACAGCAGAAAATTCAACACAAATATAGTAAACATAATATAATACAAAATACATTAAAATACAGATCATACAATATCATACAATTACAAAAGCCAGGTCGTCAGAATAAAATCACAAATTCATCACCATCCGCTGGTGTGGTTAGCTGTTATTGACTCGATCATCATTCTGCAAAGCTATATTCCAAAGCCAGGTTTTTACCAGCTTTCTGAAAGTCAGGAGGGAAGAGGAGATCTAATCTCCAACGGGAGAGAGTTCCAGAGCCGAGGGGCCACCACCGAGAAGGCCCTGTCCCTCGTCCCCACCAGACACGATTGCAAAGGTGGTGGGACCGAGAGCAGGGCCCCTCCAGAAGATCTTAACAAGCTTGATGGTTCATAGGGGAGAATCCGTTCATACAGGTAAACTGGGCCAGAGTCGTTTAGGGATTTATAGGTCAACACCAGCACTTTGAATTGTGCTCGGAAGCAAGTTTCACCCCAGTAACTTTAAAAATACAAGAGATAGGAGCCCCTGAAGTTCTCCCATAGTAATTATCTGGAAATGTAGTTTGGGGAGTGAGGAGCCATATGCCTGCCCTAAACTACATTTCCCAGACTACATCAGCATCAGAAAGCATCCATCAGGATAGTGGAGAGAGAGGTTTGTTCCTCCCTAACAGCAGCGAGAATCTGCAAAGAGGAGAACTGACTGATACATCTCTCTCTAATAAGTAAGCCAATCTTTGTGCTGGGCTGGAAAAATTAATGACCTAAATCAGGGGTCCTCAGACTTTTTAAACAGAGGGCCAGGTCACAGTCCCTCAAACTGTTGGAGGGCCGGATTATAATTTGAAAAAAATGAATGAATTCCTATGCATACTGCACATATCTTATTTGTAGTGCAAAAAACACTTAAAACAATACAATAATTAAAATGAAGAACAATTTTAACAAATATAAACTTATTAGTATTTCAATGGGAAGTGTGGACCTGCTTTTGGCTGATGAGATAGGATTGTTGTTGTTGTTGTTGTTGTTGTGTGCTTTCAAGTCATTTCAGACTTAGGTTGACCCTGAGTAAGGGCTGGGTAAATGACCTTGGAGGGCCATATCCGGCTCCTGGGCCCTAGTTTGAGGACCCCTGACCTAAATGGATAGCCCTTGGGGGTCCCCTCCAACCCAATAGGGGTGTTTTGAACTGGATTATATGAGTCTACACTGCCATATAATCCAGTTCAAAGCAGATAATTTGGATTTTTATGGCAGTGTAGAAGGGGCCTCAGTAACATTACATCTAAACCAGAAAGTGTGTAGCCAAGTTCGTTTGGGTTTTTTTTTTGGGGGGGGGGGCACATAACACCAAAAAGTATGGCCCACTTTAGTAGCAAAAATATAGGATATCTGACTGAAAGCAATACACAGCTCAAATGTCAATCCAGTGACACAGTCCTGTTTTCCTCCCTTAACACTACTTCCTCAATTTTCATTTTTACTTCTCGCCTTAAAAGACCCTTCTGCTATATGAGTTAAGAGACATGGGCCCCTTCTTCTACATTGCCAGATAATCCAGTTTATCAAAGCAGAAAATCCACATTATCTTATTTGAACCAGGTTATCTTAGGCGGGATCTACACTGCCCTATATCCCAGGATCTTATTCCAGATTATCTGGCAGTGTAAAGTCATGTAATCCAGTTCAAAACAGATAATCTGGGATCAGATTCTGGGATATAGGACTGTGTAAATCAGGGGTCCTCAAACTTTTTAAAYAGGGGGCTGGGTCACAGTCCCTCAAACTGTTGAAGGGCCGGATTATAATTTGAAAAAAGCATGAATGAATTCCTATGCACACTGCACATATCTTATTTGTAGTGCAAAAAACACACTTAAAAACAATAAATAATTAAAATGAAGAACAATTTTAACAAATATAAAYTTATTAGTATTTCAATGGAAAGTGTGGGTCTCCTTTTGGCTGATGAGATAGGATTCTTGTTGTTGTTGTTGTGTGTTTTCAAGTCGTTTCAGACTTAGGTTGACCCTGAGCGAGGGCCGGGCAAATGACCTTGGAGGGCCGTATCTGGCCCCCGGGCCTTAGTTTGAGGACCCATGATGTAGCTCCATCTGGAGGGCACTTACAGACATGCCTAACACCCACACGAAAACTAGTTAAAATAACCCAGTTCTGCACAGATTCTAGACCCCATCTCCAACCCAAACAGTTGGTTAGCACAAGAGAGGTAGAGGCTGAGGGCATTTGGTGCAGGAGATTTCACACACAGCTGCTCAGGGATCTCAGGAGAGCCCTAGATAGCCATGTGTGACTGCTTTGACCTGCTAAGCATGGAGACATGGTAGCCTGCCGCATCCTCATGCTGAGAGCACGAGAAGACAGAGGAGAGCCGGAGGAAGGAACCCAAAGGGCTGCATCTGGCCCATAGACCTGGTTTGGTCCTCAGCTAACACAACACAGTTGGAGACACAGTGTGAAGTTGTGTAGAAGGTTTAAAAAAAAGGTTAGATCTTTCTTTCTCTTCTCTGTTAGATATTTTGGATTATGGTTCCCATCAGCTGCAAGCAACAAGGACAGTGTTATCGGAAGAATGGAGATAAGATCCATGGATAGCATGATCTTGCAGTTGGAGTCACCATGTGTAAAAATAACCAGAGGTCTTGTATTATTACTAACTGAAGAGGAGAGGAAACTTTGACTAGGGGCATTTTTCCCAACAACAAAACAACATAAGGAAGTACATCCACTAAAATCCATTCTTCTAATACAGCTATGAAGGTGTCCTGGTGTACTTTGATTCTGTTTATTCTTGTGAAGGGACATGTTTGGAGTAGAGAAGCCCAAGAACTTTGTGATTCATCTAACCAGATTAACTGCACGATTTAAAAAAAACAACTTCAAGTTCAGACCCCTCTTTCAGATGATGTTAAGAATGCAGTTTAGTGCTTTGGTGTTTATTTATTTACTAGTGTATATACCAGGCATTGCCTGGGTGTCAGAGGACCCACTGCCCTCCTTTTCCTTTTCTCTCTTTCTTTCCTCAACCCACAATACATTTTCACCTTTCTTTCGCTCCCTCCATTCTCCTTTCTTTTCTTTTCTTTCCTTCCTTCTTCCTTTCCTCTCATACTCAAGTTAAATTTCCTTCCTAGTGACATCACAGAGAGCAACTTCACCTAGCAACTTACAATCCAGTGACGTCATACTTCACCTAGCAACAGCCTTTGTGGTACAGATAGAACAGACAAACATACTTTTATACAGTAGAGTCTCACTTAGCCAACATAAACAGGCTGGCAGAATGTCAGATAAACAAAAATGTTGGATAATATGGAGTCTCCTACTGTTACCTGTCCGACGCGGCGCTAGACATCTAGAATACTAACAACGGGGACTCAAAGGGTTAGGGCAAGGCAATATCTCAGGGCTAGAGCAGCTCACCAGGAAGTGCCCGGATGTGGAAGAGAAGTGTGGAAATCAAAGGGAAGGAGGGAGGACACTTTCGTTTCTGGTCCTTTTCCCCCTTTCCTGCCTCTTCCTCCTCCTTGTCTTGCCTTTTTCACTTACTGGGAATGAAGAAAGAGTTGGGGAGTGCTCCTTTAATTGAAGGGAAAATGCTTGAGGAAAAGGGGGTCATCGGTTAAGAGTGTTGGATAAGACGGAATGTCAGATAGGTGAAGGTCAGATAAGCGAGACTTTACTGTACCATTGGAAGGAAGGCCCAAATAAGGTTGGCATCATAATTAGAGGGTTTTTAAAATCCTTTATCCTTTTGTCTATATTCTGGATAAAATGTCCACTATTGACATCCGGACATGCGAGTTCTTTTCCTGATTGGGAGCATATGTGGAGGGCTGAACAATCCCTGTTCTGCAATCTACACATTGATCCCAAAATGTTTTATTTGTGTACCTTTGCTGATTTGGCAACCTGATAATAGGCTGTGATCAAAGTTTAAGTTTCTCTTCACTTTCAGTCTTGCTTTATTTTTTAATCTAGTGGACAGAGAATGTTCCTTGCAAAGTTCTGGCCCTTTTTGGTTTCTTGGGTCCCTTCTACACTGCCATATAAAATCCGCATTAGCTGCTTTGAACTGAATTGTATGGCAGTGTAGACTCAGGCAAACAATTTCAAATCAGATAATGTGGGTTATCCACTTTGATGGAGCCCCCGGTGGTGCAGTGGGTTAAACCCCTGTGCCGGCAGGTCTGAAGATCGACAGGTCGCAGGTTCGAATCCAGGGAGAGGCGGATGAGCTATCAGCTCCAGCTCCTCATGCGGGGACATGAGAGAAGCCTCCCACAAGGATGATAAAAACATCAAATCATCCAGGCATCCCCTGGGCAACATCCTTGCAGACGGCCAATTCTCTCACAACAGAAGCGACTTGCAGTTTCTCAAGTCACTCCTGACACGACAAAAAAAAATCCACTTTGATAATCTGGATTATATGGCAGTGTATGAGAAGCCTTGGAGAGATGGTCCATAAGATCCACCAAGTGGACCAGTGTGGACCTTGGGTCTTGGGCCAGTATGGACCTTTCTGTGGAGTGTGTGAAAACAACAATGAATGCTCAAGTAATGGAAACAGACAACAGCTATTGTTCCAGAAGGTCCTTCCTTTGGTATTTGATTTGCACCAAACCAAATCAGCCCTGAAACAGGTGTAACACATTTATTTTTTGGCCTGAGCTCTTATAAAAGAAGGTCTGCTTTGCTAAAAAATAAATACACTTTCCTCAATGTTTAGGCACCACCACTAGAATCTTTGGGTACTTTCCAAAGTACCCAAAGTGCCCCATGCATTTCATAGGTTAATCAAAGGATACTTAGAGGCAGTTTTGCCACTTTCTTCCCCTGAAATATAGCTTACTGTACTAGCATTAACTGGCAGTATCCTGTTGAAGTAGAGCTGACCCTGATTAGTTTGTTCACAGATTCAATTAAAATGTTCTCTTTAGGAAAATATAGTCTCCAGCATGACACTATGGTCAACTGCTCCCAGTCACACTACAGGACCTAGGGATTCCTATAGTGAAAACCTCTCTAGGAGTTTCTAGATCCTCCAGTGCAAGATAACAATCTTACCCATTCCCTCCTGTCTTTCCCCGTCCTCTGGGATGACCAGGCATGTCCCATGTCCTTTCTGTGCCTTTCCCGTCTTCTTCCCACTTTCCCCCACTTTCTCCAGTTTGGTATCAGGTAACACCTGACTCCTGAAGACGTTCGTGTCCATGCGCTTAGGAAATGGAGCACCATGGAATCCCCCCAAAAGTGCTCTTACATCATGTGATGGCCTCCATGGGACTCCCACAGAGATCCATTTCCTAAGTGCATGAAAACAGAGCCTGAAGACAGTCTGAGGAAATCCATACTGTTATGCTGGAGGACCTAGACATTCCTAGAGAGGTGTTTTCTTGACTAAAAAAGTAACAATTCAAAGTCTTCTGGGATGACCAGGCATCCCGTGTCTTTTTTGTGCCTTTCCTGTCTTCCTCCCGCTTTCTCTCACTTTCTCTAGTTTGGTATCAGGTAACACCTTACTCCTGAAGATGGTCATATCCATGCGCTTAGGAAATGGACCACCATGGAGTCCCGCCAGAAGTTCTCTTCCATCATGTAATGGCCTCTGTGGGACTCCCACAGAGGTCTGTTTCCTAAGCACATGAAAACAGAACCTGAAGACAGTCTGAAGAAGTCCATAGTATTATGCTGGAAGACTCCGGCATTTCTGTTGTTATTCATTCATTTAGTCGCTTCCAACTCTTCGTGACCTCATGGACCATCCCACGTCAGAGCTCTCTGTCAGCTGTCACCTCCCCCAGCTCCTTCAAAGTCAAGCCAGTCACTTCAAGGATACCATCCATCCATCTTGCCCTTGGTTGGTCCCTCTTCCTTTTTCCTTCAATTTTTCCCAGCATCATTGTCTTCTCTAAGCTTCCCTTTCTTCTCATGATGTGGCCAAAGTACTTCATCTTTGCCTTACTATCCTTCCCTCCAGTGAACAGTCAGGCTTTATTTCCTGAAGTATGGAAGGGTTGGATCTTCTCGAGAAGATTCTTCTCGAGAAGGGCATTCCTAGAAAGGTGTTTTCTTGACTAAAAAAGTAACAATTTCTTTATTCAAAGTTTTTCACTTTCACTGAGGTTCTGTGCTCCTGGCCCAATGAATGAAAAGGCCTGACTATACTGTATTCCAGAATTGGGACTGCCATTAAATTTATGAGTGCCAGCTCAATGGGCACACCTCAACCTTTCTTATGGCCATACTGGCTGTTCAATTCTGGAAGCTGTAGTCCAAAACCGGGAAATTTCCAAGCAGCCCAAGCTGGATGGTACCACTAATCCTCCAGTAGCTCTATTTTTCCAATATAATGCTGTTGGCCAACAATGGTTATGTGGAAAATGGATACGTGGCTTAATTTGAATGAGAGAAAATGAGTATCTAGGCATCCTGCTGACCTCTTTGACCTACACTTCTTCCCAAGTTAATGAGATATCCTAGTGTTCTGTCCCCTGTGTCCTCATATGGATTTGTAGTACTCCCCCAACTTATCAACTGAAAATAAAGTAAATATATTCTCAGTTAATTATTGCCTTGCTTAATGAATTCATTACATGAATATTAGCACAGTATTAAAACACTATTGATAATTATATTTTTCAAGCCTATCTTTTTTCTTTTTTATCTGTATCCTCTAATTTTGCAAGTTGCTTTGAGTCCCTCGACTGAGGAAAATGTGCACAAAATAAAATAATGATGATAATAATCAAAGTTAAACTTGACAGTATGAAACTTTGCATGTGCTCAGAAACATCCCTTCTATTTTTATTTCAAGGCTAAGAGTCAACATCTAATTTAGTAGTTGCTATCTTCAGCCTTCCATGGTTGATTCGTTTATTACTTGTCCTACTATTATTTGTATTAGCATTGATTACTCACAATCCGGAAAAAAAAGCCAAGGCATGGTTCACCTGAGTTAATAATCCCCAATATTTAACAGATTTATTATACCTTGAGCTCTTTTAGATGAACAATCCATTTCCTCAGATATATGCAGTCCAATGTTTAGTGTGTGCTGGTTATTGCAAGTCTCACAAAGAATTCAATACTGTTTCGAATTTGATCTGTTATAGTAAAGCTCTTTGTAGGGTCTTAAAATCACTGTATTCCTACAGGAACATTAACGTTCATTCTGCCTTTATCCTTTACTAGGTAGCCATGTTAGTATGTTGCTGCAAAACCGCAAAAAAATTGATGCACCTTTAATATTTATACATTTGTTAAAATGTGAGCTTTGTAGATGCACTGCCCATTCCACCAGAAATTGGCCAGTGGGATACCAATGGGTCTCAGCCACCTTCTAATGCAGTGGTTCCCAACCTGTGGGTCCCCAGTTGTTTTGGCCTCAACTCCCAGAAATCCCAACAGCTGGTAAACTGGCTGGGATTTCTGGGAGATGTAGGCCAAATCAACTGGGGATCAACAGGTTGAGAATCACTGTTCTAATGAGTCTAGTGAGAACTCTTCAAACCATGGAAACATCACAGCAGGGGTAAAGTTACAGGTGAGGGAGAGACATATTTGCTAACTTGCAACCTAAAGTAGAACAGAAAAAGTACTCACCCCAAAAACAGGCAAGAAAAAAAAGAACCATCACAATATCTCTGAGTCTCCTTTCTGGACATCTCCATCCAAAGGAAAGAGTAGAAGAAGCCATTGTTCGTCAGTACCCAATGAGGTGATAGCAGCTTCTTTGCTCTGTTGGAGTGCTCACGGCTTAGATACTTGGGCTACAGCTTATTCTGATGGGACACGTATATAGTTCATTGCCACGGGCAAAGGTTGAGAGACAAAATGCTGGGAAGGGGCTGGTGGAAACTAAGAGGGAGGAGGCTTGTCCTACTTAGTTTGGCTATCTCCCAGCACTGCTGTTTTTCTACATTTGAGATATTGTGAAATAACTTTCAGTTCCCCAGAAATAGATGGCTTTGTACCATGACATAAGGGGTTAACCCTAAGGTCACTGCCCATGAATTTTGCAGAGACCATTACGGTTTCATGAGACTTAAGATTCAACCCATGAGTTGATCATCAATCTGAAAGGTCACATCTGAAATACTGGAAAATATAACAAGAATGTTTCAGAGCACATGTGAGAAGTACCTGTGCTACTTGAGCAAATGGTCCACAAGATCTTCTAAAAGAGGGTGGCATGTAGAGACTACTGTCTTCTTTTTGTTTTCATTTCATACAAGGGGTTTTTTTATTTTTGCAATGGCACAAAAATAAACCAATTTTCTATAACAATTTCTCCCTACTTTAATTAAACCAGAAAATTACCAAAGATTGGATATTCAAATAAAGAAGGGAGCATACCTGATTTTTGTCTTTCATTTTGGAAAATGTACTCATTTTCACATCTATTTGCCACTATGCTTCTGTTCAATATTGGTCACTTATTGAATAACTGGGGAATACATTAGAAGCAAAATTACTTTAAGCCAGTAAATGTTGTCATTTTTGAAGCGGCTGATCAAACGTTTGGGAAGACAGAGGCATCTGTTTGCAGAAGCAAATAGCAAAGCTAACTTTCAACCATATACAAACATGACTGAGAAAATTGCCCAACACTTGATTCTTCCAACTGTCACATAAAAGGCCGTGCGCAAAGGCTTTGGCAAATGTCAACTTTATTTTGTCGGTTTCATACGGTCATTTCAGGGGTTACTATGCAGGCCATCATTAAAAGTAATACACAAACCTTTTTTCAGTGCAAACGCAACTCCAGACTGAGAAATCTCAGCCAAAATGCTGAACCATGTTACAAATCGGAGTGTCAAAGTGCCTCCGCTTTATATTTCTTGGAGTGAAAGGCAAACGCACTGCTGAGTTTAGAAGATGGATCACTTCTTATTATTAACTCCATTTCCCCCAAAACCAGGACTCCAGGTAGTTTAGTGATTAAAATAAATACAACACTATTGGAGTATGCAAGAAATCAGTTAGTGTGTGTGTGTGCGTCAACTGTAAAATAAGATGCGCAAAGCTGATTGTTTGAGCTTCGTGCGGGGAGATGGCTGAGCCTGGGATTTTTGGTTACTGTTACATTTTTCAGGCTCAAGCTATGCAGGTGCTGAGAGAGAAGCAGAGTGAAGCAGAGAGAAACAGAGTTTGGAGTGTGCTCTCGCTTCATGGGCTGCTGAAGGAGTTTTTCTACATGGACAAAGAAAGACCATTTTAAATCTATCATAAAAGGACATTATGTGAGTTGATTCAACTAACCACATTGTATATATGTTGTTCTGAACTACGAAGAATAAACTACATGTTCTCTATTGTTCATCTGTGTGGCATATTTTCTTTCTCTGGCAAGGCAGTGTGTGGGCTGATCAAATGTGAACTACGTGTGGTTTATTTTTACATTACGCCACAAACACAGTTTTTTCTTCGTGGTCTCTGCGAATGCACACTTGTGGAGAGACTGCGCCTGCGCGGGCTCCAACGGAAACTTCTACTTTTCAAAAACTTTTCAAGTTTTGGCGGTAACCCCGCCCAGCCCCGGCAGGGGATAAAAGGGCGCCCCGCGCACACCGATCCAATTCCTTTTTTTCCGCCGCACGGCTCGCTTCGGACTTCTAGGAATAGATAGTAGTGATTCTCTTAGGATTGCCTCTCGAGTTGTTGACCGGATTATGTCAACAACTCGCTTCAAAAGATGCGCGAATTGTCCGAGGAAGATTCCTGATTCGGACAAGCACGCTCTTTGCCTGTTGTGTCTCGGAGAGGCACATATTACTTCTTCGTGTCGTCATTGCCAGGCTTTGACGGCACAATCCCGCAAGAACCGAGTCCATCGGCTTCGGTACCTTCTGTACCAACAGACGTTGGCCCCGGTACCCTCAACATCGACATCGGCGTCGACGTCGGCTGCGGTATCCGGACCTTCGACATCAACGTCGAGATCGAAGGCATCAGCTTCTACACCTGCTGATCCTTCGACGGAGGCCGGGCCTCGCCAGACGAGGGCGAAGAAGGTCGCAAAGAAAAGGCCGAGATCAGCCATGTCGACAGCCTCGAAGACCTCGGTGTCGACAGCTTCCAAGGCTGCAAGGCCTACGAAGCAGACGGCTCCCTGCACGGTCACGACCGAGACCGTACGCATTCGACACTCATCGACCAGCTCGGTGGCGTCGGTGAGATCGGTCAGGTCCACGAGGTCGACGTCAGCAACCCCGCCATCTTCCACGGCGGTACGCATAGCTTTCCGCCGGTCTCAAGAGGAGTCGCGGCGAGCTTCCACCTCATCTTCCGTTCCGCCCACCCCGGGCAAGTCTCTCTCGAAATCGTCTCAGCCGCCGGCCAAGAAGAAGAAGACGATGCCGCCTCCATCCTCGTCTTCCTCTTCTTCCCGAAAGCAGACCACTACCTCCTCGGCCACCTCGTCCGTGAGGTCATCGCCGGTGCGACCTGCTGAACCTCAACCGCCTCCGCAACCGGCTCAGGTCCCACAACCCGCGCCGGAGCAGCCTTTGGAACAACCCGAGTCCCCGGTGATCTCGGTGGACACGGTGATCGAGGCACCATCTCGCCATGTGACAGCCAGACAGGAGCTTTTTCCGTCGGTAACGACGTTGACTACTGTGACAGCCAGACAGGAGACTTCTCCACTGCTGGAGACTCCAGAAAGGGGCAGACAGACTATGAGATTGGCCCGTGCCATTCAGGCTTCGGCTTCTAAAGCCCCTCCAGTGGCTCCTCTGCAGCTTACAAGTCGGGATGTTTCCTCATCCCCGCCTCCCAGATCCTTGGCTGCGGACGACGAAGAAGAAGATGGCGAGTTGCCGGGATCGGTACACTCGGGATCGGTGTTGTCTCTCGGGATCGAGAAATCACCTACCCACGACGCCTATGAGGCTGATCCGCCATCCCCTACTGACAATGTCCGGGCCTTTGCGGATCAAATGGCTCGCATGGCTGAGGCTCTAGGCCTGGAGGTCAAGCAAACCTCCAAGGCAGTACTGGACCCTGTGTTCAAAAGGGTACAGAGGGAGTCCCCACCCGCTCCTCTCCTACCCTTTCTTCCCTACCTCCTCGAGGTGATTCAAGGCTCCTGGAAGACCCCTTCATCCATCCCTCCAACATCCAAGAAAATCGAATCTTGGTACAGGACTGATGATGAGGGCTTGGAATGGTTGAAACACCACCCCGACCCTAACTCGGTGGTCGTGAAGGCGGCTCAAGGGTTCGGAAGGCAGTCCTCGGCGCCGTCCGACCGTGAGGGAAAGAGGTTCGACGCCGTGGGCAGGAAGCTCTACTCTGGTGCCCTTCTGTTGGCCCGCATGGCGAACTATGGGGCGTGCATGGGAGCGTACCAGCAAATCCTCTGGGAAAAGGCGGAACCTTTCTTCCAGAGGATGTCTGAGGAGGATCGTGCTGCCATGACCACCCTGGCGCAGGAGGCGAACTCTCTGGCGCATCACCAGATGCAAATGGCCAAGCACACAGGGGACACTGCCGGGAAGATGATTGCTCATGCAGTGGCAATCAGAAGGCACGCATGGCTTAGATCCTCTGGCCTCTCAACTTCATCGAGGCAGGTGATCGAAGACCTTCCCTTTGATGCCCTAGGGCTCTTCAATGCTGGGACGGATGACAAGTTGAAGTCAAATCACGACTTCAAGACTTTGGCCTCCAAGTGCGGGTTCGAAAATCAGAACCAGGCACAAAGAACCAGATGGTTCCAATACAGGCGCCGACACACGGTCCCGTACCGTACCATCCAATACCGCCATCCGACCCGTCCCTTGCAGAACTCCCAGCAGACCCAACCTCAACAACCCCAACAACAGCGGAGGCAGCACCAGCAGCAGCGTTCGCGTTCTCGCCAGGCCTCAGGAGGCAACCAAGCCAGGCGCCGCATTTGACGCCCTTGCGGACGATACCGTGTACAGTTTCGTTACAGATGTTGCTCCCATGTCCCTTCCAATGGTACCCGCCCTCATTCTTCCATCCGGCTCGACACCGTTCGGAGATCGCCTGACGAACTTTCTCCCTGCATGGGAAAATATCACCTCAGATGCATGGGTTTTAAAGATTGTCGACGAAGGCTATGCATTGGAGTTCGAAGAGCTCCCACCAACAGGACAGATTGTCGAGACCGAACCATCCTCGGCAATTCTGTCAGAAGTCGAGACCTTGCTTCGAAAGGGAGCAATCTCTCCTCTCCCGGACTCCCAAAACCATCGAGCCTCTCCAGATACTTTACTGTCCCAAAGCCGGATGGCTCCCTCCGCCCCATCCTCGACCTCAGAGACTTAAACTTTTTCATCGAACCCCAAAAGTTTCGGATGGTGACGGTATCGTCCATTCTTCCTCTCCTCAGATACGGGGACTTCTTCGCGTCCGTCGATCTCCGGGACGCTTACTTTCATCTGTCAGTCAGGAGACATCACAGGCGCTTCCTGGCCTTCAGGGTAGCGGGACAGTCATACAATTTCGATGTCCTTCCCTTCGGTCTCGTGACGGCACCGAGGACCTTCACCAAATGCATGTCGGTGGTCGCAGCAGCCCTCAGAAGGGAAAAGATTCGCATTTTCCCTTACCTAGACGACTGGTTGTTGGCAGCACGCTCCCCGGACCTCCTGAGAGTTCAGGTGGCAAGGACGCTTTCCCTCCTCGAAGACCTGGGCCTCCAGTTGAACGAGGAAAAATCCCATCTCGAACCCACCACTTGCATAAAATTCATCGGCGCCATGTTCGATTCTCTCTCCCAGACAGTTTCCCTCCCAGAGGAGAGATTCAGAGCTCTTCGAGCCGAGGCACTCAAGGTCCGTCGCTCTCGGGTGACCTCGGCCAAACAGATACAAGTTCTCCTCGGACACATGGCCTCCACGGTGATGGTGACACCGTTGGCAAGACTCCGCTTCCGCCCCCTCCAGAGATGGTTCTTGGACCACTTCAACCCCATGCGGGACAGTGCCACGAAGCGCCTACTGGTACCGAGGCCAGTGAAGGACTCTCTGAGCTGGTGGATGAACCGCCAGCATGTCTGCAAGGGCATTCCCTTTCACCCAGAGCCCCCGGCCGTCACGATCACGACGGACGCCTCGATGTTCGCATGGGGATGCCATAAAGGAGACCTCTCGGTTCACGATCTCTGGTCTCCACAAGAAAGACAATGCCACATAAATTACCTAGAACTGCTGGCAATATTCAAGGCCCTGAGAGCATTTGCCCTCCTGGTTACCGGCAAGTCCGTCCAAATTCTCACGGACAACATGGTGGCAATGTTCTACGTGAACAAGCAGGGCGGAACGGGCTCGAGAAAACTCCTCAAGCTATCAATGGAGCTTTGGGACTCGTGTGTAGCCAGGTCGGTGTCGATAACAGCACTGCACCTCCCGGGCGAGAGCAACACCGAGGCCGACGCACTCAGCAGAACCAGGGCAACATCTCACGAGTGGAAGTTGAACCCCGATGTGCTGGCAAAGATCTTCGAGGAGTGGGGCCTTCCAGTCGCAGATCTCTTCGCGTCGCCGCAAAACGCTCAGCTCCCTCAGTTCGGTGCTCGACTTGCTCCGAACACGGTACCGGGATGCCTCGGAGACGCGTTCCTGTTAGACTGGTCAAGGCATCTGCTCTACCTCTTCCCTCCCTTCCCGCTCATCCCGAGGGTGATCGAAAGGATCCAGTCGGCGCAAACGAACTGCATCTTGGTGGCGCCGGAATGGCCAAGACAACCGTGGTTCTCGGTCCTACTCCAGGTGTCCGAGGGGCGGATGAAACGCCTTCCACTTCGGCAGGATCTGTTCTCCCGAGAGGACGGTCAGCTTCTCCACCCCGACCTCGCTTCTCTGCATCTTTCGGCGTGGAGGATCCAGTTTTAAGAGCCCTGTGCCCAGGAGTCCTTCCTATCCTGGAGGCAGCCCATAAACCGGCAACCAAGAAGTGCTACTCGGCGTGCCTCAACCGCTTCCAGGCTTTTCTCGCCGAGAAGGGCCTAGACGACCATCGGCCTTCGATACCGACGATCCTCTCGTTCTTGCTGCATCTTACCGAACGAGGTTTGTCGCTATCGTCTCTCAAGTCCCACCTGGCAGCCATCTCACGACAGCTGCAGCGGGCAGGTGAAGCCTCCTTGTTTAAGGACAGCTCTGTGAAATCCTTTTTACGGGGTTTCAACAACTTGCATCCCCGGTTCGTTCTCCGACCCCGGGATGGGACCTCGACCTCGTGCTGGCTCGGCTCGCAGAACCACCATTCGAGCTGTTGGCGTTGATCGATCTTCGGCTGTTGTCATGGAAGGTGGCCTTTCTGGTCGCTATCACCTCGGCACGACGACCGTCGGAGCTCGCGGCATTGCGGGTGGACGAACCTTACTTTGTTGTCCACGAGGACAGAGCAGTTCTCCGCACAGATGTGACATTCCTCCCTAAGGTTGTGTCCCCCTTCCATGTTAATGAGGACATTATCCTCCCATCCTTCTGTCAGCTCCCCTCTACCCCAGAGGAGAAGAGACTTCATATGCTCGATGTGCGGAGAGCTTTGCTGTGTTATAAGGACAGGACTGCTCAGTCTCGACGGACTCAGAGACTCTTTGCTGCATATGCCCCGGATAAGGTGGGCCTGCCGATCACGGCGCAACGCTTGTCGCACTGGATCACTTCGACCATCGAGCTTTGTTACCAGTTGGCTCGAAGACAACCCCCCTCGGTCGTCCGGGCTCGGTCGACCAGGGCTATGGCGGCCTCCACGGCTTTTCTTAAGGGGATTCCCCTGGACGCTATTTGCAAGGCGGCCATTTGGAAGAATCCTCAGACATTTGTTTCACATTACAGACTGAACACCAGGTATACACCTGACATGGCCTTTGGGAGGGCAGTTCTGGGCTCATGCCCTGCTTGAACCTTGCAATTTTTTGTGTGCCTTATCGGTACCGAATGTTTTTCGTCGATACTGTATGTTATTGTGAATCTTTCTGACCATGTTATTACTTGACCCCGAGTGTTATTATCGGGCTATTGAATGTAATTGCACCTTTACACTTGATGCCTTCTCTTGCCTAAGGCGCAGGCAACCATTGCACTATACCCTAATGGGCTCATCAGGGGTACTTTTGTGTCATTGTCGATGGCTCTATCTGCAAATGTGTTTTTTTGCACTTGTTGACGAACTGTTTTTGTGTAACCACTTAATGTGCCCTCATTGTTATGAGTGTCTGCAATAATCACCATGTTTTTTTATTCAAGGGTCATGAGTTTATTCAATTGTTGGTCACCCTCACGTGACCGGGAGGATCACGTACTCCCTT